>JAJTUV010000038.1:3837500-4507431 GCA_021653895.1 Mastomys natalensis | reverse complement strand
TTCCCCCTGGGGTAATGGTCATGTCTATGTAACAGTCGATTAAGAAGTTATTGAATCAGCCTGCGGGGGAGATGGCAATCTTCTAGCTCTTGGTCCCTTCTGAAATACCGTGCTTGATCTTGGAGGGATAAATGGAACCTAACAGAACATAGCAAGATGTCTCCTGGCTTCCCTGCTGACTCTGAAGGGATTTTGCCATTTCAGTGTTACTATGTGACTCATGGCTCCATCTCTTTTCCTGCTGTTTTTTTGTCTCAGGAAAGGAAGCAGCTGGGCTTCTGGCTCAGGCATTGAACTTCCTATGACTCAGGGGTCAGCCTGTTAGCATCGCTTTGTTCCATGGTGGGCCCTGTGCTGGACAGAAGGCTCTGCTCTGTCTAGGAGGGTGTGAAGCGTCTGCTCCCTCCTGAGTTTGTGGTGACAGAGCAAGGATTCGCAGCTGTTCGTTTCCATGAGGGGAGCTGGCACTTTCTATTGCCTCTGGTATTAGTGGGATGTTATCAAATGTAAAATAGAACATTCCAGGGGAAATGGTGCCTCTAACGGCAGTCTGCCTTGGTAACATGTCTACCGCCAAAGCATGACAAAATAATTCAAATAACAACCCTGAGCTCCCATCCCTAGAAGTGCCCCCTGGAGTCAGACTGCTATGGTTCTGAGGTAGTTTCATCCACCAAAATATATATTAAAATTCAATTGTCATTGGGATAGGTGAGAGGACACAAGGTCTTGGAGGGCATAATGCATTTTGTTAAGACTGGGCTGGTTTAGTAGAAAATGAATCGTTCTCTTGTGAGCAAGTGGTATGAAGCAGCGTGATGGTTTGTATATGCTTGACCCAGAGAGTGGCACTAGTTTGGAGGTGTGGCCTTGTTGAGGTAGGTGTGTCACTGTGGTCGTGGGCTTGAGACTCTCATCCTAGCTGCCTGAAAGTCAGTATTCTGCTAGCAGCCTTCAGATGAAAATGTAGAACTCTCAGCTCTGCCTGCACCATGTCTGCTTGAGATGCTGCCATGCTCCCACCTTGATGATACTGGACTGAACCTCTGAACCTGTAACCCAGCCCCAATTAGATGTTGTCCTTTATAAGACTTGCCTTGGTCATGTATCTGTTCACAGCAGTAAAACCCTAACTAAGACAAGCAGTGAACATCCTTGTCCAGCATCTCTCTGTGTACTTTCGGCCATTCTCGTGGGTGCTTCTGTCACGTGATGCCCTCAACAGCGCAGGAAAGACCCTTACCCACGAAGTTACCTCACTGTTAACTTCACAGTGTTCTGACCCATAGGCTACGTTAAGACCTCTTTTCTTTCGAAATTACCTAGTGTCAGGTATTCTGTTATAATAACAGAAACAATTAGAAACAATGATCATTTGAACCTTCTTGTTCATTAAGGAGATCTATGTGACATAGGAGGTTGGATAAAATAGTTTCTAGGTCCCTTCTGTGTAGCACACTTGTTCTCTCCCATGTGTAGAGGTTTGAGAATTGAACAGGGAAGGGTCGGATCCCTCTGAAGGCTCTGAACGGATCCTTACCAGGCTCCTCTCCTGCTTCGGGAAGCATCTTGCTGGAGACATTGATCTTCACAGCAGTATTGTGGTGCCTCTGACTCTGTGATCCAAATCTTCCTTTTTATAACAGGGAACTGTTTGGGTTAGTGCTCCCCTTATCCCAGCATCATCACGTCCTAATTACACTGGAAGAACCTTCTTCACAGTAAGTTATGCTCTAAGGAGCTAGGAGTCAGAGCTTCAGCGTACTAATGTTTAGGAGACCAAAGCAACCCATAATGCCTTCCAACACTGTGGTTCAGTTGATCTGAGAACTATAGAATTTTAATCAGAGTTGACACCTGTCCATGCTCTTACTTAGTCCACTTCCATTCATTGCTCACGGAACTCTGGTGTCTCACATTCTCTGGGCTTAAAGAGAGTGAACACATCTTTCATCTGATTGTGAATGCCTTCCAGAAGTTCTTCACTTCCTACTGTCTGTCTGTCTCCCTCTTGTAAAAGGTTTACTTACTTGTCTTTTATTTATGTGTATGTACCTGTATATGTGTATACTCCACCTCCATGTACACAAGAACCCGCAGAGGTCAGACAAAGTCACTGGATCTCCTGAAACCAGGATTACAAATGACTTGATGATTGTGAGCCACCATGTGGATGCTAGGACCCAAACAAAGGGTTGTTTTGCATGAGCAGCCACCACTCTGAACTGCTGAGCCATTTCTTCAGCACATTTCCCCGCTTTTGTTAATTTGAAGTCACTTTTACTTTTCAAGATTTATTTTTTATTTCTTGAACATGTATGCCCGTGTGGGCACATGTTTCCGTGTGTTTACTATCCGAATGTATGTGCAGTTGCCTTCAGAGGACAGAAAGAGGACATTGGATCTCCTAGAACTGCAAGTCATCTAATGTGGGTGCAGGCAACCAAACCTAGACCCTCTCCAATCACTCTTAAAATCAGCCATCTCTTCCATCTCTCCCTACCTTTGTTTCTTTAGTACCTCAGAGAACCACTGGCTCTAGCCTTTGCTTACCTTTAGTAAGAGATTCTTTGCTTGGCTTGTAAATAATAGGAATATAATCTGGCTTTTAGACTAGCAGTTAATTTGATTTGTCTCAGTAATCTTTCTGTTCTCTCTCTGTCTCTCTGTCTCTGTCTCTCTCTGTCTCTCTGTCTGTCTGTCTGTCTCTCTCTCTCTTTTTTCTCTCTCTCTCTTTCTCTCTCTCTGAATTTGCCAGCTGGCTGCACCCCAACCCCAGCCCCCCCCACCCCACGAATGCTTTCCCATCCACAGTAGTTTTTTTGCCCTCTGTGAACCCATCACTATGTCCCTGGATGGTCCTTCGAGATTTAAAACTAGCCAGGCAAAGCTCAGCAAACCAGGACATTGCTTGACAATCCCTATCCTCATCAGGGTGCAACGAGACTTGGAAATAGAGGTATCTATCTCAGGGAGACAAAGACAAAACAACTAATTAGGAGCAGATCTTCTCTGTGGGGCTTCTCTAGTAATCATGGGGATTTTAAAAAATAATATTACAAGGAAAACAATCAGGAAATTAATTTTGTACTTGGCACATTCTTCAGTAGGGAAAAAAAAAAAAACCTAGAGAAAGGTCTGGAATGGTCTAGGCCACTGTTATCTGTGGCTGCCTGTCACTGAAGATCGGAGGTGATTCGGATCGTTTGCTCTTTGTATCAGCCACTACGTTCCATGGGCTTTTCAAGGAAAACTCCTTTTCTTTTGTCCTCCAGGCATTTGTGTGAAGGCACAGCGTGCGGGTTTCTGTTCTCGATATCTGCGCACCTCAAGTCTCGAAGCCTCTGCTCTCCTGTTGTTGAAGATGTTACTTAGCTATGAAGGAAGATTTGGGCTGTGCAGTTTTATAAAATGGTGTAAAATGACCATTCCCCTCATTTTATCCTCCAGTTACACTTGCAGTTCATACCACACTGCTGTTACGTAGGTCGTGACGAGGTTATGCTCAGAAACCTAAGTTTAGATGAAAATGGGAGGTTAGACTGACCACGGGGAAGCTGCTGATGTCGGCCAATTGCACGGGCCGCTATATTCCAAATTATCCTGATAAAAGAACTGTATGAACTCCTCTTCTCCACACCATGTGCTGGAGGAATGTGGACAGAGGAGATGAGATGTGGGAGCCAGCCTGGTCCAACATCAGAGCTCCTACACCATTTACACAGACTGTGCGACACCCAAAGCCCGGTCAGAAAACCTTTTCTTATTTCCAGTTCCAGCATGAAAACAAAGGGAAGGACTCTATTCAACCTCTTCCAAATTGTCATGGCAACAGGTGGAGTGATGGTGAGCCCTGACAACCTTAAGAAAGACACCATGCATCATAGAGTTGGGCCTATGAGACATCTTTTCCTGTATCCGCTGCCTTGCTTCCTTTGAGACACACACGATACTCTTATATTAATATAAAATTTGAGGGGCTGGAGAGATGGCTCGGCTGTGAAGAGAGAATATTGCTTTTCAGAGGACTGGGGTTTGGTTTTCAGCACCTGCATGGAAGCTCACAAGTCTCTGTAACTCCGACTCCAGGGGATTAGACACTGTCTTCTGATCTCCATAGGCTCCTGCCTACAAAGGTGGTACACATACTATACACATAAATATAAATTTTAAAAAGTATTAAAAAATGGTAAAATTTAAAGTAGTTGAACATGGTGACTGAAAACTTGTTTTGTTTTTGGAGACAGCGTCTTGCTGTGTAACTTCAGCTAGCCTGGAATGCCCTATGTAAACCAGAGTAGCCTGGAGCTCACAACGATCCACCATCCTCTGCCTTCTGCGTGCTGGGATTGAAGGCAGATGGCACCATACTTGGCGCCTCATGAAGATACTTAATAAGATTTTATTGAATTTTTAAGAAATTAAAATGTAAAACTTTAGTGTTTCCAGTATAAAGATCTGTTATTATTAGTTATGATTTATAAATGGATTGTTTCTAAATTATAATAGACAATTATAAAGTTTATGAGAGTCAAGTTATATAAAAATAAATCCTGGGTGTGGCTCAGTGTTACACACATTTCCTATACATAAAGCCCTACATTCAGTTCCTAGTACTGCAAAGAAAAACACCACCACCACCACCACCACAACAACAACAACAATAACAACAACATCCAATACAACCCAAACCAGACAGCAACAATTAAACCCTGGAAAGAATTTAATTTGAAATTTATTCACATTTTCTGTAAAACAATATGAATGTAATACAAAATATAAATGTAAAAAAAGGAGAGAGACACCATTCACTCAAAGCCACACACCTTTTCAGCAAAACCTTCTACTCTTGTGGCTAACCTGTGGTCATCTTCTACTCTTGTGGCTAACCTGTGGTCATCTCATCTGAACGCAAATAAAATCCAAGTCTCTCTCATCGAAACTTTTGCTTTGTGGCATAAACAAAGGACCCTGAGTGTTTTCAGGAGTGAGTGTGAGCAAGTCTGGTGACATGAGCCTGACCATGGGGGTTCAATCCCTGAGACCCAAGTGGTAGGAGAGAACAGGTGTCTGCAAATCACCTCTTGACTTTCACATATATGTTGTAGCATGTGCATTACCCAGACACACAACACATACCTCCACATATGTGATATAACGTGCACCATGCCCCATACACACACAATATGTACCTCCACATTGTGTGATGTAGCATGTGCCCCCCATACACATACAACAAATACTTTCACATGTGTGATGTAGCATGTGTGTCACCCCCATACACACACAATAAATACCTCCACATATGTAGTCTAGCATCTGATCCTCCCACACACAATAAACACCTCTATATATGTGCTATAGCATGCGTGCCACCCCCACCATATACACACAATAAACAAACAAACAAATGTAAAAGCAAAGAGAACAGGTATAACGAAGATCTCAGAGCTTTTCGTGGTGAATTCTCCTAGGCCACAAGGAGAGAATGACTGGAGTTTCTACACTTGATAATGGACATACAGCCCCTTCCTTGCCTTGCTCTGCTTGAGGACATGAGCACCCCCTTTCTGCAGCAGGGAGGGCCCACCACCCTCCTGCTGGCCTTCACCACTTGAGCAGAGGAGGCCTCTTCTCAGAGTTGCTCCAGTGCAGACTCATTGGTGGGATTTTAAGACTCCTTGAACACAGATCATTGCTGGATTTTCTCTGACAGATAAGAGGCAGACCCCCCTCCTCTGTGTATGTGTACCGCATGGATCAAGGGCGTAATTTACACCTTAGAGCTGGGATCCTCTATCTGCCTGAAGCTGTGTTTAGGAGAATTCATTCACTAATATTCTTTTTCTCAGACGAGGAACTATCCTTTTCTGTCTTCAGTCTGCCCTGGTTTTGTTGAGTTTTAGGAAGAGGGGCTGCCTCTGTCTGACTCCCTCCTCCCAACACACAGACTTGGGAACCCACTGCTGTTTCCTTACCCTATTGGCTATGTCTACTGTCACTTGACAACAGTTTCACAGTCTCATCTACCTTATGTGTGCTTTGCACAGCAAGGATGTTTTCCTTTTTCACTGAAACCAAGTGTGAGACTCACACAGTAACAGTCAAAATTCTTTTTGCTAGTATGTATGTATGTACATACAGGCAGGGTCTGGCTTTCAATCTCTCTGTGAAGCTCTTCTGTTCCCTGTGCCTCCATCTCCAGGGTGCTGAGTCTGTAGGCATAGACCACCACAGTTGGTTTATGTGGTGCAGAGGATTGAACCCAGAACTTCCTGCATGCCCATCAAGTAGCTTTGGACTAAGTTACACCCTTCGTCTTGTTATCTGTTGATACAAACAGATGTGCTGATTAGTTGTTGTATCAGTTTTTGTATCTAAATCATACCTAGAAGACAAAAGGTGTGCCTGGCAGGTGCAGCAGGTGTGTCAGGCATGTCAGGTTCGGGTGTCAGGTGACTTGGGATGGTGCTCCTGGACAGTGTGAGACTTTATAGTTTAGGGTGAGTGGCTTTCTCTCCTTTCTCCTTCCCCTTCCCTCTTCTTGTTTCCTCTCCATGTCTCTTCCAGTAGCTTCCTTAATTCCCAGAAGAAAAGGCTCTGACTTCCCAGATCCTTTAACTCGGAGGGAATGAGTTTCTGTGGGTACACTCGTGCTCACACGCTCCTTGGAGTCTCCCCAACAAAGTCTCCTTTCATATCAGCATCCTGGCAGGACTACCTATTTTTTGCAGGTGCCCTGGTGCACTCCTACTTTGCCCTGGTGGCTGGAGAGCCAGCAGGGGGACTTTTCATGGTGGGCAGCCTTCATCTTGTCATAGAAAACAACAAATCATTGCCTCTGCTTCCTACTGTTAAACAGGAGAGACTAAGAGGGTTAGCTTTTAAATTCCCTTGTTTTGAAAATTCGACAATTTACTCCACTACCTCTGAGATCCACTTGTAATTCTAGAATCCTTTACATGTTTTGACACATTAGAAGTCAAAACACTGGTGAGATGCTCTCTCGGAAGTGCTGAATCACTCCGAGTCTTACCTGACTGTATTCTATTGCAGGGCAAGGGGTGGGCTAGTGGGGTGGCTCAAAAGTGGTTCTCTCCTGGTGAAGGCAGCTGTGGTAGAGGAATTAGAGGCTCAAGGGCTTCTCTGTCTCTGGCCTTTGCTATTTCCTATGTTCAGAGAAGCCATTGTTCCCTCTGGCTCTGTTGCCTTTTCTGTAAATTAATCATGAAAGTCTCCTTCTGCATGGTGTTTGCTCTACGCTTTAGTTTTAACTAATGGCAAACCTTTACAATTTTTTCTTCTAGACAGTGACACAATTTACCTGTCCCAGTGTCTCTTAACGTCTAAAAATTTTATTTTAAGTCATTGAGATTTTTTATGGGGTTATTTGTTTTGGCAGCTAGTGGCTACCTTTGAGGCTCCATTCAGTGCTGAGGTACTTAGACTGCAAAATCTTAAGGACAAGTCTCAGTTTTGATTATTCATGGGGTTTCCTCCCCTTTATTTTTCAGCAGGATACCCAGAGTTTATTTCCTATTAACTTATTTTGTGCCTGTATATTTGTGCCCATACATGTCCATACATCCTGTTTCTCTGTATGTGTTTGTGTGTCTGTGTGTGTGTTGTGGGGGGCGGTGTTTATGTGTGCTGGTTAGATTTCTGGCAACTTGACATGAGTTAGAATTATCTGGGAAGAGGAACCTAAGATGAGAAATGTCCCCACTAGATTGCTTATCGGCACGTGTGTAGTGCATTTTCTTGATTAATGAGAGGGTCCAGCTCACTGTGGATAATACCATCCTAGGGCAAGTGGTCCTGGGTTCTATAAGAAAGTAGGCTGAGCAAGCCAGTAAACACCACTCCTCTGTGGCCTCTGAATCAGGTCTTACCTCCAGGTTCCTCCCCTGAGTTCCGCCCCAACTTCCCATCATGGTGGATTATCAGCAGGAAGGTAAAATAACCCTTTTCCTCCCCAGGTTGCTTTTGGTCATAGTGTTGATCACAGCAATAGAAAAGAAACTGAAGCAGGGGTCTGTCAGAGCACAACCTTGGGTGTTGATTGTCAGACACAGTCCACCATTTTTGTTGTTGCTTTGTGGTTTTGAGACAGGATCTGTCTCTTGCCTGGAACTAGCCAATACTAGCCAGAAAATACTAGGGCTCCACCTGTCTCTCCTTCCAAAGGTCTGGGATTTGAAGTGCATGCTACGATGCCCGAGTTCTGTGGCTCAAGTCCATGGTTCTTGCAAGCACTTTACTGACTGAGTTGTTTCTTCCTCAAGAGAAATGTATTAAGAGAACTGCCTCACGTGGACATAGAGGATGAGTAGCTCCATCGTTTGGCATCAGCAAGACAGAGAACCAGAGAGCTGATGGGTACTTCAGTCCTGGTCCACAGCTCTACTAATTGAGGGGGAGGGGCAATATGTAAGTGAGTCTTGCTTGCCATCCAGGAGCTGAGAGATGGCAGGGTGACAAGCCTGGTGGTGTGTTTCCCAGACAGAGTCTGAAAGTCTCAGAAGCAAGAGCTGAAGAACAAGTCCTAGCATAAAACAAGGAAGAACTTTACACACACACACACACACACACACCCTTGTCATTCTAGCCAGAGCCTCAAAGGATTGGCTAATCCCACTGAGGAAGATAGTCTTCTTTTATCCATCTACCAGAGATACTGTTTAACAGGTATTTTGGTATCTCTTAGCACAGTCAAGGTGACATATACAATTAACAATTGTATAGCTTGAATATTAGCACGCACTTGGGAATAGTGCCTCAGACATGGGCCTAAGGATAGGTTAAGTATCTGAAATAAACCTTGGTTGAGAAACAAGAGTGAGTCGCCTCAGGAAACATTAGTTATAGGTAGAATTGAAGCAACAGAGCTTAGTCAGGGATGGTAGCATTTATCACTAAAAGTAGCATTATCACTAAATTTATCACATTATCACCATTAGCTCCCTTTCCCTAACTCAGTTTAGAGTTTGCAATCTATGGAACCATGGAAGAGGGGATTGGCTGGCCCCTTTGCTTTTGGGGCATATGACAAAGCAGTATATCACGCTGGGAGCACATGATGGAAAGAATGCTTGCCTCCTGGTGGCTGGAAAATGAAGCTAGACCAGAGTCACATGATCTCCTCCAAGTAATAACATTAGTGACTGGAAACCTCCCATTAGACCCTTCCTTCTTGAAGGTTCTACCACCTCCCAGTAGCATACACTAGAGGCTAGGCCTAAGTAAAAACCACAGGCCTTTGTGGAATGCTCACGGTCCCATACTGTAGAAACTACGGAAGCTGAATTCTGTTCCCCTTTGTGCCTATTCCCGACAGAAGCCAAGTAATCAAGTGCTAAATGACTCCCACATTCCTCTGGCTTTTTCTAAGCTGGTCCCGAATCCACAGCACAGTCGTTAAGTGATTAATACAAGCAGAGAGCTCTGAACTTTGAAGTAGGACTTAATGAAATTTGTTTTTAATGGTAACTCATTATTGATAAACCAAGGGAATTAACTTTAATTAGCATAAACCTCTTTCTGAAGAATTGGGTGCTTGTTTCAGAATAAATTTGAATTGGATATCTCTCAAAGGGGAAGCATTTTAAAACGCATCTTTACAAAGATTCCTGGTTTCCTGCATAAGCTCTTGATAAATAACTATTATCATGGCCATTGTTGGCCTCCTGTCCTAGTAATCTTCATTAGAACTGAGAAAAGGCCCGATCTGGCTCAGGAGGTTGACTTGGTGTGTGTGGTGTTATGTGTGTGTCTATGTGTGTATGTGTGTCAGTGTGTCAGTGTGTGCATGTCTTTCTGTCTTCTGTCTCCTGTCTGTGTTCTTGTGTGTCTTGTGTGTATGTGTGTCAGTGTGTATGTATCTGTCTGTCTGTCTGTCTCTCTGTTACTGTGTGTGTATGTGTGTGTGTGTGTGTTTCCTGGGACCAAACACAAGAAGGTATCAAGCATGCTAGGCAAATACCCTCTCACTGCGTTATAACACTCGTCCCATTCTTCCTTTCTGTTGTGTATAACAGACTGTAACAAATGGGTCTGCTCAGCTTCCCATCTGCTGGTAATGCATGAGAGCAAAAGGGAGGGAGGGAGGGAGGAAGAGAGAGAGGGGAGCGGGAGAGCCTTTATGATAGAACTATTTTTATCACATTACATTTATCAATGACTCTTGACCCAGGACCTGTATGTGATTACATTCTAAGAAAGTCTAATAAACGCACATCAGGATTGGCATGCCTTAAATTAACATTTTTCCTTATTCAAATACATTTATTTACTGTTGGCCTTTTGCTGAAGTGCTCTGCGGCATTAGCGCAGTTTAGTGAGCACCGAGAGGGACTCAGCTGTGGAGCACAGTATGGGTTTTTCTCTTTTCCTCAGCTCCTTGATGTTGCATAACTGTTCACAAATACCAGTTGCTGTTGACATCCAAACCAGCAAATATATTTAGCACGATTCACCAGAGGCTGGAAAGTCAAGCTTTTAATTGGCCTTCTGGGAATTTCTAAGATCATAGGTCTACAAAGAAGCCAGAGGTGGGGAGTTCCCTGGCAAAAGTAACCGTGCCTTGTCTCCTGACTTCTGTGCATGACCACAGAGCAAGGGTGACCTCTGACCCACAGACATGGTATAATAGGTTATTTTCACAAAAACCAAAACAAAACAAAACATCAGTGCATGTTGACTAGCCTGAGGTGCACCTATCCTATTGAAACAAGTGTGGGTCATCAATAAATTCATAAGTTAACCAAACTGCAGCAGATGGTCCTCTACCTTGGAGTATATGGGTATCACAAATATGAGACTTGGTGGGCTGTTTAAAAAAAGAAGTCACGGGGCTGCAAAACTGGCTCGGTGACTAAGGACACTTGTTGCTCTTTAGAGGACCCAGGTTCAATAAAGCACCCACTTGGCACCTCCCATCTGTTAACTCTGGTCCCAGGGGATCCATGCCCTTTTCTGACCTCCATTGGCACCAAGTACTCACTTGAGGCACAGAGGCATACATGTAGGCAAAACACACACGTAGACTAATGAAACAAATGAATCTTTTTTTAAAGCCACGAATGGAGGGCTAGAGAGGTGAGGGTGGATCTGAGGGGAGTTAAAGCGATGACTAGGGGTTGGTATTAGGTATACTACTGCATGAAATTCTCAAAGAAATAATAAAACTGCATCGTAAGAAGCAAATGGAAAGCTCACAGTGAAGACGTGGGACTGTACACGTCTTTCTTCTGGTCGCTTCTTTATCCAGGGAACCAGGGAGCTCCTGCTGGGCCCATTTCCCAGCATGCAAGAGGCCTTGTTTCTGCAGAGCCCCTCCCACTGTCTAGCTTCTCACCTAGGGTTTCAGCTTACCCACTGGGATTCCCAGCCACTGCTCTTAACTTGCACAAAAAGCATTTCTGAAAGGTGGACATGTACCAGATGTAGTCCCATGAACCCCCAAAGACACCTTCTGCAGGAGGCACGGAACCTGGCAGGTCACGTACTCCACAAAGCAGGGCTCACACGGGAGGCTGATCCCTTCCGTTCTTTAGGCTCTGCTTTGCCCCTCCCCTCCCCCTCCCTGTAGGCGGCTGAGACGTGCCGGTTTCCAACATGGCCGGCAGAGCTCCTGTATAAGCCTTACCTGCCGCCTTGCATCAGCCTCAAGCCCCTCCTGAGGGCTTATGCTTATGAGGCTCAGCCCTAACCAATCATGGGGCTTATGCTAATGAGGCATGACCTCACGGGCTTATGCTAATGAGGCATGAGCCCTAACCAATCATGGGCTTATGCTAATGAGGCATGAGCCCTAACCAATCATGGGGCTTATGCTAATGAGGTATTGCCCTAACCAATCCTGAGAGAACAGGCTGCCTGGCTGCCCCCTTGGAAGGGTATATAAGCAGTGCATTTCTGCTGCTTGGTTCCCCTTCGATGGAGAAGATTGTGCTGGAATAAAAGAGCTTGTCAAAGAAGAATCCAGGCGTGTTGTGTCTTACTTGCCGGCTGGGAGAAGACGCCACAACCTCTCCCCTCCCTCCCCTCCCTCCCCCTCCCCCCCCTCCTCTCCCTCCTCTCTCTTTCCCTCCCTTCCCCTCCTCTCCTCTCTTCTCCCATCACCCTCCTCTCCCTTCCCCTCTATTTCTCTCTCCTCTTCCCCTTCTCTCCTCTCCCCTCCTCTCCTTCTCTCTTCTCTCCTCTTATTCCCCCCCCCCTCACCTTTTGGGACAAAACCTCAGGCTGCCCAACAGACTTTGAACTCCATATGTAGTTCTCTAAAAGAAAGTTTCTTGAGAAGGACAAAACTTGCCTTCGCTTGTTTCAACAACTGGCAAAGACCTTCCTGATGTGTCCTCACACTGGAAGTGGCAGTAAGAGGAGAGGAATGCCTGTCTTCAATAGGGAGCAAGCTGGTCCCAGTGTCCCCTTTTGGCATCAATCCATGCAAGAAGCCTTTACCCTCTTGACCTAAATACCCCTCACTAGGCTCCACCTCCCAACACTGTTGCATTGAGAACTGTCTGCAACAAAGGTTTGGGGTGAATTTAATATATTCAAACCACTGTGGCCACTTGAGCATTCCCTCAAATGCTTCCCAGGCTCATCAGTCTCAAACATATTAGCATCACAAGGGTTGGGCTTTCCAGGCTGGAGATCAGCAGGGCCAGAGGCACCTCCTTGGAACCTTGGTGGGAGGGATGAGAAGCCAGGAAGGCAAGGCGGATGAAATAGATCCATAAGTCTGTACTATTGCACTATCTTCCCTTCCTCCTCTCCCCCTCCTCCCCTTCCTCCTCCTCCCTCCTCCCCTTCCTCCTCTCCCTCTCTACTTTCTTGCTTGTTCTTTTCCCCTCCTCTTTTTATTCTTCTACCACTCCCCCTTTTCCTTAGATTATTAGAGATCAGGAATGGAACAGCTATTATCCAAACTCTCTTGTAGCTCAGTGGCCTCCCTGCAGTCTGGCATACACATCCTTATCCCCGCTCCTCAGCCCTGTACCACATCAAGGCGCCTCTGTGTGGCTGTGTCAGTCAGCATCCAGTCCAGGATCAGCCATCAGAATGTAGGCAATTTAATGTAAATATTTATTGTCTGCTACAAGGGACTAAGGATAAAGATGTTAAGAAAAGTTCAAGGAAAGAGAGAGAGAGAGAAGAGAGAAGAAAGAGAGAGAGAAGAGAGAGAAGAAAGAAAGAAAAGTTGAAGATGGGCCAAAGGCTTATGGGAGTAATCAGGAGAGTTCAGAAGTAGAATCCTCTCCACATCTGGATCCAGGCCTTGTTGGAGGTATAGGAGAAGCTCACAGGGTGGCAGAGGAGCCTTCTGAATTATTCGTTGTTGTGACTAGAATTTTTGCATTCTTTTAAATACTCATGTTGAAACTTAAATTACAGGAGCTTTAGAAGGTGGCCTACCCTGTGGTCGATACTCATGGCAGGGGTAGTGTTTATATAAAAGGACTTGAGGATATAAGTTCATTTCATCTGTCCCCTCTGAAGGAAGCAGTAAGGTCATACTTAAGATATAAAGTTTGAGCTCTTATCTACCAGTACCTCTCCGGTGTCTCAGGCTCTAGAGCAGAGAAATATATCTGTACTATTCTTAAGTCACCAGCCTCAGGTACTTCATCAAAGCAGCCTGAATTGACTAAAACACTCATGGTTGCTAGGCAAGGAGGGAACAATTGTCCAGGGACCAAGTCTGGTAGAAGAGTACAGAAAAAGAGTGGGGTCTCCAGGACCTACTCCTAGCAAGGCAGTACAAGAACTGGGGTGCACATAGAGTAGTAACCAGGGTGGTTGCAAATCAGGGCTGGCCATGAGCATAAGGATGGCATTTTCCAGTTGCACAGATGGGGAAGCCACCAGGAGTCATGGAGCTCAAGGTGACGAGGACAGCAGCCAAGCAGAGTCAGGAAGAGCAGAGCTTTCCTCCCACGCACAGCTCTGCTGACAGCTTCGGATGCTGTTGGCTACAAAGGAGAAGGCCTGAAGCTCCAGATCACACCACGGTGAGGAGGCTTTGGAGGTGAGACTCAGTAACAAATAGCCGGACACTAGCCTTTTCTTGTCCTCCATCTGGCTCCTGAGTGTCTCTTATGCTATGCCCCAGCACACATGCTCTGGTTTGTGTCTCTGGGCTTAGATCGTAGTCACTCTGTGGAAGTGACTATTCCTTCTTTCCTTCTTGATCAAATGCTGATTCTGTAGTCCCAGTGCGAGATCCTGACACACACAACCATGAACCACTTCCTAATTAATGTTCTTTCCCAACTCAGTCAGCAATAGACATCAATTTTGGGAGCTTCATGGTTGTCTTTCTGAATAAACTCTTCCGGGATGAGGGCTCTTCTGCTGTATTTTCCAATGGCTCCTGAATAATAAATACCTTGTCTCCATAGATTTTCCTAATTGGTGATGAGAGGTGATTGATGGCCTGAGAGTTTTCGAGGTGAGGAGGTAGTTGGGGGGGGTGGTTAGGATGTCTCTGGAAGAATAATCAAGTGACTGGTCCATCTCTGTCAAGCCCGAGTGTGAATGAGTGCTCACTACGGATCAAGAGTCGTCTTGACATAGCATACTTCCTGGTCCCTCCTGGTCCTTGAACTAGTGACACCACAGAGCTATCCATTATAGCATGGAAGTCTCTACCTGTAATTCCGGGTACTGGATGAAGGCGATCTAAGAACACCAGGATAAATGGAAACGATGTTGCCTGCTCTGACCCGAGCCTGGCTGGGAAGGGATATCTTCTTTCCTGATCCCTTTTAAAAAGTAGAGTTGCTTTATAATAGAGTCATTTCTCAGGTGAAATACTAGAGATCATAAAAATGTGGAGAACGGAAGTAACCCGAGTTGCTTTGTAAAGGGCAGTTTATTGGATCAACGCCTCTTGTCTTATTACGCCTGTTTTCCCAAATGGCCTGTAAGTGATTCTTCAGCCTCTGTGATCTCAGGCTCAATAGCTAGAACTGGGACATATTAAAACCTTTGGCCCAGGCCATGAGCTGCTATTATTTATCAAACAAGCTCCTCTTCCCTCTGTGTTGATGCTGCTCAGTGCTTGGCAGCTCTTTAAAAACCCATCCATTTCCATTTTTATCTGGGCAAGATGCTTCCTGTGTCCCCCCAACTCCACGGACTGTACTGATGTTTAGCTCGTTTGTATTTCCACGCAGCTAACTCAATGTCATTTAGAATGTTCCGTGTTGAACTATGTATCCAAGACTCCAAAGCAACATGTACAAGTACGTAGGACTCGATAAATGTTATTTAAGTGACTAGGTGACGGACATCAACGGCTGAGTTATCTTAGGCTGTGAGAACTGACTGCCACAGCATAGAGCACACAATTGATAAGCAGTTGAGACTTATTTCTCCCAGTTCTGAAGCTGTAGAGTTCAACGTCAAGGAGTCTAGGAGAAGATCCATTTCCTGGTTCATCAGCAGGACAGTTCTCAACATATTTTTGTATGATAGAAGAAGCATGGGGAACCTTGGGCGGGGCGATCTTTCATAAGGGCACCACTAATCTCCTTCATGAGGTTCGGTCCTTATGACCTCACTTCCTGCCAAAGTCTCTACCCTTTAACCTCACTTTCAAGGGGGTTAGGTTTGCAGTGGGACATAAACATTCAGTCTGCTGTAATGAGAATTCTGAAATTTTGGTTTCATTTAAGAAAAAAAACCATGGAAATATTATTATAAGGATATGTTTTTGTTTTAATCCTAGGTATGTGGATATGGGGCTCCTTCATAGCAGCTATGATTTGCCTTGTACCCTAGCAGAGATGTGGTTTTGCCAGCTGCTGATAGTTCTGTGGATTGTATGGCTTTGGAATTCTGAGAATCTTTCATTAAGTATACAAATGCTAGTGCCTGATAGGTGGGGTTGGTGGTTGTTGGTCGTTTAGGGAGGTTGGTTGTGGTTTGTCAGTAGTCATATTCAAGGAAGAAAGAAAAAAATTAGATTCAGATCTCTCTCTCCTCTCTCCTTCTTTCTCTCCTATCTAGTGGTAGAGGATGAAACGAAGGATGGGGGGAATAAAGGGTGGGAAAAAGAAGAACCCACAAAGTAGCAAAGAGAAAATACAGTCTGTTCTACCAATTTAACTTGTTTTAAGCTAAAACATAGTGCTTCATGCTACCCAGAAGTTCTAAGTCCACTGTTACCCTCAAGCATGGCTGTCTCAGGGGTCAAACAGTTGGGATCCAGGCAGAAATGGCCTGGCTTTCACTCTGTTGCTTAGTCTCCTTATCTGGAAAGATTCCGATTGGCTTTGCATGGGTTGTCCCTCCAACCCTGGACCAGTCATGGTGTTCATGTGGTTAAGGGCTTTGCATCACCTTATTGGTCAATGTAGATCATTTACTGGTGCCTAACAAATGATCCCCAAACCTGACAACTTAAAGGATTTATCTAAAGTGGTGGTTCTCTGCCTTCCTAGTGCTGGACTTTAATACAGTTCCTCATGCTGTGGTGATCCCCCCACCATAAAATTATTTTTGTTGCTACTTCATAACTGTAGTTTTGTTCCTGTCATGAATAGTAATGTAAATACCTGATATGTAGATGGTCTTAGTGACCCCTGTGAAAGGGTCATTTGACCCCAAGGGGTTACGACCCATAGGTTGTGAAATGCTGTTCCAAAGCTTCTGTGGGGTGGGAATACATAGCAGCATAACGCTCTGGCTCAGGACTTCTCCTAAGGTTGTAGGCAAGTTGCAGATTAGGGCAGCCACCTCCAGAGTGGACGTTCTGCTTCCATGCTAACATGGTGGCTGATTTCCGTTCTTCACTGGCTGCTAGGCAGCTTGTCATGTGACCTCTTTATAGGTGGCTGGGTTTCTCCAGAACGACACACCCAAAATTGAAAAGAGAAAGGAAAAGGAGAGGAGGGATGAAGGGAACCCCAAATAGAAACTCCAGTCTTGTTTAACCACTCTGGTCTCAGAGTGACATGCCACCCTTGCTGCCTTAGTCCCCTGGTGGCTCAGACCTGCTCTGGTACACTGCAGGCAGGAGCTTCATGAAAAGGCAGGAGCACTGGGACAACTCTGCAGCTGCCTCTCTAAGACAATAAAGACTAGACCTTGTTCCTTGTAACCACAGACAATAGGAGCTGCAACTCAGGAAGTCACAGACAGTGGGAGGCATATTTCCCAAAAGGAAAGTAGATGTCTACCCCAAGTGAGCATAGAGGTGAAATACAATATGTGATTCACTCTAGGGAGCACTGGGCAAGTTCCAGTAAAGGAAACGCTGTGGTTGATTTCTGTGTGAGATCATCATTTGTCCCTTAAGTACCCATCTTCTGTGGAATGATGTCTCTGCTCAGCATTCTTATTGAGCACAGGTTTCCACAAGCAGTTTGACTGTGGATTTATAGTTAGGTTTTGGAAATCTTGGGAGGAGACCAATATTTGAGTGTCTGTCTCCTATAAATCATGTGCAACTGCCACTCAGAGTTACTCCAAACCTCTCCTTCCTTTGCTATCCTTTGAAGTTTTTGAATTTATAGCAGGAGCACAGGATAAGCTATATCCGGATATAATTCTTCTGGGAAGGAATACAAGGGCAGAATTACTGAAGATACAGAAGGAAGGGGTAACCAACCACACAGACCTATGCCAGGATGAACGATGGCTACTCCAAAGTAGGTATCGTTTGTTTGCTGAGACACAGTCTCATTCTGAAGTCCATTATGCATTACAGGCTAGTCTTGAACTAGTAGCAATCCTCCTGTCTCAGCCTCTTGACGTGTTGACATTAACATGCCCTGTTCAAAAGTAGCTGGAAAAGTAACTGGAGCGCCAGCTGAGGCTGGAGAGACGGCTTAGCAGTTAAGAGTCCTGGCTACTCCTTCCAGAGGACCTGGTTTCAGTGGGTGACATGGTGATCACAACAGTGTCTGGGAATCTGATGCCCTCCTTGGCCTCTGTGGGCACCAGGCATGCATATTGTGCACAGACATACATGCAGGTAAAATGTTAAGTTAAATAAATAAATAAATAAAATATTTTATTAAGTAGGTATTTTGTCTACACTTGAAAGGATTTTCTATTTTTTTTTCTTTTCTTTCTTTCTTTTTTTTTCCTTTTTCTTTTTTTTATTTTTTTTCCAGTACTGAACTTATTGACATTCAGCAGGTTAGTTCTCATCCACACTGACTGTCTGTAGATTTTTGAATGTGGGAACAGGCACGTAAGTTACCAATGTGTAGAGCTTGTTTGGTGAATCCTCATCTTCATTATGTTTTCTGGACAAACTACTCAGATGCGATATGGAACATTCTCTATTCCCTTGGCCCAGACGGCTTTATTGAGTCTGGGTCAATGCGCACATCTGAAGTCCCATTTCCTTCATGGCAAACTTCTGAATTTCTTTGAGTGTCCGAGGAGCACACTTCCTGAAACCCACACCATGGATGTGCTTGTGAATGTTGATGGTGTATTCTCGGGTCACCACCTCACTGATGGAAGAACGACCCTTCTTCTTCTACCACCCTGCTTTGCGGGAACCATTCTGCCAGGGCCCAAGTTGGAAAGGCAGGGTGTGAGGGATTGTGGGACGGAAAATAGCTCTACAACTTCCAGGTCACTGGGAGGCCTTGAAAGGATTTTCTAATGAGGTCTCCAACATTTGTGTAGCTAAGGGAACATTTTTCTCATTAGGGATTAATGGCACACTGAGAAAAGATTTCTCCTCTCTCCCTCCCTCCTCCTCCTCTCCTCCTCTCCTCCTCCTCCTTTCCTCTCTCCTCCTCCTCCTCCTCTTCTCCTCCTCCTCCTCTCCCTCTTCTTCAGTCTTTGGCTGAAGTACTCCCAGTTGCTGAGCCACCCTGACATCCCACTGCTCCCAGTAATGAGAAGCCACTCTTTGTCTTCCCATCCCTGCTGGATGAAGCTTGCCAGGCACCACAGCCCAACTTCCTTTCCCCTCTGACCAGCTTGGTAACTGCCTGGAAGCTGAGCGATTCAGGACATGATTCAGCAGCTGTTATCCTGAGGTTTAATCATATAAACGAAGGAATTCCTGCAGCTGATGGAAACAGAAATGCCAAGTACCTTAACTCTGGATTTGGGGCCTCTCAGTAAAGGCAAGCCCGTCTATGTCAGTCTTTATGATAGAGGGTCCCAGGCACAGTGGAGCCCAAGCCTACAGAACCCTGGACTTTGACTGATTTTTTAAAAAGCAACTAAGTATTAGAAGATGTCATTCTTCCACACTGATTTTGATCCTGACATTTCTCACCTGGCTAATTCAGTTTTCTGTGGCTGTAACAAAACCTGACCTGATGTTGAATGTCTAATTCTCCTGTCTCCACCTCCTAAATGCTCGGATTATAGGTGCACTGCCACCATACCCTGCTTCCTTTATTAGGTGTGTGTGTGCGTGTGTGTGTGTGCGTGTGTGTGTGTGTGTGCGTGTGTGTGTGTGCGTGTGTGTGTGCGTGTGTGTGTGCATATGTGTGCATGTATATGCATGCACGCTCGTGTGTGTGTGTGTGTGTGTGTGTGTTGTGCGCGCCGCGCGTGCGTTGCGTGTGTGTGCGTGTGTGTGTGTGTGTGTGTGTGTGTGTGTGTGTTGGGAGTGTGAGATCAACCCAGCCCCTGGCATTACCTGCCACCTGCAGTTTTACCCAAAGAAGCTGAACATCCAGAAAGTCTATGTCTTAGAAGGTTTTGCTTCAGCAAAGCTTCATAATGCTGCAAGTAGACAACATATTCTCCTGCTTGACCGATTGTTTGTTGTTGTTAAAGGAAGAAGGGTACTAATTGTGGAGTTAGGGCTACAGGGAGTAAGCCGAAAATCCCCCAGCTTAATAAGACTTTTGTTCATTTTTTTTTTTTAATCTGCTAGGTTTTTCTTTTCTTCATCTTCCTTTTTAATTGAAATTTTTTTGTTTGTGTTTTTGTTTGCCTTCTGAACAGATTTCAATGGAATAAAATTTCCAGGATACTTGGTCCTCACCCTTTTCTCTCCTCTGAAAGCTCTCTTTCAATCATATCAAACCTGCTGCAGCCGGCCCTTTAAAAGAGAAAAAGGGATAGAATGGACAGGGTCCAATGCCCATCTGCCATTTCATGGCTTATTGCTGCACACAGCGATGCAGGCTTTGTCCTAGATCCCCAAATGCTGGTATTGGGTGTTTTATGGACAGAGTTTTTATGTCAAGAGCCCACATGTTTCTTATCTCTTTCTGGCAACAGAAACTAGAATGTCATTGCTGGAGGGCCTGGGATCACAGGGGGGTCATGCTGATAGGAACTGGGAACGAAGAAAACAATGGGCCCTGGCACCAAGCTCCAGGGATCCTTCAGGCTGCAAGTGTAGGGGGGAACAGTCTTCCAAGAGGATGCCACACAGAAGGCAGTAGAGTGAGGCTTGCAGGGCACAGGGAACTACTGAGATCTTGACAGGGACCCCTGTCTAGCCCGGACACTAAAAGCCAAGGGCAGTCCCTTGCAAATGGTGGGCTTTGGAGCTCTGGGTCCACACTGATATTTGAGACCAACCAAGGAAAAGAAGGTCTGTGAGCATTGGGAAAGGCTTGAGAACTCCACAGTAGCCTGCAGCCCTTTGTGTGGTTTCTCTTGGTCTCTGATTTCTGCAGAGTCCAGGTTCATCTTGCCCTGAAGGCTACTGAAGATGCCACCGTGGTGGCACTGAGGCCAGAGCTGCTGGAAGAATCACACGCCATCCTGAGCTTCCAGAAGAGGGATCCTTTGTAGCTTAGTTCTGGGAGCCCTGCTCTGCGTGGACTGGGACAACCCTAAGTTTCTCCATGCCGGGGGACTAATTGGGGGTGTTCTTCCACCTGCCTTAGAAGCCAGGATGACAGCATAGCCATTGCTTATGTCTTTCCTGGCCTTAGACCTTTTCCTTGCTTCCTTTGGATGTTGTCTAAGTGACAGCAGTAAATGTACTCAAGCTATTGGATCTTTGGCCCAACCACAGTTTGCCAGAGAATGATGCAGCGTGTCTTCCCTCGCCCACTTAAGCTCTTAATTCACTGTCAGTGAGATCACCGTTCATGACGGCGCATTAGCAACCTTATGTCAATAACTTTCATTGGCAAAGGCAGAAACGACAGCTCAGCCTGAAACCATGTCATTTGTAACTGCCTAGGTGGACAGCCACCCACTTTTACCACTGCAAATGCCTGTGGTACTTAGCTGGCACTGCCACCAGCGGTAACACAGCTTCTGTTGCTCTTCCAGACTCACCGCCCCCAACCTGCCTTCATGGAGCTTATAGTTTAGGAAACCTAGTTGCTCCTTCCAGAATATTCTCTGCAGCATTCTATTCTCTGATTTAAAATTACACTCTCTCTCTCTCTCTCTCTCTCTCTCTCTCTCTCTCTCTCTCTCTCTCCCCCGTGTGTGTGTGTGTGTGTGTGTGTGTGTGTTGAGTTGTCGAATCAGTTTCTCCTTCCATCATGCAGGCCTTGGGGATTGAACTCAGACTATCAGGCTTGGCAGTAAGTGCCTTACTCCACTGAGCATCTTGCTGGTCCCCACTCTCTGGTCTTACTCAAGATGTTCTCTCCACTGCACTGACCCATCCCATCTCTACCTATTGAAATTCCATTTTTCTCTAAGGAGCAAAACAGACACTGTTGTCTCAGTGAAGCGCTCACTGACTGGAGTTAGACATGATTCTGGGTTAGCTAGGAGTTTCTCAGCCCTTGTCTTCTTGTCCATCCCTGACCATATGAATATACTTCTCGACTCTCTGGGCCAATGTTTGTTCAACCATGAGAGTCTACAACGCGAGAGTCTGAGCACTGTGACACATTCTGCTCATATACGAGTGAATAAGAGACTGTATATAGTCAGGAGAGATGGCTCAGAGGTTAAGAGCATGGTCTGCTCTTCCAGAGGTCCTGAGTTCAATTCCCAGCAACTATGGTGGCTCACAGTCAAGGTTCAAGTGTAACTGCATAACTAGAGTGAGATGTGAGCAACACAAGAACAGGACTCTGAGACTGTGTGCAGGTGGGCGTGTCCCAGGGTTGCTGAAGTGTTTAGTGTGTCCAAGGGATGGTCAGAGGAAGACCCATGCAGAGCTATGACGGGGCACCAAACAAGCTGCCAATCATTACTGATCCTGGACGGTAAAGTGACTCATGGGCCACAATACTTTGTAGACAGTGGGAAAATCCTGGGACATTACTATGTCATAGAGCCTTGGGTGGGATCTGTACTTAATGCAGTCTGAATTGACCTGAGCACTTTCTAGTCCTGGCCCAGTAAACATTAATGTTTTCAGGGTAGTGAATATCTTATTTTGTATAGAAATTTTATATAAGCGCAAAATGTGCTTTGGTCAAATCTGTCCCCATTCCCTCCTGTCCAGGTCCTTTGCCCATAACTTTGCCTCCCAGATTCATGTTCGTAAAACAAAAAACAAAACAAAACAAAACAAAACAAAACAAAACAAAACGAACAACCCACCTACCCCCAAAATCCCAAAACCTGAGTTCACTTAGTGCTGTCTGTATGTGCACAGATGTGGTGCTATCCATATCCAGAAACCTCAGGTTCCCATGGCTTCCCTGGCTTTAATGGGGTTCTGTTGCACCAGCCACCTCAGAAGCTCCCACCGTTACCCTTGCATGTGTTCTGGAAGTGATGTACAGAAGCCGAGTGCGTGTTCAGAGAGGTGAGCTGCTCTCAGCATGGCTCAGTCCATCACAGCAGGGAGGGTTTGGCCAAGCAGCGGACAGTTCAGCGATAGACAGGAAACTGATAGGGGATAAAGAAAAGGGTCAAGGCAAGATATGGCCTCCAATGACATGCCCCAGTGACTACCTCTTTAAGGAGGCCCCATGTCCTGTCACCATCTCTCAATGTTGCTATCTATTATTTGCCAGCCACTATATTATGAATTCATCACATGATCAATCCACAAATGAGCTCAGAGCCCTCAGGATCCAACCTAATCATCTCTGGAACACAGATACACCCAGAGTATGCTTACTTGGAGATTAGCCATCACCCTAGCCCTGGCATGGTCTATACTGATGCACAGGTGGGTCTGGTAAATCTTGTCTACTTATTGATAGGCACCAAGGAAGGAGTGGGTTCTCTACAGGGAGGGGGAGAGCCCAAACATGGCTAGAACTGCAGATGCTAGGATTGTCCCATCAGGTGAAGGGGTGGCACATCAAAGAGACAAGCAAGGTTAAGCAGTAGCCTACATCCATGGAGTGGATCTAGCCTGGAAGGGTAGGGCATGCTGTTGGCTTACAGTTCACACCTGAATCACCACCACCAGATACGGCTGGCAGCAGAGAATACCCGAGGCATTGAAGTCTGCAGGAAATAGAAGTATATACAGAAGTATATGCCAGGAGGCATGGCTTTCTTCCATACCACACTGGTTATTTTGGCTAAGGATACTGTAGTCCAACCAGGCCAGCTCAGAATTCTGGAGGAGACTCGGAGGAGAAGAAGGGCTGTGGGCGGCTGGAGAAGGACAGGCAAGGGAAGCTAGAGGCAGGGCCAACAGTTATCCCGGTATCATGTAGACTTTCTTAAATTAGCTGTGAGGAGAGGAAATGGGAAAGAGAAGCCAGAAAGTCAGCAGCCAGACTTTTCCATCCCATCTGTGATGGAAGCAGAGAGCTGCCAAGAGAAACCACGAGCTAGAGTTAATTGGTAGAACTTGAAAGTGGAAGTAACAAAGCAGCCTGCTAAACCAAAGGTGGGCTCCACCCTCTCCTCTCCTCTCCTCTCCTCTCCTCTCTCTCCTCTCCTCTCCTCTCCTCTCCTCTCCTCTCCTCTCCTCTCCTCTCCTCTCCTCTCCTCTCCTCTCCTCTCTTTTCTTTCCCCTTCCCTGTCCTCCTCCCCTCTCCCTTCCCTCTGCCCTTCCTTCACCCATCTCTTCCCCTCCCCTCTGTTCTCCACTCTCATTTCTTCCTTCCCTTCTTCCATCCCCTCTTCTCTTCTCTCTCCCTTCTTCTCTCCGTCTTCTTCCACATCCACACCCTCTGTGTAACCTCAGAGCAATGCTGGTACAGAGAAAGTGCTTGTGAGTGAGCGAGCAAGCCATGATTAAACTGGAAATATAACGGAAGGAGACACCAGCTTTGGAGGACTTTGATTTTTAAAGTCTCGCTACAAACTGCATTCCTAATTTGTTTATTTTGTTTTAACATTTTCATACGTGTTTCCGGTAGAAATTGATTATTTTTTATGTGTTAAAGCAGACCACGAGAGTCTCCTTTTAATTATGCTTTCACATAACTTTAGCTATGGCTCAAATATTTCTTACAGTCGCATAATATACTGAAAAATGTTTCCTTCCATATATTTCTTTTTTTTATGTTTATATATTTTTTATTTTTGAGATTATAATACAATGACATTATTTCTCTCCTCCCTTTCTTCCCTCCAAATCTTTCCCTATAAGTCTCTTTGCTCTCTCTGAAATGGCCTTTTTTGGCATTAATTGTTATTACATGCATATATGTATATAAATGTATATTCTTAATTTCAACTGCTTGGTCTGGGTAAAGTTTCTTGAATGCATGTTTCCGGGCCTGGCTACATTTGGATAATCAGCTGGTATGTTCTTCCCAAGGGAGGATGTTTTCTCCTGTTCCCAGCATTCCTTAGCTGCGGAGGTCTCACGGGTTTTCCCCTTCCGTTTTGGCATGCCTATTGGTATTGTCCATGTTTAACTTATGTTTAGGCCATTGCATTGGTGAGACTTTATGGGTGTAGCAACTGACATCACTAGGAGCCTTTCCAATTAGTAACACCAGTTTAAGGACGATCATTTTAAAGAGACAATATCATGTTTTACTTTATTTTCTTGTTATCATGTGTGTTGAGGTAGCGATTTGTTAAGGGGCCGATACCAACTGTATCAAGCACAAACTTCGGGTGGGTGTAGTGTAGACTACATTTGCCCCTTGGAAGAATTGGAGATGCTTTAGGTGAGAGATTGGTTTTCAACATGATAAAAATGCCTCAAAGGCCTCAAAAGATTTGTTCTTCTCTGGGGTGAAATTTTTCTATCATACTCTAAGCTATTGAGAGACCTGGGTCCCTGAGGAGGTGGCCCCCTGAGCAAGGTAAGTGAGCAGCATTTGCAAAGTCAGCGCCTGGAGATGTCCCCCCTCCCACTTCCTTCTCTCCTGCCATCCGTCCCCTCTCTGTTTTTCTCCACCCCCATCTGTTATATATCAGGGTGCCTTAGTAGAGCTTGGAACCTCCTCCCCCTTCCTCCTCTTTCCCCTACTTTTCACCTAAGGCCCACAAACACAGGAAAGGATTGTTTTTCTCTTGAAGTGCCTCTACTAGCCTATCTGCTTCTCTGGGGATGGCGGAAGGCATCTCCATTCATCGTAGAATAACTCTCTAATAGCATTTTGGTTATGAGACTCATAAATCCCAGACCACCTTCTGGAGTAGAATGATTTATGACTTCAAGCTTCTAAATATTTTACATAGTTAAAATGTTTTCAACGTTCTCATGCAGGGTGGATTTGTAAATCTCAGATGATTATCTCCTAGAGAGTTTTTTTTTTTTTTTTTTTCGTTCTTTCTGGGGAAGCCTCAGAAAGAACATACCTTCCTGGACTCGAGGTTGGAGAGACATGGTTCTCTTGACATGTATGCTCTTCCCAGCTTTGTGATGTAAGGCAGGTCTATGAGGAGGCCTAGCCAGTAGCGATGTGCCCCAGAGCATCCGAGCACCGCTGTTTCTCTCAGGTCTTCACCAGGGCTTTCTTAAGACATTAAAGTGGAGTTGGAATTACTTGGAGGTCGAGAAGTCACCCTGTGATAAAGAGCCAGATGGCAGGTGAGGTGGATTCACAGTGATAACAGCATCAGGGAGTCCCAGGAGTACAGGACAAGCTTGGACTGCTGACTTTAGTGTACCGTTGAGCCCATGCCCATTGGAGGGTAGACAAGTAGGAGGTACCTGTTTGCACTGCATATTCACACAGGACTTCCTCGGCTTTCTAAGTGTCTCCTGAACATGCTATTGTATGATATTCATGTGTACACACATGTGTGAAGGCAAGAGCCTGACCTCAGGAGTCACTGTTCCTTGGGTGGCAGTCTACTTTTTGTGGGGCATACAGAGTCTTTTATTTACCTTAACTTGTCAAGTATTTTAAGGTGGAGAGCCAGTGAACCCCAGGGATCTGTCTGTTTCCATCTCCCCAGAGCTGAGATTACAAACACCCAACCACCATGCCCTCTGTTTCCTTCTCTCTGTGGATTCTAGAGATGAACTCAGGTCTTCTTCATGCTTACGAGGCAAGTGTTTTATCACCTACCTCCCAAGCCACTGGCTCAGATTCTTGGCTAAAGAAAATAGGATGTCAGCTCAACCCCAGCCTTCAGCAAAATGGCTAGCTCTTTTAAGGTCAGGTCAGCGTCCATCCTGACCTGTAGGGTGGCCCTGAGTTGGGATCTGAACAGTCATATTCTCTGGCTTTTGACTTCTCAGGATACCCGATTAATGGTTTGCACTTCAGCTAACACTTGACTTTAGATTCCTTTGTTTATGCTCACACCTTCTGAGTTTAAACCTCCCTGGAGCTGCCCCTTCCCTAGCAGGGTTTCCATAAATACCTGAGGAAGACCAGCCTGATGAAACATCCTGCCTGCATTTATCTAAGGCTGATATGAGGCACCACCTGACCTTGGCTCTGAAACTTGGGATTCTGAAAACTGAGTGCCAGACTCATTAGCTGATATTGGCCACGCCTCTCCAAGTCCAAGCCCCAAGCATCCATTTGTTTCTTCTTTTCCTGAAAGGTCTATTAAGTACGCACAGGTGTGTAGGAGGAGCTAAGGTGGGAGGAATTAGGAGAGGAAGAGGAAAAAGGAAGAGGAGGAGCGAGAGAGGGCAGAGATGTAGGAGGATGGCAAGCCATGCAGGTATGGAGAGCAGTCGTGGGTAACAACTTTTATTTAGGTTAGCTAATTGGCAAACAACTCTCTTTGTATGGGCATACTGTTATTGAGCATTACCAAACATATAAAGCCTTTGATTAATCTTTAAGCATTAGAGTCTCATCTTTCTACTGGGCCTGCATGGATGGCGAGATGGTCAGGGCAATGCCCAGCCTTGCGGAGACAGTGTGGAAGATTGGCAGAGCCATCTCCATGCTGACGTCTCGTGGGTGGCAGGCTGGTGTTTCTGGCTGGCGTTTCTAGCTGCAGCGGCAAGTGGCCTCTGGAGAAACATGGCAGCTGAGCTAGGCAGAGCCACCACAGCTTAGATAGTGCATGACCGGAGGCCATGTTAATTAATTACTTCAACACAGGTGAAGACTCTGAAGGACAAGAAGCTCATACCCGAGAGAGCAAAAGTCTCTCACTGGAGAAATTGTCCCTTGCTATACAAAATTATACCAGTGGGAAAATACACAGGTCAGTTAAGCTCACTGGTTTTAGAATTGTAAGAATCTGGGTTTGAGCCCTGAAGTATAGCCATCCCTGACCATGTGACATTGAGAAAGCTCTTGTATTTGGATAATTTTCTGGACAAGAAGGGGGAGGGGTGTTAGAGTTTCCATTTAAAATGAAGAAAAGTAAGGGCTGAGGCTGTTTCTCCATGGATTCTCAGAACTGCAAAAGAATAAACATTGTTCTGTATAAACAAAATGAAGGGAGGACTAGCAAGATTGCCCAGTGGATAAAGACACCCACTGCCCATCAACCCAGGTCTGATTCTGTGGACCCACATGGAGGAAGTTGAAAACAACTCCTTCAGGTTGCCCTCTGCCCTCTACCTGCATGCATACCCCCTCCCCAGAAGTAATACATAAATAAAACGTAACTTAAAAAATAAATACAATAACAGAAAATGAGACTTGCAGAAGCTGTAGGATGAGTTACTTAACACAGTGGCATCTCCTAGTTTGGGAGGGAGTTCATGTTTGGTGTACAGTAGAGACTCCATGATAGGATTGCAGCCACAACCATCCGTGCAAGGGAATCCAAGCACTGTTAAGTTCACCTCTTCTTGGTGGCAGCATTGGTGATAAGAAGGCTTAGCATTTATGAAGCCTTTCTAAATGTCTATAGTACTTTCAACTGCTCTGTAGAGAGTGGCACTCACTCAAGGAACTGCTCCAGGAGACACGGGTCACAAGTTCCTTACAATCGATTTTCTCGTTTTAAGGAGAAGGGCTGGCTGTCTCTGCAAACATCGATGCTTCTGTCACGGCATTGCTACAAAGCCTCGGGAGAGCGCCAGCTCTGTCCTCTTCATCTACAGTCTGCAGCTGACCCCTGCCCAAAACCCAGAGAGTGGCAGTGCATGCTGTTACCAGGTCATCTTGTGCGGAGGGGAAGGGGCTGGTCTCGAACTTCAAAGAGCGGATTTTCCCATAAAGCTTGGTTTTGTTCTCCTGACTCTGGACAGTTCACCATGCTGTCATGTATGTTTTGCTTTCTGAATGGCAACCTCCCTGCAAAGATGTATCCACAATGAGTCTATAAGGATAATTTTACTTGGATAAAGGGTCAGTCCTTCAGATGTAAGTTAAGAATCTCATGGTGACATAATTCTTGATTAGTCTAATAATCCCTAAATCCAACGGTAGGTAAGTGTTCTTACATGAGGCAGAAGAGAAGGTGTAGACACACAGAGGAGAAGGCTGTGTAGACAAAAAGGCAGAGACCACTACAGTGATCATTACAGTGATCCAGCCACAGTCCAGAGCCTGGAGCCACCAGTGTGAGAAGAGCAACAAATGATCTACCTTGGAGCCTTTGAGAGTATGACCCTGCTGACAACTGTGACTTGGGAGTTTTGTTCTCCAGAGCTCACACACACACAGATACACATACAAACAGACATACACACCACACACAAATACACACTACACACACACACAGACAGACACATGCTATACATGTAGACACACACACATACACACATCTATCAATAAAAATGGTAACACAGGACAACTGTGGGAAAGGGAAATAGTACAGTGTCCATGTGCACAGAGAAGCCATGTGTTCCCTCCTTGAGAGAGAAATCACCAGAACTAATGTGTCCCCATAGCTCTTTCTCTGTCTCCCTAAAGGCTTGGAGAGTGGCTGGTGGCTTCATTCAGTTGCCTGGAACGTTCCCCCATTTGTATTCTCTCCACATGCATCTCCTCATCACAGAGGGACTTGCAGAGCAAAGCTTGACATTTTCCAGTTCTTGAGTCTGTGCCCAGAATCAACAACCCTCACCAGAAAGAAAGAACAAATCCCCAAGACCTCAGAGCAGAATTCCTCTGGCTGGCCTGCCGGCTGTGGCTTCCCCTTCCATGCCCCGAAGCTGGTGCCGATCTCTCAAGACTCCATTGTTGACTAAAGATGGTCCCAGAGCAGAATAGTAAATACAGCTATCTCTTCATACCCACAGCATCTGCATCCTCAGACTGAACCAGCCACAGACCAAAAATAGTTTAAAAATTCACCTGAGCCGAATGGATACAGGCCTTGTCCTTATTATCAGCCCCTAAGCCAGCCAGTGCAACAACTGTTCTTGTAGCCATTTATGTTGTATTAGGCACTACAGTAATCCAGAGCTGAATTAAAGTATATGGGATAGGCTGGCTGTGGTGGGGGATGCCTGCAATCCTAACAACTGACTGTCTGAGGAGGAGGAAGTGTGTATTAGATCCCAGTGAATCGTATTTATTTCCTTGGGGTCCAGCTCAGCCTGTCCCTCTTGTAAATGATGGCACAATTCGTGTGAGGGAATCTGGGAAAGCTGCCCCAGTGCAGCTGGGGTCACTTGTGTGTCGCATGAGCTGGATGTGGTTCAGGGGAGAGCAGAGCCAAGTGTTTCCATCTCTATCGCATTCCCCTCCCTGACTTTGTAGCTCTGTCCAATCCCATAGATCATCGTTTTAGTCTCGCTTAGGTTTACGAAGTCTAGACTAAGCTAATGAAGCCCCTGTGACTTTTGTTCTCAGAGAGTTCTAGGCAAGGTCACACACCTGTCTCTGCACAGGTTTTCTAGAAACTCAGGAGTGACCTCATTCTTAAAGAAGCTCCTGGAAAGTCCTCTTGCCTTCTTTTAGGCATGTCCTCTTTGTCCTGATGGAAGAGGGGTCACCCAACCCTCCAGACTGCCAGAAGTTTCTATTTGGACCTTTATTTCTAATCACTTTCACTCTGTGTGAATACCCTGCAGGCAGTGTTAGCCATGGGTCACATGCTTGCTGCGGGCTCCTCTACAGAGTCCTCTAAAGATGGGGAGGCTCCTTCCATCGAGTGTGCTGCACTGTTCGAAGAGGACTCACTCACTGCACATGCCTCTAGAGTTCTCAAGTTCTCCATCCCTTATCTACTCCTTGTTCTGTAGCCTCTTTAAGCATTTGCTCCCTGGTACCCATGTGGTTTTCAACAGGGCATGACAAGTTTGCCTGAGGGAATATCTGAGCTCCAGGCCTAGGGGTTGTGTGAATCTTGTCAACTCTACCAAGTCTGTATCAATAATGTCTTCATCCACTCTGGCTAGTGCTGGCTTCTGAGGAGAAAGGCTTAGAAAGGATCAGATCCTTGGCAAGAGGAATGAAGGTGAACTCCCTTTCTACCAGTGAAGTGGGACCGATGTGCTCCTTCATTGAAGATTTGGGGGCACACTGAGGGGCTCTATGCCAGCAGGATCCCCATGCTGTCAGGTCTATATAAAGCAGGGTTTACTCTCCCTAGGAATAATATTTTGACTCCAGTCAAATGTCCTGGGGCTGGGTTCACCTTTCCTTTCAGTAACAAAAGAATTTTGGAAACTTCAGCTTAAAGGAGATATGACTTCTCTTGGCTCACAGTTTCAGACTGTGGCTGTTTGGCTTCATTGCTTTGAGCTTGTGATGGGCCAGACATCATGGCAGAGAGAAGGTAGCAAATCAGAGGTGATCTCACCAGATTGAATTTGAAGAAGCTCTATTTATCTATCTATCTATCTATCTATCTATCTATCTATCTATCTTCTATCTATCTATCTATCTATTTTTTCTTTCTATTATCTATCTATGTACCTATCTCTAGATGTAGATACAGATAGATATATGTATTTTTGAAGAAAATACACACACACACACACACACACACACACACACACAGAGAGAGAGAGGAGAGAGAGAGAGAGAGAGAGAGAAGAGAGAGAGAGAGAGAGAGGAGATGCATACTTCTGGAGAACTACTCCTTCCAGCCAGGCCTCACCTCTAGTAGCCCATTGGTTTGTAACTTTATCAATTAGTAAATAAATTGGTGAAGTCAGAGCTTGCTTGTTCCAATCATCTTTTAGGACTCCATCAGCTAGGCATCAAATCTTTAAATCTTGAGCCTACATAACATTTTGATCCAACATAATGAGTCTAAATGCTTAGTTTGGTCAGATTCTCACTTCAAGGAGGATGGCACCACGCTCAGGCAATTTCTTCCTGATTTCCAACAGAGGAGCATTGCTTTATCCCACCTAAGAGGGAAGTAATGAGAGAAGGAAAATGAGAAGAGGCAAGAGTTCGAAGCTGAGGGAGGAGTTCCAGCCCTCCTTGGCAGGGTCAGGGAATACATGTTCCTCTGAAACACTTGGTTGGGTTTAAGCAGAGTATAGCATGCAGATGAGGCACTTGGGGGAGGGATTGGTGCAAGGGGAGAGAGTGAAGGACCAAGCCAGTAACCCACTGTGTCTGAGCCTATTGGTCCTGCCAAAGAGTCTGAGGCTTATTCTTAAGGCAACGAGAATGATGACAGGATTTAAGGCTGGCAATTAACAGCATCATTGGCTCAATGTTTTAGAACAAGAGCTCTGATTGCCTCCCAGAACAAAGATGTAATGGGTCCAGACTTGCTCCAAGCAAGGAGATCAGGTAGGAGGCTATGGCTGAAGTCCAGGGGGAGTTGATGAGCCTGGACTGAGGACATGAGTGGGAGGCCTTAGAGAGGCAGGAGATGAGTCAGCCGGGGGCTTCTGTGGAAGCAGAAGGTAGGAGAGAGAGGAATCTGGCTTGAACCAATGTGTGGTGGCATTGCCCGACTTGCGGAGCACAAGAAGGACATAGTTCATCACACTGTCTAGAAAGGCTATGGCTTCCCCTATCCTTGGATTGGACTCTCTGTGCCTTGGGTTCTCTAGGGAACAGCATGCTTGTCAGATAGTTCTCAAGATCTGTTGCCCCTTCTTTCTTAGAGTCCAGTGGCTACATCTACACTGGAACCTAAGCATCACAGTATTGCAGGGTGACGTCATCTCTTGTCATGTTCCATGGGAAAACAGTTCCTATAAGCTGTGGCTTCTGTGCATTTTGGAACTTAGAGTAAAATTTATATGTTTCCACCTTGATTTTCCCTTATTTGCTGTGCTGTTTGATGATATTGACCCAATAAATATCTCATTGTAGTGGACCAATATAGGTCTTGCTTCGTTTTTCTTTCTTTTTTGTTCTTTGCCTGTTTAGAATACCCAAAGTTTAATGATCTAACAGACCAATGCAAATATCACAAATGACAGAGCTTGCTAAATAGCAATCTTAGTATTCCTTTCTAGCATGATGGGAAAGTGTATTTCCCAAATACCAGTAGAATTAGGCTGAAGCCACGTGACTGGGTTTGGCCAAAGTTACATGGCTAGAAAAGATGGCTAGTGACTTCTGGACCTGGCACAAAGCCCTGTGCTCAATGGCTGATGCCCTCTCTCCTCCTTCTATGGTAACATTGAAAGCCACATGTGTAAAATGGTGGCAATCCAAGATGGAAGTGGTTTAGATTTCTGAGCGACTTCTTGGAGGAGAGCCACTAATCTGCTGTGGCGATGACTTGAGCAAGTAGTAAGCTTAAAGCATCTCAGGCCTATGGAGCTAGGGTTACTTATGGAGGCTTGTTATCCAGCTAAGGCACTTGGTTAGCAGTAAAGCAAGGCTTTTATTTTGGACCAGTCAAGCCTTTCTGCTACTGGCTTTCAACATTGGTGCTCACTGGCTGGGTCCCAGCATTGTCATGAGAAGTCAGACAACACAACAGTTTATGGCAAGCTCATCTATTCATCACAGTGTTTGAAAACAGACTATGGATATTTGATTGGAGACACACACACACACACACACACACACACACACACATATACATACATACTTTCATGGATAAACCTTGAAGCCTTAGCTGAGAAACACAAACACATCCTTTGGTGGGGGGAGTCATATTTTCTAAATCCTAGTCAAGAAAATTGAAATAGACTTGGGTATGGTGGCTCATGCACTTGGGAGGCTGAGGCAGGACGATTACCATGTTTGAGGCTAGTGTGGGCCACACAGCAAGACGCTGTCTCAAAAGAAAAATATAAAATAGAAGAGAGGAAGAATGATGAGAGAGAGAGAGAGAGAGAAGAAAAGAAATAGACAAGAGAGAGAGAGAGGTCATATAAAGACAGAATTTTTTGTGCTTTCAAACAAGGTTGTTTACTGAATTGGAATATAATGGTGGTGCTTCATGGAGTGTGTCCTCAGGCTAACCCCACTCCCATCTCAATGCTCGTCTCCCAGGAGAGCACCTTTTGTTATACTTCGAGTTCATTGCCATCTCCAAGGGGACAGCTGAGTACTTTCCCTCTCCAGATCAAGAGCCACCCTGTAGGCGGAGGGCATTCAAACTCAGGATGCCTTTGAGCTGAGAAGGCGCTCTGGAGAAAGCCGACCCACTGTGCATGGGAACAGGAGCAGAAGGGGAGGAGGCTCAGGATGTCCTTCCTTGGAACTTTCACTCTGTGAGCAGCAGAATGTGGGGAGGCGAGCCAATGTCTGGGAGGAACCACTGCAGTCTCAGAAAGAAGAAAAAAAAAATCAGGGACAACAGGACTCTTTTAAAAATGTCACTCAATTATCCAAATGTGTATGGCAGTTTGTGATCCACAGTTCTGAGGGAAGTAGAGATGGCGCTGAGTGATCTGAAGAGGGGCACAGTGGCTGGGCAGATCGATGCATAAACAGGAGGAGGGAAAGGCAATGGTGTCCCCACACCACCACACCACACAAAGCCACAAGGCTATACCTGATGTTATTTATGTTTTATCTCCAACTGTGTGTTGGGAGGGTCTGCTCGCCTACATGGGTATGAGTAGATGCCTGAGGTTGATATTGGTGTGTCGTCTTTAAATGCTTCTCCACCTTGGTTTTTGAGACAGGGTCCCTCACTGAACCTGAAGCAACTGGCTGGCCAGTGAGCCCCCAGGATCTCTGTCCCCCCTGAGCTGGCATCATAGGTACATGCCACTGTGCCTGGCTTTTATGTGAATTTCAGGGATCCAGACTTGGGATGACAGGCTCTTTCGCTAAGCCATCTTTCTAGCCCTGTATATAACCCCCGTTTCAACCTGAGAAAATGTTATTCCGATCCCACTGAAATGCTTCACTTTCTACCTCGAATCTGTAAACCAGGGTGATCTAAGGCAAGTCCCTTTTCTTGTTTTCTGATGGAAACTTCAGGCCAAGCACAGGCAGCTATGCATTTCTCCCTTGACCTGTTATCTTCAGTGAGCTGTGATGTGTATGCCTTTCTTCTACCTGTAAAGTCATGTTTTCTTTGTGTGTGTTTAAACTTCTCATGGTATCGTGATCCATTTGCTTATTGTGCCTGACACCTCCCTACACATCTGGGTTCATACTCTCCATACCACATAGAATTTAGCCAGGGCCAATGCAAGCTGCCCAGTCTCAGTGGGAATGTCATATATATATTACATTATACGTTATACGTTATATATTTACATATATATACATATGAGAGAGAAAGAAAGATTTTGGTCATTTCAGTTTTTCTTTCTGGCGATGGTTCCTTGTAGGAGGAGCTAAGGTGGGAGGAGTTAGGAGAGGTAGAGGAAAAGGAAGAGGGGGAGTTAGGAGAGGAAGAGATAAAAGGTAGAGAGGAGTTAGGAGAGGAAGAGATAAAAGGAAGGGGGGGGAGAGAGAGAGAGACAGAGGGAGAGGGAGAGAGAGAGAGAGAGAGAGAGAGAGTGCAGAGATGTAGGAGCGAGATGATGGAGACGAATGTTCACGTATCTGAAGCAGTCAAAGGTAGTTGGTATGCCTAGGTTGGGTATTGGGTTACACTTTTGATTGTATGGGTATCTTGTTACTGATCATTGCCAAATATATAAGCTTTGATTAATCTATAAGAATTAGAGTCTCATTCTCTTACTGGGCCCGCATGGATGGTGGAATGGTCTGGGCAATGCCCTTCCTTGCAGAGACAGCGTGGAAGATTGGCAGAGCCATCTCTCACGCTGGCATCTAGTGGGTGGCAGGGCTGGTGTTTCTGGCAGCCGGTTCTAGCTGCAACACGCATGTGGCCTCAAGCTGAGAAACATGACGGTTGGGCTAGGCAGAGCCCCTGCAGCTTAGATAGTCAGTCTGAGCATGAGGCCTTTTTAAATAATTACTACAACAGTCCCTCTGCTACTTGATTTTGATTTTGACTGCCTTCAGCAGAGGATATCTAGGAACAAAGAAAGCCGATCGCTGTCCTAATGGGGATGAGCTTGGGTAAAATGCATGTGGAAGTAAGCCAGCCACTACCTACATGTAGGTTTACATCAGTGTAATGAAATACCCGAGGCTGGCAACTTTAAAGCATACATGGTTTATTTCGGTTACTTAGAGTTGTGAAAGTCTAAGGACCTGATTCTTGTGATATATGGCCTTCATGGTGGTGAAGTCCCAAAGTTGTGCACAGTGAGGAGGCAAGGAACATGCAGAAAGCCTCTAAGAAAGCCACCAGAATTCAGTCATGATGAGATTAATCCTAATCACCCTAAACTCATCTCCACGCATTGCATTAAGTTCACATTGTCTTAATTCTTCAAAATAGGGATTAAATTTGAACACATGAGCCCTGGGAGACACACGTTAGACATCTGCCCGTCGTACCATGATGACTGATGGATCCAAGCCTCACTGCTTTAAGGTTATTGGGGGACTTAAATTTTGAAAATCTTGCCTCTGAAATACATTAATAAACAAGGGTCCATCCACACATATATAAAACATATCATATATATAAGATTGAATTCTTGAGTTGTTTCCTCATGAAAATAAATCTCAGCTACTTTCACTCTATTATCTCTTTATAAATAGTATCCATAAATTTTCACCTAGATGCCCTACCATTTCTGTGACCTGCATTAAGGGTGCAGAGTCAGGATGAAATAGGAAAGCAAAAGATTGAAAGAAAGAAGGAAAGAAAGAAAGAAAGAAGAGTTCATTCCACAGCTGGGACTGTGTATCTACTGGGGACTAATTCTCTTCAAAGAATTAGAATTCTCTGGTGCTTGGTGTGTGAATGCTCAGATCATACACTGCCCTGTGCTGGTCTTCACCGATACCTCTGTCTGTAGCCATTGACTTCTGCAGGGCATGGAGACCATTAATCTCGTATGTTCCCTCACTCTGAGGGGTGTTCTCTTTACTGAGAGTTTAAGGCAGATTGTGTCTGTTTCCACTGACCTTTGAGAGGTTTTTCATGTGCCTCCTCCAAGCAGGTCATGTAGAAACCAATTACTGGAGCGTGTCTGGGCTCACAGGCTTGAGTGGTCAAGGTGGGAGCCTGGATTCTGTCATCTTCTCCTCTGTTGAAACCATAGGGCTCTGCCAACAGAAGCAGTTTAGGATTCCGCATCTGAAGAGACACGTAGGGACTTTTCTGATTAACAGTTCTTCTCTGCGGCTTGCGAGTAAGTTTAGCTGCCTCCTGAGGGACAAAGATAAGGAGCTGGAGACCTCAAACCAACTGTCAGAGGTAACTGAGACTCTCATTTCAGAAGACCCAGCAGCTGCGGTAGACCTCACTGGAGTTGGCCACTATAATGGGCAGGTCTCTTTTCTATGAAGAAAGAATTGTTCCACACAAACAGAACAGAGAAGAGCAATGGAATTATTTAGTGAAGGCAGGTGTTTGGGGGAGATATCAATCTTGACCAATGGAAGGACTGGTGTGCAAACCCCAACAAGATACCTTACATATAATAAGCTCCCGTCTCCAGTGGCTGGTGAGCTGTTTGTTTCCTGAACTGTTTAGGGAGTCCTGCCTGCTGCCTGTCTTCTATAAAGTTTCCATTGTGTCTGCTACAAAACAGTTCTTGCTTGGTGTAATTATTGAACAGTGGCAAATACACGACTTTCCAGTGAATGTTTACATAGCTCTCCGTCATATCTTAAAGTCCTTCGTGGGATTAAAAAGCAAATGGTGTCGGGTCTGCAGAGAAAAAGGTCACATGCTCCCTAAGGCTCAGTCTCTTTCGGAATGTCCCTTTGTATTTTATCTACCAGATGTCATTTACTGGGCACCCTCCCTGTGAGCCCCTATTCTAGTACAGTCAATACATCACTAATCTTGATCTCTCACTCTATTTTAAAATTCATGCTTGCCTCTGCTCCTAATTCCTGGCAGCTCCCTGCAACTCATTCTCTGATTTCCACCATTTCCTTTAAGATTATTTTAATGTTTTGCGTATGTGTAGAAGCGTGGCAGTGTGTGCATGGCATGGTGCATGCGTGCTGTCAGAAGGTAACAGGAGTCTGTTCTTTCCTTCTACCATGTGGTTTCCTGGGATTGAACTCAGCTCATCAGGATTGGCAGCGAGTGCCTTTATCTGCTGAGCCATCTTGCCGATGCTTGCTTCCTTTCTTCTTTAGGGTTTGATGAGAAACACTGTGTAGTCTCTAGTGATGAACTTGGAATGATAATCTTGGCTGTGTCCTGACTGTCAGACTGTCAGTCAGGTCAACATTCTGGTTGTATCTGCTTCCAGACTACTTTTTTTTTCCCCTTCCAATATTGCTTTTACCAGATTTGATCTTTCTTCTTGAAATGGAACAAGAGGCCTAACTAATGAGGTGACTGTTAACGGAACATCTGTGATCAAAAGAGTTCAATTGTTTTCTAAAGAGTTCAATAATGCTCGCGAAAGCACATGTTTATGCTTGATCTCTGCAATCAAATGCTCTGCCCCTGAACTGCATGTACCCTTGCTATATGGTTAATCCCTATACATATTTAATAATCACCACTGATTCCCATAAAGGCAGCAGGGCATAAGTAGCTCCTCTGTTTAGAAGTATTGGTGCTTTCATTGTGATGGGGTTTCCACCTGAGTTGGGCCACTGAGGCAAGGAAAGAGTGTCCTGCTAATGTTGAGGTCTGGAGAGATGCAGAGAAATGTGCTTATCCACCAGGATCTGAGTCACAGCAGAGCCTGTGACAGTAACCAGGCTCAATTCCCCAGGTGGGTTTTCTGTGAAGTTGGCTTTCTCTCTAGGGAATCACAAAGACCCCAAGAAGCTGGTAGGAGAGAGATGACATTAATGACAGAAGTGTGACCAAGCAGTGCAGCAGCATCTGTATGAATAGATCACATTTCTCTCTAAGAGAAGGATTGTTTTTTGCCGTTGGACTGTGTTCATTTGCTTCAACTGGAGACAGTACTGGATGAGAAAGTGTGTGTGGAGTTGATGCTACAGCCGTAGAGGAATGGCTGCTTTCTCTCACATGGTGAACAACAACGATTAAAGTGTTTGCTGGCTGGGAAGGTGGAGAAGGCTTTGTGTGCACCCTGGAGAATAAATTCTGCACTTAATGAATCTTTTTAAAGGAAGGAGCATTGACCAGCCAGTGGGGGGTTACCACTGAGCTACCCATCAAGAGATCTTCCTGGCATCTTCCAGAGGGACCCTACTTTAAGAACTGGAAAATTCCTTGGGGGACAGAAGAGGCTTCTATCTATCAAAATAGACTTCTAAAGTATATATAGGTCAAAGGCTACAGTGGGGCACTGTGGAAGCCAGGCCAGTTTTCAGCCTCATAAACACATGCTCCTGACAACATGACCATGTATCCTGGGGCCTTTGATATTTTCTGACCAGTTGGAGAAAAAGCAAGTCAAACATCAATCATAAATAGATACTTCATGCCCTGAAAGAAAAAGAATAAAAAACGACCTGCGGTTATACAGAGCACCAGTGTCTTTGTGGTGTTTGGTCTAGTAACAGGTGTACAAAATGAACAAATACACGCTTCTAACAACAATAAAACCACCAGCAGCAACAACGAAACAACCACAGCAGCAGCAACAACACTACCATGTCAGGTGGTGAGCATAGTCACATCTGTAATCCCAATACTCACAGAGGCTGAGGCAAGAGGACTGGTATGAACTCAAAGCCAGGCTAGGCTACATTGTGAGTCTGAGGCTAGCCTAAGCACGTGTAAGTATACACCATGGCCCTTCATAGGACCCGTGTCTAAAAAGGTCTTCCCTGATGGTAGAATTCTGTCAGTCATTTGATACTGGCACAAGCCTAAGTAGGTAGATGGTCGTTTTAATTGGTTTGAGCTCCTTCCATCCTCCTGAAAAGCCAACTTGGTCAACTGTTGCCTTTGTACTCAATACATTGGAGATGTCTATGACAAAGCTAGCAGGAGGGTCTTGTTGGTATTATTTCTGAAATTGGTGATGAAAAACAACGAAGCTAAAGGGCTTAACAGATTCTCCCTCCCGCTTCTCTCCTTCTCTCTCTTGCTCTGTGTGTGTGTGAGAGAGAGAAGAGACAGAGACAGAGATAGAGAACAGAGAGAGGAGAGAGAGAAGAGATAAGAGGAAGAGAGGAAGAGAGAACAGAGAAGAGAGACAGAGACAGAGACAGAGAGACAGAGAGATGTGTGGAGACCAGAGGTTCCTCAGAAACCATTCATCTTGGTTCTTCAGGCAGAGCCTAGCCTGGAACTGACCATGTAGCCCAGGCTGGCCAGCATGCTCCCAGGATCCTTCCATCTCTGCCTCTGAGATTTGGGATTATGAGCACAGGCCACCACACCCAGCTTTTTAATTTATTTTTTATTCCTAAGAATAAACTGTTTATCTCTGGCTGTCCTGGAACTCACTATGTAGACCAGACTGGCCTTGAACCTATAGAGCTCTGCCTACTTCTGCCTCCCCAAACACACCTAGCTTGTTAATGCCAGTTCTGGAGCTCTAACTTAGGTCACCAAGCTTCCGTGGCCAGCGTTGTCCTGGTGAGCTATCTGTGCAGGCCCAAGTTTTCTCTTGAGTTCATTCTCTAAGTCTCTATCATATTAAAGAGGGTATGGGTATGAATTCCATATTATAAACTAGGATGTGGAAGGGGAACTTAAATAAGGTAATGTGCAGATACTAGAACATAGCACGGAATGCCAAGTAGAAATCACAGGAGCCATTGCTTTGAGTTTAGCTCCTTCCCTAGGCCTTCCCTGCACACCGGATTATAAATTAAAATGGAGTCACTCATGCCCAAGGCCCTCATCATCAAGCTGAAACTAAGCTGTTTATCTGACCTCTCAAGAAACCAAAAAAATGAGAGATAAGAGCCAACTACCCGAAGCAGGTCAGTTTCAACCCGCATGCTAATGAATTTTCATTGGTTTTAATTTTAATCCATACACAAAGGAGTGGCCTGAAGTAACCCCATTATCCAGTCTCTCTGTTCTTGCTATTCTGTCCCTTGTCCCACCTTACAAAGGACGGAGACTTTGAAACGATTGGCTCTTTTTCTGGTTCTTTATTTATGTCTCTTAAGCCAACCTCTTCTCAGGCTACTGAACCACCCATCCTATTTTTTGATTTTGAAATTAAACTCACTGCCAATTAAGATGCTTAAATTCCATTGTTGTAACATTGTCCAGGGACAATAGAAAGTACTTAAATACTTGAAATGATTGTTGGTGTGGATGTAGGATGTGTGGGGTTTGTTGTTGTTGTTGTTTTATTTTCAATATCTGTGGTCCCATAAAGCCCTAGCAGAAACCCGGGAGAGAGTTGGTGGTGCTCACCATTGAAGGCTTTATCCAGTTTGCTCAAGGAAAAAGGCAGGTCAGTAAAGATGCCTGGAAAGATACTCGGGCTCCTCAGTCACTGCAGGGACATTTAAACAACGAAGAGATGACACCTTAGACCAGGAGTTCTCAACCAGTGGTTCGGGACCCCTTGGGGGGGAGGGTGTCAAATGATCTTTTCATAGGGGCCTCCGAAGACCATTGAGAAAACACAGATATTTACATAACGATTCATAACAGCAGCAAAACTACAGTTATGAAGTAGCAACAAAAATAATTTTATGATTGGGGGATGGTCACCACAACATGAGGAACTGTGTTAAGGGGTCGCAGCATTAGAAAGGTTGAGAACCACTGTCCTAGGGTGTGTATTAATAGCAACACAAAAATGGCCAGCATAGGCTAAGTGCTGGAGATCGGAGGTGGTAAAAAAACCAGTTTCCCTGCCCTGAAAACTCAGCTTGTCCAACTACTACCATAGCACATCAAAAACAACCGAAGGCTTCATGCATTAACCCGCCGGGCGGTTCAGTAAGATGGCTCAGCCAGGAAAACGCTCAAAATGAACTCTCTTCAGGCTGTGAGAAGGAACTGAAGTTCTGATTTCTGCAGGGAGATGACTTATTCAGCTTCACAGATAAGTCCTGAGAAAATTTTTTGGTTTTGCTTCAATACTTATCGTTATGCTCTGTTCAGCTTGACTACTAAATCTCTACCCAGAATCCTGTTCTCACGTAGTATTCTTATGTTAGCACATAGGGTTCTTATGGCATAATGTCAACTTAGTCATAAAAAGCTACTTAGCAGTGTGTGGAGAAGTGAGTGGCTTGCTCACCTGACAATGGCTGGGCTGTTTTTCTTCTCCCTGAGGCGAATTCCTCCTAAACCCTGCGGCTCAGAACTGTGTCTGGCTCTCAGCTGCCCTCTAGTGGTCAGAACGTAGACCCTTCCCCAGTAACTTCCCTGAAGAAAGAACAAAACCATGACCCACATTCACAGATAATCAGTGGGTACACAATGTTCACATCACACTAGAAAATTTAATTTTATTTTTTTAGAAAAATGGATGAAAAGATGAAACAGGTAGCTTTTTTTATTTTAAATTTTAGTGGCCAAGGAGATGACTCAGCAGGTAAAATGCTTGCTGCCCTTCTAGGAGACCCAGGTTCAGTTCCCAGAATCCAGGTGGTAGCTGACAGCCATCTCTACTCCAGTTCCAGGGTACCCAATGATGCCCTCTTCTGACTGATCTTTAAGGCCTTGTTCGTGCGTGCACCTGGTACATACATGCACACTCATTCATATGCATACACATGAAATGGGTAAATCCTTTGAGCCTAAGGTCACTCTTAGGAAACACGTTAATCTAATATGTGATTGAGAAGCAATGCCTTGGAAACTCAGGCACCATCTTTGGCTCACATCCAAACCTATACCTGTTCTCTAGAACTGCCTATTCTACTGTGAAGTACTTCCCTTGCAGATAGGCCTAGGACATAAGGGTCACCTGTAATGATGAATACCCTGTCTCCTGTCAGTTCTGTGTTCTGAGTCTAAGACAGGGAACAGAGTTAGAGAAATGGATGTGAACCCTGGCTGCCTTCCCCATGAAAGACGACACACAAAATGTAGGAGCAAAGGGACTTTATTATGCTAGAGCCAAACTGCAGCTCTTTCCCTACACAGTCAGCTGGGGGACAGCTCTGCCGTCTGATTAAAGAGACATCCCCATGTCTGCTCAGGAGCTATACTTCCTGCTGTTCAGCACCTGCTCTGGGGAACCTGGGGCCTTTTGAAGCCTTATGCTCAGGATCCCGCAGATCTGGGCTGTAGACCATGCTAATTGCTCTCACCTTAGGGTCCCTACCTCTTATCCAATGTGTGGAGGAGTTGGGGAGTCGTTGGGGAGTCGTGTCAACACGCAAGCAGAACGCCAGCTCATGAAGCTTGCCAAGAATCCCAAGCTCCGTGAAGATTAATTACTGGCTGTGTCTCTGCGGTCTCTCCATCGGGCAGACATCTCTGTTGCTCTGGGAAGCTAATACAGACATTTCATAAAAGCTAACCTTTCCTCTGGTTGAGGGTCCTGCCAAGAATGTCTTCAACACCTAGGGGACACTTCGGTGGAGAGAGCATGGGGAGCTGCCAGCAACGGAGTAGAGGAGAAGCAGAAGGTGGAACTGAGCCTGAAGAAAATGTCACATGGCCTCGGCGGGCCACGTGGAATGCTCCCTGTGGCCTCCTGCCTGCAGATAGATAGAGCCCAGAAGTATGCTTGTTACAGGCTGTGGGTGCTGGCAGGGACCAAATCTCACCGGACTCAAATTAATTTTTTTATGCTGTATTCTTTGGTTAATTCAACAAAGACTTCAACACATTGGGAAGGAAATGTAGACAAGTAGAGCAGGATTTGAATCACTGAAGACTGATCGGTATTCACCATGGCATAGATGATGCATTTGGCTTAGCTAATTGAATGGGCTTTCCTTTCTTCCTTTCTTCCTTCCTTCCTTCCTTCCTTCCTTCCTTCCTTCCTTCCTTCCTTCCTTCCTTCCTTCCTTCCTTCCTTTCTTCTTTTCTTCCTTCTTTCCTTCCTTGATTTTGAGCCAGGATTTTGCTATGTAGCCCATGTTGACCCTGAACTTACTATGTAGCCCAGGCTGGCCTGGGGCATGCAGTAATATTCCTTCATCAACTTACCAGATGCTAGGATTAGAGAACCATCCTGCATAAAGCATCATGATCAAGAAGCAAGTTGGGAAGGAAAGGGTTTATTCAGCTTACACTTCCACATTGCTGTTCATCACCAAAGGAAGTCAGGACAGGAACTCACACAGGGTAGGAACTTGAGGCAGGAGCTGATGCAGAGGCCATGGGTGGGTGCTGCTTACTGGCTTGCTTCCCCTGGTTTGCTCAGCTTGCTTTCTTTAGAACCCAGGACTACCAGCCCAGGGATGGCACCACCCACAGGGGCCCTCCCCCCTTGATCACTGATTGAGAAAATGCCTTAAGCTGATCTCATGGAGGCATTTCCTCAAGGGAGGCTCCTTTCTCTGTGATAACTCCAGCCTGTGTCAAGTTGACACAGAAAACCAGCCAGTGCAGAGAGCACTGAAATGCCAGAAAGTAAGAAGAGTATTTTGATGACATCCACCTCTGTCTTTAGTATAACCTAGTAATAATTTGATGTTTTTAATGCTTTAACAGTTTTAATACTTTAGTAATTTTAATATATCTTGATCTAAAATTTTAATAATGGCTGTATTTAACACAAGATTCTGAAAGCGTAATAATCAGCCTCCATGAGTTGCTATAGGCAGCTCCAACACACCCTCCAACAACACTCCACCTTGGTGGGAAAACAGCATGATTTTATATGCGCAAGTCTGTGCTGATAACGCACCAATACATGCATGCTGTGTGAGCGAGGATGTGCGGAGGTCCATCTATGGCCCTCATCAGTGCATGTTCTTGTTTTCTCCCATACATCATACACGATGTCATCACTCCCTTATCTTTTATGCTGTTAGGTTCCCGACCTTCCTCTAGTGGCGCAGCTTGAGTTGTCACTCTAGGGCCTCACAGTTTGATCACGCCTCTTTTAAGTTATAAGAACAGCCCACAACGATGCTAATTAAAATTTGACTTGGGTGGGTTGGGTGGGGAGGTGGGAAGAATCTGGAAGGAGTTGGGGGAAGAGAAACCACGATCAGAATAATTGTATAGAAAAATCTATTACCTGTAAAGGTTAAACACAAAAATTTTATAAGTAACTTGAGAATTTCATACAAATGTTTTTATCATATTAAGCTCCTCCCCCCAGTTCTCCCAGACCCTCCCCCTCAGATCCTTCTACCCAGCCAACTTCATGCCTCCATCTAAGAATATGTAGATAGCACAAATTGAACTTAATGACTGTAACATGCTAATTTGGCACTCCAGAGGCAGAAGCAGGTAGATCTCTGAGTTCAGTGCAACCTGGCTTACAGAACGAGTTCCAGGACAGACAGGCTACACAGAGAAACCCTGTCTCATAAAAACCAACCAAGCAACCAACCAGCCAAGCAAACAAACATCCCAACACTGACAGTGCCTGAACGTGGTGTCCCTTGAGGACACCAGATGGCAGTGAGCTGGACTTTGGGTGTTTGTCTCAGCGGGAGCTTGGTTACATCATGAGACATTCACCTTTGTTCTTGCAATTAGCGGTAGGAAGCCACATTCTCCATTGTGAGTAACAGACGACACCAAGTGGCTTCTCCCTCTTGTCCACGTCCTTTCCAAGACTGTGTCTTCATGGAGTGATCTGTCTGTGGGGCTCAGAAGGAAACAAGAGGGGGTGATCCTCTAGGTGTATTGAAGTCACTGCTTTGCAAGCACAATGAAGGAAGCCATGCCCCACCAGGAGACTCTTCCTGTCACTCATTCTTTCTCATCCTGAGAGTCCAGTCCTTGGCCCTCCTTGGAATCTGAGCAGTGAAATTTATTGACCACTTCAGACACATCATTGACTTTTTCTTACAGAGGGAAGGCAGAATTATTGTGGGAGGACAATGAAACACAGGCAATAAAAGCGAAATGTCCATAATTCACTCATAATTCAGAGATAATTACCAGGTTTTCCAGACTGTTTAGTGTATACATTATAGACTGAGATCTGACTTAATATAATGCTGTGTTTTCTTTTTGCTTAAAATTCTATATAGAAAAATAATATTTCCTTTAATGGGCCTTGTTATCTTGAAGAGAATAGAATTATGCCCTTTGGTTTCTTGTTTGCTCTGAATTTAGTACTGTACAATGGGGACAATTGCTGGTAAAAGTCCTTCCCTGAAATCTGTGTCTTTTCTCACTTACATAAGACAAGCCTGAGCCTTGGAATCTTGTTATTGGATTGATTAGGGCCTTTTCCTCACGTTTGTTCATTTTTGTGTGTGGTATCCTTTGAGTGGAAATCTTTATTTTAGGATTTCAAGTATTACTTATGCATATTTCTGTAATCAATTTTCTCTTTTAGCCTACTTGAAGATGATTAGCAATATCTTTTAAGTACAAATTTGAGTCACCTGTGTTAAAAAAAAAGAAAGTCTGGAAAGGAATGTGAGCCCTATGGCGCCCCTCCTGCATTCCTGCATTATTCAAAAAAGCTTGCAGGGTTCCAGCCAGTTGATGCAGCACCAAATTTAAAAATTCTTCACTCCACGTTATAGTCACTTCCTTCCTTTCCTAAACATTTTCCCCAAGAGATGCAATGCCATTTTTTTCTGAAACCCAGCTGCTCCCAAACATATGAGGGCTGGGGGTGGGCTCTGCATTGATGCTAGAAGCAGACAGACAAAGCTATCAGCACAGGGGGGGAGGTGGCAGTCCACATGCACCATAGACTTTAGCTCAGTCTCTCCTCTCTCCCCCTCTCTCCCTTTCTCTCTCCTCTCACACACACACACAACACCCCCAAACACACCACACGAAAATGCATGCACACAGAGACATACGGGACAACTTCCTCCTGAAAAATTCTTCTCGGGTTTCCCCATCAGCCTCACAATGATAAAACCCCCTAGAAGAAAGATGCCACCACCTCCTCCTCACATCCTCTGGGAGCTGTGTTCTTTCCCCTCAAGGCCACTGGTCCCCTCCGTTCCCTGCCCCTACACTCTGTTTCCTGTGTCTGGCACATGGCTTGATTTAGAATCTCATTATTTCTCACCTGCCTTGAGCCAGTGCTCTCCTAAGCAAACAGTACCCTGCCTCAGCCTGCTCCTTCCAGTCACCGTCCTCCTCTGCCCTGTCTTCCTCTGCCCTCTGCATCTCTCGGCAGCCTCCACATGGCCCCAGTCCGGTTGCGTCAGCATTAGCAGGGAGCTTGTCAGAAATGGGAATTCATAGCTCCCTTGTTCACTAGCAGTCAGGGTCCAGCCTGGAGATGGGAAGGCTCATTAGTTTGAGTAAAGAAAATTGAATATGACAAATGGGTGACTGGAGAAAGAAATTGTATCCAGTCATGCAATGGAAAGCTATCCAGGGAACAACAGGAGTGGCTCACAAAGCCATTTTGCTAAGAAATATAGGGAGGTCTCGAACAACCAGCTACACACAGTTCAGCTGCATGAATATGATGTCTGGGAGGGGACAAAGCCATAGGGACAGATTTCATTGGCTGTTGAATGCTCAGGAGGAGGAGAAGGAGAAAGAGGAAAAGGATTTGTTGCCAAAGGGACAATATAAGAGAATTCTGACTGAGTTGAAAGTGTCCTATGTCTTCCTTATTAGGGCTGGCACACTTTTATACATATGCTAAACTCAAAGAATTACACACCTAGAAGGCCAAATAGGGCACACACACACACACACACACACACACACACACAATCACAAAGCATAAAACACTGCTTAAAAATCAGAACTATACATTCCTGTTGATAACAAATATGCAAATATAAATAGTCTTCCTTCAAATACTAGTGTTGCACAGGGAGACAGACAAGAACAGTTGAGCCTGGAAGACCACTGTGGTGACTGAAGTGTCAAATGTCCCCCACAGACTCTTGAACATCGTGATCCCTAGATAGTGGCACTGTCGTGGAAGTTGTAGAATCTCTTGGTGGTAAGCTTTGCTGGAAGAAGTAGGTCACTGGGGACAGGCCTTGAGGTTTTATAGCTCAGCCCCTGTCCCTTTTTCCCCTTCCTGACTGTGTGATGTGACCAGCAGCCTCACGCTCCCGCTGCCATGCCTTCCCTGTCCTCTCACTATAAGCTGTAATGAAGCCTTCCTCCCTTCAGCTGCTTCTCGACAGGTATTTGATCATGGACAGTGTAACTAATGCATCCACTTTAATGAAGTGATTCTCCCTAACATCATCAGTAATGTCCCAAGCGGAATCTCTCTCCATCTGCCAAGGTGCAGAGAGATCACAGATGGCCGTCTTCACAGGCCAGTGACAGTAACATACCCTCAGGGTTCCAGGCCTGGAAACCCCCTGGCTGGTGTCATGCTCTGCTGCCACGTTTCTGAAATTCTCAGTCATTTTTAAAGCAAGGCATCGACCTGAAAATGTACATTTCCTTTTGCAGCAATTCTTGCCTATGACTTGGGTCGTCTTGGCGTGACTTCGGTGACAGTCATCTAAGTTGTACATGCTGAATTTGATCATCAGACCAATTTAATGACTGGGTATCCTACAGTATTAGCTGGCTATGTCATTTTCTTTCTTAAATGTTATGTGTGTGGGTATTTTGCTTGCATATATATCTGTGCTTCAGGGGATACATGGAGGTAGGAAGAAAGCATGGGATCTCCTGGAGCTAGAGCTAGAGTTACAGGTGGCTGTGAGCCACCATGTGGATGCTGAGAACTGACCTTGGGTCCTCTGGAAGAGTAGCCGGTGCTCTTAATCACTGAGCCATTTCTCCAGCTCTATCTGACAATATATTTTTTAACAGTCAATGTCACAAAAATCATCAGGAGGTCCAGAAACTATTTTGTGTTGAAAGGGACCAAATAGTCATGGCCAGTACCAAGGTAAATAGTCTTGGCTACAAAAGGCATCGATGTGACACCCAGTGAGCCTTGAATGGGTTCCAGCAACTAGGTGGCAATAAGTCAATGTTGATCATTAATCTTTTCACCTTCGTGGGTATATACTGGTTGTGTAGGAGAATGTTCTTGTTTGAATGTCTTTCAACCTTAGACATTTAGGAATAATGAGGGCATTATATTGGCAGCTTCCTGCCCAATAGTTCAGGGAAAAAAAAGTCTATTGTGCCTCTGCACCCCCCCCCACCTTTTCATTAACTTTGAGATTCTTTCAAACAACAAAGAGAAGTGATAAGAAGAGAGAAAGAGAGAGGTGGGAAGGGGAGAGGATGGTGGGATGCTGACAGGTCCACTAATCAGGTATCATGTGACCAGAGACTTGAATAAAGGAAAGAAGGATGCCATTGGAAGAAAAATATACCAGACGGGTGGAACAGAATGCACAAATGCCAAGAAGAAACCACGTGCTTGGAAAGTTTCAGAAAGTCAGAAGCCAAGCAAGGATTGATGCAGAAGAGGACTATAACCGACCCCGAGTTTTACAAGGACCTCCCCAGCACCCGCGTGGGGGAATAGACTACAGAAAGGAAGCAAGGGGGCTGCCTGCGGATCCATGGAAATGTTCCTCTCTCTAATCAATAACTGGGCTGCAGAAACCTCTCAGAAGGTCAGTCAGCCTACAAGTACAGAGTGTTGGCAGAGCCCAGGCCCGGCGGGAGGAATACCATCTGACTGCACCGGGATTCCATGCTGGTTGCCGTTGGAGACCTGCCAAGGCGTGTCCAGCATTGAGGATGGTTGCCAAAGGGCACTTTGCTTCTGATCATGATGTGCTAGGAAGGTTGAAAAGCCAGCTGCTCACATTTTAAATCTCATTTCCCCATTATTTGGCACAAGTGTTAAAGTGTCGTTTTAAATTAACTATCATAGAAAAAAAAAATGAAGACAAGTTTAGAGAGAAATACTGTAACCATCAGACCATGCCTTGTCAACTGGGGCTTCCTGGCAACTATGAACACTTAACCTGTGCAGACTGCATCTTCGAGACCCCAGAGGTGGGATCTCAGGCTTTCATTGCCCCCCCCTCGACATGCTAAGCACTTCTGTATTCATCAAGCAGGATACCATAGACTGGGACATTTATAGACAGAAGGTATTTTATTCTGTTCAGCATGCTGGGAAATCTTAAGGTCCGGGCCTCAGATTTGAGGATTCCGACCTTGTATCTTTCATCCCATGATGAAACCCTCAGCCTTAAAACTCTCTCTCTCTCTCTCTCTCTCTCTCTCTCTCTCTCTCTCTCTCTCTTGTGTGTGTGTGTGTGTGAGGCTCTCTCTTCTCTCTCTCTCTCTCTCTCTCTCTTCTCTCTTGTGTGTGTGTGTGTGTTTGTACCTGGAGGCCAGAGGTTGACATCAGGTTTTGTGGTGGTTTGAATAAGAATGGCTCTCATAGGCTCATATATTTGAATTCTTGGTCATTACAGAGTGGCACTGCTTGGGAGGAATTGGGAGGTGTGGCCTTGTTGGAGCAAATGTGTCACTGGAGGTGGACTCAGAGGTTTCAATGTCAAAGCCAGCCCCATCGTCTGTCTCTTCCTACTGCCTGCTGGTCCAGATATAGAACTCTCAGCTATTTTCACTGTCTCTGCCTGTGTGCTGCCATGCTCCCACCATGGCAACAATGGACTAAAGTTACGAACTGTAGGCCAGCCCCTCTTAAATGCTTTCCTTTATGAGAGTTGCTGTGGTTAAGGCACCTCTTTATAGCAAGGGAACACTGACTAAGACAGGTGTCTTCCTTAGTTGGTTTTCTACTATACTTTTCTACAGACAAGGAATGTCTCTCATGCAACCTAGAGTCACTGGTTGGTTAGACTGGCTGGCCAGAAAGCTCCAGGGAAACTTCTGTCTCACATCCACCTCTGGATCACAAGTGGGCTCAGCTCCTTCCTTACAAAGTTCTGAGGATCTGAACTCAGGTCCTTATGGTGCACAGCAAGCACTTCCCCAACTGAGCCGTCTTCCGAACTCTGAAGCCGTTTTACTACAGATACTTGTGTATTCATGAAGCAGGGGCCTTGTGATCTAGACATCTCCCATCAGCCCTCACTCAACACTGTTATACTAGGGATTCAATTTTAACTTTGGGGGTGGGGGGGCGGGAGGGGCACATTCAAACCGTAACACTACTGAAGTGGGAACTTGAGGGTTCTTTGGAAGGTTGTTTGGATGGTGTTTTGCTGGGGCAAACACGTGAAGGAACATTTCATTAAAGTGGACACAGGTGTGAAAGGCTAACGAACGTTTCACTGAAGGAGATACAGGAGAGAGGATGTTCTGCTAAAGCAAGCACATGAAAGGACACGTGATGAAGGATTCTTTGCTAATGACATGCATGTATTGGTTGGCCTTACATTGCGTAGTTGAGTTGCGTTTGTCAGGACATCATAGAGAGAAGTGCCCCCAAAAAACTTCTAGTAGTATACTGCAGTTTGTTGCTGCTTCCAAGGACTTGGGCTGATTGGATGCACGTGCTGAGGCAAAACACATGGAGGGCACATGATGTTTGGAGGGTATAAATAGGACTCAGAACTTGGCTTGCTGGTACAGCTAGCTATGTAATGCTTTGTGGGTCTTGCATCTTTACTGATCTTTGCTTCCCTGAGAAAGCATAGCTGAGAGCTTCTCCTGCTGTCCCTCCAGGTCCCTCCTGCTGACTGTCCTTGGGACCTGCTGGTGTCCCAAGACTGAGGCCTGGCTGTTTCTGCTAAGTCATGTCACCACTATTGCCAACCTGACTCTACCAAACTGAATTGCTGGTGTATCCATGAGGTGTTTGCAAGTGATCGAGCTGCCCTTGCCTGCCAACCTGTGAACTGAACTGCTGATTTCCAGACAACACACGTGGGAGTTGCTCCAAAGAACCTTTCTAAACATCCCCCCCATTCTTTCTTTTCCACTACCTTTGGTGGGTGATAGGTTACAAGGAAGGTTATAGCACTTAAGAACCATCATTAAAAGTAAGATTTTAAAAAAATTAAAGTTACACATTACTTAAATAAGAAATCTGTGCATTGTTTCCTGAGTTTTGGGCCCAATGGAACTTGGGTGAGAAAGTAACACAGTTCCTATATCTCTAGACTCACTATGTGACTAACTAGTTGTATAGTACCCTAAAATCATCTTCAAAGTTTAAGAAGTCCCAATGGATGACGTAGGAGCTGGGTGTTATGATCAACTGCTGTGCCTCTACCCCTTTGGTTCACTCAAAGATCTTAAGGGCATAACTAAAAGACACCTGCATGTCCTGTTAGTGTTTGACCAATGCTAGTGTCTTCTTCTTCTTCTTCTTCTTCTTCTCTTCTCTTCTTCTCTTCGTCTTCGTCTTCTCTCTCTGTCTCTCTTCTTTTCCTCTCCTTCTCCTTTTTCATCTCCTTCTTTTCTTCAAGCAGAAACATACACACAGTATTGTACATGTAAGACACACAATTTTAGAATCTAAGACCAGACTTACATTGGAAGATCAACACTTAAAAATGATCTTCTCTCTACCTTTGAAACATGGACATCTATTTTAAAGTACATTTTTTTTTCCTTTGCAGAACCAGGAACTGAACTCAGGGCCTCACTAGTGTTAGACAAGTGCTTTACCACTGAGCTGTAGCCCTAGCCCTAAAGCATGTTCCGATGTGAGCCTAAGCCCTGAGATGGCTGGCTAGCCACAACTTACAAAGCAGGAGCTTACTGTCGTGACTAGGTGTTATTTTCTGTAGTAGAAGACAAAGCTAGTGACCTTGACAGTGAATCTCTAGTTAGAGCTGAGCGATTTCCAAGTCAGCACGCAGACAACGCATCACCAAGCAGAGCTAGTCCTGCTAATTCTATTGGCTTGCTGATTTCTGAACTCTCCTGTATCTAGCACACAGCGCCTGTTATTCTCAGAATACAGCAGACTAGCTTCAAATTTGGTTTAGAGATATTTCTATTGTTTAAAGGTCAAAATGAAAATCTGATTACTTTTCCTTTATTTTTATAACTTTGGGAACCATGGTGTGTTGGTTGACTTAATCAACTACATTCCTCAAGGAACCGTCTTGTGTTACATGATATAAGAATCAGCAAAAATATTTAAGGCTCAAGTTGGCGATATTCATATGAATTTGATCTTTAAAATAGTTTACAAGTGATATTGGCCATTGCTCTGGTCTAAATATGGCCTCTAAAAATTCCTATATTGAGCCTTAGTCACCAATATGATGCTATCAAGGGGTGGGGCCACTGGGAGGCAATTACTTTGTAGACTTGCCTCAATACTTGATTAACATTCATATGAAAAGTACAGAAGCCTAGGGGTGGCAGCCTGTGCCAGCAGTCCCATATTTACAGGCTGAAGTGGGATGGTGGGTTGGATAGCAAGACCCTGGAGGAGGGCAGGCTTAAGGAATACCCTGGAGCTATTTCCCTCCTACTCTTCTGCTTTGTCCTGCTTTCTGTCTCACTCCGGGGGCCCCTGCGAGGACACAGCAGAAAGGCCCCCAATGGCTGCCTCAACACCTTCACATGGACTTGCAAGCCTCCAGAACTATAAGAGGAAAGTCATTCTCTTGTTGACTATCCCAGCATCGCTACTTTATTATCGCAGCACAGACCAGCTAAAACCGGCATGCTTTACTGTTCTAGTCTGTCAAATTTAGTTCCCCACTAAAACCATTGGCATTTAGCTTGCCAGAGATGATGTTTTGCCTTGTTTCCTGAGTCTAGATCTATGGTTGGCAGACACTTCCAGTGCGTTTCTCTCTCACTTTAGGGGATTATACAAAGCGAAATGAGGGGACTGGAGTCTGGAGCATACTAAGCCGGGCAACTTACAAACCCGGAGGCAGAAGCTGAAGCAGAGGCTGTGGAGGAAGGCTGCATTTTGAATCACTCCTCACAGCTTGCTCATCCTTCTCTCTTATTCACCCCAGGAGCACCTGTCCCTGCTCAGCACTGCCCGTGGTGTTCTGGGCCCTCCCATATAATCATGAGTCAAGAATATAGTCCATAGGCTTGCACACAAGCCAGTCTGATGGAGGCACTTTTCTCAATTGAAGTTTCTCTTCCCAGATAACTCTAGCTTGTGTAGAGTTGGCAAAAATAAAACAAAAACCCCATCCATTGTATCAATATAATGAATGCAAGAGCATAAAGCTAAGTTGAAGAAGGAATTGTTAAAAAAAAGAAGCCAGAATTCTAAGAGTTACAAAATGCTAAGCTATTTGCATTACATTATGGGAATGCACTGCCTTTGCCTTGTAGGGTAGTTCTTCAGATGGATTGTGTTGGTCATATACACTATAAAAAGCCAAACACTGTAAGCTGTTATACCAAGACAAAATGCTATAGTGTCATTGTGTAGATATTTGATTGTGTAGATTTCCCTCATGAAATCAGGGAAGACATATATTTTAATATTATTTCTTGCCATCAGGATATTTGAGGTCTAGGGTGGTCAAGTGGCTCATTTATTCTGTTGACAGACAGTGTCACCGTGCAGTTAGGTAGTTCTCAGGCTCACCTCTGCCTCCTCGCTCTCCTGACACTGGCATGTTCCTCCACACATGGGTGGAGACGGCGTGGTTCATAGCGTGATACTACAAGGTTGCAGGACCTGGAAGAGGCTTAGGTCTTTACATTTAGTTCAGTGCTCTCTCCAGCATAAAATGGTCTCATCTCCAAGACTTCTCTAGACTGGCAGCAAATCTAAATAACAAGCATGTAAATAGCACAGTTAGAACCAGCAAGGAATACAAAATACACAGAAGACACTTTGTTCTTATGTTATATAGGTCGCAAAAAATAAGCACAAACTATAGTCATGGGATAACAACATTCCAGCTTTCCACGGAATTTTTTCTTTAAAAAATGTATATATGCATGTATGTATGTACTTAGAGTCTGTGTGTGTGTGTGTGTGTGTGTGTGTGTGAAGTGAGTGCAGATACCAATGGAGGCCAAGAGAGGGTATAAGATCTCCTGGAACTGGGGTTAATAACAACAGCAACAACAATAATAATAAATGGTTCAAGAAAACGATAAGAGAGGATTGAAGAAACTCTGCTTAGCAGCTACATAAACACTTGCTTCTAAGCATCTACATGGATCACAGCAACTGGCTGATTTTCCCAGAGGGCAATGCTTCTGTAACTCCTTAGCTTTCCAATGAGCTACTAAAGAAAAGAGCCCCAGACACAGGGTCCTCATCCTGCCGGCTCCAAATGCACAGAAACACAATCACTCCCCGCTGTGTCAAAGGAAGCCGAATAGTGAAATGCTTTGTAGAGTGTAGACTTTTTTCTCATTTAAAGATTCTGCCATTTTTTTTTTGATATTCAAATTTGAATTTCCATGCAGTTGGCTGTCTCCAGAGTCAGGGGTGTAAGACCGAAGTGCAGTCACAGACGCAGGTTGAGAACGCAGAGCAGAGCTTCTGTGAGGAGTGACTCTGGTGTCTTACAGCATGCCCCACCTCCCATCATACAACTTTCCTAAAAGAAAGGCCACTGTGACTACACCACCACACAGCAGGTCATATATACACTTCATGTGGCCTCTAGTTCTAGGGAAAGAAAATAGCTTCCCCCAAACAAAGCTGGGTCATACTTTAAAAAACAAACAAACAAACAAACAAAAAAAAACAAAACCAGTTTTCCTTTGCTATTAGTTGATTCCTAAGATAATTCAGCTAAGAGATGATCTCACTTTCTTCTATTTGTCTTTCATTTGGGGACACTTTGAGTTATTTTATTCACTTTTATCCATGATACATATATTCTGGAGTGTGTGTGTGTGAGGAGAGAGAGAGAGAGAGAGAGAGAGAGGAGAGAGAGAGAGACAGAGAGAGAGAGAGAGAGAGAGCATAAAAAGAGAAATTACACAGGTCCCACAACATACAACTCCCTACAATATCCCCTCTCTACAATGTACCTCCAAATCTGTAGCCTATCTTTCTTTCTCTAACACAGTTGATCACTGGCTAAAATTGTGAGTCTCTCCCCTAGCCTCAGAACCCAGTACAAGGCAGCTGTTCTTAGTTAGGGTCCTGTGGCAGATCTAGAGCTGTGCGGCGCTCTTCTACCACCTAGTGGTGGTGTAGTGAAACAGAGACTGCGGATCAAGCCAAACAAAGCAAGTCAAACATATTGAGCAAGCCTGTTTGAAAGAAAGCCAGCCGTGTTGGTCTGCGCGGCTTAGATCAGTATTAAATGGTGTATTTCTTTTCTTCTAGAAGCCAAGGTTCCCATTTATGAAAGTGGGTTGTCATTCAGTATTATTATAACGACAAAGCTCAAATCTGGTCACTCTCAAAGTGAGAAGGGGAAAGGCAGTGAGAGTCAGACTCAACATTTTGGAAATGAACCTTTATAATCGTAACTAACCACGTGACAGATGTGGGACCTGAAGATCAAGGCGGTGACAGCTGTTTCAAATTCAAATTATTAGTGAACGCTGGTTGGAATGAGGGGCCCATTTCTTCTTTCCCTGACAAGAGCAACTTGAGGAAGATGGGCTTTTTATTTCGGCTTGGAATCCATCATGGCGGGAAAGGCATGGCAGGCAGAGAATGAAGCAGCTGGTCGTGCTGCATCTGCAATCAGGAATCAGGCAGTGACAGATACCGATGATCAGCTTACTCTTTCCTTTTTATCCCGGGCCCCTGGTTCATGGAGTGGTACAGCCCATACTTACAGTGGGTCTTCCCACCTCAGTTAACCGAATGAAGAGTTTCCCTCACAAATAGGCCCAGAGGCTTGTTAATAATTTAATTTTTTTCCAGATGTCAACCTGGAGGAGGGTCCTGCAAAGAGTAAATTATCGTGCAAAGGTTACTGCTGATAAGACCTAGAACATTTTTTTTTGTTTTGAATGCATATATATGAATGTGTATATGCAAAACAAACAGATCTATGCAAATATATGCAAAACACAGACACGCAGGCACACACACACACACACACACACACACACACACACACATAGTGTTTTCATGTAGCCCTGGCTGAACTAAAGAGGATCCCCCTTTCTCAGTCTCTCTAAGATTAAGCCACCTCACCAGGGTTAAATCTGAAGGGTTTGGAGCTAAGTTCCCAGAACAGAGCTGGCTATATTCTCATTCATTCACATTCTTTTCTTCAGAAAGCACACACTTGTCAGATGGCAGCTGAAACCAGAGGGAGGGGTCTGTGACAGGGACAAGCAGAAACACTGATCTACAAGTGAAGAGCTACCCAAAGAAGCAGACCAACTGCAGCCTCATTAGCAACTGTTTCTCACCCTGGGGGATGGGCAGGAACTGTTCTCACGAGGGAAATAAAGACCACTTCGTGGTCTTTGTTGTAGATCCTATGGGGAAAATCTGTAAATTTGTTCCTAGAGCAATGCTTTCAAATGCATAAAAGGACATAGGATTATAAAGGAAAGCAATTACATGCAAATAAAGCTAGCAAATTTAAAAAAAATCTATATATTGTATATTGTACTTGTATTTAGTTCTGTCTTAAAAATAAAATCTGCAGACTTGAAGGTGCAATATGTGGCAATAATTTCCCATGGTTCTGGAGGCTGAAGTCTGAGGTCAAGTGCCAGCAGATTCATTTCCTCCTGAGAGCCTCTTTCCTGCCTTCAGAGGGCAGCTTGGGAGTTTCTTCCTCCTTACCCAGGGGCTGTACCCCCTTGGTCTTATCTCATCATCTCTCAAAAACACTGGGGTTAGCTTTTCAACAGAGGAATCTGGAGTAGTGGGCAGGCACTTGGTGAAACAAATTTCAGCCAATGACAATAACTCAGTGCTCTGAATAGCTAGTTCAAGTTTCTGGATGTCCTGTCCATAGGCCTTGGCTTAATGAATCCCCATCTCAGGGACTCTAAGAAAATTCAGTAGTTTATAGTCATTGAACTAAATCATTCCTTAGAACATGCCCAGAGAAAGAACCCTGATTATACAAGCAGGAGTCTTGCAAGCTGCCCATGCTCTCAGGTTTGTTTGTCTCCTGCCTCCTCTTGAGTTTGAAGTGGAAGGACACGGGTCAGCTAAGGACCTCCTCTGAACTCCATGTCCCTTTCTTTCCCTGTAGCCTTGTGTGAGAGTGTACAAACCAGCATTACTTAGGCAAGCTGGCTCCTCGGCATGAAACTGCTGCTCCCATGCAGAACTTAGCCTTCTTTCTTTGTTTCCTGCACATAACCATAAGCCCAATGATCTGTATTGAAGAGAAACAATGGATTTCTCATTCAAAGACCAATGAATCCTTCCACAAGCAGACTGAAAAACAAAAGAAAGGTGGAGGGGTGTAGTTGGAAGGTTGCCAAATCTTATTAGAAATACCTTAGTAAAGGGGAACAAATATTCTTAGACATTTCCAGTGTCTAAGCTAAGAGGGTTCAAAACATCCCTTCACCTCGTTAAGAAAAACAAGGAATTTTTTCTCATTAAGGAAAGGTCAGTAATTTTGGAGGGAGTATTTTAATCCTGCTCCTTTGGGCCCATGTGTAATCACGGCATCCAGGAGATGGTTTAATTATACATTCTAATCATAAAATAAAATGTCCCATGTTGCTCCATTTTGGTGTCTCCCTGCTTCTAAATTAGTAGTGTTATTGGCATGTGTTCAACATGTAAGAATTTGGGCTCATGGAAGACCACTCATACATACAGACATGGTGTCCACTGGGGACTGATGTCCTGGAGCTTTAATGCAGCAGGCTGTCGTGCTGATGGGCTCTGAGGTAAGAGCCAGCAGGAGGAAGGCAGTCTTCTCCTGCTTCAAGCCAGTTCAGAAACTGTCCCACTTTCTTATAGCCTCTAAAGCCAAGCCTGGTTGTAATGAGGCAGGGCTGTAAGGCAAGACTTACTGTAGGGAGCAGATGGCCATGGGAGAGGGGAAGACCTACTTCTGTTTTCTGTCTGTAAGTGTTTCTCTGCTGGAATGTGAGTACAGCACGTACACGCCATACCCAAGGAGGTCAGAAGAGGGCGCTGGATTCCTTGGGACTGGAGTTAAAGGCAGTAATGAGGGGCTGAGACCTCTGCAAGAACAAGGGCTTTTAACTGCTGAGCCATCTCTGCAAACTCTCATTTAGAATTTCTTTTAAATTTTTCATTTATATATTTTTTTAATTGAAAATAGGTTTTTTTCTTATATATTCTGATTATAGTTTTCCCTCCCCGACTCCTCCCAGTTCCTCCCAACCTCCCCCTCTTCTAGATCCACTCCCTTTCTGTTTCTCATTAGGAAAGAACAGGCTTCTAAGATAACAAACATGACAAAACAAAATACAATAATGCGAAGTAAAAACTATTATATTGAAGTTGGACAAAGCAACACAACAGGAAGGAAGGAGTTCCAAGAGCAGGCACAAGAGTTAGAGACCCAGTCATTCACACATACAAATACTAAGCTAACAGCTAAAATATATACACAGGACCTGGTATAGATCCATTTAGGCACTGGCTGGGCTTGATGCTTCAGTCTCTGTGAGCTCACATTGCCTTGCTTAGTTGATTCTCCCGGTGTCCTCCATTCTCTCTGCCTTCTCTTCTGCAGGATTCCTTGAGCTCCTACAGGAGGGATTTGATGGAGACCTCCCATTTAAGTTCTCTCCCCACTGTGTGTCTGGCTGTGGGTCTCTGCATCTGATCCCATCTGCTCTCAGACGAAGTCTCTTTGGTGATGACCTGGATAAGACACTGACCTAATCTCTAATTCTTTGTTACCCAGACAGTGTTCAGTGTGCGTCCCTTTTAGTGGAGTGGGTCTTAAGACATTGGTTGGTCATTCCCACAAGTTCTGTGTCACGATTGCCCTAGCTCATGATGCAAGCAGGACAGATTGTAGGTCAAAGGTTTTGCAGCTGGACTGTTGTCCATGTTTCTCTCTCAACGGTCTGCAGAGTACCTTCCTGCACCAAAGACACTAGAACGTAGGGGTGAGTGCTCCACGCAGGGACCAGCATGGCTTTTCATGTTCAATAAGTTCTGTAGGTGTTCTCCTTGGCAGTGGGGCTCTACTATCCTTTGTCTTAGCCACTCCCTGGGTTGTTTGGGGGAATTTCCAAGGGGCTGCCTTGACCAACAACTCAATTGAATGAAAGCCAGTCTTTTCACTGGAAGCCATGCATGGCTATAAGAGATGGCCAGCTAAGACTCGGTATCCCCCATGACTAGCCATGACTAGGAGTCCTTATGAGGATCACCTTCCTAGATTCCAGGAAGTTCTCCCTGTGCTATGTTGTTACTCCACCCCAAATGACTGCCAACTCCAGCTGTCTCTCCCCACACTCTCTTCTACCCATCCCCCAACATGATCCCCCACTCCTATCCCAGCCTACCCCCAGTCTGCCTATAAAATCTATTCTATTTTTTCCCTCCCAGAGAGTTCCCTGTATCCCTGCTAGACCTCTCCCATTTACATATTGTTTGTAGCTTGGTAATCATTTACTTAACAGCTAATGTCCTCTTTTACGTGAATACATATTATATTTATCTTTCTGGGTCTTGGTTACCTCACTCAGGATGATTTCTTTTCTAGTTCCATCTGTTGGACTCTAAGATCCAAAACCAGGGGACGCGATCCCCCAGAAACACTCACGGATGGGATTCGCTGCAATAACATGAGATTTATTGATGGTAAGACGATAATAAGAACCAGTGCACTGGGGTTCTCCTGTACGCAGACAAGAGGAACCCCGTGGCAAAGTTGGGAACAGTTTTTATACAGAGTTCACGAGGAAAACCATAAAGGTTGACCTTCCCAGATTCAGTCTCTAGGTGACTCAGTTTATGACAATGAGTGTCTTCCGTTTGCCCAGGTTTATTATGTTAAGGGCCCAGCTTCCTGGTTACCTCTCATCTTGGTTCTCCTGGAATATGTCTGTGTGCTCTGGGCCTTCCTCACCCATAGATGGGTTCCCTACCCTGTGGTCTGAGGAATGTTAATCAGCCTCTCCCTTCTTCCTCTGAATGTTAACTAGCAAGTATCCTCTGACTAAGGACTGTGCCCCCTCCAGGGATGTGTCCCTCCTGGGACAGTGGGATTCTTTCAATATTAAGTTCAAATTGAGACCAGAAAGTCCTACACATCCATTTTCCTGCCAACTTCATGATGCCATTTTTTTTTTTTTAACAGTTGGGTAAATATGCCAATTCATAAATGTGTCACAATTTCTTTATTCTTCTGTTGAGGGTCTTCTGGGTTGTTTCCAGTTTATGGCTATTATGAATAAAGCCTAATGAATATGGTTTAGCAAGTATCCTTGTGGTAGAATGGAATGTCCTCTGGGTATATTTCTAAGAATGGGGTAGCTGGGTCTTGAGGTGGATTGACTCTCGATTTTCTGAGGAGCCTCCATATCGATTTCCATAGTGACTGTACAAGCTTGTTCTCCCAGCAGCAATGGAGGAATATTCCCCTTGCTCTACATCCTTGCCAGCATGAACTACCATTTATCTTACTGATGATCTTAGCCATTCTGACAGGTGTAAGATAGAATCTAGAAGTGGTTTTGATTTGCATTTCTTTGATGACTAAGGAAGTTGAATATTTCTTTAAGCATTTCTCAGACATTTGAGAATTCTCTGTTTAGATCTGTTCCTCATTTTTAAATTGGATTATATTTCTATCTTGTGTACACACACACACACACACACACACACACACACACACACACACATTGTCCTTTGCCTTACAGAAGTATTTCAGTTTCATGTTCATGAGGCCCCATTTATTAATTGTTGATTTACTGCTTGTGCTATTGGTGTTCTGTTCAGGAAGTTGCCTCCTGTGCCAATTCATTCAAGATTATTCCCCCACTTTGTTTTCTATCTGGTTAAGTGTCGAATTTTATGTTGAGGTCTTTGATCTACCTGGACTTGAGTTTTGTGCAGGGTGAAAAATGTGGATCTATTTCCATTCTGCTATATGCAGCCATCCAGTTTGATCATGGCTTGTTGAAGATGCTTTCTGTTTTCCAGTGTTTATTTCTAGCTTCTTGGAAAAAAAAATCAGGTATCCATAGGTGTGGGTCTTGAATTCGATTCTATTGATCAACACATCTGTTTTTATGCCAAGACCACACATTTTTTTTTAGCTCTGTTGTGCAACTTGAAGTTGGGAATTATGGGACCTCCAACAGTTCTTCCATTACTCAGGACTGTTATAGCTGTCCTAGTTTTTTGTTTGTTTGTTTGTTTGTTTTTCCATATGAAGTTGAGAACTGTCACTTTAAAATCTGTACTAAATTGTGTTAGAATTTTGATGGGAATTGCATTGAATTTGCACATTGCTTTTGCTTTTGATTAAGATGGCCATATTTACCATGTCAACCCTACTGGTCCATGAACATGGGGAGATCTTCCATCTTCTGATGCCTGCTTCCATTTCTTTCTTCAAAGACTTAATTTTTTTTTTTAATCATACAAGTATTTCACTTGCTTGGTTAGAGTTACCCAAAGGTATTTAATATTATTTGAGGCTGTTGAGAAAGGTATTGTTTCCCTGATTTCTTTCTCAGTCTTTTGTTGTTTGTATATAGGAGGGCTACTGATTTTTTTAAGCTAATTTTGTATCCAGCTGCTTTGCTGAAAGTGTTTTTCAGCTGTTGGAGTTCCCTGGTAGACTTTTTAGGGCCACTTATATACACACTCATCTCATCAGCAAATAAAGACACTTTGACTTATTCCTTTCTAGTTGATTCCTCCCCTTGATCTCCTTCAGTTGTCTTATTGCTCTAGCTAAAACTTCAAGTACTATGACGAATACATGCATCTTGGAAAGAATGGACAACCTTGTCTTGTGCATGATTTTAGTGGAATTGCTTTGAGTTTCTCTCTATCTCATTTGATATTAGTTATAGACTTGGTATAAATTGCCTTTATCATGTTTAGGTATGTTTCTTCTATCCCCAGTCTCTCCAGGACTTTTATCATGAAGAGGTGATGGACCTTTTATCAAAGGACTTTTTTGGATCTAAGGGGATGATCACGTGTTTTTTTTTCTTTCACTTTGTTTATATGGTGGATTGCATTTCCTGATTTTTGTATATTGAACCATCCCTGCGTCTCTGGGATGAAGCCTACTTGATCATGGTGGATGATGTTTTTGATGTGTTCTTGGATTTGATTTGCAAGTACTTTATTGGGTATTTTTGTACCTATGTTCATAAGGAAAAATTGGTATGTAATTCTCTTTCTTTGTTGAGTCTTTATGTGTTTTGGGTATCAGTGTAACTGTGGCATCATAAAATGATTAGGCAATATTTCTTCTGTTTCTATTCTGTGGAATAATTTGAGGAGTATTGGTAGAAACTCTTCTTTAAATGTCTGGTTGACTTTTGTGCTAATGTCATCTGGGTCCTGAGCTCTTTCTGCTTAGGAGGATTTTAATGACTATTTCTCTTTCCTTATGGGTTATATGTCTGTATAACTTGTTTATCTGATCTTGTTGTGTTGTAACTTTGGTATGTGGTACCTATTGAGAAAATCATCTATTTCCTTTAGATTTTTTTTAAATTTGTGGAATACAAGTTTTAAAAGTATGTTCTTATGATTCTTTGGATTGCCTCTGTGTCTGTTGTGGTGTCCCTATTTTCATTTCTGATTTTGTTGACTTGGATATTCTCTCTCTGCTTTTTAGTTAGCATGGATAAGGGATGGCTATGTTATTGACTTTCTCAAAGAAGCAGCTCTTGGCTTCATTGACTATTTGTATTGTTCTCTTTGTTTCTATTTTATTGATGCCAGACTTCGGATTGATTATTTATTGCCATTTACTCCTTTGGGGTGTGATTACTTCTTTTTGTTCTAAAGCTTTAAGGTGTGTTATTAAGTTGCTAGTATGAAATATCTCCAATTTTTTTTAATGTAGGCACTTAGTGCTATGACCTTTCCTCATAGTACTGCTTTCATTGTGTTCCATAAGTTTGGTTATGCTATATGTTTCTTTTAATTGAATTACAAGAAGTCTTTAATTTCCATAATGGTAAATAATTTAAAAGCCGCTGCGTGGGCCGGTGTTCTGAGGCCAGAAGTCAAGCACACCAAATCTGGAAGCAGCCAGAGGCCATGCATGCCGTAACTAGAATTGATCAGGGGCCACATGTGCCACAACTAGACCCATGAGACACCATCATAGTGGTTTGTTCTACCAATCCACCACGCTGTCTCCACAATACTTGGCTGATCCCCTGGCTATGCCCGCCATGCCTGTGGCTCTCAGTAGAATAAAACTCTCAAAGCTCAAAGGTATTCAATTGGTCCGTATATTTGGAAATGCTCAATTAACAAGATGCCCACACAACTAGAATTGTTAATCCAATTAATTAACCTAGATATGAATAACTACTTGAGACTGCTAAAGACACTCGGACATCTTCCACCATCTTCTCTCCTCCTCCACCTCCTTCATCTCCTCCCCCTCCTCTCCTTCTCTCTCTTAGCTCCTCCCACATTAGCTCCTCCCCCATCAGCTCCACTGCAAACAATGTAGCAGCCGCAGGAAACCATCCTGCTACAAATTTCTATCTTTATTTCTGTCTTGATTTAGTGGTCATTCAGTAGAGAGTTGTTCAGCTTCTATGAGATTGTAAATTTTCTGTTGTTTCTGTTGTTGATATCCAGCTTTAATTTGTGGGTATCTGATAGGATGAAGGGAATTATTTCAATTGTCTTGTGTCTGTTAAAACTTGCACAGAATAGAGAGTATACTCTTTTGTGTTTGGGTGAAATGTTCTGTAAATATCTGTTAGGTCCATTTGGTTTTTTTAATTTTTTTCTCTCAAGTTTATTTGTAAAAACAGAACAGGGCCATCTGCAAATAGTATGTAGGCAGGTGTGGTGCAGTGGTCATGGGGCCTTCACAGGGGCCTAGGCACCTTAGGGAGCCTGAGCTGGAGCTTTGGCCTCTGCCTTGGTTTGAGCCTTGCGCTTTGGTTGGCAAAGCCTACAACCCTTGGCCATGTAGTTTTGAATCCACTTCCCAAGCGTGGGGTGATCGATGAAAGCCAGATGGCTGAGTTTGTGCCTGGGGCCCTTTGGCATCTTGGACTTGGTGACCTGAGGCTTTACAAGGGCTTTGATGGCCCCTGTTCGTGCACTCACTTTGCCTTTGCATTGTTGGGTACATATTCTTCAGGCCTTTCTTGTTGTGCTTCTTGGCAAAGCACATGTTCCTCAAGAACTTGGGGTCAACCCCCTTAAGAGATCCATATCTTTGTGATCAGGGTTTCTTGATGCTATTTCTTTGCTATTTGTGGAACTAGTTGGTTCTTGGACTTGACCATGTCTGCATGGTAACCCGCAGCTCCCACGGTGCCTAGGACCAGAAGAGAAATGGTCTATTTGGTTTATAATGTCTGCTAGCTCCAGTATTTCTCTGTTTAGTTTTTGTGTGGATGACCTGCCCATTGGTGAGAGTCGGGTATTGGAGTCTTCCCCTATGAAGGTGTGAGGGTCAGTATGTGATTTATGCTGTAGTAGTGTTTACAAACTTGGGTGCCCTTGGGTTAGGTTATAGATGTTAAGAACTGAAACATCATGGTGGATTTTTCCTTTGATGAATATGTATTGGTCTTTTTTATCTTTTTAGATTCATTTTGGTTTGAAGTCTATTTTGTTAGATATTAAAATGGTTATACCAGCTTGCTTCTTTGCTCCATTTGCTTGGAATATCTGTTTCTGACCCTTTACCCTGAGGTAATGCCTTGAGGCTGAGGTGTGTTTCTTGGATGCAGCAGAAGGATGGATCCTGTTTTTGCATTCATTCTATTAGTTTGTCTTTTTATTGGAGAATTGAGACTATTGCTATTGAATGATATAAATTACTAGTGATTATTGATTTCTGTTATTTGTTGTTGGAGGTGGTGACAGTGTGTGTGTGTGTGCACATGTGTGCGTGTGTGTGCATGCATGTGTGTGTGCTTCCTATTGATTTTTCTGGTGTGGGAATTTATTTCTTGTGTTTCGTGTATGTAGTTAATTTCCTTAGGCTGGAATTTCCCTTCTAGCATCTTCTGTAAAGCTCGATTTGTAGATAGATATTGTTTAAATTTGACTTTATCATGGAATATCTTATTTTCTTCATCTATGGTGATTGAAAATTTTGTTGGGTATAGTGATATGGACTCAGATTAGTGATCTTCTAGAACTTGTAGCACACTTGTCCAGACCCTTCTGGCTTTTAGAGTCTCTATTGAAAGCCAGGTGTGGTTCTAATATGTCTGCCTTTATATTTGGCCTCTTCCTTTTACAGCTTTTAATTTCTCTCCTTGCCCTGTGCACTTAATGTTTTGATTACTGTGTGACTATTATTGTAATTATTGTGTGGGAATTTCTTTTCTGGCCCAGTCTATTTGGTGTTCTGTATGTTTCTGGGCCTTTGATAAGCTCTCCTTCTTTAGGTTGGGAAAATTTTTCTCTATGGTTTTGCTGAAAATATTTTCTGTGTTTCTGTCCTGGGTTTCTTCTCTTTCCTTTGTTTCTATTATTCTTAGGTTTGGTCTTTTCATAGTGTTCCAAATTTCCTGGATGCTTTGTGTCAGGAGATTTTTTTTTTTTTTTTTAGATTTAACATATTCTTTGACCAAAGAATCCATTTCTTCTATCTTCAATGCCTGACATTCTGTCTTCTATGTCTTGTATTCTGTTGATGAAGCTAGCCTCTGTAGTTCCTGTTAGATTCCTGTTAGAATCCCTAGAGAATTCCCTCAGGGTTTTTTTTTTTTTTTTTTTTTTTTTAAATTTTAAAAAATTGATTCTATTTCAAATTTCAGGTCTTGAATGGTTTTTATTTATTTCCTTACACGGTTTGCTTGTGTTTTCTCATATATCTTTAAGGGATTTATTCATTTCTTCTTTAAGGACCGCTATCATATTCATGAGCATTTTTATCAGACATACGTGCCCACATGTAAATCTGCACGCCATATGTGTGCATGGTGGCCAGAAGAGGGAGTCAGATCCCCAGGAACTGAAGTTACAGACTTCTCTTGTGAGCTACCACGTGGGCATTGAGACTCGAACCTGAGTCCTCTGAAAGAGAAGCTGCTGCTCTTAACCACAGAGCCATCTCTCTAGTCCTCATATGGAATTTTAAGAAGTTAGTTACCATAGTGATTCTTTATGAGAAGAGTTCTCAATATAATTTAGACATTCCTTTTCATTTCCCTAATTGCATCGCTGTTACCCAGAAAAGCAAAAATGATGCTGTTTGTGAAGCATTTACTCATTGTATTGATAATCTGGACATATACTCAACCCAGACTCCGGCTCGTATGTTTATGTAAGCCAGTGGATTCCTGTAGGGAGCAAGTTTATGGCTTGATTGACAGACCTCTGTGTTTTATTAGAATATTTATGTAAGATGATAGATGCCAAAATAAATAATGATGGAATAAAGGAAGACTAACTCAGAGGGAAGGATGCATAGTCCCCTATACCTTAAATATTTCAGTCTGGCAAGTGACTCCGTTTTCATGCATGCAGAACTACTGTCATGCAAACATGGACACACTGTGCCTTCACTGTCATTTATATTCCTTTATATTCTCTGTGCACTTTCTTGCTAGTTCGAAGAAGTAAGGATGAGCTCCTGAGAATCGAGTGCCTCAAGTGTGGACTGTAGATGCTTTGCTTGAATGAACACAGACTATCAGACTGCTTTGCAAACTGACAGTGTAGGTACTGACACTGAGAACACCCACAGTTTATGTGACCTCACCTGCCTGAGGTCCTGGAGTAAGACTTTTGGTGACTTAGAAGGTAACAGTGTTTTATTTTAATTTACATCTGAAAATGGATGACATGGCACATTTCCCTGACCCTCTGTTTTATATTTGTGTTTTCGTTTGGGTGGGGTTATATCTGTCCATATCTTCCCTAATTTATCTAAGCAAGTGCTTCTGTGTCCCCAGCTCACTAGAACTTCCATAGGAATGTTCTTGTTGATGTGACCAAATACCTCGTTGAAGGTACTTAAGGGAGCAAATGCTAACTTGGGATCTTAGTTGTATTTGTGTATGTGTGATATATATATATATATATATATATATATATATATATAGAGAGAGAGAGAGAGAGAGAGAGAGAGAGAGAGAGAGAGAGAGGTCCATCATAGCGAAGAAGACATTGTGGCTGTGGCATCAGGAATGTTCAAGGGTGGAGTTTTACATGATGCTGATCAGAGAATACTCCAGACCCTAGTACTTTCCTCTAGCCAGCTAGGAGGTCCCAAAGATTTCACACCTGAAAATAGTATCAACAGGTGGTTCTTAGGGTCAGGTACCGGAGCCTGTGGAGGACACATTCAACACTAGCAAACATTCATGGAGAAGCGGGTGATAGTGTCTACTGTGAGTTCAGCTGGTAGTAACACATTGGTTTCTTTGTTTTGAGAAAACATCACGGCAGTGGCTTTCAGGGAAGCCAGGGATGAGGGGTAAACCAGAGGTCTCTACATCATCTTTGCAATTCTCCTGTAAATCTGAAGTCATTCTCAAATAGGTTTATTTCTAAAATTGCATCAAAGGCTGAGTAGTGACCTTTTTTAATCCCAGGAATCAGGGACTGGGGTAGGAAGGTTGTAAGTCTGAGCAACTTTGTGAGACACTGTCTAAAAGCAAGCAAGGAAGGAAGCAAAGAAAGAAGCAAGAAAGGAAGGAAGGAAGGAAACAAAGAAGGAAGCAAGGAAGAAAGGAAGGAAAGAAAGAAGGGAAGGAGGGTAGGAAGGCTGGGGATATAACTCAGTGGTGGAGAGCTCTTAGCGTGAATGAGGCTCTAGATTCAGTCCATAGCACACACAGGGAAACGGCACCAGTGTGCGTGCAGGGTTACCTGTCTGAAGTTCCAGACACTTTACTTGGGAGGCTGAAGCAAGAGGATTGCTTGAGCCCACACGTTTGAAGATATCTTGAGATGGGGGTCATCCTCCTATCTCTACTCCAGCTAAGGCAGACATTCCTAACTCTGTCCCCAGAGCCCTGCCTGAGAATTCCACCACCAGTGTGTCAGAGACCTTGCTTTTCTTGTCTCAGTTTGGACTTTGGACCTGAGCTTGGTCGCTAAAGTCTTGGTGTAGGGGAGAGCAAAGTCAAGCAGAGGACTCGCTCTCCTTGACTGTATTCCTCGGAAATATTTCAAGTTAGTATATAGTCACAGTGTTTGATGGCACTGTGACAAAGTGACCTGAGAGAGAGCAGGAGACATGAGGCACTTAGAGAAGGCAGAAGGAGGACTTGTTTGCCCTATTCAGTAGCAATCTATCTCTGTAAATAGAACTGGTTGCCGGGGGAAGGGAGTGGAACGTAACTGTGATTGGCTGTGGGGTTTCTTTGGGGTGTGGTGTAGGTGTTGTGGAGTTAAATAACGGTGTTAATAGCAAAACTTTGAACATACCAAAAAAAATTATTTCTGAACTGAATTCTTTCCAAGGGTAGATTCTGTCGTGTATGGGTTCTGTTAGGAGTGAGCACACACACAGGAGACAAAGAAAAGCATCCTTTCAAATGCATTTCTTAGAGCTGGAGAGATGGCTCAGTGGTTAAGAGCACAGACTGCTCTTCCAGAGGTCCTGAGTTCAATTCCCGGCAACCTCATGGTGGCTCGCAACCATCTGTAATGGGATCTGATGTCCTCTTCTGGTGTGTCTGAAAATAGAAACAATGTACTTATATGCATAAAATAAATAAATAAATCAAATGTGTTTCTTGACCCTGTACCAACCCAAAAAACTATGCCCTGGCTGAACTCTCTTTACTTGGCTAGAAGTGAGCTGTGTTCTGCCTCATTTCTAGTCTTGCTGAGCCTGAATTAGGACCCTCCTTATTAATTCCAGAGCTAACCAAAACATGCATCAGTTAGTAAGTGTGTGACCCAAGAGAAGCTATTGAACACCTTGTTCTTCTCGTTCTTCGGCTATCCATCAAAGACGGCCATCCTCCGTGTTTGAGAGGTCTAGTTACTTGAATGGTTCCCAGCGTGGTTAAAGGCTGTGAAAATGTTGGTGACCATTCTCATAGTTCATTCATTCAGCGACAAAATATCATGTTATCTTGGATCTGTGCCACAGTCTGTACAAGTACGTAATAGGCGGGATCTGGTTCTTCTAAACCGTGTGCTGTAACAACAGGACAAAACACACTGCCTGGGGCTGTCGATGGTTTGATCTGTAACAGCACTTGCCACCAGCCTGAGGACCTGAGTTTGATGCATGGAACCCACAAGCACAATGAAAGAACAACCTCCTGCAAGTGACCTCCTACACGCACTATGGCGGGAACACCTTTGCACACATACAGACGCACGCAAAATAAAAAAATGTACAAAATAAATTTCACAAATCATGCACCACTGGGTGTAGTAATTTACACATGTAATCCTGAAAAGTTCCCACATCTTTGCTTCAGAAGGAAGGGCATCCTTGAGACCCCGTCCACTGTCACAACATAACAGGTGTCAAGACAGGGGGATGCAGATCATCCAGGTCTCCCCTGGGATGTTGGTGCACAAACAGTGACCCCCAGTTGGGAGGTGTCTCTGTGGCTTCTTTCTTATGAACTCTTCCAAACCGGCTTGTGGGAGAACAAAGATAAAGGTCGAGGAAGAGCAACAGGACCAGTCAGTCGTTAAAGGAAAAGCCATAGACAGATAACTTTAACAGGCGTTAGTCAAATAGAAAGAAGCAAAAGGAAAAAAAAAAGTTCACGAACCTGTTTCCATTCATACTGAAAAGTGGTTTCGATGACCCACAAGGTGTGCAGCCACAGGGTGTGCAGGCTGTGCTCACATGCAGAGAAAGGAAACAGTGTACAGAAACCTTCTGACTGTGTGCCGTATCTGGACATGGTTTGGCAACCTTCAGCCTACTCTGGGCTGAGACCCTAGGACTCATACAAGGCCATCCTCTCCAGTTAGGTCGCAGGTTATACTTCACTGGACACTTGCTCTGATACAGCTTAAGGCCAAATAATCCAATTTGACCTTATTGTACACAGAGAGAACCAACCAGGCCTTAAGGTCTTAAGCAGACAGACTTGTATTCCCAGGACGTGACAACGAAACCTCCAAAAAAATCAACTAGCCTAGTGAGGGTTTTGTTTTTGTTGTGGTGATTGATGTGATTTATGCTTGTTTATTTTGTTTCATTTGTGAGACAAGGCTCACTATATAGCTCTGGCTGGTCTGTAACTCACTATGTGGACCAGGCTGGAACTCACAAAGATCTGCCTACCTCTGCCTCCTGAATGCTGGGATTAAAGACGTGTGCCACCATGTCCAGCCATTGAACATTCTTGATGCCATTCTCCAGGGTCCATCTCCTATGGGAGGGATGCTGGGGATGCTGGGATGCTGGGGATGCTGGGGATGCTGGGGAGACTGGGATGCTGAGATGGCTTGGGGATGCTGGGGATGCTGGGATGCTGGGGATGCTGGGAGGCTGGGGATGCTGGGGATGCTGGGGATGCTGGGGATGCTGGGGAGGCTGGGGATGCTGGGAGAGTGCTGGGGATGCTGGGGGGATGCTGAGGTGCTGGAGGGTGCTGGGATGCTGGGATGCTGGGATGCTGGGTGCTGGGGATGCTGGGGATGGGGCTAGGATGCTGGGATGCTGGGGATCCTGGGCGGATGCTGGGGATGCTGGGGATAGGGTCTCACTATAGAGCTCTGGCTCATATTCATGTCACCATGTTACTTTCTGTATCCATCTTCCCTCCTTAAATTCTGAAGTCTACTTAAACAGTTGAGTCAATCAAGATGGAGCCAGAAAAATACTCATACCCAGGTTTCCCCCAGGAAAAATCTCATTTCATTGGTCAAACACAACCTGGACATCAATCTCTACATTTTCTTTTCTCTAAGAGTCTTGTGTGCAGATGAGTTTGAGAACCTACAGGCTCATGGAACTGAGGAAAGCTATGGAAGTGCATGGATGAGCCATGCACACGCATCCATAAACACGTGTGCATGCTGGACTTAATGTCTTGATATGTGCCTGTTCAATAAAACATACTGTTTGATGACTTCATCTCTTATTGTGTAAAAGGTTACAGGGTGAGAGCTTCAAAAGAACATGGCTTCTGACTCACGGGATGACCCACTTAAAAGGAATGACTGGAGGAAAAGTCAGGGTCTAATTTATAAATGAGCTCTGTGCTCTACCTTCCCCCACTGTTCCTATGCTGCAATTTAAATCACATAATGGATTGCCAGCGATGGCAACAGACACTCCTTCGGGATCCGGCTTGAATTGTTGGTTGACTCTTGATTAAGGACTGAGGGTGACATAAATTAATCAAGGTACACATTGAGCACTGTTGGAAAAGAGCTACTCTCTGGCTAAATCTCTCCTTATTCTGTATCACAAAACCGTGGTTCAAGTTTAGAACATGGCCACAACTCACTGGACTATGTGGATTATACAAGTGCTTTGCTTGGTTTTTGTTTGTTTTGAGATAGGGCCTCCATGTAGCCCTGAGTGACCTGGAACTTACTAATAGACCAGGCTAGCCCCACTTCACGACTCCTGCTCTACACCGAGATTAAAGGCATGCATCACCACACCCCACAAGAAGCACCTCAATTTCCACTACCTAAGTATAATATGAAAGCATTCAGGCTCTACTGAGTCATAGTTTAACCTAAAACTCCATGTTGTAAACTATGATACTTACACAAAGGATGACGATGTTGATGGTGGTGAGGATGATGATGATGGTGGACTGCTGCTGCTGCTGTTGCTTGTGTGTATGTGATATGTGTGTTTCACAATAATTGTCACAATTTAAGTACCCATTGTCTGCCAGACTCTGTCTCTTGGCACTAAAATTTTACTCATTTTCTTCTCAAGGGAGTCTTTGTGGAGGGAGTTAGCTCACCCCTTCTTCAAGGCCACACTGCTACAGACATGCTATGCCAAGGTCTAGCCTGGCCTCCCTCTAAAATACTTTCCCATAGATCCTGCACACTCTGGTGCCAATCCATGGGCTGCAAGTATTGCTGCAAACATTCTCAGAGTTCAGATAGTCACCCACACAACCATTGGCAAGCCCGGAAGGCTTTAGGGAGATGCCCAATGCCACTTGGTCTGGAGGTTTGTTTCTTTGCTTATGATAAACCTCTGATGTTGATGGGCCATCCATCTTCCTGTTGACTTTGGAGCTGCTGTGATGGGAAACTATGTTTATGTTTGGTGATGATGGTTGCTCTTCAAGGCAGTACTTTTAATTTCAGTGTTCTATATAGTCATCTCTGGGATATATTAAATAAAAAGGGAAGGTTTCATGGTAACACACTAAATAGATAAGGAATGGGGGACACACCCCCCCACCACCACACACACACAGCCCTGTTTGCTTTGTTTGCATACGGTAGAGGAGAACGACAGTAAAATGGTTTCTTACGGGGAGGGAGGGGCAGGTGGGGGAGGTGCTGATGGAAGACAGATGTTGGGAGTCTTCATTTGTTGCTTCGACTTTGGACCCGTGGAAATGCTTTGTATGGTTACAAAATGAAAGTAAACCAAAACAGAGATAATTCTCTGAAAATAGAAAATAGTTTATCTTATTTCTGTGGGGTGGAGCTGAAAAGAAATAAAAAGCAAAGTAAAATAAATCAACGTTTTAGGAGTTGTATAGACAGGCCAACCACATGGAAAGTGATTTTTTTCATGGATTTCAGAGCACTGTAACTCAAACACTTATCTCTAGAGGCTACAACTTAAGGGGTCAAGCGACAATAAACAGATTTAAAATTGTATTTATTGATTTTGTGAGTCGTGTTTATTGTAGACGATATTGATATAACCCATCTGAAATGTGTTGTGTGTGTGTGTGTGCGTGCGTGTACAGATAAGCAATTGTGTCAGTTATTGGAAAGCAAACTTGCTCCTAAGATGCAATATGAAACTAAACAACGTGTGAGAAACTTGAGGGACTAAATGTAAGTCGACAGCATTGATGTGACCATGATGACTTATTTTTATAACTGATCATTGAAAATTCCATGAATGATAATGCAATGAATGTCCCCAGCCATGTGGTCCAAATTCCAATTTCCGTAAGCATCTGTAATGATGCTGCCTACTGTGATGTAGCACTGATGGGCTCTGAAAGACCCACGTTCAAGCATAGGTAGGCTGCCTTGTCCTTGGTCAGGGTCATGCATTTCTGAGCATCAGTTTTCTTTCTTTCTCCACCCCCCTTTCTTAAAGATTTACTTATTTATTTTATGTATACAAGTACACTGTAGCTGTCTTCAGACACACCAGAAGAGGTCATCAGATCCCATTACAGATGGTTGTGAGACACTATGTGGTTGCTGGGAATTGAACTCAGGACTCCAGAAGAGCAGTCGGTACTCTTAACTGCTGAGCCATCTCTCCAGCCCCAAGTATCAGTTTTCTCATTGACTATTGTTTTAGAGTTCTTCTTCTTTTCTATGACAGAATTTGGCTGGATCTTGTGTAGGTCTTGTGCAGGTAACTAGAGCTGCCGTGGGTTCATGTGGTGATAGCCCCTCATGTCCAGGAGATGGCATTTCACTTCTCCCCATCCTCTGACTCTTCTTTGCCTGTCCCCTCCTCTTCTATGATGTTCTCTCAGCCTTGGTTGACTTGGGGGAATTGATACACATGTCTCGGCTAGTGCTGAGAACAGCCTCGCATCCTCAGCACCTGGATCAGTTATGCATCTCTGCATTGATGGCTGCCGTTGCAAAAGGAAGCTTCTCCAAGAAGGTTGACAGCAGTCTGGGGCTTGGATATAAGCACAAGGATTTAGAGGGCGATTTTATAAGATGAACATTTAGCAAAATAACAATAGCACGGTTTGCCCTAGGGCCTATGACTTCCCTGGCTGTGAGGGTTTTGTTGTTGTTGCTGTTTTGTTTTGGTTTTGACCAGGATGATAGTACCAGGCTATGAAATACCTTCCTGTGGAGCAGGCTTCAGATCCAATCAGAGAGCAGGCAGGTATCTATAGCAGTTGTACCATTATTGGAACAGTGGCAGATCTTGCCTGGCAGACGGTGCTGTAGCATGCAGAGTCCAGAGCTGGGTAAGACCATTGATGTCTTGCTCTCCCCTAGCAAGAGAAACTGGGTTCTAAGTTGTCTTGGACAACTTAGTTTTGGGCAGTTTTTTCCCTCTGAAGTGTGCATTGAGTCCTCTTAAGTCCCTCTTCCCCACTGGATGCTGTGTTAGAGATGTTGAGGAGTGAGGAAATTGAAATGCTAATAAAATTTAGAGCCTCGTGTAACTTAAGGATTAAGGGATCCAAATTCTCCATTTTACTTGGAAGTGTTCAAACTTCTATCCACCCTCAGGTAGGAGAAAGCGCATGGTGCCCACATCTGTGATCGTGAGTAATGCAGGAAATTTATGCTCCCCGTCAAATCCAGGCTTGGAACTGGGGATTTGATAGAATCGGGTTTGTACCATAGTGAACTGTGAGTCTATTTGTGAGTAACTGAGCAGGTGGTTTGCCTCGAGGATGAAGATGACATTAAGGCTGTGGGCGTGGCTCCTGTGTGGTCTCTCACACAGAATACTTGAAAACAGACCTAAGGAAAAGCAGATCCCTCGAAGCCTGCATCTCACGCCGCATAGACATCGACGCTGATGCTCACACAGTCACTGAGGACAATTCCCTGTAGGTTTCCTGAGCGATTTATTGAATCAGTCTGGAGATTTGCAAAGTGGATTTTATTCTATTCATCTTCTGGTTCTTAATCCCCCTTTACGCCCAACATGTCACATTTCAATTTGATATTTCCGAACCTTTAAATAAATCAACGAGCTTAATGGGAGTCAAAAAATCAGATAAAATAAATGGGCTAACTGCTCAGTCGTCAAGTTACGGGGTTAGGAAAAATTACAGAGTGATTTATAACTAACCTATGTGCTCACGAAGACCCTGATGTCCGGCAAACCCTCCCGGGCATACTTAACCCACCTCAACCGACACATGGAGAAAATGCCTGTTCTTTAACAAATAACTACATGAAGACAATTCAAAGTATAAACATGGAGGAATATCACTGCACATCCCACTGGATCTCAAGAAGAGGGAGGCAGACTGTGGGGGGAGCTCATCACCAAATCAACGCTCAGAAGGGGAGTCAACCTCTGAAACATGGAGGTAGCACCACTTCCTGCAGAGAACCAGGGCAAAGAGTCAGAAAGTGGGAGAATTCTTGTTTCCCCAACAGCACCCTCTTCAGAGTATTTGAGGTTCACCAACATCTCTAGAACTTTCTATTTCCTCCCTGGTTCCTTGAGTCACCACCTATGCTGTGAATTTATACTGTTCTGCACCGGCATAGAAAAGTTCCTGTAACTTTTCCTGTATTCTTTGTGTGTGTGCATGTATACAGGTGTTCGAATGAGCGAGTGAGTGGGCGCATACAAGCATGTGTGTGCTTGTGTGTGTTATATGTGTGTGTAGGTGCATGTGTTGTGTGTATGTGTGTAGTGTGCATGTGTGTGTCCATGTATGTGTGTCCATGTGTGTGTGTGCTTTGTGTGTGTACATGTATATATGTGTGTGTGCATGTGTATGGTTGTGCTTGTGTTTACACAATGTGTGTGCATGTCTGTGTGCGTGCATGTGTTTTGTCGGTTGGAGTCTTCCTCAGTTCTTCTCCACCAGCTCTCTCACTTGGATCTTGGTGCTCACCTATTTGGCTAGACTGGCTGACTTGTGAAACACAGTCCCTAGTCTCTGTCCTTCAACTCGAGTATGACAGGCACACATCTTCATATCCAGCTTTCCTATGTGGAGCATGGAGCTCAAACCCAGGTCCTTATACTTGCATGGCAAGCACTTCACTTCATAGCATCTCCCCAGCTCTCCCCTCCTCTAGTTGTTCTATAGCCTTGCTTCAGCTGTTTGCCTCACCTTGGCCTTTCTTTACTTTGAGATGCTAAAGGCACACTGTGTGGTGTCCTGAACAGATTTTGTTGCAGTAACAAACAAGCACATTTAATGACCTCTGAAAACAAACATCATTTGAGGGTCACCAACATCTCTAGAACTTTGTATTTTGTCCCCGGATCCTTGTGTTACTAGCTATGCTGTGAATTTATATTGTTCTGCCTTGGGCATACAAAACTTCCTGTAACTTCTCCTCTATTCTTTGTGTGTGTGCATGTATATAGGTGTGTGAGGAGTGGTGAGTGAGTGATGAGTGAGTGGGTGCTGTGACTCAGTTGTGCTCTACCTGAATTTTGGGGGCCCCACTGGACTCCCAAAACTTTGAGTAAATTTATCATATCCTGTGGCTTCCATGAGAGACCTGGCTGGAGGAGCTGTGGTCATTTTGGGCATCTATCATAGAGGACAACAGGATACAGAATTGTCTATTCTCAGCCTGGTGTGATTCCATGAGGCTACTTCCCATTGGTGACGGTGCAGCATACGACCAAGGTCTAAAGTCAAGGGGGTGGGGAAATCCTCTCTGTTTGGGGATATGGACCAGAGACATGAATACTGACTGAAGAACAGTAGAATCTACTCTAAGTAGGAAGAAGTTGGGAATGGAAATGTCTAGGTTGTTTTGAGAAAGAAAAGTAAAATATTTCTTTGACTTTTAATATGGTAGGAAATGAACTGTCCTTCAACTTTAGAGCCTTAACATCTCTGGAGAGGACAGATAGTAAGGGGCAAGTAGTCGCCATGGTGATAGTGGGGGATTTAATGCCCAACTACCATATCATAGGTGTGTCACACAACCAGCACTCATTTTGGCTTTTTGAAGAAAAAAAAAAAGTTTGAAAAAAATTTGTGACTATAATTAATTGAAATTTCAACTGCTGGCTAGTGCTTTCTCTCCATATGACCAAAAAAGCCAAATCTATGTTCCTGGAGTGGTATGGTGGTGGATTGGGTTGGGGTGGTGGGTTGGTGGGTTGGTGGGTTGGTGGGTGGTGGTGGGTGGTGGGGGTGGGGGTGGGTGGGGGTGGTAGTGGGGTGGGATGGAGTGGGGTGGGGTGTGGATGGCCCCATCACCTGTCCCTGCTGCTGTGCTCCTGTGTGTCTTTTCCCTCCTGATTCCCATTGCCAATGTGGATGTCACTGCTCCCTCCTCCCAGTGAGGTCCTTTGCATCTTCTCAGGCAATTTGCCTTTCTTGTAGCCTGGTAAATGTCCATTTCTCCTTTAAGAAGTTGCCCGTCAAGTTCTGCTGTTTTGTTTCCCACCATGCTTAGCTCAAGGGACTTTTGAGACTGGCAGGCTTTAAAAGTTGTACACATGTCTTAATCTGGGTTTCCACTGCTGTGAAGAGACACCAGGACCAAGGCAACTCTTATAAAGGAAAGCATTTAATTGGGGCTGTCTTACAGGTTCCGAGGTTTAGTCCATTATTGTCATGGCAGGAAGCATAGGCAGCATGCAGGCAGACATGGTGCTGGAGGAGCTGAGAGTTCTACCTCCCGATCAGCAAGCAGTAGAAGGAGTCTGTGCCACACTAGATCTAGCTTGAGCACATATGAGACCTCAAAGCCCAACTCCACAGTGACACACCTCTTCCAGCAAGGCCACACCTATCCCAAAAAGGCCATACCTCCTAATAGTGCCTACCTGCTATAAACAATCATTCAAACACATGAGTCTATAGGGGCCATACCTATTCAAACCACCACACAGATGCTCAAAGCTATTCAAGTTTCAACTGTCATTTTCCTTCGTAAGCTTGAATCAGTGTGGGATGAGGAGGGACAGGAGGCAAGGATCTCTACGGAAGCAATGACAACTCTTGTGATTAGCCTGTCTTCTCTCAGCTGGGCTGACTTGGCTTTTCTAGAATCCTTTAAATACACTGTATATGGAACAGGTTTGTTGTATAATCCCTTTGTTTTTGTTATAGGTGAAGAAATTAACTTTGAAGCGATGAAATCACATTCCACGGTTGACAAAGATAAGAAGAGGAGAAGGAAGGATGTTGTCGTATTCAGGAACTGTCCTCCCCCCCTCAGTTAACCTGCTCTGCCCCAAAATGAATTTTAAGCAAAAAGAGTGGAAAGGGGGAACTTTATTAGTTCTCTGTCCTGCTGAGTTACAAAAGCACAGACTACTACTTATAAACCTTTATTTCACACAGTTCTCGAGGCTCAGCCATCTAAGATTAAGGGACCATGAGATTCACTCTCTGGTAGGGCCACTTCCTGCTTCCAAGTTTGTTCTCTTATTGTGTCCTTGAAGGGAACAAGTGTCAAGAGAGCTCTCTGGAACCTCTCATAAACTGACACTAATCCCATCCTTGTGGTGCTATCCTCACCTCCGCAAGGCTTCACCACCTGGTAAGCATCATAAGATGGGGTGGAGGTAGGGACATGAGCTTTCAGTTTGTCATGGGGACCTCTGGGTGTCTTAGTAGCAGTACGAAGAAAGCTCGGATGGAGTCAGACCACACAGAGTCTCTAACGGGATTACCTGGTGGGTAGCGGACAGGTGGTTTTGGCTGTTGGAGCCAGGCAGTACTTAAGGATTTTGAGCTCTTATTTCTTTGTCTAGAGAACAAAACTCAGGAGAAAAAGTTCAGAGCAGTGGTTCTCAACCTTCCTAATGCTGTGACCCTTAACACAGTTTCTCATATTGTGGTGACACCCCCCCCCACCATAAATTATTTCATTGCTACTTCATAACTGTAATTTTGCTTCTACTGTTATGGATTGCAATGTAAATATCTGATATGCAGGATATCTTATATGTGATCCATGTGAAAGGGTCATTTAACGCCCCCCCTAAAAAGGTTGTGACCCACAGGTGAGAGCCACTGATTCAGAGGAAGGATGTTCATCCGCTCCTTTTGGAATTATATCCACAAGGTCAGCTATCCATAGCGGCAACAAAATACTTGAAGTAAGCAGCTCACGAAGAGGAAATGTTTGTTTGGAATCAGAGTTTCGTAGACTACAGTCCACGGTCACTTGCCCCCATTCCTCTGGGCTCAAGAAAGCATAGGACATCCTGCCAGGAGCGTGTGAAGTTCTGAGCAGTAAAGCAGGCGGCAGACAGCAAGCCCATGCCTCACTTAGTGGCCTAACTTCCTTCTACAAGCCCTGTTTTCTTTTGTTTTGATTATTTGACATGCTGGAGATGACAACCAGGGCCCTGGGCATGTTAGGCAAATGCCCCACCTCTGAGTTACCCTGAAACTCACACACTCCCTAATAGTTCCACCATCTCCCATCAGTACCATAAGCTGACAGCCCAACCTTAAGCCTATGGGCCTTTGGGGATACATTCTAGAACCAACCTGGTGATCCACGATGATAGCGAGGCTCCTCTGATGTCTCTGATGCTCAGGTATGGAGTGTTGAGAAATTCAGTCTGTGTGTATTATGTGGACATATTCAAGCATGACATAATCCCTGTTGTGAAAAATCCAGCGAAATGTAGACATTTTCGTCTCTTCTCTACCCATCCTGCCTCTGACCCTGCTTCTGCCAGTTACAGAACTTCTACCTCACGGGTGAGCATTGGAAAATCAAGTCTCATGACTCATAATGGAAGCTGTGCACACAGACCTCCCCCCAACACACACATCTACACATGTGAGTGAATTGGGTAAGGTATTCAGATTGCATGGTTTTCTCTCCCACTTCTCAGGCCTGTGGCGTGTGAACAAATAGTATCCGTTAGACGCATCATCACCCAGGAGCAGAGAACAGACAGGAAACTCTCCTTGTTTTCCTTCCCAGCTTCCACCTGTGGCTGTTAGGATCTTTGCTGACTTGTGACTGTCCCCAGCATGGGAATAGTATGGATCCCGACTGAAGACAACAAAGAGACAGCCCACACTACACATATGACGTCGTCTCATTTGTAAGAGAATATAGACATAGAAAACAGATGGACAGAAATATGCACCGACGTTTGTCAGTTATCTCTGGGTCCTGAGCCTACAAGGAAACTCTCCCTTCTTTTTCATGTCTCTCAGCTTGGCGCACCTTCTTTTTCACTGAACTTGCTTCCCAGGGGCCTTTGCTGTTTCTCAAGTTACATTCACTCTCAGAAAGCAAAGATTTGCTGCGGCTTCTTTAGCAATATTTTGCAAATGTATGAAGATGTGTTAAGAGTTTTAAGTCAGGCATGATTGCATACACTTGTAATCTCAGTACTTGGGAGGCTGAAACAGGAAAATTGCCCTAAATTCAAGTCAAGACTATCCTGGTTATATCTATCTACCTTCTATCTATCTATCTATCTATCTATCTATCTATCTATCTATCTATCTATCTATCTCTTTCTCTCTATCTATCTATATCTATGTCTATCTATCTATCTATCTATCTATCTATCTCTTTCTCTCTCTATCTATCTATATCTATATCTATATCTATCTATCTATCTATCTATCTATCTATCTATCTATCTATCTATCTATCTATCATCTTTCTCTAGACCAACTGTGGCTACAGAGAAAGGTATTTTTAGACATTGTTTATTTTATGGCTTTAATTGTGTGCATGTATATGTGTCAATGGATTGGTATGTGCACATGAGTATAGATGAGGCCAGAGGCATCAGCTGTCACTGGAGCTGGAGTTACAGGCCTCTGTGAGAGACCCAGTGTAGGTGCTGGGATCTCAACTTCTGCAAGGGCTCTGAAACCAATGACACATCTCTGTAGCCCCTATAGAAATAGCTTGTCTTGAAAAAACAAAACAAAACAAATGCACAAAAGAAAATAGTTTATACACTATACCAGCAGTTCCCTGTAATAAATGGATACAAGCCTTGTTGGGTAATAGATTCATTCTGGTGCATAGATTACAGGGTCCCAGAAAATTAAGTGGGTGGTTTTAATGTTTCATCCATAAATAGAGGCAAGGCTGGCTTACTCTATTGTTCCTTTTTCTTTTTAAACTCCAGATCAGTGTACCATGTGGATGCAGTGATTTGACCAGTGATCTGGAAAGTTCCCGTATATGAAAACTAAGTGTCTTTAAAAAAAAAAAAAAAACATAGTTCATTGAGTACTTTAATATATAACAACTTTTCAGCTTACAGAAATAAAAAGGGGAACTGCCCCATGTTCGAAACTAGAGAGGGAAAAAATGTGATTCTGAAGAATTTCCTCCAGGTATAAATATAGCCCAGGAAATCATAGATAATTGACAGGTCATACATGGAGGTGTGTTTTATTTATAAAAATAAAGGGCACAAAACTATCAAATTGGGAATGAACATTTGTGTACGTAGAACATTTTTCTCATAGGCTTTTAAATTGGTGCACCTGCCTATCACTTACACATTGTATTGATACAGTTAATATAGAAAAAGGAAATATAAAAATGTTTATACTTACTATCTAATGGAATTGATAATTTAATACTACCTTAATAAAAAGACATAGCACATATAAAATTCATATCAATGAAAAGTACATAGTAGGCAAAAATCAATATAATTTTTCTTGTGTGTGTGAGAGAGAGAGTGCAGGCTTCATGTGTCATTCTATACAATGCGGTGGTCAGAGGGTAGCCTCTGGTGGGGATGCTCACCTCCCTACAAGCTTCTTTGGCTTCTCCTGTCTCCCTGCAGGAGGATGCTGGGATTACAGCTGTGTACTGTGTTTAACTTTTACATGGCTTCTGGAGATATAATCCCAGGCCACTGGGTTTAAAGGCAAATGCTTTACCCACCGAGCCATCCTTCCCAGACCCTGAAATTTGCCTTTCTAGTGGGTATTCCAGAGGCATTTAACACATCTTACGTGTCTCGTGTGCTTGAGCTTGTGCAAGATACAGCGATGGTACATCCAGCTGAACACGGGAAGGTTCTGATGGGGATAGTGGAACACTATCTGTAATTCTTGTTCTTTCTGAACTGGCATGGTCCTTGCTCTCAGTGAGTTTATAGTCTTGTTGGTAAGCTTTTGAATATGAAAACATTTAATAGACCAAGCTGAGTTCTAGAAGGAATTATATTAAATATGAGGAGGTGCTAACAGCACGCGGCAAAGAAGGGTTTGAGTGGTTGAGTGATAAAGGGGCTGAGGTAAGGAAGAAGTTTTCACGTCAGGATCTTAAGGAGTGTAAGGCCTGCTATTTATCTGGCCACTGCCTGGATTGGACTGCATTTTGGCAAATTTGCTAGTCATCTATTACTCCAATAATGTCAAATAACAAATAATCTCCTCAATCCCAGTGGCTTACATCACAAACTTTTTATTTTTCTTCTTCGTACGGCTGAGGATTGGCTGGGATTCAGCTGATCTTGGCACAGCTCCTCTGGGCCTGGCTCCCAGCTACAAGTCTACTGTGGGCTTGCTCCATAGTGTTCCTCCAGGAACTGGCACCACCTGGGGCATGTCTTCTCATGGTGATGGCAGAAACACAAGAGGCTAAGTCTCACCGTGGAAGCACATTGAAAACTTCTGTTATATCACTTTCCCATCTATCTTTCAAAGTGAGTTCTAGGGCCAAGCCAAACATCAGGGGGATGGAGGAAAAAACCACAGATTCATTGAGAGTTATTTTAAAGTCCCATGACAGGAGCCATGGATGGACTATTCTGAAGCAAGGCGTGGGTAAAGGATAGAAAATAATCCATGCGACTACGGTTATGTGATTGATAGCATGGGTGGAAGAAATGGGTTGTGCACGTAGTTTAATTGAGAGAACTCTTGCCTGGTGTGCACAAAGCCCTTGGTTTGTTATCCAGCATCAAGTTAACTGGGTGTACACATCTGCAATGTTAGCACTGGGCAGGTAGAGGCAGGAAGAGAAGAGGGTTAAGGTTATTTTCATCTACATAGCAAATTGCAGTCTAGTCTGTATGTTTGAAACCCTGTCTATGATGGTGATGATGATGATGGTGGTGGTGATAATGATGATGATACAGTGGAAAAACTGCAAGCAGTATCAATCAAAAACACTCCCGGTACATGAACCAAGGTAGGAAAATGCAGGTGTGGGCTGATGGTTTTTTTTTTTTTTCCTGTTGGGCTGAAGTGAACAGATTAGCAGTCGTGTGATGCTCTCCAAGAGTTACAGAATAGTCTGCCTGTACAAAGGTGATGTTGACAGACTGGTGTTAAGTGAGACCTCATATTAGAGGAAAGTTTGATTGTCAGACAGAGGCTTGGCCAACAACTAGATAAGGAGAGACTGCACACATGTCTAGACTTGTAGTGAGTGACCCCGAAAGGACAGAGCAGGCTCCCAACCCTCTGAGGTGCCTGGCCAAGAGGAACACCCCAAGTCTTTCTCACTTCTATGTTTCTATGATGTCAGAGCTACTTCCTTCCCCAAAATCCCCTCAGTAGCTAAGTACCACAGTGGCGCATGTGACGACCCGTGACGGCCTCTGAAAGTTCTTCTTTTGGTCCCTCGGGCAGGTGGCTGATGAGTGGAGAGGCTGGAACTCAGCCTGCTTTGGGGTTGTTGTCACTAAGACCAGGTGGAGCTCTGTGCATTTGAGGACAGCCTGGTCTACATAGTTAATTCCAAGACAGGCAGAGCTTCATACACTGTAAGACCCTGTCTCCAAAACAAACAAATGCTGTACCACCCAGATCACATCATCTTCAGAAGTTACCTGGGTAGGAGTAGTGTCTCACCTAATCCTACTGTCTTCCACATACAGTGAGAAGAATACCAGCTAATTTACCATACAAAAAAAGCAATTGAAAAACAAGCAAAGGTGTGGTGATTCAGTCCTATAATCCTAGCATTTAGGAGGTGGAAGCAGGAAAATCATGTGTTAGAAGCCAACCTTGGTTGCATAGTAAGACCTTGTTCCAAAAAAACAAAACAAAACAACAACACAACAAAAACCTCCTACCAATTCAACCACAACTACTGTTAATCTCTAGCAGGTAGCATTTAGTAAATACTAGCTCAAGGAAAACAAATACATCATACTCCTGAGTATTCCCCATGTTTACATGTGTGTGTGTGTGTGTGTGTGTGTGTGTGTGCGCCTGTGTGTACACATGTGTATGTGTGTGCATGCCTGTGTGTATTTGTGTGTGTGGTTTGTGGTGTATTTGTGTATATGGTGTGTGTACATGCCTATATATGTAAATGTGTGCATGCATGTGTATGTGTGTGTATGTTTGTGTATGTGGTATGTGTGTATGCTTGTGTGTATTTGTGTGTGTGGTTTGTGGTGTGTTTGTGTATATGGTGTGTGTACATGTCTGTGTATGTAGATATATGCATGTGTGTGTGTATGTGTATGTGGTGTGTGTGCATGCCTGTATGTATTTCTGTATGTGGTGTGTGTGTTTGTGTATATGGTGTGTGTGCATGCGTGTGTGTGTGTGTGTGTGTACACAGGTATGTGGAGACCATGAGTCAACCTTGATGTTACTTCCTGAGGAGTCATTCAGCTTGTTTTTTGAGAAGGGGTCTCATTGTGGTCTGGGGCTTTTGGGAATCACAAGTCCAGCCCACTATAGCTTTTGTAAAGCTTTGTTTTAAACTATGGGTTCTGGGGATGAGATTCTGCCCCTTACACTTGTGCAGCCAGCACTGTACTGACTGGGTTATCTCCTCAGCTCTGTTTTTTTTTTCCTTTTAAAAATCCAGTTTCATATTCTATAGACACTGCTAACCTCAGTCAGGAACAAACTGGGGCCTGATTTAAAAGACAAAAATTCCTTGGATGCTCCCAGCCAGGGAAGTCTGGTTATAAAACCCTTACAAAAATGTTTCATGGTAGAAATGTCGACCTTCACTCAAGCCCCCACCCCAGCTCCCACCCCAGCCCCACCCCAGACCCCCACCACAGACACACCCCAGTCCCCACCAGTCTCCACTGAAGACACACCCCAGCCCCCATCACAGACCCACTACAGCCCCCACCATGGACCCGCCCCAACCCCATCTGGCCAGAGGCTTGCTCCAGGGAGAAGGTAGTTTCAGTCATTGCTTGGACCCCACTGTGTTTAGCTTAATGGGTTGTAAGCTGTCTTCAGTAAATGGATGCTTATTGAATAAATGAATGTACCTAAATTCAATCTATATTCTCAGTGCGTATCCAGTCCACAGCAGATCAGGTAAGCCATTGGCTTCCAGTCACGGGCACAAACTGAGTGTACGGCGTATGCTTGTATGTTACAGCACAGGGGCTGTTGAGCTGTGTAAGACCTGCAGGGGGTTTGCTGTGGGGTGATGTGTGACAGGGAACATCAAGTGATTCAGGGGTGAGTGTGTGTGTGTATGTGTGTGAGTGTGTGTGTATGTGTGTGTGAGTATGTATATGTGTGTGAGTATATGTATGTGTGTGCATATGGTGTGTGTATGTGTATATGTGTGTGTGAATGAGTGTGTGTATGTGTGTGTCTATGTGTATGTGTATGAGTATGAGTGTGTGTATGTGTGTGTCTGTATGTGTGAGTGTGTATATGTGTGTGTGTGAGTGAGTGTATGTGTGTGTGTCTGTATGTGTGTGAGTGTGTGTATGTTTGTGAGTGTGTGTATGTGTGTATGTGTGAGTGTGTGTATGTGTGTGTCTGTATGTGTGTGAGTGTATGTGTGTATGTGTGAGTGTGTGTATGTGTGTAAATGTGTGTATGTGTGTGTGTGTCTGTGTGTGTGTATGTGTGTACGTGTGTATGTATGTGTGTGTGTATGTGTGTGAGTGTATGCATTTGTGTGTGTATGTGTGTGTGTATGTGTGTATGAGTGTGTGTATGTGTGTGTGTGCTCTAATTGTGTTTGGTAGTCTTTTTGCTAGGTTTACCATGAACTCATGTTTCCTCTGTCAAAGGTTCAAGGAAACTTCCCATAGTATTTTAAGACAAAACATGGCCTCATGTGGGTTCTACACGGAAATTCACTAGGATGTCACCTTCAGAAAGGTCTGCCTCTTTTCCTGCCCTGAAATGGCGGGTCTGGGCAGCACCTGGAAGCTCAGGCTTGACCTTGAATTTGGCCTTAAGCCCAGAATCCCCAGCAGGTGAGATTTTTGTCTCTCCCCACCCCTAACCCCCTGTTTCTAGCAACTCTCCTTTAGCTCCTGCCAATTGAATGCTTTATGCTTATGGTGAGGGTCGCCCCCAGTTTTTATTCCCATCAACAGAACTGGGGTCCTGGTGCACATTTCCTCTCTCTAATCCACGAGTTCCTGTAGGGTTTGGGAAAGTGGAACTGTAACCATCCTGGGAAGGGAAAGTTATTCTGAGGTGGGCACGATGGTGTGCACCTTCAGTGCCAGCACTTGGGAAGTGGGATCGGGCCGATCTCTGAGTTCAAAGCCAGCCTGGTCTATAGAGTGAGTTCCAGGCCAGCTAGAGCAACACAGTGAGACCCTGCTCCCCACTAAAAGTAAGTAAATAAAACTAACTAAGCCTCTATTTGTTTCCTCATCCTCTGTGGCCACATTGAATAAATCCCCTTCCTCTGCTTTTCACGATTGCTTATCTCCAGTTGGCTTACCGGGGGCAGGTAGCTGAGCCTGCCTCGCTTTAACCCTGATACCACCAGTAGTTCGGACAGGTTTGACAGGCACCTCGGGCAATTGCTCCTGAGCTCCAAGCCTTGGAAGACACACGGATGTACAGAAAGAGTTCTCAACTAGGACAGATGCACATGAGAGGCTGAGTGGCCACAGGGACCCATGGCCAGGCTTCAGGATTCAGGGGATGGACTATATAGGAAGTTATAGGGCCCATTAGCCAATGACACCCGGGCAAAGCAGGCAGGGGTATCACACTGCAGCCAGATGCTCTCCAATGTCACATGTGTGTCATTCCAATGGCGAACACCATCTGAGTTGTTTAAGAAACCTTGGGATGCTTCCTTAGAACAGTCGGGTTCTGTGTCCCAATCAAGACTCTGCTCTGGTTGGAAGACCCTGGCTCAGAGGGGCCTTTCCCAGATGTCACTTGTCTGAGTCCTTGAAATGCTGTTTTCATGCATATCACCATGTGGGAGTCAAGACAGCCCAGTCCATGCTCTGAGACTTCTTGGGTCTTGTTCCTATGTGAGTGATTTCTGTGTAAAAGCACAGCGCATTCTCACAATAAAAAAGAGTTTATTCATTGTGAGTGACAGCGGCCTGGGAGATATGAATTCAGTTTACCCCAAATTCTAGGTTACAGGGTGGCAGCAGTTTCAGGAGGTTTACACAGTAACAGGCCAAGGAAGTCATAAAGCAAGGAACTTTTCAAGTTCACAGGCAGGTTGCAGAATGGGGGGGTGGTGGGGACAAGTCCCTGCTAGAAGCTTCTGATGCTATCGGATGTCATTCTTCTGCCAAATTTTAAATTTTAAATTTATTTTATGTTTATGAGTGTTTTGCCTGCATGCATGATGTACACAGTGCGTGTGTGTGTGTGTGTGTGTGTGTGTGTGTGTGTGTGTGGTGTTTGTAGAGGTCCCAAAAGGCCTCAAATTCTGTGGAACTGAAGTTATGGCTAGTGGTGAGCCAGTGCAACGACCCACTGACCACTGAGCTGGATCCCCATTTTCTCACAACATTCTTAACCTTTGGATTGGTAGAGGGTGCCGGTGTGTTTGTACAATCCAAAGAGGATTTCTACCTGATAGTCACAAGGTTGTTAGATCATACACAGAAGTGAGCAATGAATGGCTATTTAAGGGGCTGATCTAACCCAAGATAATTTTGTTCTGGACTTGCAGCATTCCAACTCTCCACAAACTCAGACGTTCTAATCAGCTTGCCAGCCAACACTGTAGAATGTTTCGTGTGGGTGTGGCTCTTTAAAAATGGTAATTAATTCCATTTCATGGTTCCCAATTCTACGCTGATGCCCAGTTTGAGTCTGTAACATCTCCCACCAGTTAATATTCTGAGTGCTTGTTCCCAGCTGGTGGCCCTATTTGGGAAGGTGGTGTCATGGGGAGGGGGTGGGGCCTGGCTGGCAGTTGTAGGTTATCGAGGGCAGGCCTTTGGTGGTGAAGCCGAGGCTCCAGCTCTTCTGCTTCCTGGTCTCATTGGTCCACAGCACACCACAGCTTCCAAGGCGTCAGTCCACCACATGGTCTACACTATGAAAGGCTGACGTCTCTCTGACACCAGGCAAACCGGACTTGGCTTAATCTGTGGCCCTGCTGAAGCTTTGGTTCTGAGCTGAGCCTGACCTGACCAAGGGCTCTGTAGTCAGAAAGGGAGAAAACTCACTCCAAGGGAGAAAAAACAAGATAGTGTCAAAGAAACCAAACATCCCAGGAGTGAGAATAAAGAATGAGTTTATGACTGGGCCCAGGTGTGAGGTGACAGATGTCCCTCATGGAGCATAAAGTCCTTAAGAACTGAAGAATATGACTGAAGTATATTCATGGGCATGCTGAAGTGTGTCTATAAGTCTAGAGGTATAAAGGCTACAGCAGGAAGGTCATGACTTCAAAGCTAGCTTGAGCCACATAGAAAGACACTGTCTCAAAAATTAATTTAGTAGTTAGTTAAAGATTGTGGTCTGTGGTCGGTGAAGCTATTAGAAATGAAAGCTGGACTCAGTTAACTGTGTTAGTCACGGCAGAACTGTAATTTAAAGGTGAGCCCTTTCCAGACACATTCATCGTCCTCATACACACACTAATGAGGAGAGCGAGGAACAGAGAAGCCCTCCTTGGTTCCATGTTATGTCCCAAGAGACTATGCTATGGAGGAGAGGGGTCCCTCCAGCTTGCACTAGAAATGGGAAGCGTTCACCATCCAAGTTCCTCTGATGAAGGAAGAGAGATGATGTTGGGGTTCACCACCTCTGAATCCTCATCCGTAAGAGATGCCCAGGTTTCACACGCGCACGTGCATGTGCACGCGCACACGCATGCATACATGCATGCACACATGCGCACTCGCGCGCGCACACACACACATACAGACACACTCGCCACAGGCCATGCATCATCCATCTGGGTTGCCTACTGTCTGGGTTGGTCTTCAAGTGCAATACACTGCTCAAGTAATTCCCCTCCCATTCAGACAGAAGCAGCAGCTGAGGGATTGCTTGATGCCTCGCGGTCCCAAATGAGGAAAAGGAGCACGTCACGCAGAACACGCACGTATTTTAAACCCACACCAAATTAAAAAGACCAAAAAACAAAAAACCTCATCGAGGGTGCTCTGTGACAAATGAGACCACTCAAAACCAGCTCCAGGGCCTCAGGACCCAAATCCAGCCACAGTGAGACTCAGAGAATGCCAGTGGGCGGGGCTCTGGCTCTATTAGTCCAGCCTGGTGCTGCTTGAGTGTGGTCTAGTTTCCTAGAGCACTCCTCCCCAGAGAAGGACTCCTCCCTCCCCCCCCACACAGCATGGCTGCTGTAATTTGGACCCAGAGTGTCCCTCAATAACCCAAGTATTGGTAACATAGCTTGAGTGATAGAGGAACTTTTAAGGGATGGGTCCCAGTGGGAGGTCTTCAGGCCTGTTGGCTGCAGGCCCTTGTTGGAGATTGAAGGAAACCCTGAGGCACTGTTACACTGCTCTTCCTACCTGCCTGTGAAGTAAGCTGCTATGTTTCTACCACATGTTCCTGTGATGATGTGCTATGCCAAAGAATCAGGCCGGACAGGTCATGGATTAAATCCTCTGAGACTGAGAACCCAAATAAACCTTTCTCTGTTGATTTTCTTGGGTATTTGTTGCAGTAAAGAAAAACTATCTAACACAGTGACTCTTCTGCCCGTGTCTTAGATGCAGTCACTGCCTCAGGGGCTGCTCAATACCCTCCCGATCCCTCTTCACCTACTTCCTGGTTGACCTGTTCTCTCTTGGACAAAAACTGACACAGTGGCCACAGTGACCTTAGCTTTAGTCCTGGATTGCCTCCTCTCTTTCCTATGTCTGACCGCTATCATAAATAAACTTTCTAGACTCAGGTTCCCTCACAGTCCCACCTTGGGAGAAGTAGATTGTTGACTTCACTATGGTGCTTAGATCTTCAGGGACAGGCTGTTAGATCAGCCACAAGACAACAGAGTGACTAGGTATTTAACTTAGTGACCGGGTGTTTCTTCTCAATGAGTTTCAGCTCATTGGGTGGCCATAAGAATAGTTGAAGTCTCCTCGTTTGGTTTGATTTTCAGTTGTGTTACTGAAAAAGCATCTGTAGAATGTTCTATAGAAGTTTTGCACCAATGAGATCTCTCAGTCGGTAAAGCACTTACCTTACAAACATGAAGATTTGAGTTTGGACCCAAGAGCTTATGTAAACGCCATGGCGGCTATCTCTTGTAATCCCAGTGCGGTGAGGAGGGAGGCAGAGACAGGAGGACTCTGTGGCCTGCTAAACTAGCAAACTTAGCAAAGATCCAAGCCAATGAGAAATCCGGTGTCCAACAAAAGGTGACCAGTTTCTGAGAAACGGCACCTGAAGTTGTTCTCTGAACCTGTACAACATGCACTCGAGGACTCCTCCCATGAGCACGTGTAATCGCATGCACACCAGAAGAAATGTAATGAAGTTGAAAAGGCATGGATCTTTTTGTTAGTTAGCAAGTGAGATCCCACCAGGAAACTCACTCGCTAAGACTAATTACCTGAATTACCTTGACTAGCACAGTGTTCTCCCAGGTCCCGCATATCTGAGCATTAATGTCTTTGTGTTTGGAAGTGGGCATTGTACCACATCCCGCTTGAAGCCGCCAAAGGAGTACGGTGTGATAGCCATGCGCATGTCTGGTGCGTCTCCCTCTGGAGAGCTCATCTCTCTCCTCCTTCTGACTGTGCTGTCTGAATGTGTTGTCATCCATGATGGTGGTGACATGTTCCTGACAAGAAACTCTTAAATCATTTTGAGCACTTTTATGCACAAGGCCGCTTCACTGCTAATGGAATTGATGACAAACCCTTTCTCTCCCCATGGCTCTTCCCGGCACTGGTGCTCTCAGATCTCAGATACACTAGAATGGAGGAGGCCTTCCCTGATTTTTCTCTGCAACACTGAACACATGGCATCTCCAGGGCAGCGCGTAACAAGAAAAGGAAGGAACTAAAACACTCGCCAGTGAACAAACCTCATCATCTCATAAAGATGTTTGCACATGTAAGGAAGAGAAATGGCAACATCAGGACCAGATACTGGAAAGCGCATGCATGGAAGACAGTCCTTGGACTCGCTGCCAGCTCTGCTGTGCCTACTCAGGGGAAGAGGAGACAATACTGGTGTGCAACACTTTTAGTGACCTACCAACAAGAAGCTACTGTCTCTGCTGTTTGAAAGATCAAGTCCTGGGAGCTGGGGGAGGGGGGGATATGTCTTAGTTAGTAGAGTGCTCACCATGACATGACGACCTGAGTTTGGACCCCCAGCTTCTAGTTAGCCATGGCAGTGAATGTCTGTTACATGGTGTTGAGGAGGTAGAGACAGTATCCCAAGTCTCCCTGGGCAGGAAGTCTGGCTGAATCAGTGAGCTCCAGCTTCAACCAGATGTCCAGTCTCCAAAAAAAAAAAAAAAGGTAGAGGGTGATTAAGAAGACACCTGACATAGACCTCTGGGTTACACACACTTGCACATACACACACTCACATACACATTCACACATACACAATACCCCTGCATACACACACCTATACACATATACACGTGCACACACACACATATCGTTGCACATACACACACCTACAGACACATCTGCACGCACATGCCCTTAAATAAACACACATGCCTGCACACATGCGCACACACACCCTTGCACACACACATGCACAGACACACCAAGAGTCAGCTTTGATTCCATGCAAACATGAAGAGGGTCAGCATTTGGGGTGGTGCTCTACTGGAGAGAGAACTGTGGGGCTGTGGTAGTATGACTCACCTTACCCTAGCTAAGTACCATTTAGCTGTGTGGTTCCTATGGGACCGTGAGGTTCCAGAAGCATCCTCATCCCACTGAGAGCTATGTCTGTAAACAATGATGACAGAGGCTTTGTGCTGTGCTGGATTCTTGTGAATGCTACATTTCAAAGACGGAAAATGTTAATGAGTCATTTCCTAATCCTTAAGTGTCTCATTGAAGCCATGACAGAGATGGCCCCGCGCCAAGAGCTGCGGAAATCTCTCTGGCATGCATTTATTATGGCCCATTTCCATATAGGCTAGTTGTCACTTTCTGATGACACTCATCATAGAACCCCACATGAGGCGTGGGTCCCCCTATGCTTTCCTTCGCATCTCACAGAAGCCGAATGTCACCCATTTTGCACACCACGACCTAAAGGACAATTGCTCACTGACAGGCTTGGATGGGTGTGTTTGTTTTGAGTCATTTGTAGCATTTATGATATTTTATTTTTTTAAAAAAAATTCTATTTTCGGCTGCTCTTAACAAACCTTTGGAAGATTTGGCAGCTGTTAGGTTTCAAAGGAACCAGGAACAAATGGTTAACTGAGGTGCCTATTAATAGATCAGAACAGTTGCTGGCCCGCTAGCCTAGCAGTACTCAGTGCCTGTGGCTCCTCCCCGCACTTCTCACCCCGCCCACTAGCCTAAACCTCTCCAGCCAATGGGCTGGCCTTCCCTTCCAGCCAGCTTCGAATGACTATATAACTCAGCATTCAGTGTCCTCTTGGTCTCTTAGTCTCTTAACTTACTTCTCTTGGACTGTGGCTCCTCTCTTAGTCAGCTTGTCCCGCCTTCTCTTTCTCACTCGCTCTCCTCGCTCTCTTCTTATGACCCAGTTCGGCCTGGACCCTTCCAGATACCTCTGGCTATGCTCTCCCTCGTGTCTATAATAAAGGCTTCGCTCCAACCGTACCTAAGACATGTTGTCCTTTTCATTCAGGCGACACTATTGGAGATGTGATCCTGCACTTGACTAGAGCCCAGGAGTAGCTGTTCCTTTCAGAAAGGCTGTGGCTTCTCAGTTTCCCATCGTCTCCATGACTCAATACTGCTCTCTTCTTACAGAGTCGCATTTATTGTCAACTGAAGTTCATTATTTACTCATACTGTCTTCCTGGTCTCGAAGGCCCTTTCCCATTGCTGCAATGAAATAACAGCGTGACTCATTTTGCTAGTGAACAGAGTCTAGTTAACTTTTAAGGGGGAGGGGTCATTGAAACTCACAATTTTGGAGTCCAAGAAAGTCCAAGATTAGGGGAATCCCCTTGATCTGGTCTCTGGTTGGGGCTCCTTTGTCTGGGTCAACCACATCCTGACAGAAGCACATGAGAAAGTGAGAAACCATGAAGCAAGACAGGAGGTTGGAGCCCAGGAGGTTGATCCAGGGGCTTGTATGCATTCTTTTTTTAATTGTTTTTGCTGATTGGCTTCTTTATTTTATTTGAAACAAGATCTTACCCAGAGTCCAACCTGGCCTACAATTCACTCTGTAGCCCAGGTTGGCCCCGAACTCCTCTGCCTCCTAAGTACTAGGATTTGTAGGCATGAGGTAGGATACTCTGCTCTGGGCAAGCACCCTTACAGTAGCTCTCATGAGAGTTCACCAGGGTCCTGGGAGCATCACATTAGTTTGTTCCTAGAAGAGAGCCTTCAGTCAAACAATCACTTCCTACCAGGCCTTACATCTTAGAGGTTCTAACACCTCGTAGCATCATCACCTTACTGGGGACCAAGCTGTGAACACAGGATCCCTCTGGGACACTCTCAAACCCTGTCTAAACCACAGCACCCACTTGCAACCAACTCTTGTCAATTTGTGTTCATCCATCTCTTCAAAGTCTCTTGTTTTAAGGATGACCAGAAGTGCAAACTCACAGAAAACTGTTTTGAACATACAAGAGGTTGTTACTTTTATCAGTTAATTGTCCATACTGGGATGCAACCAACCTCAGATCTTAGCACTCAGCAGAATGCATTCAGTTGACTTAGGCACTGGGCCCATGGGCTGAAGATCAGCTATGGGCTGGGCTCAGCTTGGGGTGTGGCTAAGTGACTGTCTTCCCCGGCTTCTCATGATCTTCCTTGACTAGTAAGCTGTCCAGGGAATCTTCTTCCCATAGCGATGGCAGCGACACAAGAGAGAAATCAGCACACAGTGATTTCTACCATTTTCTATGGCCAGCAAGTCAAATGACCAAACCTAAGGTCAGGTACCGGGGTCACATTTCTGCCCACAACCATTGGTCACTGCAAAATTAGACCGCATTTGTGAAGAGAGGCTTACCTTGACCTGCCTTGGCATTTGTCTACCTGGAGATGATTAGCGGATCCTTGGAATTTCATTGCCTAGAAAGCTGTCTGTCTGGGGGTTTGGCCTCCTGAACAGAGCAGTCATTTGTTTATGATGAAAGATTTTGGTAGAACGGTAGTATCAGTTACAGTTTTGAAGACCCAAAATCAAGGTTAATTATATGGGGAAATGTGGTTTAACCACCATCAAAATACTGAATTCCGAGGCTTGGGTATCTCCCTAGTTGGGGGCATACTATACAAATTGTCATAGCTCATGGCCAGGATAAGCAATGCCACCCATGGCTCCACAGGCAGAGGACTCTTAGAGTTCCTTGTTCCTCCCTCCTCTGGACTAGGTACTATGCAACCTTCCTCCATTGTGCCCTTTAACCTGTAACCTTCATCATGAGCAGCTGGACCCATGAATATAACAGTCTCCCGTGCTTTCTGGGTGTCTTTTCAGTGAGTTAGCATGCACAGGGCTGGGTTTGAGGGACCCTCTCAAATGTGGTCTAATGTTTTGTCAGTTGCTCCCTGACTTTGCAGGTGGCATTAACAGTGTCACAGAAACACAGAAGGGTGGACGTGGAGCTATAAACGGCCACACACAACAGCCTCTCAAGGACTTCTCGGCTCACTTTCTGCCCGTCACTGAGCATTCTCCATGTGCCCGATGCTGTCTTAGGATCTGAAACTGGGAGGAGGGAGGAAGGCACAGCTCCTCACTAGTGAATTCTAGTGGACGCAAAGTCCACACAAGCAGAGGAACGGATGAGAGGTGAGGAGAACTGAGGGGTGAACAAGCCAAAGGGAGACAGTGGGGATCAGCTCTTCACTTAGGAAAGTCACTTCTGGGACTGGAAAGATGGCTCGTGATTCCAGAGGACCCACATCACTGGGGTAGACAACTGCCTGTAACTCCAGCTCCGTGTGTGTGTGTGTGTGTGTGTGTGTGTGTGTCAATCTTAGTCCTCCTTCTGAAGCCTCAGAAGGTACTCCCCACATGCACCCGACACACACACATACACACGAAAATATACCTTTTCTTTGTAAAAGACATTTCTGGGAAAGTGACATTTGAACAGACTTGAGCGAAAGAGGAAGCTGGGGCTGTGATTCAGGCGAAGAAAATTCTAGAGAGAGGGATGAGCAAGCCTAACGAGCATGTGATCAGAGGCTGCCACAACACCCCCAAATCCCCCAGTCCTCTTCCCCACCACCCAGGGCCAACATTCACAAACGCTCATTCAGTGAAGGGTTTCTTCGCCTGATCTTTAGAGGGCTGTGTGAGCTGGTGGAGAAGCCAGGCAAGCCTTCCCTCCCATGGCCCCTAGAGTCAGGCCTGAGGCCGGTTTCTCTGCCTTGTGTTTGTGTGTGAAGGGCCAGGTGGGGGTCACAAGGATGAGCGCATGCTCCACCCTGGAATCATCCCAGAGCTACCGTCCTCCTCAGACAATGGCCAGCAGTGTTTCTAAATGTTACTAGTTTCTCAAGAAAACAAAACAAAAAGTCAAAAAGAAAGATTCTGGAAATAAAAGTTATTTCTATTCATTTCTTTGGCCCCATCAGTTAATAAATAAGCCCCTCTTTGGAAAGTACAGGGTGACTAAGAATTAGCCCTGAGGGAAAAACCTAGTGGGGAAATTTGACTAAAAACCACGGTTTAAGGCCCACACTCTGCCTTCCCTCTCAGACTGTTCTCAAGGCCTGTGGGCATTCTGGTGTTAAGGCCTAAGTGGTGGAGTGTGTTTACAAAAGCCCTGGCAAGTGGAAACTTTGTTGGCTGGGCTGACCTAAGTGTTCTTTCTACCTCAGAGAAGCACCCTCAGGAGGCAAACTTGGGACAAAAGGGAACCTCCTAGCTCTCTTTTTGTAAGACTTCCTCATCCTTTGAGACTAGGAAGACAGTGTTGGGGGTGGGAAGTGGGGGTCAGGAGCATAGGGGATTAACCCTCTCCCCTCACACCCAGCAGTGGGACAGTGACAGCCTTCAGGGACTCTGCTCCTTGGCAGCCTCAAGCTCAGTTGCAGGTTTGTGATGAGCTCAGCATCTGGGGGCATCTGAGGACCACCCACGCTTTCCCCTCCAGCGAGGATTTTGCTTAAAAGGCAAACCTTACTCTCATTTCCCTTTTCTCGCCATCCTTTCCCCTACTCCCCCTAACCATGGCTTACTTATTATTCTCTTTCTTTGTAGAGCGCCCCTCCCCAACTCTCTTCTTCAGCTCCTAAAAGGGAAACTGCAAAATTGGGAATAAGCCACATCCACACTAGAAAGCTTCTCCTGTGACCCCGGGGCCCTTCCATGATGCTGAACAAACCTGTAACTGTGAACTAAACCTTTCTCCTCTCCACAGCCAACCCCTCAGCACCATGGGAAGGGTACGTGAGAATTCATCATGTTCAAGACCAGTGGCTCTCAACCTTCCTAATGCTGCGACCCTTTAATACAATTCCTCACATTGTGGTGATCCCTAACTGTGAAATTACTTCACTGCTACTTTATAACTGTAATTTTGCTACAGCTATGGATCGCAATGTAAATATTTTTGGAGCTAGAGGTTTGCCAAAGCGGTCATGACCAACAGGTTGAGAAATACTGTTCTAGAACTTTCTCTCCTGACGTCCAAACTGATCAGAGCCTGAAATAGCAGCAATAAAAACTTAATTAAAATGTTAAACATGTCTCCTTGGTGTGCTTTCTGATGGAAAACAAAACAACAACAACATCAACATCAAAACCAACAAACCTCCTAAGGGTTTCAGCACAGGCCATGAGGGGAACAGCCGAGCTTGGGGTTTTACCCTAGGTTAACAAGAATCTGCCCCTGGCAGTGCTGGTTTAACCACAGTGTTTGCTGATGAGGGTTTTTTCTTCATAACTAAGAAGGAAGAAGCGGCTAGTGGTTTCCAAAGGGCAAGAAGCCCTTTCTTTGTGCTCACTTTTCCTGTTCCTTCTTGGTGAAAGCAAGGATTCCATCAACTCCTCTCTGGGGTGAGGTGGAGCAGTGGCCGCTGCACTCCAGAAACAGTCAGGGAAATACTTTCACCGGAGTGTGGCCCCAAGTTACGCTGGGAACGCTTCACATAGAGAAGCCTTCATTAGAAACAGTTTTATACTCAGTCTGAGGGGAACAGTTAGAACCCAAGGAAGGATAAGTGCAGAAGCACACCTTGGGGCGTCTGTGGTGTGGGAGGGGATGTTGTGAAGTCACACAGATCACATACTTGTCAACAGTGTAAATTATGACAAACGATGGTTTGGAAATTTCTAGAAATCCTAAATAAAGTCTTCCTCACATACAGTTGTCCTGGCAAGAAAGTAAGTGATGTCTGAGGGCTGGAAATGAGTGAGAACTGGGAACTGGTTTGAACTGACTGTGGCCTGCTGGGCTGAGATGGGTGAGAGCAGTTGCCAGGGTTGGGGACTTGGGAGCCCCACCTCAGTGACCAGCAGGGGCACAAGGGGAGCCCTGGGCATGGAGAAGACCAGCCAGCCATTGCAAACTATCACTGTGTGTGAGATGGGACAGAGGGCAGGCACTCCGGGGTATTACAGAAAGGGATGGCAACACTAATTGATTTTTATCATAATTATAATATATAATATAAATATAATTATAATAAGTAGTAAACAGTTCTGCTTATTAAAACACATGATGAAGGCAGTCATTTAAAAGCAATAATAGCCTTGCACTGCGGTGCACCCCTGCAGTCTCAGCTCTCAGGGGAGGTGGAGGCAGGAGGATCAGTCCTTTAAGGTCATTCTTAGCTGTCATGTGAGTCTGAGGCTAACGGGGACATGTGACACCTTTGTGCATCATATGTGTGTGTGTGTGTGTGTATGTAAACATCATATATATATAATATGATATGTATGTGTGTATGAATATATGTATGTATAGATATGTATATGCATACATGCACACACACATATATAAGTTAAAAAATGTATGAAGCAAAATAGGACAGAATTTCAAAGGTCAGCAGATAATTTTATAGTCACAGAGCAAAAATTTAACACATCTCTTTCAGTGATTTGAGAGTTCTAGTAACAACAACAACCTTTTAAAAAAGACATAAAAGGCACAATAAGCAAACATGTTTTTTTTTTTTTTTTAAAGACTTCTGACCTCGGTAAAGAATATACCTCAGGGCCTAGGGGTTGCTCAGTGGTTAAGCACTTGCCTACAGTATAAGGCCCTGAGATCTGACCTTCAAGAACCCATAAAACTGCCAGGGGGTGTGATGACTGCTGTAGTTCCAGCCTTGGAGGGCAGGGGCAGTAGCTCACACTTCAGCCTATAAAACCATTTTTGAGATGCTTCGAAGACTCCAGCAGACACTGTCATGGAGCATCCTCTGCTGTTAGACACCTGTAGAGATGGAGGAACCTACTTGGGGAAAAGAAACAACTTTACAAAAACAAGTGATCAAGAAGCGGCATAATGGAGCTTCCAAGGACCCATTGTTAACCAGCATGTGAACTCCTAGTCACTGATTAAGGAATCTTAGGAAAATATAGTTTCAGAAGTACGTATGTAAAATAACCACCCAAACTGTAAAGGGGCCTTGGAATACATTTATCTGAAGATTCGTTAGAAAAGCCTTGTGTGAAACGTAAAACGTTCTTGAAGAGTTCAGTAAATGGAGAGATACACAATGTTGGCAGATTTGTGGATTTGAGTTCTAAATTTCTTCATTGTATGCAGTGTATATTCTGTGTATTTTCTTATTAAAAAATGTAAGCTAGATTGTCTTAGTATTGGGAGTTGATTCTACTCTGCGTTAGTTCAAGGAACCAGTAGCCCTGGGCAGCTTTGGAGAGGATGCTTGTTACCTGGGGGTCAGCTCCTGCACTGTCTACAGTCAGGAGGAGCTGTGGTATTAACACAGGGAGAAACAGAGACGACCCCAGAAGCAGCCTCACTCATTTATGAAAATTTGTATAGAACAGAGACATCATTTAAAATCAGTGAATGAAGAAGGAAAAGGGTTTTCTAGAAATGGCATTGGAGCTGGGGTAGGGTATGGTGTTGCAGATCTACAAATCCCAGTACTTGGGAGGATTGTGAATCCAAGGCCTCCATGGTTACTTAATGAACTCCTGAGTCAAAACAACAGAATGGGGGGTGGGTGGGGTAGGGGAGCAGCACTAGAAGGAAGCACTGTCCCACCATCAGTGAGGAAACAACCAACTAGGTGTCCACACTGAGGCTTGTTAAAATGGATTCAAGAGCTAGATAGAAACGTGTATGTCCTGAAGGGTTGGAAGAAAATGTAGGAAAATGCTCTCCGGATCTCAGAGTAAGAAAAAGATGTGTCAAACCCCACACCAAAGATGAATCTAAACAAAGATGATACACTTGGCTACACTGAAACATTTTCAAAAATCACTTTGAACATAAAAGACGTCAAAAAGAGGAAACAGGAATCTTAAACTTGGAGAAGGAGTTTGACATGCTGCTAATCAGGAAGGATGACCCAGAATTTATAGTAAATGACTTTAACTAAAGCTTAAAGGCTAGGGACGGGCAGTCCCAGAAGGTGATGTGGGCCAGCCTCATAACACACAAAAGTGATGGAATCAAGTGGACCGGGGTCGCGACCCACAGGTTGAGAACCACAGGCACAGCAGTCCATCTGTCACATGAGGGCAGGCAAACAACATGGAGAGTGCAGCAGCTGCACAGCCACAGGCCTGAAACATCCTCTGCTCCCTGTGCCTCTGGACGTGGGTTCTAGTGGAGGGTACACAGGATCTCAAAACTGTTTCATTCTTTGGAATTAATTGTACACTGGTGGGCTCAGTCCCATGGATGTGGCAGGCGAGGAGAGGGAATAGTGGAACAGCCTCGGCTCTCCTTGGTTTGGGCTTCACACTCAGCCCTCTGGGTGTAAATAATGCACCCGGCAGCCTGTGATCCTTCTCCACAGGACTGTGGACACCTCCCCTACCTCCAAACAACCTGTGGGTAGCCTAGGACCCCACATCAAGCTTCGGAGCTTTGCATTAAGTTTATCTCCCCTTAAGGTCCCTCAAACTTAGTTTTTGTTCAGTCTTGCTCTACTTCTGTTTAATAGGAGAGTGGGATGGCTGATCCTGCCTGAACTGGTTTGGGATGCATGTCCAGTAAGACAAACTGTTTCTTCAAAGCAAACTTTTGGAGAGAATCACCTCTTCCCTATCTTATACCTGTGCATAAGTGGACATGCCTATAGCTTCCTTCAGAAGTGGGACCTATGGTAGGTTGCCATGCTACAGTGCACAGACCTATCCTCACATGCAGTGGGCAGCACCAACTAGATTCGGTAGAATGTATATGTGTATATGTGTGTATGTGTGTATATGTGTATGTGCGTATATATGTATATGTGTGCATATATGTGTATATGTATATATATGTATATATGTGCATGTGTATGTGTATATGTATACATGCATATATATGAGAGATCCAGAGAGAACATTAACTTGGCAGAGAAACAGAGGGAGAGGGAGGGATCTGGGAAGAGTTGGAGTCGGGGAGTGGGGGGAGTGGACTTGGTAAAAACAAAATGCCTTCATATCTGAAGGAAAAAATGATAAAGTAAAAAAAGTCACCCAAGCACTCAACACTACCAAATGGGTTCTAATTTGTGGCCCAATGGAATATGGCACAGCCACTAAGCAGTTGTTGAAACTATTTTTAGTATTGTGAAACTGCTCGTAAACTGTTAAACCAAGCTAACACAAGACAGAAAGATAGTGCAAAAGGTATGGTGTTAAAATATATGTGCAGGCATGGAAGCCAGTACATTGAAATGTTAAGTGGGGTTGCTTCTGGGTGAATCAGAGGTGATTTAATCTTTTATTTATTTATTTATTTATTTATTTATTTATTTAAAAAAAAACTATTTTGAAAGGTCCATATACTTCTGGATGTGGGCATCCACTGGAGAGTGACTGACCTGTGGTGGTGGTCGGGGGTGGGGGGGTGCTCTCCCTCCTCCAGAAGCTGCCTACTGTTTATACCTTCCCAGTTAGGGGTGGGAGCTTGTGAATCCCTTCCCCCTCCAGGCTGAAAGGTTGCCTGACTTAGGCTTGTGCAGGTCATCGCTGCTCCTGTGACTTCAAGAGTCACGTCCAGAAAATGATACCATTCTCCTTCCAGACCTCTGGCACTTAAAATCTTTCCGTCCTGCCTTCCTCCTGGTCCGTGAGCCTTGGAGAGCGGATGCAACACAGATGGACTCAAGATTCTTTTAGACATTGTTTTCTAAAAGACTTATGTGCATGTGTGTAATTAATGCTTTAGTATAAAAAGATCTCCCCTATTCAAACAACGTAAACAAGGCCGAGTGATAACCGGAAAGAAGGCAGCAAGCCAAGGATTGCAGGCGTTTGCCACTTCTCAGGAAGTCTAGGGTGTCTGTCACTATCACAAAATCTGGACAGTAGCAAAGTCGCCACAACCCTGGACTTCAGAGGAAGCTCCCCGCCCTATCCGAATCTACAGGAGCCGCTCCATGGGTTTGAGGGTCATCTAGCTGATGTCGCGTGCCATCGCGGCTTCCAAAGCCTCAGGGCGCGGAGCCGTTCCGCTGAGCTGCTTGTTGCCGCTGGCTAGCCGCAGCAGCGACGCGGACTTGGGGACGCGCGCGGGGCGGGGACCAGGCTACCCGCCTCCTCCGGCTGGGGAGTCCCCGGGGCCGGCGCGCGGGGAAGTCCCAAGCGCGGGTACAAGAGCCCGGCGCGCGCCTAGGAGGGCGGCCCGGACAGTGTCGCAGCGTTCCAGCCATGTCGCAAGGCCTCCATCTCCTGCTTCTAGGCTGCGGTATGGACCCCGAGCCTGATCGCCCCGTACTACCCGCGACTCCGCCTAGGTGGCCTTGCTTATGAAGCTCTGTCTCTCCCTCTCTCTCTTGCAGCCTGCAGCCTGGCGCCCACGATGGCGATGCGGGAGGTGACGGTGGCTTGCTCTGAGCCGGCAGACTTGCCGTGCACTGCGCCCTGGGACCCGCAGCTCTCCTACGCAGTGTCCTGGGCCAAGGTAAGCTCCACTGGGGTTTGCGCGGTCCTTTGCGGGGACAGTGGAAACAAGCACCCGAGAGACCGGGTTTCCGGAGGCCCCAGATTGGGCACTCTAAGCATCCTGATACCCCACTTTCTCCCACCTCGCTTCATCCGCATCCATGGCCCAAGCCCCCTTATGTTAGTCCCCCCGCAAATCATGATCTAAAGAGGCTTGGCGTGAATGATCTCAACAGAGGTTTTTAAGGGATTGGATCCATGTGACAGGGCACCTGTGGGTGCAGCCAGAAAATTGCAGGGAAAGCAACGTGGGCCTAGGTTTGAGCATGGAATAGGGAGCATGTCCCTAGATTCCTGGTTTCTTGTGCCTTGTGACCATGACACCATCTCAGAGAGGGTCTCAAGTGGCTTAGGCTGGCCTAAGAGGTAGTTAGGAGCGGTCATCTCTTTTCAGCTAAGGCATGCTATTGGCTAGTCCTCCACCTTGCTTTTGCTTGGCAGCCTCCGAGGGGTCGGGTCTGGCCATGAATGAAAATTTCTTTAGAAATGTGCTGGAGCCTGAGGCCCAAACAGGAGAGAACGCATCTCTGCTCCTGTGGTGGGAAATTGAGTTGCAGGAGGCAAGACATTTGAAAGGTTTGCTTTCAGTGAGATCCCTCAGACTCCAAAATTGTAATTCCTCTGGTATTTTAGAACCCAGCTGCTGTAATTTAATAGAGCTGGCCTTTGCACCTCTGCTTTAAGTGAGGGTCTGAGAGAGGCCACCTCCGTTTTAAGGCAAATGAATGAAATCCCCAGGGCTGGTTCTGAGGAGGAAGCCTCTGTATGTTCTCAGTTTTCACGAAACACAGGGCTGCCTTCTTCCTACCATGAAGGATGTTATAAGAGCTTGCACATGTGTGAGTGTTTAAACATGCAAGGCATAATAGGAACTGAGTGTGTGTGTGTTAGTGTGGTGTGTTTATGCACTTTAGCCACTTGTCTGGACTGGGGGCAGGTGGTGGTGGTGGCTCGGTGGTACAGGGCTTGCCTAGCACACACGAAGTCCCAGGTTTGAAACACTAAGCATCAAAGTAAAACCCAAACAATTCAACCAACTGGATTGCTAATTCCCCAAAGATAATGACTGCCCAGTGTATTCTGCACTCTGCCCAGTACCCAGTGTCTGCCCTGTTACTGAATCTAAGCTGGTGCCATGAGGGAGGTGGCACCATGGAGACCTCAGACCACTGCTGTGTAGAACACTAAAGAACAGTGTGTGTGTGCATGCGTGTGCGTGTGTCTGCTTTTCTTTCTTGTTTCTCCTGTCTTCACTGTGAGCTCAGTAAACAGGAGTCCAAAAATTGTTTGAGTAGGCAAAACGATAGCCCTTTAAAAATATCGTAAAAACAGTGTTTGAGTGCTCACCATATGCCAGACTGTTGGCATAAATATTTACATATATTATCTACCTCTGTCTTCCGGAGCAGTGTGGGCTTAAGAGGCCAGGATTACACTTGCTCCTCCTTTACAGGAGAAAGCACAGAACCCAGGGGAGTGAAGTAGGCAGGCTTTGAATCAGGTTGTCAGATTCCAAATCTTGGGTTGTTAGACTATCTTGATATCTCGACTTTCCATTTTAATCACTTTGCGTAAAGAAAAGTAAAGTATCTCCCAGCCAGCCAGCCAGTAGACTTAGCCATCTCAAGGAAGGAGCAAAACATGAAACCATGATCCCTCCCAGACTGTAATTAAAAAAATAAAGCATCATTAATATCCCCAGGGGAGTAATTAAAAAGTACTCATGAAACAAGTAGATGAAATTTCAGACTGTGAAGTTCAAACAGTTGTCAAGTTAAATCTTCTCGCACAGGGTCATTTGGAATGGTTCAGTAAATCACAGCAATTAGCCTTTGACCTCTCCTTGGATGTCGGCAGATGATGTCACTCCGTAATGTATGTGCTTGTTTATTGGACACAGTTCTTGCAAGGTCTGGCCTGAAGATCTCTTAAAAATTCTTTCTTAAAAAAAAAAAAGAGAGAGAGAGAGAGAGAGAGAAAGAAAGAGTGGGTGTAGAGTTGCTTGCTCAATATGAATGAAACTCTGATGAGAAACAGAAAAGGCGTCTGTCTCTTGTCATCCCCTGTCCCTGGGCTTGGTGGCTAGAGGCTAGAGGCGATACCTCTACAGACTCATAGAATTCCTTGATATTCATATGTATTATTTCTTGTCTAGGACTTTTGGGCAAGTACCATCATATTTATTATTTTAGGCCCACTGATTGATACATTTGCATTGTCGTTGCTTATGTAAGAAAAAATGGATAGAGGGTTCTAGAAATAAGGCCTTCGGATGGAGTAGCTTGGTTTTTTGTTTGTTTGGTTTGGTTTTGTATCACTTTCTTGTGAAATGTTCTGGGGAACCGTGAGGTAGGAGGTTTAAACCCAGCCTGCCTCTTCTCCTCTCTATCCTGGTGTTGTAAAACTTACTGCCTGTGTGTGGGCTCAGCACAAGCAGAGCCCCTTGGAGTGAGGTTTAGCGGTCTACCACAGTGGCTCACATCTTGCAGGCCTTCTGCCTGTCACAACGATGGTTACACGTGGCTTAAAATTCCACTTACCTTTTAGTCCTTGGGTTCCATAGAACATCCTGCCACAAGTCAGTTGGTGCTGAGGGCTAGTGGCTTTAAAATTCATCTTTAAAAATTCATTTGCCTTTTACCAAAAACTCCAAGCCATTGGAGTCCAGTCAGTGTCTGTACAGACACCGATGGGTCGGTCTGGAACAGTGTCCATTTTATTCTTTGTTTCTAAGCTGTGGTGATGGGGAGGCTGGAGGGATTCAGTAGAGACAAGCATAGAAGATCAAAGGCAAAGCCAAATGCAGCCGGCTTGGCCCACTTCCCTCTAGCACAGCTCTTCCTAACAGGAAACCCCGAAGTTGCCCTCTCTCCCATGTTTCAAAGCAGAATGGATGATGGAGAAGAAATAGAAAAATCAATAAGTTATATCCATCAGGACTATAACTCAGTTTAGTTTTTACAGCTATGATAGACTGCAGCTTGTGTGGGAGGAGGTAGTTGGAGAACACAGGCAAATGTGCTTTGATCCAGCACTCTTTTGCTGTTGACCATGGCGTTTGTTTATGTTGAGGTTTCAGAGGACAGAACCTAGTAATGCATGTGCTGAATGTAAGGCCCTGCGCGAGGGTCTGTCTGTCTTTACGGAGTGTCACTGTGTCTATGCTTGCTTCCACAAAGGTCTGAATGTCTGAGGAGAGGACAAAGCTCCAGATGGATAACTTTGGTCGTTTTGGGGGTCCTTCTTTGCTAACAAAGAGGAGTCATTTACTCAACAGATACAGTGCCTTCCTGGATCATGCTAGGAGCCCTGACAACCTATAGTGAGGCAAAGTGAAAGCGGATATCTGATATGGCCTCTGGGTGATACTGCGGGGTGGGGACAGGCGAGTGTCACAAGACACGCTCTGGTTAGATGATTGTCAGGGGAGGGAGAAAGGGGAAGTAAGTTAGGCAGTGACTTCAGAGAATAGGTCACACTTGCCTTTAGGAGGTAGAAAATCCCTGGCTAGGCTAGATCTTGGGGTGGTCTGGTCCAGGGCAGTGTTCTATTTCTGATGCTCATGCTGCAGGGAATGTTGGGAATGAGGTTAGTGGTTTACCTGAGGCGTCTGACAGCTCAAGTCTAGTCACCACACCAGTGTTACTTGGCCTTGACTGCTGTCTCCCTGGGTGTTGGTCACTCTTACTGAGTGGAGCTATCTTTCCTGCCTCCATCAGTGGGTGATGCTGAGCTCCAACGGTGGGACTCTAAAAAGAGCAGCATGCCTCCTGAGAGGTCAGGCTTGATACCATCCCCCAGGAGCCTACCCATGAGCTAATTGGCACCACTTGTTGAGTTTGCTTGGTTCTTGTTTTTGGGAGAAAAGGAAACATTTCCATAGTAAATTTAGAAGGACTGAAAATCTGAAATGTGTGTGTGTGTGTGTGTGTGTGTGTGTGTGTGTGTGTGTGTGTGTATATATATATATATATATATTATTATATATTTTTTTTTTAACACACACACACAGTCCCATTGGCACATGGCACATGTCCTTTTGGCCTTGGAGAACCCACTTTTAGCTCAAACTATGAAAGACATAAAGTTGGTTCTTGGACATCCTTTATATTATACTGTGTTATTGTATGTCACAAGTGTGTGCCACATCCTGGGCCTGGTGATAGCTATTCCAAAATCAACATGGAGAAGATGGCTCAGTCAGTGAGGTGCCCAGTGTGTAAGCATGAGGTCCTAACTTTTGAGCCCCAGCATCTATGTCAAAAAGCAGCTTCAATGGCAAGGGTGTATAACACCAGTGCAGGTGGCCAGAGATAGGCAGACTTTTGAAGCTCATTGGTCAAGCAACCTAGTCAAATCTGTGAGCTCCAGGTTCTTTGAGACACCCTGTCTTGACAGCTAAGGTTGATGGAGAAGACATCTGATGTCCACACACAAGAACACATGGGTGTGTACACATGCCCTTATCCACACTCAGAGAGCAAGTAAAACATTTTCAGGGTAGCACAGAAGTGTGCCACAAAGCACTTTTGGTACAAGCAAGGTAACTAGTGTTCTAAAAGGAAAATGATCCATCAGGTAAACCTAGAGATGATGCTAGGAAACAGGGTTGACACAGAATTGAAGGACTTGAGTGTCAAATGTCAATGAGTCCGAGGTGTGCAATCTCAGCAGTCATGAACCATTGAACCGGTCTCAGCACAGAGAATGATGTCATGCACAAGGAAGAGTACATTTCTCACGATGATGGAATGTAACACTCCTGGGAAGACACATATTTGGGAGCCTGTATTCTTTTAATTCATTGAGATTCCCTTCAGGTTAGCTCTTCGAAGGCTAGGGTACATTTCCACGTACTTGGGTTTTCTCCATCACCATTTCTATCTGTGTGGTCAAGGAACGATGAGGCTACCCCAGAGAGGAATAGTGGCTCACTGAGGTTATGGCCATGGCCTTGCTTATGTCATTTGGAGGTAGGCTGGCTGAGAGTTGAAGAGAAACACAAACAGACAAACAAAAAGTCACATGCTTTCTACGCATACAAGGGGAAATCTGAACCACATGAGGACTGGGTTCCCGTAGTTTATTCTTGGTTCTGTCACCGAATGGAAAAAAGGAGAAGTTTGTGGAAAGTCTCAGTGATGTAGGCATTTTTATACAAAACAGGACTGATATCAAATTCATTACCCAAAAAAGGGTTTCTCTGTCTAAAGCCACTTCCGTAGTCTCTTTCTGGTTACTTCTGCAATGATTCTAAATGTGTGTGTGAGTGTGTGTACGTACAGACCATTTTCTGTGTGGATGGGTTAGGAGACGAGAGATGTACCTGGGTGTCTTCCTCAAATACTCTTTACCCTATACTTTTAGACAGTGTCTCTTATAAACCTGGAGCCAGCCAGCTCCAGGGATCCCCCTGTATCACCTTCTACAGGGCTGAGATTACAGACATCTGTCCCCTCACACGGTTTTTTTGTTTGCCTTGTTATCAACACAGGGGCTAGGGATGGAACTTGGATCCTTCTGCTTGTGCTTGGGCTGACTGAGTTTTCCCTGGCTTTCCTAAGTTTTGTACCAACCCTCTTGGGCACAAACCGGAGAAGGACCAAGGATCTTTCACTGATCCTATTCCTTCCCACACTTAAGCATGCTTTTTGGATTTTTGGCGTTTTTGTTTGTGTGTTTTTTGCATGGAGATGCTCTGGGTAAGTCCCCTGTGTGTACCTGGTGGAGCTAGTACTGACTTGAGAGATTAGAGTGTAGTAATGTCATGTGATACGTTCTTAGAGTGCCCAAGAGTCTCCTGTAATGTTCCAATCTCAGTTCTTCAAAGAGGACAGAGCCCAGGAGAGCTGGTGGCTAGCGAGGATTATAGGTCCAGATGGAAAAGAACCCCTAGAAAAGGAAAACGTAAGGTACCCAAGCTCCGTCTGCAGTCATCTCGGACCAGACTTTCTGGGTCAGTTCTAGCATGTCTTTCTTTGAGGAGAGGAGGCACATAAGTAGGACTGATCTAGAAGCCTGGGCCCCATAGGCAGAGTGCCCTAAATACCCCCTTATTTAGCTGTCTGTGAATTGTATACCCCCATTCGTTAAGACTTTCTGTTACAAGGAATTGTAATTCTCTCTTAAAGAAAATGAACTATGTTGGCTTATGCATGATGTATTAGGTTTCTCATTTTTTCACTTTCCCATCATATATAAGCCAACACAGGTCTCTTTCTTTAGAAAAAGCTGGCCTTAGAGCTTTGTGAATACCCACCGGGCTTGGTGCCATTCCATTTATCATCCTTTCCAGCCTTTATATTGGTTTTATTGCTAGCTTCCCTGTGGTAATGAAATAGGAGCAGGTAAACACACTTGCATATTTTTTTTCCCCAAACATCAGTTTTTCTGATTAGGTTTTTCTTCTAATAGGACAACTCTCTGGCTGTTCTTCCTTGGCTAGGATTGCATCATATGTCCATTACAATCAGTCTTTGAGGTCCCTGGATGTCAGACCAGAGTCAAATGGGCCTCCTCTGGACTCTGTGTGGGTCGGTGAAGGACATGAGCTCAGTCCAGGAGGTACCCACCACAAGATGATTGATATGAGCCATGCAACATGGCTCCTAGCTGGGGGAACATGTTTCCATTTTATTATGATGAGACTTGAGAGAATCAGATTGCAGTGGTGTTTGGAAACCTTAAAGATTTCTCTGTAGTGGGCTGGAGAGATGCTTTAGTCAGTCAGTGCTTGCTGTGGAAGCAGGAGGGAGTTTGATTCCCAGAATTAATGAAAAAAGTAGGGTGTGGTGGTGCAGCTCCCCAGAGCTTACTGGCCAGCAGTCTAGCCAATCAAAAAGGCCGCAGGACTGTGAGAAACTATCTAAAAAGGCAAATGAGCAGAAAATAAGATTGGATGGTGCCTAAAGAGGAAGGGCAGCTGAGACTGTCTTCTGGTCTTCACATGCATGTGCACCTACATGAAAACATATGCACACACAACATATACACTCACATGAACACACACATGCACTTACATGAGCACATACATGCACTCATGTGAACATACACATATGCACTCATATGAACACAGATGCACATGCACACACAAACATACAACACATGCATGCCCCCATGCACATGTATGTGTACTCACATAAACATCCACACACACACATGCACATGCACTCACATGAACACACATGCACACACACACAAACACATACAACACATGCATATACACACACATGCACATGTACGTGTACTCTCATAAACACACACTCACACATGCACACATGCACATGTACCCACATGAATGCATACATACACACACACACAAGATTTCTCCCTAGAGCAATGGGTTGAGACTTCTAGGATAATTTTACCAGAAAGAAGCCAAGAAGGATGAGCTGGAAGACTCATCTGTAGAAGGAATGGTAAACAATCAGCTATAGCAACAGCTCCTTCCTCCAGTTCTCCCAACTCCACAGTGGCCCATGTGTGCTTCTCATTTGACCTTGATGATACATTCCTTTTAGACAAGGGCATGAAACACAGAGATGAAGTACATGACTGAAAACTGCCCGGTTAGCTAATGCAGAAGCCAGGACTCGGCTTCAGGCTTTCTGATTTGAAAGCCAAGGTGCTTGTCACGTTCCCATTATGTCTTAAATTCATTCATTTATTCAGAATGCACATTCTTCTGTGTGCAATGAACTGTTTAGTATGCTGAATGAGCCCTTGGCTATGTATTTAAAAAGTAATAATAATGTCTTTAGGGCTTTCCATCTGATTGGTACCATTCTTAGGGTTGTGTGCAATATCAGATATATCTTAACTCCACTTCAATAAGATGTGCTCGTTCCTGGGTCCCATGGTACAAACTAACCCTGAGCTTCTCAGCCAGTTGGCCAAGAACAGAAGGAATGGTGGGAGGACTGGGCTGGGGATGGCTCCCACTCCACCCCACTCCGAAGCCAATGCTCTTAATTAGGCTGCCTCTGCCCTACTCATAACTCTTGTTAGGAGCCATAAATCTGACTCTGTCTGTTGGACCTAGCGCATTTCAAAGTAGAAAATCATTTTTCTAATAAAACTACACTCAGGGAAAAAAACCCCGACATTAATGCTCATACATTTTATACTCATTATGACATCAACCTCGGAGCCAAACTATTTTGTACATTATAAAGAGCTGTTTTTATGATGAATGGGGATTATATTAGCACTTTAATTGAGTTCGAAACCAAAGTACATGAATGTTAGTGCGCAAGAAATGCAATTAACAAAGAACCGTTCCAGTAGGCTTTGGCTACGTTGGCTTACAGCAGTGACATCTTTAGACACTTGAAGTCTCCTCTTCACATATGGTTTATCAAATTGGCAAGTGAAATGCTTAAATTTTGTGCAGTTTTGTCCTCTCCAAAGAAACTTTTCCTTTTACGAGAGTCGATCACATGTTTAGCAGATATAATAAGTGAGGTGCTCAGACCTCAAGTGTGTGATCAAAACTTGTTTGCTATAGGAATCGAAATGTCGCCTTAGCAGTCGAATTTGAACATCTCTAGGAAGTTCACACCGTGAGTGCGTGCGTGCATGTGTGCTCCCTCATCTGTGCCCGTTTGTGGACACTAGTGGCTGAGGTTAGGGCACCTTCCTTGGTCACTCCTCACCTTGTTTCTTTATTGATTCAGGAGCTCATCACTTCAGTCAGACCTGTTGGCCAGTAAACCCCAGAGCATCACGTCCCTCCTCATTCTCTGTACTGGAAGTACAAGCATCCTTTTACTTGGGAGACGGGGATCTGAGCTCACAGCCTCAGCCTTGCACAAGCACTTTGTTCACTGTTCACAGGTTCTCTCTCAGTTGGCTAAGCTGGCCTTGACCTGGCAATCCTCTTGTCTCAGCCTTCTGATTAGCTGGGATCTCCGGCTGTTCTACCAGGCCTGATCAGTTGGCTTAGATTTGAATAAATACATTTGAACAAATTACATAAATTTGTTTTAAAAAAAACATTAGCCACAATAGTTCTTAGTTGAAAATGGGCCCATGCCCGTGTTATTTATTTAGCTTGTGCTTATTTAAATTTGCCCATCATTAAGAAATTTATTTAATTCAGATGCCCTTAAAATTAGTACTTGTTTCATGTCGTGTTCAGCAAATTAAAGAGAAAGCTCAGTTTAATTTAGGTCTTGTGGTTTCCTTAAGGTCAAGTCTCTGTCTCAGAGAAAGAATATAATATTTAAGTCATTTATTCCAATTGGAGGTCTTGAGACAAATCAAAGTCTTTAGACTTTCTGAAAACAGGATATCACTTTTTTTTCTAATTCCATAAAAGAAAGAAAGAAAGAAAGAAAGAAAGAAAGAAAGAAAGAAAGAAAGAAAGAAAGAAAAAAAGTTCAGTTGTCAGCATAAAAGTTAATCCACAGAGTGTGGATATTTAAAACAGCATTGGAATGAGCATTTTGAGAAATTAATTTGCCCAAATTATGTTGTGCTTTTCCATTCTGCACGGCAATATTAACATCACGGAACGTGCATTAAACAGTTGCCGTCAATTATGCTCGGCTGTGAGTGAATTGGAGGGTTCCTTTGTTATAAATTACTATTTCCTAAAATGCCTTCGCAGAGAAGCAATGAAACACTTTTGGACTTGGAATGTTTAAAACGCTGCTCTTGCCAGTGGCTGGTTTCAAGCCAGCTCCAAATGTTCATATGAACTCAAAGCAAAGAGGGGCTAGTCCAGCTACCTTTCTGCGCTCTCTGGGACATCTTCAGTCCCTGGTGCTGCTTTGGCCACAGCTGGTTCATTTGACATATGCAAAATGACATGTGCCTGGCCGTGGGTCTTCTGAGAATATTGGAAGTTTTACATAAGGGGTTTCCTGGTACCCATAGTGTTTCACTCTGGTTTTGAGCACATAACAGAGATGTAAACATAGTTGCTGCTTTTACATTAGTAGGGAGAGCCTGTATGTCTCAGGTGGAGTCTCATGATCACCTTTTCTTCCCTTTTGGAAAGTTATGTCTTAAAACGACAAAAGCAAGAACAACTGACATTGCATATACCTTGAATACGAAACCAGGAGAGGACTATGGGATGTTTTCTGCTCGCTGTACAGCTTTGTCCACTGTGTTCTAGGGTCATCCCTCTTAGCCACGAGTCCACCTATTTCCAACTCAATGACCCATGGCCAACCATAGTTTGAAAGTCTTAAATGAAAACTTTCGGAAATAAACAATTTCCAAGTTTTACATCGTTTGCTGTTCCGAGAAGCATGCTAGAAACCTCACGACTTGTCTTGTCTGTGATATGAATTACCTTTCCGTTCAGCCTATCCACACAGGATAAGCTACCTTCTGGCAAGTTACTAAGTTGTCTTTGTGGTTGTCAGATACACTTGGATCAGGTAGCTTGGGTTCAGTCTTCCATATTTTACTTAATAATGGGCCCATCGTACAAGAGTAGTGACACTAGCAGTTTGGATATATTAAAGAGAAACTGTATAGTGCTTCCTTACTGGAGGAGAGAGGGAGCAGGGGAGAAGGAGAGGAGAGGGAGAGGGAGAGGGAGAGGGAGAGGGAGAGGGAGAGGAGAGGGAGAGGGAGAGGGAGAGGGAGAGGGAGAGGGAGAGGGAGAGGGAGAGAGAGAGAGATCCAAGCTCCTCATGTTGAGATTGCTAAGGACCCTGGTAAGAATGAATCTTTTATCCCAATGTTTTGAAGAAGAAAAAAGGAATGCTCACCAGTTTTGTTGCCATACCTCAAACTATAAAAGCCATGGTCACAGTATGTCTCAAATGCTTCAATGAGATAGAAAAGATATGCATTTTTGGCTGTGGAAAATGTGAGCAGAAAACCTATGGTTTAGAAACTAAACTGTCCTGAGTGGGTATGAACTGGAGAAAAGCATTGTGCCTTTCCAAGGATGAGCTCAGGTCTACCTAAGGTTTCAGATGCTCACTGAGGGACTTGAATAGAGTCCCATGGACATGATGGGACACCATCATGCTTTGTTATCCAGCAGAGTGCTGGCGCTCATTTGGCAAGAGTTCTTGGGTTCTGCTAGCTCTCTGGCACTTGTTCTTGATGGCACTGAGGAAAAAGGGTCTTTGGAGGAGACCTGTGAGACCTGAGGTATTTGGCAGTGGTGATTCAGCAAGGCAGAATTTGGCAGGAGATAGTGGTAACATCTCCTTGTTCTGTATCTCGTTTCCTTGTTTCAAAAGAAACCCCTCTGCAGATAGATAGAAGACCACTGTCAATCAGTGCTGGTTTCTAGCATCAACTGGCCTCTCACGTCCCAACAGTTAGCTTTATGAAACAAACAAACAAACAAACAAACAAACACCCCAGCATCACCACCTATACGCCAGCTCCAGGGAGCACTGTAGTTTTGATCTCTTGACTTTCTCATGGGCTTTTCTGATCCAAGGGAGAGAGCTCTCTTGATAGACTAGAAGCTCCCCAGGAGGAAAGCAGAAGCAGGTCATGTCTAAATGCCTATTGCAGTCATATTTGCCATTGAAGAATGATTTAGAAAAAAAGAGATGAATGGAGCATTGGTCATGGCTATGCAGAGAGTGAGGCAGGTTAATCAGCTCAAACTGGTCTTGTGTGTCAGTTCTGCAGGCCAGTCAGGGGTGGGGAAAGTTATAAGCCATGAGGAGCCAGCTCTATCTGTTCTAGGATCAGTTGGATGCTCTCGGTTTTTCTGAAGATTCTTCAGCCACCTCCTTTCATCACTCCTGTTTCTGTGTGTACATGTGTGCATGTGTGCATGTGTTTACATGAATGGGGAGGCCAGAAGTCATTGTTAGGTGTCACTCAATCATTCCTCCTCCCTTTATTTTTTGAGACAGTGTCTTTCATTGAGCCTGGAGCTCCTTAGTTTAACTAAACTGATTGGTATTCAAGCCCCAGGGATCCTCCTGTCTCAGTATGGGGTTTACAGGCATGCACCTCCACACCAAGCTATTTTTTTGTCGGTGCTAAGGATTGAACTCAGGTCCTCATATAACAAGGACTTTGCAGACAGAACCAAATCCTCAACCCCAATGTTGCAGTGTTTTTGTAACTCCAAAACTCCCAGTCTTTTAGCGTCCTCCTGGAGACTCTTGATTATTTAGTGAGGAACCTTTAAAAGTGGGGAGGACTGTCAAGAAATGGGATCCATGTTCAGAGACAGCCGGAGAAGAGCCATTTTTTTTTTTCCAGCTTGGCTCTGGGAGTGAGCATAAATCTGCCAGCAGATGTCTCTGCAGCCCACTGCACAGCGATGTCAGCACACCGAAAGCTCAGATTAAAACTGGGTGACCTTGTTGTGCAGCCTTGGCTTCCTATGTTAAACAGAACTAGACCCAGAGTGTATGTGTTTGTACTTGCACACACACATAGGCCTGTGCAGTTTCCCCCCAGTCTCCCCCAACCCCTTGGCTATCTAGTTCCCTACCAGAGGCCCCCCTCTAAGCAGTGAAGAATTGCAGCATGTTCCCCATTCACTGTTCACTACGACACAGAGAAGTCCGGTGTTCTGTCCCTTTCTCTACTGTGACTCCTGGGTTCTGCTATGATAGAAAGGCTAGGTGAGGGATGCCACGTGCCCCAAGGCTTTGTACTGGTCCCCAGCCAAGCAGTGAAGGGCAGTTCCAGGCTGTTTAGGGATGCTGACTGTCTGCCAGCACCGAGAGCAATGTTCTGCTTTACTGTTAATGAAAATCTATTTTAGAAGCTTTGAAATTAAAGTGCGTCCAACCTGTTGCCTGAAGGGCACACGTGGCTCTGAATAGCTACAGATGTGGCCCAATGCAAAGTTGTAAATTTATTTAAAATATTATGAGACATTTTTGGTGTGTGTGTCTGTGTGTGGTTTTTTTGGAGGGGGGTTGGTAGTGGTAGTGGTGATTTTGTTTTGTTTTTTGTTGTTGTTGTTAGTTGTCCATTTCTTGAATGTGAATCTTGTAAATGACAAGAGTATGCTGCAGGGTCAAAGGCTGGATGTGCCTAAAACCATTAGGTGGAGGAGCCAACTACTGAGTGCAGATTAGAAACGTGACCAGGCCCTTGCAAGTGTGAGGACCTGAGTCGAATCCACAAGCACTCACAGTAAAAAAAATGCCAGATGTGATGGCACATGGTTGTTGCCTCAGTGTGGCAGCCAGGTCGGTTCAGGCCAGAGAGAGACCCTGTCATTAAAACACAAAGTAGATCTCACTTGAGAAATGCATGTGAGGTTATCCTCAGGCTTCTCCACACACGCACGCACACACATATACCTGCACACACATGAACATATACATGTATGCATGTGAAAACACGTATCCACTAAGGTATGGATGGGAAAGAGAGTGGATGTTGAATGTGGTGGTTTTCACTTCTTTGAAAAGGAGATGCTGAAAACAACCCACAACTCAATCTTCCAAGAGAGCTCAGGGAGAGAGCCAATTAGATTGTCTGGCTAGCTTGGGCATCAAGCTCCTCAGTCTGTCGCTGTCCTTCCATAGGGTGCTTTGCTTTGTCTCATAAAACCTCCCATGCCCCTTTCCCTAGCTTCTTCCTGCCTGTCTTAGAAGAGAGATAAAGTATCATCAGCTTCTAGTCTTTTGTGACCTTGAACAACAAAGGTGCTCGCTAACAGGGGCCATTATTCATCTGTACCTTGGGTTTAGTTGAGTTTCAGTTGGCTGGCTATGGTTTTGGTTTTGTTGTTATTGTTGTGGTTGTGGTTGTTGTTGTTTTGGGTTTTTAAAAATAGATTTAGGAAGTTTTCCAAGAAAAAGTCTGGCATCCAAAATTAAGAACCAGTTAGTGGGTGACTTAGCATCTGAAAAAAACAAAACAACAACAACAAAAAAAAAACCCAACAACAACAACAAAAGAACATTTAAAAGAGTGCGAAATCCAACCCAGAGTGATACACATTGGTGCCTGCCCTCTCCCCATTCCCACTACCCCACCGCCCCCACTCCTGCTCCCAGCAAGTGACTCTCTCACCCCTGCAGGGTGGAGCTTGTGTTGGTTCCTGGTGCTACAATCACAATGTGCAGTCTTATCTTGTTTCAAAGCAAACACAGCCTCAGAGATTTTGTAGATTCTCTTCTCCCCTGGAATTCACATATACAGGGGTGGAGAAAGCACTCTGTCTTGCTTTAAAAACATACATGTTTTGATGGTTTTGTGGAAACAAGTTGTAAAGCCTTCATGCCAGTCTGTCTGTAAGTGACTCCTCGCTGCCTCTTCACAGGTCTCAGAGAGTGGTACCGAGAGGCTGGAGCTCCCCGAGAGCCAGGAAAACAGCTCCCTCGAGGCCCCCAGAAGGAGGTCTTATTCCTTGACAATCCAAAACACTACAGTCTGCAGCTCTGGCACCTACAGGTGTGCCCTGCAGGAGCTTGGAGGGCAGCGCAACTTCAGTGGTACAGTGGTTCTGAAGGTGACAGGTGAGCTCACCTTACCTCCTTTCTTCTCACAGACCAGGGTGTGCTTTCTACAAGTCTCAAACTCTCTCCTCTTCCAGAATCAGCCCCTGCAGCTTAGCACATCTGTGGCCAGAGTGAATTCCTCTGAAGAACGTCCTCACTTTTTCTTTACATGGCTTAACATATGCACTGACTTTTGCCCAACATTTGCTAAGGGACTAAGGCCAGAAATGAGTAACATATTGTCTATAAGGCCCTGGCTTTGCACAGCAGTTACACTCTCCTCGTGTCACGTATCTGAAAGCTATTGGAAGTAAGACAATAATCTTCAGCTCACAAGAACATGACTGCTTTTTAAAGGGCCAGCCAGTGTTTGCAATTTTCTCTGCTGCTGCTACACACACACACACACACACACACACACACACACCTTATACCCTTTCCAGTCTTCAGCCCTCTGTCCTGGTTTGCTTGTTTTAGTGACACATTATACACTTGCCGTGTAATGTATGGGTTAGTTGAATACCCACCTTTCCCCAGGGGGCAAGCATTTCTCCCTTCTGTGTTTTCTTCTGTGCACAGAAGACCTACAACCCAAGTGGGTAAGAAATGAGCATAGCTTAGAGAGAGAGAGAGAGACAGAGAGAGAGAGAGAGAGAGAGAGAGAGAGAGAGAGAGAGGAATAGATGAGGGACCACGCAGAAATGAACAGTGCACAGTCATTTGCCTTCCATTTTCTCTTCCAATACAGTATTGCCTCCAAGTTAAGGGTCAGGCTACAACGCATTGTTTAGATCTGGCTCAAATGTTAACTGACACGCACTAGCGTGTAGCTGGCTGTGTAACTTTTAATATAAGCTTCATCTCTCAAATGGGGGCAGTGACATCTGTATTCTAACTTAATGAACTATCACATTAGGATATTAAGTACAGTGACTGAGGTAGACAGAATGCTTGGTCAGTGTTAGTGATCTCTAAGATATTGCCTCTTAACCTTTTCCATTGAGTTATAGACCCTGGTGAGAATCTATTCCTAGACCTGCTGTATTGCAGTTTTGAATCCAATCTCAAATCCGTAAGACTCAAGGGAACAATTTCTTGGAATCATCTGCTTGCTGCCTGGCCCTGCCCAGGCTGTGAGCCAAGCCCATTGGCAACTTCACCGCAGCATGAGCCAAACATCAGCTAGTGCCTGGATGGGACAAGGCCCTTCCTCTTGGGCTGCTCCTGGCTGGGGCCATAGCCACAGCCTCAAAACTCCCAAGGGAGCTGGTCCACCCAACCCATGCTGCTGGCCTTCTCTAAGAAATGCAGTTAACTGGCTGGCAATGGTTAGAAATACTCAACCTAGTGTGTGGAAAACTTTGGGTTCAGTTTGAAGTACCAATAAAATCCAGGGATGGTAGCCCATATCTATAATCTAAGCACTTAGAAGGTAGAGATAGGAGGATCGAGAAGTTCAAAGTTATCATGATTAACATGGTGAGTTCAAGGCCAACTTGGGCTACATGATACCGGGTCTCAAGAACACAAATGAAACAAAACTCTAGTTGGATTTCTTGGACAAGAACAGGCAGATTCCCAGCCTTATTTTCTAGTCAGAGTGCATTAATTTGAGGTCATTCGCCTGAGAGTTCAACTTGTCACAAGAAGTTAAGGTAGTTAACAGCCCTGGAAGCTCAGCTAACATCCCACCCATCCTGTGGCAGATGGCCAGGGCAATGTGACAGCAAGCTCTCAAGATTGCTGTCATTGCCACCATGACTGGTCTTTACTGATTGACAGATTTGGGGGTAGGGATGGCCATGTTAGGACCAGAGGAAGCAGAAATGGAGCAGGGTGGAAATGTCTTTGAATGTATTCATGGATTCCTTTTCTTTTTTAAGGATGCCCCAAGGAAGCTACAGAGTCAACTTTCAGGAAGTACAGGGCAGAAGCTGTGTTGCTCTTCTCTCTGGTCGTTTTCTACCTGACACTCATCATTTTCACCTGCGTAAGTGTCTGTTCAAAACACCTATTGCTGAATCCCTGGGGTCCCGCTGATTCCCGTAGGTTTTGTGGACAGTGTGAATCATTGAATGGCATGGAAAGAAGCTGAAAGGCACTCTGAAGGCTGGCTGGGCATTTGAGGCCTGCACACTGCACACTGCACATGGGGATTCTTCCAGCTTGGTTCTGGTTTAGAGAGCCGTGTGGAACATGGTCTAAAGCCAGTGAGGTTAAACAGGTTGGGTTGTGTAGGAAAGTCTGAGGAATCTCATGAAGACCTGAAGGACTTGTGGTCCCAGTGTCACTATCCACCACTCTGGGGCTGAGGCTTTGCTGCAGTATTGGCCCCTTTCATCATGCTGCCCTGGGCCTGCTTTCTCTTAGTGGCTCTACTTATAGTTTTGCAGTTCTCATCCTCTTTAAGATTTGACCCTAAGAACTCAGAGCACTGGGACACTTAGCAAGTCCCCTAGAGTAGAAGGTAGCTGACAGTACTTGGGTATTCTTGACATGTTCTTTAGCTGTTGGTCATAGGCTCCAGTTGGAAGCTCTTAATCCCATTTTTGCCTGGCTGTTCACTTGGACTGACTATGGCCCTCAGGGAGCAGAGCCATCTGAAACTGACCAACTGGAACGTACTCATCCCCATATGTCTCAGGGCTACCAGAAGGGCTGGCTACACAGGGACCAGGATACACTCATCTTGAAGCCGTCCCAGGGCTAGCCCTTGTCACCTACCATATTCTCATATTCAGTTGTCTGTCTCTCTTATTGTGTAAACCATGTGTCTGATTTCTATTTTAAAATGAATCAATAAGCATCACATCATATCCTGTAACTATATAAAATTATTAGACGTGAGTACAAATTTAACTCACCAGTTTATTTTAGAAAACAATCAGAACAAAATGAAATGCTGGTATTTCATAATCAGGCAAGGGTGTAAAAGAGTATTTTTGCAATACTCCTGACTTTGAAATGAATTGTTGAATAGTAGGGTAAGATTCTTTTTTGGATATTATCAATTTCTCAAAGAATGATTACATCAATTAATCTGAAAAGGATTCTTAAGATGAATGTATTTTTGGTGGTGCCATTCATTAAATATGAAGCCTTTCATAAATGTGCTTTAAATAAAATAGAGGCTGTATTTAAAATAGTTCTAAAATAAAAAGCAAATATATAAAATAAAACCAAAGACTCCCAAGAGTACCTGCTGTGTATGAAGCATTCTGTCAACCACTGCATGGGATAGAAACAGTTGTTATGTGCCTGACCTCCTAGACCTTGTTATATGGTTGGCAGGGTTATTTGTTCATAAGAAGGTAACTGGGAAATGGAGAGGCTAGAGAGATGGCTCAGAAGTTGAGAGCACTGACCGCTCTTCCAGAGGTCCTGAGTTCAATTTTCAGCAACCACATGGTGGCTCACAACCATCTATAGTAAGATCTGGTGCCCTCCTCTGGCTTGCAGGCATACAGGCAGAAGACTATGTAATAAGTAAATAAATTTAAAAAGAAAAAAGAAAAGAAAAAAAGGAGGTAACTACTAGGATGGTGAGACAGTACATTTAAGATGGCTGCCTTCAGGATCTTGTTGGCAGTTATCTGCTTCCATAGACACTGGCTTTCCACACCGTTCTGTGACTGTAGGAGCTAGAGATCACTGAAGTCTGAATCAATGAGTGTCCTGATGAGATTTGGAAACATCAGGGAGGTGATACAAATAGCTTATAAAGAATGAGGGGTGGTGAGTATAGCAAGATCTTCCACAGTGAAGTGTCCAGCCAGCTCTCAGGGGAGGGGTGACAACCACCAAGTTTTCCCAATGACTAGTTTCTCAACATCTTTTCTTTTCCCTTTTTACAGAAGTTCGCACGACTACAGAGTATTTTTCCAGATATTTCTAAACCTGGTACAGAACAAGCTTTTCTTCCAGTCACCTCCCCAAGCAAACATTTGGGGCCAGTGACCCTTCCCAAGACAGAAACTGTATGAGTCGGATCCCCACCGGTTTTTACAAAGCCAAGGGCACATCAGAGCAATGTGCCTGAATGCCACCTGGACAAGAGAAGAATGAGCCCCACCCTCAGATGGCAACCTTTCTTTGAAGTCCTTCACCTGACAGTGGGTTCCACACTACTCCCCACCACAGGATCTTGAGCATCATCATATGATCATGAAGCATGGAGCATCACTGCTTCTCTGTGGCTGTCAGCTTAATGTTTCATGCAGCTATCTGGTCAACCTCGTGAATGCTTTTCAGTCATATAAAAGCTATGGTGAGATGCAGGTGGAGCAGGGTCATGGGAAATTTGAACACTCTGAGCTGGCCCTTTGACAGACTCCTGAGGACAGCTGTCCTCTTCTACATCTGGGATACATCTCTTTGAATTTGTCCTGTTTCGTTACACCAGTCCAGATGTCTCACATCTGGCAGAAATTGACAGGCCAAGCTGTGAGCCAGTGGGAAATATTTAGCAAATAATTTCCCAGTGCGAAGGTCCTGCTATCAGTAAGGAGTATTATGTGTACATAGAAATAAGAGGTCAGTGATCTGTTCCTCAGCAGGGCCTTTCATCTGGGAAAGACATCCATAAAGCGGCAATGCAGAGGGATGCCACGTTTATTTTTTTAATCTTCATGTTCTTGTCAAAGAAGAATTTTTCATGTTTTTCAAAGAAGTGGGTTTCTTTTCTTTTTAAAAAATATGAATGTCTAGTTACATAGCATTGCTAGCTGACAAGCAGCCTGAGTGAATATGGAGAATGTCCCTCAGAATAAGGGCAGCAATCTAGAAGCCCTGTACAGTGCCCTGCTTGGAAGGGCAGACCATGGACTGAGCAACCAGAAGTCTGGCCACAAGATTGTCCGTATGATCCTGGATAAACCACGTGTGGTTTTCACTCTCTGGCTTGTAAAGCAAATAGTTTAGTCCAAGTTGACTAAAATGGATGTGAAGATGCTTGGGGAAAGTTGAGAGTAACGGATACAGTGGCAACTTTACTGGACTATTACCTTGTTGATATCCTAGAGTTCTGAAGCTGAGTGAATGCCTGTCATATCTCGGCTTTCCCACCACTCCAAACAAAGGAGGCCACAAAAAGGACAGAAGACATGGTCTTCTGTGTGAACTCCTCCTGAGAAATGTGCAGACTGGCTCAGTGGTTTGCTCTTGAAGGACTAATCACAAGTTCTTGAAGATATGGACCTATGGGAGCTCTTGCGTCAGGACAGGAGGAAGTTCTCAGATGTTGCACTGATATGACATGGTTGCATTTCTTTAATGAACTGGGCCCCTTCCTCATTTGCTTCCCAAAGAGATTTTGTCCCACTAATGGTGGGTTCATCACCCACACTATGTGAGGAAAGGGATGCTGAGCGCCTACAGTGTGCTTGCCTCTCGGTCACCACTTTCATGCTATTAAAAGTATGCATGTGAAGAGGGGTGTTCTTCTTTTTTATCTTTAAAATGATTCCGACTTTAGAATGAGTGTTTGGATGCTGAGTGAAGAGTAAGAATCCAGAAATGGTAGTGGTAAATGACTGGCTGCTTCCCTGAGTCTGGAGGTGGGACGGTGGGCAGGGACACATGGCAGGCAGACCTTTGTGACATGGCACTCCTTCCTGGAGCTGCATCCCTACCAGCTAGTAATGGTCAGCTTGTCCACCTAGATGATAAGAGGAGGAGGGACCGAAAGGAAGGTTCTGCTTCTAAATGATGTATGAAGTTGGGGCCCCTGATCTTGGGGAGATTCAAGGGATTTTACTGGAGGTTTTCAAATAGACCCCTAACTTCTAAGTTGTTATGAAAGATCTATTCAAGTATCTGTGGTGACTATAAAAGCCTCATGGGTGAAGTGATCTTTATGAAGATGAATACACCAGTGTCTGTAAAAGCTGCAGATCCACTTTGAATGGATTCAGCCCACTGTCAAGTGCTCTACAAATAAATGCACCAGGGCAACTTAGTCTCATTTTGAGGAATTCAGATGTCTGATCCATCTGAAGTTGTGCCATGTCAGTCAGGAGATTTAGAGTAAGAAGAGTTATTGGTTTAATAGATATGTTCAGAAGATTGAGAGAGTCCACAGAAGGGCTAAGTGTCTAGCAATGTTCAGAGGACAGGAGACCAAGAAAGAAGGAAAAGGGAACAGAAGAGATCCCAGGGATCACACATTTTTGGTAAGCTTGTTTTACTAAAAAGGATAAATTGACTCTGTGGGTGTTGCATGTTGCCTTTGAAGAATACACTGTGGAATAAACTCTCCATAGGCATGAGAACTACACTGTGAGAGAGACCAGGGATGGATGGGGTTGCTCTTGTCACTTTAGATAGACTTTACTAGATACACTATTAAAACTTAAGAGCAAGCCGGGCGGTGGTGGCGCACGCCTTTAATCCCAGCACTTGGGAGGCAGAGGCAGGCGGATTTCTGAGTTCGAGGCCAGCCTGGTCTACAGAGTGATTCCAGGATAGCCCGGGCTACACAGAGAAACCCTGTCTCAAAAAACCAAAAAAAAAAAAAAAAAAAAAAAAACTTAAGAGCAGGTTGACTCCATATTTCAAGTTACTATTTAGTGTTTAAAAGTATGTGTGTGTGTGTGTGTGTGTGTGTGTGTGTGTGTGAGAGAGAGAAGAGAGAGAGAGAGAGAGAGAGAGAGAGAGAGAGAGAGAGAAAGAGAGAGAGAGAAGAAGAGAGAGAGAGAGAGACAGAGAGAGAGAGAGAGAGAGAGAGAGAGAGAGAGAGACATATTAAGATTTTATTAATTGGCTTCTGGTGCCCCAATTGCATCCTATCTACTATCTCAAAGGACCATGGACTGAATTTATTGTCTTCACCACTGGGGAAAGCTTTGTTCTCACATTTTCCTTTGTCTATGGGATTAGATCTACAGTTATGCCAATTTTGCTGTGTGATGTCCCAGGACATGAATACAGACACACACATCAGCTGCATATTCTAAGAAGCAGTCTACAGGGTTGTTTTTTGTTGTTGTTGTTGTTGTTTTGTTTTTTGTATTCCTGGTAATATTTAGTAGGTCTCATCACAGCAGAGCCTGGAAGCCACCCAGTGCCTGCTAATCTGCCAGGGTTGTGGCCCCAGGCACACAGGCAGCAGAGTGAGGCCGTAGTTACCCCACAGCACAGTCTGAAGTCTCAGGACCCTGAGGTGTCCTCTGCTTTGCAGCTTTGTTTGGTTGTGATGACTAGGTAATTAATAATAGTTTGTGTTTCCTTCGTAAAAAATAGGACACAAGAGGGGATGGAGAAATGACTCAGTGGCTAAGGCCACTTACTGTCATTGCAGAGGACCCAGGGTCTACCCCCCGACCTGACTCCTGTTCCGGGGAACCAGTTGCCCTCTTCTGTCCTCCATGGGCACTGCATGTGTGTGATGCATTTACATACATGCTGGCTTTCCTTTTCCTTTTTTGCTCAGATAAGAACCCCAGCAGTAGGATGGTGCAGCCTATCTTCAGGGAGGGTCTTTCCGTCTCCTCAATTAAACTTCCCTAGCAGAGCCACACAATAGAAATAGAAAAGCTGATTCTAAGTGATTCCAAATCTAGCCCCAGGAGCAATGAAGATCAACTGTCTCAGAAGGCTACACAGACTAACTCCATTTAAACTCCCACTTCAAAGCCGAGCAAGATTTTGAATAAGAATGGAGAAGGACGGGGGGCGGGGGGGGGGGACATAAAGGCACACATCTTAAAGAAAGTAGGTTTAGGCTAAGGATGGCTTGGGAATTGTGGAGGCAAAGGGTCCTCTCATCCCAGTTGGAGTGAGGAGCAAGCAGAGGTGAGTGGCAAACACATTATCTCCTATAGTTAGAGCCGTGGTGTAGTATTGATGGATCCAGCATTGGGAGCCACAGTTGACTCCAGATCATCTAGGGATAATAGCCAGGAAGACAAGGTGAAACACCAAACGAAAGAGCTGGAGGAGGTGGGTGGCATCGAATCCACATGGCAGGCTAGAGGCCCAGAGCGGCACAGGCTCAGTGGGAGGGAGAGGAGACATGGAGACCAGCTAGCTCGCCACATTGAAATGATCTTCAATTCTCAGTCTTCAGGTTTGTATGTATGTATGTATGTATGTATGTATGTATGTATGTATGTATATATTATGTTTGTTTTCATGAACTTGCATTGGCATGTGTGTGGAGGTCAGAGGTCAGTCGGAGTTCATTTTCTCCCTCCACCTTATGGATCCTGGGGATTGAACTTGTTATAAGTCTTGGTGGCAAGTGCCTTTATCCATTGAGGCATCTCATTGGCCTAGGTTTTGAGTGTCAGTATGAGGTGTTGCACTTGTGTGCTATGTCTGTCTGTCTGTCTGTCTGTCTCTGTGTTTTTAAGCTAAAGCCTTCTTTCCCTTTTAAAACATGTCAGACTGGGAAGGTAGTCAATCCTTTCCATCTTACCCCCACAGAGCAGGCAGAGCTCAATCGTCTAAGGGCACAGAAGATGTCTCCATGTTTCCCAATCGTTCTTGGCATTAACAAGCCTGCCATTAATGACATGCTTCAAGCTGGCTTTAGTCCTCTTTACTCCCATTCTTCTGACCTTGAAGAATATCCTTGGTATCTGTTCTCCTTCTAGAATATGGTATTTATTAATCTTGACCAGCTGCCTTCCAGAACACAGCATGTATCATCTGGGGTTTCTATCATCAGTTCATTTTTTGTGTCTTTTCAACTATGTAACAGACACCCAGAGTCTTTCCTTGGTTCTCTGCCCCACTGATTTTGTGTTATGCAATTTCTCCTTAGTTTTTAAAAGCAGCTAAATCTGAGCACACAGCATGATGGTAAACCAAGTGACACCCTCTGGGTTGTGGGGTAGGCTGTGCTGGGGGATGAGAATAAACGTGCAATGGAGAAGGGAAACAGATTTGCAGAGCATCGCTGGTGCTGCAGACCTTCTTACACCCCACATAGCCCCTCTGTCCTTCAGAGCCAAGACATTTCACTTGAATGTATCTCTTCTCCTTTCCACTTCTTTATTTAACTCTCCCCAGGGGATTCCAGGCAGCTCACAGTCACAAAGAACTATCAAGAAAACATCATCTAAGCTGGGTGTACTTGTTTCCATGGTTCCTGAGAGGTTAGGGTGAGGGAAGGAGTTGGAACTCGGGCACTAACGAAAGTCTTCTATTCTCTTTTCTTTTCAATGCATAAACACGTACAGTACTCCCCTCTGGGCAGAGGAACTGGACCCCACTTAGCGGTTCATTTAGATTCCGCATGCGTAAGGGATATTGTTTTTGCTTCATTATAAGAGGCACTATTTCTTCCAATTGACCATTTTCCCCCTTATGCTTTGCCAAAGTAGCCTGTTTACAATCTACTCTCGCAGATTGCAGTCCTCACCAGACGCAAGTGGGGAGAAATTCAGACACTGCAAAGCTTTGAGGCGCCCCACAGAGTCGGAATGGTTTTTTTCAAAGGGGGGAAAACAATCTGTAAATGTGCATGTGCTTGCCCAAGTCTCCCCCCACAGCCAGCTGAACAACCTGTCAATGACTCCCATTCAGGAAAAACAAAGACCCGAGTCAGAAGTCAAGGGACAGGAGGCTGGGAACTAACAATAATTTTCTACTTACACAGCAGTTTTTATCCGAAGACCTCTGAGTGCTTTATAAACATTAATTAAATGCCCAACAGCCCTGTGAGATGGCTGTTGTGTCACCGTTTCCAATTGGCAGGGGGGTGGTGGGACCAGAAGTGTCAGCATGGAGCGAAGTTGGAAACAGGCCATGTTACATGCCTGCGGATTGTGGACTCAGAAGTGGAAACATTTCCTTGTAAGCCCAAGGCTGTGGTCAGGTACAGTGCTCACTGGGATAAGGAAGTGGTCTGGTGACTTCCCAGGAGGAGCTAGGTTATGGATAAGTGATTGTACCAGCTGAATCAGGACTTGAGGGATAGTGGTATGGTCTCCCCAGAGGCTTCGCCATCACACACCAAGTCATTACAAACTGCTTTTTGTAGCAGCATGATGGCAAATAGTGACTCTCATGTGGCATTTTCTGGGAAGATGTGACTAGTTATCTAGACAGACACCTACCATAGACCAAAGATGTGACCCCACACAAGTCTAGGTTGTCCACCCAATGACTCCATTACAGAGAAGCCCACTGCATTGTGGGTGACGAGTTAACCTCACTGCAGAGACCTTTTCTCCCAGCCACTGTTTCTTGCTGCTATAATTTGGGGGGAGGGACTTGTGAATTTTGTAATACTTATGAGCTTCCAGAATCTTGTCAATTTGCTCCCTGAGTCTTATGACCCACTCTCCCACTCCCAGTCCCTGGAGAGAATGTTCAAATTCAGTGGAAACAGATGTACAAGAAAGAATTGGCTTTGATTGCTGCATACATGTCTAGAACTGCTAGGTGGGACATAGTATATTCCGTCTTGTATGTTGGACCATCAATCTATGTCTTCCAAAGAGGCCTACTGAAGTCTTACCCTCTGGTACCTTTGAATACAACCTATTCTGGAAGTGAGGCCTTTGAAAATGTAGTCACCATGAAATGCTTAGGCTGATGTCCATATAAAAAGAGGGGAATTTGGGCACAGACATAGATAGCCACACAGAAAAATGAAGGCCTCGTGATGTCAGAGGTAACACTGGACATGATGCATTCGCAAAGCTAGTGAGTGTCAAGGATTGCTGGCAACACTGGAAGCAGGGAAAGAAGCCTGGAGGTCGTTCCCAAGCGCCTTCAGAGGGAGCATGGCTCTGCAATACCTTGTATCTGACTTTTGGCTCCCAGACCTCTGAGTATCTCTTTGTTGTCCTTGTTATTTTAACCTGGCCAATATGTGGCCTTTTGTTATGGGAGCTCCAGAAAGGAGCTTAAATGACTTAAATAAGGAAGCTTTCAAATCTAGGGTGGTTAAGACATGCATTTGAAAACATATACCACTATCCAATAACCGGGGGAAGGTTTCCTGGAGGGACTGGGCTGGAATATGTTTTTAAATGGATGGTGGCTTCAATCATGGGATGCTCTAGCTGATGATAAGGACAGGTGGGTGGAATGTGGTGGGGCACAGCGGGGACAGGCATCACAGTGCTCCTGTGACATGGGAGATACTGGCTACACAGATGTATCTACACAGATGGGGATATATAAAACACAGGTGTTTTATATATCCCTTTTAAAGATTTATTTTTATTTATGTGTGTCTGTGTATATGTGTATAGAGGTGTCTGTGAAAGCCAGAAAGGGGCATTAGATCCCCTGGAGCTGGAATTAGAGGAGATTGTGAGCCACTAGAAGTGAGTTTTAGAAACAAGAACTAATATTCTCTGGAAGAGCAGCAAACATTCTTAACCACGGAGACATCTCTTGAGCCCTGGGTTTTTATGGGTCTTTTTTTCAGTCTTATTTTAGTATGTTGACTTGCAGTTGTATAAATGCCTTCAGTACATTCCATTTCTTCATACCTAAAGTTGACATTGTTTTAAAAAAAAAAAAATCAAAATATGTACCCAGAAGCCATTGCTGCTGGATCAAGGGTAGCAAAAGAGGAAAAAAAAATCTGTTGAAAGTTAAGCCCCAAACTCTGGAAATACCATTATTCAGTCGTGAGTGAGGTTGTAGACATTCAGGGCGGGAAGTCATCTGTTGTATTCATCTTTCATCTTCCTCTCTTCAGACTCTTTCTTTTAAAAATACAAGCAATCCCAGCAGGGGGAACACATAAATCAATACAACGTGGGCAGAATGCATTACTGTCTGAAAAAGAGATTGCACTGGAGTCAGACAGATGTGCACTGGATCCTAGGCTCCATCAGTCACCAGTTCAATCACATTAAACAAATTGCTTGGACTCTTGGTGTCTCAATTTACTCATTTGTTAGGTGGATGCTAGTAGTATCTCTTGAATTTTAAGTAAAAGCTTGGTATAAAGAACACGCTAAATTACCAACCTCATTTCTTCTGCATGTGGTTTCCTTCTCTTAGAGGCTTTGCAAGATGCTTGATGTAGGGCAAGCTCTCTGGAGTGACAGCCGAGAGGTGTGGTCCCAGAGGCTGTCTGATGGAAGAGGTTTCAGAATGGGTCTGCTATCCTTCACCCTATGGCTCCAGCAAGCTCCACTCCTGGGAGCTTCCTTCTGGTCCTTTCTAGGTCCCTAGAACTGTTGGGATTCAGAGTTCCAGCTTCTAGTAGCTAGCCAGCAGTGGGCAATGGAGAAAGGGCCTTCTCTACCTTTCCCTTTATCTACATTTCCGTTCTATGGAGAGGGTCACAGAGAAACAGAGGAATTCCATGTGAAGAGCAGCAAGCAGCAGCCCAGGTTGTCAGTGGAGCTGGCTCTCTGCAGGCCATGAGCCCATCAGTACACAGAAAGGAAGCAGATATCTCTCCATGCATCAGCCTAGGCAGTTCATCTTTCTCATTGTCACAGGTCTTTGTTGTTTTTGTTTCTGCTGCTGCTTTGTTTTGTTTGTTGTGTTGTGTTTTTGGTATGCCTGCATTTGAATGGAGGGTTTCATACACACCAGGTAAGTGTTCTGCTACTGAGTATGTTCAGAACCTGTACAGATACTAGCGAGTCTTTAATATGACTATTTTTCCAGGCTCTCCACGGCCAACATATGACCAACCACAAGGGCTGACGCCACTGTACTGGCTGCTACTGAGTCTGATCCTGCCAATAGTAATAAGTTAACATCTGGAGAATTCTGGGAACTGAACTACTTTCTGCCACCCCTTGCTTTCAGAAATACTTTGTTCTTCCTTATCAATGAACTAAAATCCATGATGGTACCTGGCCAGGCTCCTGCTACTCCAGGAAGATGCCATTCTCAGTGGGGTTCCCAGGCAGGAGGAGGTGTCTCTCTTTTCTTCTAGAGTCTTCAAGAGTGTTCTTTTTTTTTTAGGAATTCAATACGAGGGTCTCACACATGTTAGGTAAGCACTCCAACACTGAGCTATAGCACCGGCCCTCTGTATTTTTAATTTTGAGATGGGACCTCATACATTGCTCAGGCTGGCTTCGAACTCATTTTGTAGCCCGGATTGGCCTTCCTAAACCTCTCTTGTCTTATCTGCTGAGTAGTGGGATTTAACCACAACGCCACCAGATTTGTAATTCCAGGAAGGACTCAACTCTAGATTCAGCCTCTCAACCACATCTCCTAGACAAGTATGAAGGCTGAACAGCAAGATGGTAGCATTCTTGTCAGGCCCAGCCAGCCAAAGTCATAGGAAGAGCCAGGAAGTGCTGAAGTGGGAGGAGCTTCTGCTTCCCTGTTTGAGTTAAACAGGCGCTTCCTCCTGGACCAGCCTAAAGCACATAGGAAATTCCCCCTCATTCTACAAACATCCTGTGTGTCATATACCACACTCATATGTACAGAGCTTGGCAGCAAGGCTTGTCTTTAATGCTCATTAAGACCATAACAGTTTAGACAGGATGCTGCTGGCACAGTACATGCCCAAGCAGGACACTGCCAGTAGATGCCAACTCCTGCCTGTGGTCTACACAGCCAGGAGAACTTTGTAGTCAAGCACCTTATATAAATGTTTTTTGCTCTTAACTTTTGCTTTCACCTACCGCTTACTGTGGCTTCTGTACTCCCATTGCAATGTGTCCATCTCCTCTTGAATCAATATCATTGTTCTGTGAAGAATGTCTCTCTGATTATTATTTAGGTTGACAAAATGCTACTGAGATTGGCAGTCACGTGTCTTACATCCCCTACACCTTTTTTCTAGTACCAGCAAATGAGTCTTGGGCTTTGTTCAAACAAACAGACAAACAGCAAACAACAAGGAAACCCTCAAACCCAACCAACTGTCCAACAAACAAAATTCCACCTTATTTTTTCACTCAGGTACCCAGAACCCCTGATGATCTCAGCTCAGGGCCCATGAGTACATTCCCTCAGGCTCCTGCCAGCTTTCCTGAGAGGCCATGGGACCAGCCTTGCTGAACTTCCTTCAGTTTTGGCACTCACTTCCTTGATGTAGTTTAGAGTTGCAGGGGACCGACTTGGATATGGCTCTGGGGGTGTCTAGGGAGCTAGATGCAGGTCCAGGAGGATGGAGAAGAGAGAGAGAAGCTCTTTGGCTAGCTTGAGTTCACTGATTCCCTGCTGAATCTCATGCTGGCTTGGAGACAATGCTATAATCTGGCTTCTTTATCCTTATAGGTATCCTGGTGTTTCCATTCCCAGGCCAGCCTCAGACATACTACAGAAAAGGGCTAGGAAGCCAAAGCAACCCAGAATTCTTCCGACAATAAAACAAATGGATTCATTAAGAGAAGATGAGAAAAAAGACCCTACTGTGAGACAGGTCCCTGCTTGGGGTCATGTGATGTGAACTACACCATCATAGTGCAGGCTTTGTGCCAGGAACTTTGCATCTGTAACTCTCCTACTCTATAGCTTAGGCAACTGGACCTCAGAGAGGTTAAGGAGTATGCAGAAGTCTGGAACCAAAACGTAGAGCAGGACTCTGGTCTGCAGCTCCATGTGACTTCTGAATCCTGACGCTTCCCTCCCGACCCTGTTCTATGGAATGTTCTTGGGAGAAGGAAGCTCACGCATCTATGGAACAGGCCTGGCTATCCTACATGTCTCATTTTTTGTTCCCATTCATGGGTACAACAATACCCACGGCAACAGAGATGGCACGCCACTTATGTCCAGAGGGGAGGCAGGGCTGCAGTACCTACTGGCAGGATCCCCAGGCTCAGTGTGTGCCTGCTGCAGACCACAGATGGCCTGAACCGGATGCCCTTGGCAAGGAAGGACAGAAGCAAAATGGCCGCCAGGCCCAGGAGCTTCCACGAGCGTGCCTGAATTATGTCTCTTTGGTAAATTTGATCCATGTAGCAAGCCCTTTGGGACTACTAACCTGTTCTGACAAATGACCTTGAGAGAATTAGAGTAGTGATATTTTCAGCTGGTTGGAGTCGGTCTTGGCTGAATTCTCGAGAGCGTTAGGTGTAAACACGAGTCCGTGGCTCCACAGTGCCCATGTGCGTGTTTGCCTCGGTCCCTGTGCTGTTTAGCGTGATTGTCCTCCGGCTGGTACAAACCACGTCCCTCTCTTCCCCGGTGGGAGCTTATCTCTGCGCCTCCCCCCTCCCTTCTCTGGAAGTGCAGTGAAGCAACGCGGACAAGGATCTTGTTCCAAGCCCATTGAGCAAGTGCTCACATTTAGTGACCTTCTGCACCAGTAATTCTGTCCTCTGGGGATTGAAATTGATTTTCCTCCTTCCCGTATTGGAGCACAACCAGAGCGCACAGCCCTGTTACAAATGCCCATCTCAGGTGTGTGTTTAAAGGTGACCAGTGTGACTCTTAAAAGAGATGAGAAAAGTTGTTTTAAGGATGCCCTTGATAACCTCGGCAAATGGACAAGAAACGTGCTTCAGTCTTCTGAGTGACGTTTAATTTCTCCTTGTGATTTTCCTGTAAGGGTGTAAGTGTGAGTGTATGTGTATCTACAGCCCTGTATGTATTGGAATGTTTTCCAGTGAATATATGCAAATCTGTCTGAATTCTTTTCTGTGAGCCTTGAGCAACCTAAGACTTAAAAGGGTGTCCAAAGAATCGCTACTTGAGAAGGAAAAAGTTTTAATGTTATATTTTTAATTAAATGTACTTACTTGCATTTCTATATGCATGCAAGCATGTGGCAAGGTGTATGTTAGAAGACAACCTGTAGGAGTCAGTTTTCCTCTTCCATCACGTGGGACCTGGGATTGAACTCAGTTCATCAAGCTTGGCGGCCAATGGCATTACTCACTGCACCATCTCACTAGCTACACTGTCATACTTTTATAAAAAATAAAATGAATTCCAAAGATTCAAGTTGAATGCCAAGGTTATAAACAAATAAGCTATCATCATCATCATCATCATCTTTTGATTGTTTTTCTTGCTTCAGGGTTCAGTATGAAGCACGACACTCACTTCTTTGTATGAAATATTAAGTTTACTTCATGATAGATTTTAAACATATGCTTTCTGTCTGGGATGTTGCAGGAGAGCAGTGTTTGTTAGTATAGGCCCGAACCCAGTGACGTCACTCCCACAATTCTCCTAGAGCTATGTCATCGTCCCTATAAATAGGTGGAGCTTCCCCGACCTCCCTCGCTTCCCTTCTCTCTTCCCCCGGCCATTTTCTGTCTCCCTCTCTCTCTCACCCTCCACCCTAAATAAACCCCTGAACCGGTCTCCTGCTGCCTGTCTGAACAGCCGCCGTCCACGTCCACAGTGTTGGTCATGATAGTTGAGTTTATGGGGCTTCCTACATTTTGCCTCCCAGGCAAATACCCTCCTCTGAATCCCAGCCCCTCCTGGGCATCTCATGAGCCGGCCATAGAGTTGCTGTTTGGATGGGCTGAAGACATTAACTAATATTTATTTCCAGTCACTAAACAGAAATGGACCTGTTTAACTGTTCTTCTGGTTCATAACCTCTAAAGTCCCGAACAGTGTTTGTATTTGTTCATTATTCTATTATAATAGAATTCATTTTGAGTTCTTTTTGAATCTTTTGTCTATTCAGCTTGCTGTAGCAAAATATCTTTGACTGACTGGGCACTTGATGAAGAAGGGAGGTTTTGTTAGCTCAGAGTCCTGAGATCAAAGAACATAGCCACAGCCTCAGGTTCCAGTGAGGGTTGATGGTGGATTGCACCATGTGTCAGGAGTGCTGTGAGAGGGGTCACACTGTGAGATAGGAAGCAAGAAGTAGCCCAGAAAGTCAAACTCACTCTCATGGTGACTAACCATTAGCTTTCTTCTCATTTAACAGAATCTCCAAGATAAACAACTTTTAAGGAGGAAAGATTTTGTTTGGCTCACAGCTTCAGAGATCTCAGTCCTTGAGAGGGTATTGCTTTTGGACTTTGTATCAAGGGATGCAATAAATGGTGGAGCAATGCTGCTCGCCTCATGGTGGCAGGAAGCAGAGAGGAAGAGACTGGAGTCCCAGTATTTCCCTCAGGTGCCTACTGGCAAAGACCTGACTTCCTTCTACCAGGTCACCCCTCTTTGTAATAGTGCTACAGGCTGGTGACCACACTTCTAATATTTGCACCACTGGGTGACATTTGAGATCCAAACCCTAATGCTAAACCATTCCTGCAAGATGCATTACTCCTTTCTGAGAGGTGAACCCCAATGCCTGACCCCATGGGCCTTCTCCCTTAATGGTTGCTACTATCCCTTAGTACCATTGCATCAGACATTAAACCAACCACCCATGAACCTTCAGGAGGCAAATCTTAGTCAAGTTATGTAGAATGAATGAAAGAGAATCAGTTTTCTTGGGGTTAGTGCCATTCTATCCATGCTACAGATGGTCCAAGAACTGCCCACGTCATGAGAGGATCCACTGAGGGCCATTGTCAAGGCACTGGTTTGGTGTTGCCCAGTCTTCTGTGTTGATGGGGCTGATAGAAGACCCTTCCTTCTCTCTCCCACTTGTCTAGAATTGTTGCATAGGTGATCTCAGCTCCCCCAAGCACCGCCCCCTCATACACATATCATGGTCACCCATGTGGGCCCCACTGACAGGTGTGAAGGTGTCATTTTAATTCCAGCTATCCTTTGAGGATATGGTTGATGGCTCCTGGTTCTTTTCAAAAAGCTAGCTGATTCATAGTTGTGAAGTTGACCTCTTCCACAGCTTTACTGCATACCAGAGTATTTCCCAGAAGCCCCATCTAATTCAAAGTGAAACAACATGTCCTAGTGAGAGATGGGCCAGGTCTTGAAAAATATCATAGTCAGCACTTTGCTCTACTTGTACTGTGCCTTTGTAGCCAGTTCTTTAGGGCTTTCTGGGTCTATTAAATGCAAAGCTGCAGGGTGACCTTGGAAGCCTGGGGTTTGATGTGGAAGAAGAAGCCAGTGAGAGGCTGCTTGACTGCATATTCTAGCTTTAACTTGTCCTGCATGTCCTTTCCCATCTTACACCTGTTCTTCCTCCTCCAGCTTTCAGGAAGTGATCTCACATCTGTATATCCAACCAAATGTTCCCATATCTACTTCCTTAATCACGGAGGCCCTTTCCTGCCACCAAGGTCACCAAGGTGACCATTTTCAAATGCTGATAGGATTCTGCCAATGCATTTTTCTATAGTTCTGTTAACTCCTAGCACAGAAGGCAGGGGCACGCCAGGTCTTTCTTCCTCTGTCCACCTGTCTGTGTTCACAGTTCAGTGCTCTCCTTACTTGGCACCATCGCACACTCTGGGCTTTGGCACACATTTTCTCCCTGCTATGGCCCAGTTACCTGCCTAAGGATAACTGCCCAGCTGCCAGCTTTCTTAGAGCTGGGCGGGGGCGAAGTCTTAAGGTCCAGCATGAAGACTTTTATTATTGCGCTGAGCACCATGCTCCGTTCTCTGACATACCTAGCTACTCCTATTCACTGTCCATTTTGGTAAGATCCCTGCATCTCTTGGTGACTGGGCACAGGGACTAGTTGCCTGGCTGGACAAGCAGACTGGGAGAGCTTCCTATCTTCCATGAAGTCTACTCAACCATCTTGTATTCTGTGTTTTAACTCCCCTTCAGGAGCACTGGTGGCCTCTAATTCTGGAGTCTTTGTTGGGTTTAGGGAGCAAGTGAGTTCATTGCTCCCTGAAATCCTCTTTTGGAGACACCTAAGATACATACTCTCAAGTTTTCTTTATGACTGTTCTGACTTCATTTTCCAAGTCATCCAAGAAGTAGAATAAGCTAGTGGTCTCTTGGGTGACATCCAGGCCCTGGAATATCTTATAATTAGCCAAGGAATTGGTGGATGTGACCTAGACAACATACAAAGAAATAATCTCCAAAGACTCTTTGTTAACTCACTAGCAAATAGCAGAACTTTGCATTGGAGGAGGGGGTGCCCTAGCAACCTTATGTGATCCTGGAGGTGGATACAGGGGAAAGTTTTAATAAGCAAATGAAGAGGATGACAGGGGATGCTTTGATCAATAATTCTTGGCGACAGGATCAATAGCAAGAGTGACATCAATCCAAGATTAAGCAGACAGCTATTGGACAAATGCCCTTGCAAGACTCTTTTTACATAAGGTTGCAGTGGCTCCTAGACTAGCATGAGGTTCTGTCAGGCTCCTTTGTGACGAGTCCTTTTCATCAGAGACATAGTCATAACTTTCTGGCCAGTGTAATCTCTGGATCTTAATTAATTATCTTATTGTTGAAGTAATAATTTAAATAGGCATATTCTTGGGACAACCATCTAAGTGGTGGTGGCTCTGCTTAGCTCAGGCCACAATGTGCCACAGCCTGAAGCCAAGTGCTCCACAGCTGGAAGTGGCCAGAGGCCACAACTAGAATAGGCCAGCCAGAAACACTGGCCCTGACACCCAAGAGATGCCAGTGTGGGAGACAGCTCTGCCAATCTTCCACGCTGTCTCCACAAGGCTGCGCTATGCTCAGACCATCCCGCCATCCACATGGGACTGGTAGGAATGAGACTCTAATGTTTAGATTATCCAAAGGCTTTATATATTTGGTAATGCTCAATAATATGATGCCCATACAATCAGAGGTGTAACCCAATACCCAACCTAGATATATTAACTACCTTTGACTGCTAGAGACAAGCACACATCTGCTTCCATGTTTCCCTCTCTCTCATCCTCTTTCTCCTAGCTCCTCCTTTTCCTCTTCTTCTTCTTACTCCTCCTCTTCCTCTCCTTACTCCTCCCACCTTAGCTCCTCCCAACTTTCGAGGAAAATATGCTGCTACATCTTATTTATTAATCAGTATGTTTTTTTTATTTTTTAAAATAAAAATTTATATGTATGTCTGTGTCATGTGTATTTCGGTACCCACAGAGGCCAGAATCAGTCATCGAAGACCCTGGAGCTGTAGTTATATATAGTTGTGTAGCTGTGAAACATTTGATGTGGATGCTAAAGTATGAACTCAGCTCTTCTGGAAGAGAACTTCACCACAGAACTACCTCTCCAGCCCAGTGTATGAACTCTGGCAGTAGAATTTCATTATGTAGCCCAGACTTAGTTCTACTACAACCTTGCAAGTGCTGAGATCTCGGGTATATCACCACCCACCTCTCCCATCATTACTCTATATTGTTTCGTGTTAGGATTGGACAAATGTTGGCTCAACTCTGATTCTGACTCCCAGGGGAATGTTGTTCCATTTCTCTCTTTCCTACTTGGCTGTGAGTAGTTGGTGGGGATTCCATGGCTTAGGACAACTGGCAAATTAATTCACATTTGCTTTTAGGGTAAATGTTTATCATATGTATGAAGTTTTTAAAATGAGTCTACATGTTCTTGGACACTTGGAGAGTTGGCTCCTGAGGACCTAGTAGGAAGCTTTGTGTAGAGAATGGAGCTGGCACAGACCTGCAGGACCTTCTAAGAGAGGTGTGAGCGACGTCATCTTCTGGCAAAGGCAGGAACCACATAGCCTGTGGCCTCTCTGTGACTTAGTAGGTAATGGCTCCAGGTTCAGGACAGATGTTATTGGACCAATTAAACAGTCAAGAGTCCAAAAACAAACCCTCTATTTTCATTGTACCTTCCAAAAGTAGGCTATAATTTTTATTTAAGCACACACAGACTGCAGAAGTCTGATCGGCATTCCTGTGAATACATGAAGCAGTTCTTTGTGTGTGAGAGGTCATCTTTAGTTGCTACTTGGGGAGCCATGTGTGGGCTCCTGCTGGCAATGACCAGTCACCAGGGCAGTGCTTTCTTGGCAAACATGGTAGTGGTGGGAAAATCACAGTGCAGTGGTGATTGGGAGAGGAAGACTAGCACATGTACTCGGTGCCTGACTCCTTGGTCTACCTTGGGACTCATTTGCACATTCGATGGGGCTTGGACACCCTAAGGCACAGAGTTGTTATTATTGCATGTAAGAACTCCCAGATAAAGTGCCAAGACTTTCACGTGGCCCCCAAATGGGGGGAACAACCTCTTTGAAACAGAAAATAAAGTTTATTTTGGCATCCTCTGGGTCATTAGCCTGAAAGTATACACTTCGCCTTGCTAGAAGGTTTCAAGAAAGGCATCAGAGTTATACAGCTTATAAGTTCTGTCCACGAACAACTTTCTGTCTCACGGAGCCTATTGAGTCCTGAGCTGGCTGGGACCTGACGCCCCTTCTGTGTCCTTGTCAGGGGAAGGATTGTATCTCTTGTGGGCATCCCATTTACAGAATTTGACTCTGCTGGGGCTCACACTCCACTCTTTGGTGGCTATACCAGCTTTCTTCTATACGCCCTCTGCCACCATTGGAGACTCTTACTCCTTCTGCACCATCCACACCAGGAAATAACAAATGGATACAGCTGCGGTTTCCTCTTCCATCAGAGCCTCTTCTGGACAAGGCTGTATTCTCAGAAAGTGTCAACTGATCTGTGAGCAGCTCTCACCATTAGTACAGCTTCTGCCACGGCTAATTTTCATCCCATGTGGAAAGAAGCACGCCCGTTTCTAGACACCCACAGCTGGGCTTAGGGGCCCTTGAAGATCACTAACGGTGGGAGCGTCTGTCAAGATCATATGCACGCTTGCCTGGAAAGCCTGCACCTGGATCACAGGCCTTGCGCTTTCTGCATTTCTTTCAGAGTGTTCTTTGAGCAGGGGTCCTCAAGTCATTTGAGGGTTGGTGTCAAAGTGCAAGCAGGGAATGAGCCAGCCAGTCTGGAGTTGAGTTTGAAAGAGAGAGGAGGGATGTGGGATGCTGAGCTCTTGGAGAAGGGGGTGGGGAGGATAGGAGGCTGATAAGATGAAGAGGGAGGATTTTAAGGCAACAAAATGTTGTCTTTCTTCTCCTCTTTATACTTCGTTTCAGACATTGTTTTTTATTTCTTTTTTTCTATCCATACAATGTGGAGCTCTCTCATTCTTTTTTAACAGCTGACTAATATTTCTTTGTCTGTGTCCTCCTTTCAGGGACATGTTAAAAGGCCCCAGTCTTTTTTTTTTTTTTTTTTTATCACAGGTTGCAATGTGCAATCTGCACATACATCTATTTCGAGTGTGTGGGTCACCCATAGCATACAGAGCAGGAAGTACAACTGCTGACTTGAAGAGTTCGCACATTTGTAATGTTAATAGATAGAACTATATTGACCTTTGAAAGCCTCTAGTTTATTTCCCCCTGGTGATAAATGGTTCACTTTTCTCCAGACTTCACTGGGTATCTTATTGTACTTCCGGATCACAGCCACTGAGAAGAAAAAGAAATCGGAATCAGTGCGGTTTTAACTTGTACTTTGTAAATGAGTGATGTCGGTTTTTTCCAACTATAATTTTGTATTTAATTTTTTCTATGAGCTGTTTATATCTTTTGCCCATTTTTGAACTGGATTGATGCTCTTTACATTTTAATCTGGAGGAAAGTTTATACATTAGAGACATCTTGCAATGGGAGACATTTTGTTTTGCTTTGGTTTTGTTTTCCTGTCTTCTCGTTTGTTTTTCTGGTATTTATTATACACAGAATTTTCTTTTCCTGTTTATCTTCTCTCATGTCTTCTTAATCTTCTGCCACAGTTGGATGTCTTTCCCACGGCCAGCCATTCTACTGTATAAATGACCAAACCCAAGCAGAGTGTTGGGGAGAGCTTGGAAACCTGCCTGGTGTGGCAGGGAAAAGAGAGATGAGCAGACACACAGATTCATGTACAGAAGAGCTGAGGTCGGGTGGGCTGTGTGCACTCTGATGGAGCGCAACAGCAGCAGCCCCCAGCAAACCTTTTATGTGAAGCACAGGGAAGGAGTTAGCTAGTCTTAGCAGGAGGTGTGTGAGGGCAGCCATCCCAGGCTGAACACATCCTGGAGGACGGACCTGCAGTTGCTACTTTTCATAAACACCCATACTTTCACAGGCCGCCAATGGTCACCCACCTATGGGAAGGTTTTACCATCCCTCTGAACATCACACCAAAAAGGGGTTGCTTTTCCATTTCCCATGGGTCTCAGGCACTGGGTTCTTCACATGGCTGTGCCCAGTTCCTGGCTATGCTTCACTGTGTCCCTTCCCTTTCGGCAGCAGCACTCTGAATCCTCTGGGGACCTGTGACAGAAGGGATCCCAATGTTCACACTTCCCTTTGTCTTTTGTGATTACATGATCAGGTACCTTTTATCAAGCCAGGAGAACTCCGGGACTCTGTTGTTTTTCAGTAACAAAGCAAAAGAGATTGCAAGATTGGGTTTATCAGGCTGAAAGAAGATAGTAAAGTGAACTTTTAACTGTCCCTGTCAGTCATAATCAAGTGAGTCCTACCAACTGATCCTGTCAGCCTCCCTAAGTGTGAGTGTCTTAGGCTTGCTATTGCTGTGATGAAAAACTATGACCAAAGCAACTCAGGGAGGGAAGAGTTTATTAAGCTTACACTTCCACAGCATGGTTTATCACTGAAGGAAGTCAGGACAGGAACTCAAACTGGGCAGAAGTCAGGAACTGAAACAGAGGCCATGGATGGGTGTTACTTACTAGCTTGCTCCTTGTGGCTTGCCCAGTCTACTTTCTTAGAGAACCCAGGACCACCAGGGCAGAGATAGGCATACCCACAATGGGCTGGACCCTCCCTTATCCATCTCTATTAAGAAAATTCTCTATACGCTTGCCTGCAGCCTGATCCCATGGAGGTATTTACTTACTTGAGGTGTTCTCCTCTCAGATGATGTTAGCTTGTGTCAAGGTGACATAAAATTAACCATCAGAGTGAGTCTTTCAAATGTATTATTATTGTTGTTGTGGCAGTATTGGGAGTTGAACTCAATGCCTCTCACAGGCTGGTGACATACATTGCCACCTGCTAATTCCCTGACACTCTTTTTCCTTATTTTAATACAGAGTCTGGCATAGAAACCACTCTGTAGCCCAGGCAAGATTTGAGTTTGCTGTTCTCTTCTCTTTTCTCAGCTTCTCTGGTGCTTGGGATTAACAGCCTAAGCCACCAGGCCTAGCTAGACAATTTCTTGCAATGAAGACAACACAGAAGAAAGCAAGATCAGGAGATCTCATTTATAATTTCCCAGTGGTCACTTGGTCACTCGTATTTCTCGATCTTCCTTGCTGAAAAGTAAATCGTACACCCTACAGATCCATGAGCCACCAGCTCTCAGACCCAGAAGATCATATCTGCAGCCTGTTCGTAGAACTTCAAAACCAGCTTCAGGGCATGTTAGGCACATTCTGGGAGTTGGCCTGTGAGTGATACTGACTGAAAGGCCATCAGCATGGGGACCATGTGTCTGCTCTATGTGTCATCTCAATTTCAGTTTCTGTCTCTGAGGCTGAAGCAAGATTGGATCAGGGCTCCTCAGAAGGGCACTGCCCAAGCATGGCTGCTCTGAGGGATGAATTGAGCAAAAGGGCCATTACAAAGCAATTGGGTTCCCATGAGGAAGGAACAGTACAGACAACAGTGCCCAGGAAATGAAGACACGGTGAGAGGGAGAAACGAGCCGCTTGGTGGATGAAGGAGAGGAGCAAGGCAGGGGGAACTGATGACCAGGCAAGGTTGAAAAGGGGGTGTTTTTTGTTCTGGAGTAGAGAGAAAGCAAGGGAAACAAGGTGGCTCAACTTGATCATCCAGTGGTTGTCTGCTGTGGGGCAAACGTTTGCAGGGTTCATGTAGGCTGTGTGATGTCACATTGCATGTTCTTCCTCTACTCTGCAGGTATATGCCATGCAGTGTTGGCTGGAACCTGTTATCAGGGCTCGTCAAGCCTGACAATCTAACATTTACAAGATGAACTCCACCTTTTTCTGTGGCCCATTCACTTCACTACTGCATGCCATGTAGGTCAGAAGACTGAAATCAGCTCGTTAGAAACATGTGCAGTCAGTACTGTTTGGCCCTAAGATACTCCCCAGGAAGATAATTGGAACTGTGTTGGGGCATCTTTCTATTCAACCATATGATACTCCCCAGGCAGAACTGTGTTGGGGCATCTTTCTGTTGTCACAATGATGACAGTGAAGGTGGCCACTGGCATTCGGTGGGTAAGCAGGCCTGCACTTCTCTGGGCTGGTGGTCCTGGATTCTATAAGAAAACAGGCTGAGTGAGACAGAGGAACAAGCCAGTAGGCAGCACTCCTCCATGGCCTCTGTATCAGCTCCTGCTTCCAGGTTCCCACCCTGTTTGAGTTCCTGTCCTGACTTCTATCAATAAATGAGCAGGGCTGTGGAAGGGTAAGCCAGATAAACCCTTCCCTCCCGAGTTGCTTTGGTAGAGGTGTTTCATCACAGTAATAATAACCCTAACGAAGACAATGAGTGTCTTAGCTATGTGTACCAGTGCATGCATTTTGCCTGCAGAGACCACAAAAACAACATCATATTCCCTGAAACTAGAGTTACAGTGAGCTTCCATGTGGGTGCGAGGAATAGAACTTGGGTTCTCTGAAATAGCAGTAAGCTGTCTTATCATCTGTCTAGCCCCCCTCTCCTACCCGCCATCTACCTCTCAAAGTCTTCTTCACATTCAATGTCATGACCTTTAGTGGCAGAAGAAGTGAAAACACTACTCTGTACCCCAAACAGTTTACCTCTTATGTGGACATTATTTATTTCATATTGAATCAGGTAAGCATGATGGATGTCATAAGTCTAGAGAATCTTGAAAATGTGTCTGGTGTGTGTGTGTGTTTAGACCTTCTAATCACAGTGAATCTCATTTTCCTGGCAATAAAATGAAACTTTAGTTGCCTGTAGATTAAATAATCAATATTGATATCCCAACTCTTACTTCCAAAGCTCCAGATTCACACACACACACACACACACACTCACATACATGTACATGCACACATGCATGCAAACACATGCGTCGCACACACACACACACACACACACACACACGAGTGTGCACACACACACGTGCACATAGGAAAAAGTACAGTCTTGAAATATGACAAGTCTTCTATTTATGCATGCAGGCTTTCATGTTTCCTTCTTCAAGGACAAGCATGGAGAACCCGAGAACGTGGGTCTACACACTCTATGTGATGGTGCTACAGGTCTACCTCAGGCTTTGTGCTTTCTGTTCCCTGGCATCAGAACAGTCTCTGAAATTCTGTATTAGTGATGATTTTATCCTAGCACTTTCTGTAGTCATTTTTAAAAAGACCAATTTTATTTATTTATTTATTTATTTATTTATTTATTTATTTATTTATGTGTGTAGAGAGAGCTATAGTGTTTCCCCAAGAAACGTCTACTGTAGGCAGTCGTGTTTACAGTTGCAAAGTCGTATGACTAGCACCTGACAATGTAAGCAGCTGGCTTCCAGACTGGCCAGCTCAGCTAAACTGGTAAACAAGTCCTTTGTGCATGCGTCAGCCTCGTGCCTCTCCCGAGCGGGCTTATGCTAATGAGGTATTGGCAGCTTAACCTATCCTGAGAGAACACATCACCCAGCCCGCCTCGGGCAGTTATATAAGCAGCTCATTTCTGCTGCTGAGGGTCCCCGGCCATAGGTCCTCATCCTGCCTCGTCCCGTTCCAGTTCCCCGTCCCTAAGTCAAGAGTTGTTCCTGCAATAAAGCTGACTGAGAAGGATCCGACCATGTCGTGTCTTACTTGCTGGTCAAGGCGGATGCGACAGTCTACTACATGATATACACACACACACAGAGTGCTATTCACCCCAGAAAAGAAGGGAATCATCAAAAGACCAAAGTAATGATTGTACCAAAGTCCAACTTGGTGAACCAGTGAGTTCTGAGCTTACCAGGATGAGCCCCAGATGCCCTGCCGGCCCTTGTCCTGCCTCTTGAGTTCTAGGCTGGGCCTGAGGTTTCTCTCTTTGTGAATTTGGTCTGGACTTTTACCCTACAAACTACTGTGATACTTGTACTATTTCTGGTGTACTTTTTATGATAAGTGTCTGTCATAAGCTCATATATTTGAAGACTTAGTCCCCAGGTGATACTCCTAGAAGTCCGGAGTGAAAGGCAGTTCATTTCCTTCTCCACAGTAGGAAATGCTTCTACCATGGAGATGTTTTTCATGTGCCACCAACTCTCTCAGCTTGCTCTATAAACACTGGCCAGGGAAGCTGTGGCTTGTACCCTTCGTAGTTTTCTTCAGATGCTCAGATGGCTTCTCTGCAGAGCATCGCATAACAAGGACATAGCCACTCGTGGCCTAAAAGCAAAGCCTTGGACATTCCAGAATACTGTAAGACTTCTGTAAGAAGTCTACTATAAGACTACATAAAATATTTCTACATTGTGAGAAAGAATGAAAGGTCTTATTTTCCTAAGAGGTGTATGTGTTGCAAATAAAGGCCAGTTTTGCCTCAGACTGGAGAAAGCAGACCTCCAGAAGGGTTTTTGGGATGACTGAATTTGCTGTAGTTTTCTTCACATCTGAAATAACGCTAAAGCAAGTAAGAATTGCCACATTAGGGGGAAATTGTATGTATCTAAAAGTTTTAAAATATGCAGTCATTTGCACACATGAGCAGGAGACTTCCTGGGTTCTCTCTGCAATTGTTTCTATTTCCCGCCAACGCAACAGCTGTAAATGGTTTTGGTAAATCGCGCTGGTACATTTCCATTAACATTAGCAAAATTTATGTCGACTGTACAGACAACTGTGAGCATTGAAAGGCCCTCATCTTCTTGCATGGAGAACACACATCTGTGTAGCACCTACGCTTTCCCCTATGTCTTGGTGCCAGTTGCTTATCAATCTTGGTCTCCTCTGGACTCAGGAGGCTCCTTGCTCATTCATCAGGTTTAGTGTTGAGGAGCTGCATTCTGACAACACAGCTTTTCCATCTCTTCCTCGGGCACAGCTGGCTTTTCACACCAGCAGATGAGGTTTGCCTTTCAGAACAGGTACGTTAGTGTGCTGTGAAGACAGATAACAAATTGATTTTGAAACTGCACCACTCTGTATAACTTCAAGATGATGTCCGTTACTCTGTGCGCTGAATCTTTTTTTCTAATGAAATATATACAAAGGCTTACAATTTCTGCCTATCAAGAGTCATTATCCTAGTTTGCAGGGTTTTTATTTTTCTTGAAAGTCATTTGACACAATCTTTAAGCTCAGAACCTGGCTGATAAACTCATTGATGCACCTTCATATTTGACCTAGCCAGAAAGTGAGCAAGTGCTTCTCAACTATTTGTGATACCTAGTGACGTTTATGTTCATCATATCATGAACAGGTACTTTTGTGAAATGGCCAAAGAGCACACAAAGGTTTTTAATGTTTTTCATCTTCTCTGTGTTCATTTAGGTGCATGACACTATTGGTTCATGGAGCAACCCAAGTCTGGACCACACATACACATGAGCATAGCTGTATTTTCTTGGAAACACTCCTCTGAGATTCATCCTGCAGACAGTAGTATGCGATCCAAGATGTTCTCAACTGCAAGTCCTGCAAGATATTGTTGTGCCTGTGATCAAAGAAACGAACAATGTACACTTCTCGTTCACTCACCAGCAAGTATTTGAATATCTACCCCGAGCTTGTCTGGGGGCTGGATGAGTGACAGTGAATTAATTAACAAAGGTGCTTCCATCAAGGGACTTATAGAGAAGACCTGAGTGGGATCCACTAGAAGTTCAGGCAGGGTAGAAGGTTGAGGATTTTAAAAGTTAGGGTTTTCTGCAGAGAAGCCTCTTATCTTACTGTATAATGGAATGAAAGAATACATTTCTATGGAACTCATTCCACTGTAAGATGAAAAATATTATTTGAAGGGTGAAACTAACAAAGAAGGCAGAGACAGGAAGTTCTTGAACCTGGCTTTAGTTACCTTTTGATTGCTGTGCTAAAACACTGTGACCAAGCAATTTATAAAAGGAAGTGTTTAGTTGGGTTGACAGTTTCAGTGGGTCAGAGTCCATGGGGGTAGAACAGAGGCATGGAGCAGGAAAAGCTGAGAACTCACATCCTAAACTGCAAGTAGGAAGGAGAGAGAGCACACTAGGAAAGACTGAGCGAGTCCTTTGTAAACCTCAAAGCCTACCTCAGTGACATCTCCATCAAGGCCACACTCCCTAATCCTTTTCAAATAGTTCCACCAATAAGAAATACATGAACCTATGGGGGTTAGTCCCATTCAAACCACCATAGCCAAAACCACAAACAAGCAAGCAAACAAACAAAGGTCCTTTTTCTTTTTCTTTTTTTACAAAGATCCTTTTCAACAAGGTAGAAGGCAAGGACCTATACACAAGTTGTCTTCGATCTCTCAAGTTTATCCTCTGATCTGTACATCCATGTTGTGGTATACATGCTCCCACATTCATACATGTGCATGCACAATGAACATGTATATTATACATACACTATGGAAAGAAAGAAAGAAAGAAAGAGACAATTTCTATTCAACGAAATTCTTGAAACACTGGAGAAGGAGCTGGAGAGATAGCTCAGGGGCTAAGAGCATGTACTATTCTTTTAGAGGACCTGAGTTCAATTCCCAGCACCCGTATCAGGTAACTCACAGTCACTTGTAACTTCAGATCCACAGGGATCTAACTCCTTTGGCCTCTGTGGACACACGAATTCACATGCACATACCTACACCGAGATAAGATATACACATACACAGAACTTAAAATGATAAAAATAAATCTCAAAAAAAAACTACATGGGTTTGTAATGAACCTAGCTCCACATAAACTTTGATGTAACTTGTTACTGCAGACACTTCCTATTAGAAACGCTAAAAAGACATCTTAGTCTCAAGTAAAAGAGCTATCAGCTCATTACTGAAGTGTACATGAAAGAACAAGTATCAGATAAGCATAAGAAGTTGCCATGTAGAGTTAATGTGTCATTTGGTTATAACTCTTGATGGCAATTTTATGAAACAGGTTGCACAAATTTATACTGATGAGGTACAAAGATATCACTGTGGTGATAGCAGCATAGTAAAGATCTAGAACTACATATCCTAAGTGTTTCCAAAATAAACTATGTAAGAAAGAATCCCTAGTTTATTTCGAGACTAGTGTTATTACAACACCAAGCCAAAGATATCACAAGAGCACTGCAGACAAATTGTATAGGTGTAAAAGGTGAGTAAAGGTGGAAAAGTCCTCATCAAAATACTAGCAAATTGAGTTCATCAGGGAATGGAAAGGACAATACAAGTCACTAGAAGACACATTAATAAGATGAATCAAGGGAAATCTAGTCAGGTCAGAAAGGGTATTTGAAAATTTCTAGCCCTCTCTCCACACAAGCAAAACACGACTGAAAACACTTAGAAAGTGGGAACACATGGGCCATCTCTTAACTGATGGAAGCATCCAGGGAATGTCTCCCTCTAGTTATTTGATGCTGTCAATGAGTACACCTAGACAACAGTCATCACAGGAAGGGTACCCTAATCAGGAGCAAAGCATGGTTTGTCTGCCCTTCAAAATTCCTCTCAAAACTCCAGCTCTCTTTTTGTTGCCACTGTTTTCAGAAACCATCAAACTGATACTGAAATCTGTATGGAAATGCAAAGGACACACAACAGCAAAAACAATACTGAAAAAAGAGTAAAATCGTAGTACTTCGTGATTTAGAAATGCAGTAATCAAGACGATGACATGATTCTGGCCAAAGGATGGGTAAATCCTTGCATCATGGAAGTTACGGAATAGAATAACAATATTCTTACACGTGTGGTCAATTGCCTTTTAATAAAACTTCAACAGGGACAGAATAGTCTTTTTCAACATGGCATGTAGGGAACACTAGATACCTATGTTTTAATTATTTTTCTATTGCTGTGATAAAGCAATAAAACCAAGGCAACTTAGAGAAGGAAGGGGTCACTGGGGCTTATGGTTCCAGAGGGGTAAAAGTCCATCACCCTCACAGCAGAGAAGTGGCAGCAGGCAGACGTGACAGCAGGAGCAACAAGCTGTGAGCTCACATCTTAAACTGTGAAAAGTAGCAGAAAGCAAGCTCACAAATGGAGCATCGCTTTTAAGTCTTCAAGACCCACCCCAAGGAAGTATCTCCAACGAGGCCACACCTCCTAAGCTTCTGCAAACAGTGCCACCAACTGAGAGCAAGTAATTAAATGACCAAGACTTGGGGAGTGGGGGGAATGTCATATTCAAACCACCACATTTCATATATGTGTTAACCAGTTTACCTCACAGCATGTGTAAAAATGAACTAAAGGTGGACCACAAACTTGGTGTACCAGGTACAACTGAAGGAAATCAAGTTGCAAATATTGGGAAATTTGAATAAGTACAGTTTCTTCCTCTCCTCCCTCCCTCCCTCCCTCCCTCCCTCCCTCCCTCCCTTTCTTTTTTTTAAGATTTATTTTATTTAATTACTACACTGTAGCTGTCTTCAGACATACCAGAAGAGGACATCAGATCCCATTACAGATGGTTGAGTCACCATGTGGTTGCTGGGAGTTGAACTCAGGACCTCTGGAAGAGCAGTCAGTGCTCTTAACCACTAAGCCATCTTTCCAACCCTAAGTGACAGTTCCTTAAATATGGCATCTAAAGTGGAAATAACAAAAGGAAATATAGTTAAATTAAACATCACGAAGATTAAAGCTTGTTCATCAAAAGAGGAGAATTTAAAGTCAACCCATGAGGAGGAAGAACGTATCTTTGGAAGGGTTAGTAAATTAAATAGAGTTTTAAAACGCTCTTGCCACTCAAGCATCTAAAGAAAATTACTTCAACTTGCAAAAAAGCAAAGGACCACAAATAGAAGTCTTATCAAAGAGAATACAGGTGGCCTATAGATGGAAAGATACCCAGTCACTGCAGGGACATTTAAACAATAATGAGATGACAACTTAGACCAGGAGTTCTCAACCTGTGGGTCTGTGACCTCTTTGATAGTCAAATGATCCTTTCATAGGGATTGCCTAAGACCATTGGAAAATGCAAATATTTCCATTATAATTCATAACAGTAGCAAAATTACCAAGTATCAACAAGAATAACTATGTAAAAAAAAAACTATGGTTGGGGGTCACTACAACACAAGGGACTGTATTAAAGGGTCGCAGTATTAGGAAGGTTGAGAACTACTGCCTTAGATCCATTAGGATGGCTACAATGTAAAGAAAGGGAATCAGCCATGTTGTTAAGGATGGGGAGACATTGAGACCCTGTGTTCTGACACTGATGGGAGTGTACAACCACACAGCTGCTGACTGACAGGCCTGTGGTTCCCTCAGAACTTAAACCGTCCCAGCGATCCCTCTACTAGTTATACATCCAAAAGAACTGGAAATATTTGCTAGGAAAATTGTATGTGGATACTCAAACATTTTAGTGTAACACTAAAAATACCATCCAGCTGATGACTGGGTAAGTAAATTATGATATATCTAAATAATTACTTTTTAAAAATACTGATTTTATTTTTAATTCTCTCTCTTTCTGCATGTGTGTGTGTGGTGTGTGTGTGTGTCTGTATAATGCATAAGCACCAACAGAGGCAAGAAGAGGACATCAGATCCCCTGAAATGGGAGTTAAAGGTAGCTGTGAGCCACTGCCAGTGGGTACTGGGAACTGAATTTATATTCTATGGAAAAACAGAATGTGATCTTAACCAGTGAGCCATCTTTTCTGGCCTTATAATGAGTTCTTAATTAGCTATAAAAAAGGGACAAGGTCCTGGAGTAGCCAAACTTCTGAGACATACTGAAAGGCAGAATGAAAACCCATGCTTGCAGAACTGAAAGAACACATCAAGGAAAGGTATAGACATGACAGAGAAATTGTCTTCCTGTCTTCCTCAGGGATGAGGAAGGAGGCCTTTACTGGGGAGAGTGGGTAATAGACATATTCCAAAACTGCATAGTGCTGGTGCTTACACAAGATTTTAGATATCCTACAATATAACCCACTGAACTTTGCATGTTTAAATGGTTAAAATGGTGAATTTTACTTCATAGGAATTTCATCTTAATTAAAAAATGTCTTTTAAAAGCATAGCCTTGGTGGGTTATGGGCGAATTTGAATACTTAAACTCTCTGTCTGCAGCTGGCTTACCTACAGCGACTGTGCAGAGATCAAATAACTAACCAGTAATAAGAGCATGCAGGTGTGGACCAGCACCACCATCAAGCCCAACCTAGCTGCCAGGCATAGCAGGCACAGTGCCCGGGGTCCATAGCACATTCTAGAAGCCATAAAAATGACTTAATTTTAGTTTATCTTAAAACCAGCATTGAAAATGAATATATAGTCATAAATCCAGTACTAATCTTTCTACCAACAGTCATAAAGCATAATTTTAAGTGTTTTATTTTAATGGTGGAAGAGATCCAGGAAGACAAAAGTGCCTGGGGACCACAGAAGTCAACACGTGGCTCTGGCCACACAAGCAGAATTAAAGAGACACAGATGGATTCCAGAGGTTCTGAGAAGATAACAATGGATGGGGTTGGTGGTTAGATGTGGGAACCCACAGCTGGATGGATGCTAGTGTTGATCACTGAGGTGGGGACCCATGAGAGAAGACTGGGGGAAGACTGCAAGATGAGCTCATGTCTGGTCTGGAACTTTCCAAGGAGAAGAGTCTGTGTAAATAAACAGCCTTGTGGTCACCCCAACAGTTGCATGTCTCAGCTCCTTACAACTGCTCATGCAGTTGGCTTCTCTCCACAGAGCCTTCTTTGGATACATTCTTCACACTGGTATTTTCTTTATTTTACATTTACTACCAGAGACTGGAGAAACTGGAACGAGTCTCTCTCTCTTCTCTCTCTCTTTTTTTCCTGAAATGTGCAAATGCTAATGTCATGTCAATTAAAAAAAAAAACTTTAAAAAAAAAAAAAAACACATGCAGATAATGACCCAGCTTCCCTTTGCACACCAAAGCAGATAAAGCTACAAGAATTAATATAACAACAAATATTATATTCAAGAAGCCACGCTACCTATGTCCACACGGGAAATGTTCGAGGCAATGAAACTCAACAGCTGCCACTGGACTGAACGGTAAGACCAGGATGAAATAAGTGTCTTCAAGGTGTTCTAATGGGATTTTACAACCTTCTTTTCTTTAATTAAGAGACGTGATATGAATCTGATGACTTCAGCAACACCTTGAGTAACTTCAGACAGCATCTTAAGTTCATTTTTTTCAAAACAACAAACCCTTTTGTTGCTTATGTTACTCATGGTAAGGTGACATATTTTACAATTTAGAGAGAAGCTTATGTCATTTGCAAACTACACATACATACACATACACACATACACACAAAGACACAGATACACACACAGACACACACTGACAGATGTATACATATACACATACCTATTAATATACACACGGAGATACACAGACACATAAGCACCAACACACACACACATACACACACGATGACTCCTAACTAGACCACACACACACAGAGATACATACCAACACACACACAAACACACAGAGATACACTCCTATACACACAGAGATACATGCCTACACACACACACACACACACACACACACATATACACACAATGACTCCTAACTATACCCTCTGTAATAAGATACAACCTAGCCCAACACACACTGAAGAACTGAACGAAGTGTGCGGCTCTGACACTGAGAAACTTTACATCGTTGCCTTGAGAATTCCTTTTTCTTGAAAGATCAGTGGAAGCGTGTCCTTTGTAAAAATTAATTCTATGCTAAGACTCTTTCATCTGTAAATTTCTTCCTGACAGTTATTAATTTTGTGGTCCAACCAGGGCCACAGAGTCTCACCACATTAAGATCTAGCCAACTTTTTCTTCCTTTTGGCTCTGATGCCTGGGGTCACGGTCAGGCCAGAAAGAATTAGGCAGAATGTAGGTCAGTTCACCGGGTGATAAATTTGCCCATTCTGTTGGAGCCTCTGAAGTTTCTGAGGCTAATGGGATGGCAGGTGCTATTTTGAGCAAAGATGAAAGAAGAGAATCTTCAAAGTCCAGAGCCGCATGGCGCTTGAGGTTTAGAGAGTACCAGATGGAGAGTCAGGCAGCACAGGTTCTCTGCTTTAAGAGAAGCCTGCTGTTCTAGAAGCAGCCAGAAATGAAGAGGCTACCTCTGGCTGCGTGGTTCTTTTAAAATGCAGGAGGAGAAAGCAGGGAGCAGAGAAACTGGCCAAAAGGGTTTGGTTGTTCTGTGATAGCACTGAACACGGAGTCAAGCGTTGGATTCCAGCCCCACAGCACAACACTAAGTCCATATCCACAGTGGCAAGAAGTTCGTCTCCTTGGGCCTCTGTTTCCTTGTTTGCAAATGAAGGCTTCAGTGTAGCATTTAAGTCCCCATCATAGGTGTCACTATGTATCTTCATGTGTTTTAAGTTGCTATAGTGTCAGATTTGAAACTGTGTGGTTTATAAAGAAAAGAAGTTTATTTGGCTTGCTTGCAGTTCTGGAGCTGGAGCCTAAGAACATGGCACTGGTATTGGTGAGGGGCTTTCTTGCTGTGTCACAAGGTGTTGAAGGACATCACATGGTGACATGTTTAGACTCCCTGGCTTTTCTTAGGAAGCCACCAGTGTCATGATAGAGGCTCCCAGTCTGTTGACCTCGTCCCATCCTAATTACCTCCCCACAGACCGATTCTAAACATGCAAACTGAAGATTCTGTTTCCGACATTTGAAGACTAGAGACCCAATAGGTCATGGCAGAGGACTTCTGGAAGATTCTTGACAGTAACTACCAACCCCTTTCTATTGGTTTTTTTTTTCTTCCAGGTTGGTAATCTTGTTTTCTTGTGTTATGTGGTAGGCAAAGTATTGATGCTCTAACTATGTCCACATCCTCTGAATGTGTCTCCTTAGCTAGCAAAAGGGCTTGGAATGTAATTAAGATAAGAATCTTCAGATGGGCAAACTAACTTGGATTGCCCTGGTAGGCCTGATGTAATTACAAGATTTCTTCTAAGAGAGAGACGTGCATGGCAGATAGAGAGACAGACAGAGCGGGGGAGGAAGGGAGGGAGAGAGAGACAGAGATATTCATGGCGATTGGCTTTGAAGATGGAGGGGAGGGGACCACAAGCCAAGGAATGCTGGTGGCCCCTAGAAGCCAGAAAAAGGAAGGAAATGGATTTAAGATCAGGGTTTCTCAAAGGGAAGGAGAGCTCCACCAGCCAATTCAAGCTTTCTGACTTTTATAGTTGCTATATAAGAGTCTGTGGGGTTTCAAAACACTAAGTTTGAAGAAGGTTACAACAGCAATAAAAGAAATAGTCCCTGGACTGTCTGTTATGGTAGTGTGTTCAGTACCACAATAGCATCATGGTTAGCTAGCTTTTCTGACCCCAGTCTTGTGTTACCAGGGCTTTCTCTGGTTTTGCAGAGATCAATGCTGATTGCCTTCTTTGTAGCAGGGGCTCCAGGAATGCCTCCTCTGTGGTCCTGTCCCTCTCAAAGTGACATCTTGTGTTTACTCACTGATGGTGCGGGGTGTTGACCAAAGAGAAGATGGTAAGAAGGGCCAGCTGTGACTTCTGGAGAAACTTGGATTCTTCGCCTTCAGCTCTTCTGATAGATGATGAAGCTGATCCCTTAGAAGGCAGAAGTTGGCTGAGTCCAGCAGCTGCTCTGATTTGGCTTTGGCTTGCTCCAAAGATGCATAGAGTGGAGGTGTGGTTCCTGCAGGGCTATGTAAGGTACTAAAAGGTAGGATGTTTAAGAGGTGGGGCCTAGTGGAAGAATACAATTGTGGCCCCTACTTCCTGCCTCAGCTTACAACTCCTCTGCTTCCTACCTCCTTCCACCATCGTGAAGCCACCCACCACGGAACAGTCACTGGAACTGTTGATGATGATGTTATGCTCGCCTCTACCAAAACCTTTTTTCTTTATCAGTTATTCAGTCTCTGGCAGTTTGTTACAACAACAACAACAAAACTAAGCAGAAGTGTTTTATGTTTTAATCTCTGTGAAGAGAAGATCCTTGATAGAACAGTCAGTCAGGTGCACTGGAGAACAGCACCTTGCTCAGGAAGGCATCTTCTCCCTCTCTCTCCATCACTGTCAAGACCATGCCTCTCATTTCAGTGACTCCTCGGAACTCATGAACCTAACGGCTAGTTCTTGCCTTATTTGATTTACAAGATAGTTTTGTGGATACGGAAAAGGGGAGTTAGCAGGTACTGATCATCTGTTAGATCCTACCCCTGAATATGTACAGCGAGAACAAAAATGGCAGATACTGAGTGCTCACTGTATGCCAGGTACCATTGTAAGGCCTGCACGTGTTTTCCCTTCTCCTTGTTGCCTTCTAATAAAGAAGCACAAAAGGCATTAACTCTCTTTCTATAGATGAAACATTTATCCACGCTCCACATAAACCCAGCTGTCTGACAGCAAGACGGTACTCCTCCTCATTAAGTGCACACTAACATGTCTCTCAGACTTCAAAGGACACTGGTGACAAACATCTGACTGGGATTCTCACTCAGGCGTTTCAGAGGAGGATCTAAGCTCCCTTTAGTCATAATCTAGGTCCACGGCTGTCTTCTAGGACTGGTCCACACCTGTCTTCATCTACTTTCTTTCTCTACCCAGAAGACATCTATAATCTTATGATCTTAATTATGTGCCTTTAATATTTATGTGAATTTATCTTAACTACACACATTTCTAAGGAGTGTATTTTTAAAATTTGTCTTAACTTGAAAGGTACAAAACTGTATAAAGAGAAAAAAGTGTGTGTGTGTCTATATGTGTGTGTGTGAGTGTGTGTGTGTGTAGGGGTGTGGAGACCATTTTTCAGAAGCCATTCACTTACAACATGAAACTAGGTGAAGGCCCAAGAGAATCCAGTTTGTGGCTAAAGGTCTGTAGATTTGTTTCCATTGAGAAAGTGTTTTCCAAATATTTTCGGGGCCACCAAGGGAGACTTTCAAATAAGAGAGAAGAAAAGGGACCCTGTGTCTCATTGAAATTCTTATTAATCGGGAATTACCGTTGACAATTCAGAACAATTAGTGTGAAGTTTAGAATGGAGAGAAATTTGGAGACATTCCCAAGAGGAGGGCTCCATTGGTAAGCTCAAAAAGACATCTTAAAAGTAATGAGGCGGGAGGGAAAAGAGAGAAAAGAGGAAGGGAAAGGGAGGGTGGAGAATTGCCAGCTCCACAATCTTTCTTACATGGCCAGGGTGATAAACCAGGTTGGTTATTAGCCTGGCAGGTAGAAAGAAAACCCAGCACTAGTAATTGGGGAAATTAGCACCCAGGATGTAATTCGTCCCCATTTGATGTTCTTCAGAGGAGATAAAAGCATCGTTGCATGAGAACCTTTACAATTTCATGGAAGCATCAGTGACCCAAGAGGTTTTCGTGACTACAAAACAGTCATTTAGGCCATTTCCTGAGCAAGAAGTTTGGAAGAAGATAAGAAGCAAAAGCCAGCCCTGCTGTTGGCACCAGGACTGTAGACAAGTCTAATAGCTGGCCATGGCTCTGCAGGGAATGTCTCCGATTGTCAGAGGAGCCCATCGCACAGACCCCTCCAACTCCCAAGTCTGCTTCTGTGAAGTAAAGCCAGGAGAGCTGCAAAGATTCAATTCAGTGCACTCGAGTTGAGGGTAGGAACAATAAGAATGATAAAAAAAATCAGCGTGCTTTCTTCTCTAAGAGTTTTTCTATTAAGGGGACTAAGGTGCATGGCTAAGGCTTTTAGTCTAACAGCCACATGTGTCAGCATCCTCTGCAGGATGGAATCAGAACTAAGAACAGAGACACAGAGTAATTTTATTGCAGGATGGTGGCTACTCAAGATGTACAGGACACTCTCAGTTCTGAGAAAGAATAGCATTAGCCATGGCTAGACCAGATGCATGGGACTTCTTAAAGATCAGGAACCATGGTATTGTAAGGCTAATCCTTGTATTGGCTAATCCCTGACACAGAACATGGTTTATCGTGAATGTTTTTTGTTGGGCTGGATGTTGCTCGAACTATAAACATTTGGGATTTTATTAACAACACTGTCTGTTGCTAATTTTGCTTTTCCTTTTAAGCTGATGTGCACTTAGTCTTCCCGCCCCCTAACTGTACACTGCCAGGTCCATTTGTTGTAAGCACTAAGGTATAGGTGGTCTCATTTGTTTTGATTTGTTTTGTTTTTCTTATTGGCCTGCAGTCTGTTCATTCTAACACGAATGGATTTCATAAAGACAGTTTCTTTCAAATATACCATGTACTTAGCTCATATTCAAACCCATGCTTTCTTCCTCTCCTCCCCTCCCCTCTCCTCCCTTACCCTCCTGTTCTCTCCTCCCCCTTCCCTCTCCTCTCCTACCCTCCTGTCCTCTTCCTTCCCTCTCCTCTCCTCCCCTTTCCCTCTCCTCTTCTCTCCTCTCTGCTCTCCTCTGTTCTTCCCTCCCTCCATTCTCCCTCTCTTCCCCTCCCTCTCCTCCTCTCCCTGCCTGACCCTTCCCTTCCCCTCTTCTCCCTCTCACTTTCTCTTTCTTATGTCAGCTGTCCTTGTCTCATCTCTCCCTGGTCCTTTCATTCTCCTGTATAGGTGTGTGATCCTGCCTACTTACAAGGTGATAAATTGGGTGTCATTTGAAAGAGTCACAATGTGTTCAGAGTTTGCATTAAGTTTTGGTTTAATTAAATAACCTCCTTTTTTACTGCAAAAAAAAAAAAAAAACCCTCACGAGCTTTATTAAGTTAGAAAATTTACAACCAATTGCATAATCAATAAAACATTAACAAACATGTCTCTCTCTGTCTCTGTCTCTCTGTCTCTGTCTCTCTGTCTGTCACACACACACACACACACACACACACACACACACACACACACACACACCCTAAACCTTTTAAATTGATTTTCACATTCTTACAAAGCCTGCCTGTGACCTGGGGGTGAGGAGGGTGGGATCCAACACTTCCAGTAAAATGGATATAACACCATTAGCCAAGTCTGCAGGATTCTGGGGTGACGCTGTTGTATTGCTAATGGTCCTGATTCTGTGCCTTTCATGTTTATGTAAATTCATCTCGCTGCACTCATTTTTAAAGAGTGCATTTTCTATCTTACTCACCCCCCTTAACCTCAAAGTACAAAAATGCATAAGAAGAAAGAGAGAAAGCCAAGAGGATTTTGCTGAATGAACTGACTCCTGACCTCAGCTTATTTAAAGTTGCACACAAGAGGGCTCCTGCTAGGATTTGTTTCTTTCCTAGTTTCAGTGGTAGCTGCAGGGCCCAGGGCCTGGGAGCTCAGGGTAGCGGAGTGGGCTTACCTCCTGTATGTGCGCTAAGCCTGAGGTTTGATCTCAGCGCTGGAGCAAAACTGCTCCTTCATAATGATGGCTCTTGAGATGGAGCTCTTTAGAATCATTAATAATTCACCTGGATTAGAAGTCAGAACATAAAGGCTTCCCATTCGTGCACAGGTCTCAGAGCAGAAGCTTCTCAGTCATTCAGTAGGACAAAAACTACAGTTGCAGCGCGTTGAATTGTGTATGTTGTAGAGTGGAAGAACAGCCTCGACGTCCTGACCCTCAGGACAGCCTGGGTATCCCTCATCTAAAATGCTTGGGACTAGATGTTTTTCTGAAATGTTTTCTTTCAGATTTGAGAATATTTGTACATAATCAATACCAACTTAAAAATGTACTTATGGGGGGCTGGAGAGGTGGCTCAGTGGTGAAGAGCACTTGTCGCTTTTACAGAGGTTCAGTTCCCAGCAGCCACATAATAACCTCACAGCCATCCACACTCAAGTTCCAGGGAATCTAACACCTTCTTCTGACCTCCTAGGGTATCGGCGGCACATACAGTATACATACACACACATAAACACTCACATAAAATAGAGTGATTCATTTATTTAAAAAATCCATTTATGTTTGATTATATATATGCCTTGCAGAAATTTTCATATGATGATTTTAATGCACCTACAGCCTTTGACTGGATCTGTCATGTGAGGTTTAGTATACATTTCTCTCTCTCTCTTTCTTCCTTTCTTTCTTGTTTGTTTATTTTGTTTGGGGTGGGTGTCTCGCTATACAGTATATATACTATACACTCACTGGCTAGCCTAGAACTTGCTATGTAGACAATTCTGGCTTCAAACTCACAGGGATCTTCTTGTCTCTGCCTCCTAAGTGCTGGTATTAAAGGCGTGAGTCCCCACATTCAGCCAGGTATGCCATTTCTACCTCAGGTTTTGGAATTTGGCATTGGAGACGGTCAACCTGTCCCTGTAAATAAAAACCTCACTTAGCAAAAGGATGCTAAAGAGTCTGACATGGGATCTGAATGAATCTCTGAATTCAACCATAATTGTGAGTATGGAGGCAGAAGATGACACAAGGAGCCAGTTCAAGTTCCTATAAAGATGGTGGGCAGGAGCTAGCGTGACAAGCCATAGGCCAAGGGACGCCAGGGTTCCCCAGGAGCTGCAAAGCACAGATGAGCTCTCCTTCAGAGCCTTCATGGAGCATGTCGTGCTAAGACACCTCCTGTTTTTTGCTTGTTTTGGAACAGTTTGTTTTCCAAGACCTGGTATGATAAAGCCTGTGCTAATTAATGTGTAGCCCCTGAAAACCTTAGGATTTAGGTGTTGCTGCTTCCAGGACTGTTCTTATGAATAAGGAGCCTCAGACACAAGAACAGGAAGTAACTTTTTATGATGTGTCACTACTGCATCTTGAGTCCACAAACAGACATTGAATTCAAACTCTTATTGATTAAAAAAGAAAAAGAAAAGAAAGGGAAAAGAAAGCGAGGAAGGAAGGAAGGAAGGAAAGAAAGAAGGAAGGAGGGAAGGAAGGACAAAAGAAATGTGGGAAACCTCAGCATCTCTAAAGAGGAGGAATAAAATTAATAAAATCACTGATAGTCTCCCTGCTGATGCCTGCCTGACTATCTTAGGGTGACAATGCTGTGACGAAACACCATGGTCAAAGCAACTTGGGGTGGAAAGGGTTTATTTTGCTCACAATTCCATATATCAGCTCACCATCAAAAGCAGTGAGGCAGAAACTCAAGCAGGGCAGGATCCTGGAGGCAGGAGCTGATGTAGAGGCCGTGGAGGGGTGCTACTTACTGGCTTGCTCTCCATGGCTTGCTCAGCCTATTTTCTTATAGGACCCAGGATCACCAGCTCAGGGATGGCATCACCCACAATGGGCTGGGCCCTCCCCTAGTAATCACTATGAAAATACCCTACAGGCATATAGATAACCCAACTTATAGCGGCAATTTCTAAATAGAGGTTCCTTCCTCTCAGATGACTTTAGCTTGTGCCAAATTGTCATAAAACTAACCAGCGCGCTGGCGTGCTCTCAAACAGCATGCCTGCACATATTTTACTTGAAAAAGGTATGATTTTAGCATTCTTTGGAATTCCCAGATTTCTTAGTCTCCAACATAATACATAGGATTTCCACATCAGCTGTTTATTTTGCTGAGGAAGGCCACCAAGACACCGGCAAGACAACAAACCATCCTACCATCTAAAACAGTTGCCACAGTTGTGTACAAAAAAAAGAAATTTAACTCTGCAAATGCCAGGCTGTCCTCTGAGGACAGACAATGTATGTTCCTTCTCTTCCTGTGTGAGTCACATAACTGTATTTCAGGGTACCCACAAAACAGTAAGGAGTCTTGTCCAGGACTTCCCAAAATGCAGGTTTGAGTTCCAGTTGGTCTAAGATTTGATATTCCAACAAGCTCTCAAATGGTGGGGATACAGCTGACCAGTGGCTCCTTCCCTGGCCCACAGATCCAGGTGCTAGACAGTACTCTAAGGTTCTATACTCTTGGAGGAATTTATTGTGACTATCGAGAGATATGTTGTGATGTGACATCTGAAGCTCATGGAAGACTGTGCAATTGAGTTTTTAAGTTTTACAAGAATAAAACCCTCACGTTTTGAGTAACATATGGTTTTATTAGACCACTTTCACAGCTATCCTTGGCCCCATATGGCCTACTAGGCACACCTGGTCTACAGGATGACTTTTTTTTGTTGTTTCATGTAACCCCAGCTGATCTATGTAACAAGGATAACCTTAAACTTCTGATCCCCTTGTCTCTTACTGAGAATACAGGCATATGCTGCCATGGAGTACTGGACTTTGTGTGTGCTAGGCAAGTACTCCTAAGTGAGCTACACCCTTAGCTCCTCCAAGATGTCTTTCTGTGGCTTCATGAATAACCAGTTCAATGGATGCCTCTCGACTTAGATTTACTGTTGATTTTTATCTCTTTCTTCCTCTTCCTGGTGACAAACAGAGCTGGGAGGAGCATTTTGGTACCCACATATTTATACTCTGGCCTGATTAAGTCTTTAGGAGATAGTCTAGAAACTGAGTTGGTGTGTCCAAAAAAAGCACACTTAACAAGTACAACTTAGAGGCATTTGATGTGTTTCCTCTTTACTGTAACTATGCCCTGAAGTCAGTAGTTCTTCAAGCCTCTCTCCAGGCAGTGCATCCTCTGAGCTGCCACTCCTGACCCGCCAAGTAGAGGAAGCTGCCTTCCCCTTTATTGCCCAGCATTCTGTTCTGTCCCCTCACAGACTCCACCTCTCTTCAGTGAACTCCTGAAACTAGCAGGAAGCACTAAAGCTCCTCCAAAGGCCCAGGGAAGTGTCTGTCTATTCACAACTGGGCTCAAAAATAAATATGAAATGCATCTGTGAATAAGACTTCTCAGTTGATTTTATAGGTAAGTTAAGTTGTTGCTTGATTAAATAGTATCCACTGGAATGTTTTTAATATAAAACATTGAAACATGTCCTGAAAACAAATGGAAGTAAGAGAATTTCTAAGAATTGTTAATCTTGCTTATATTTACGACGTTGTTTCTAAGACAGAGTCTCACTGCCTACCTCTGGAGGAGGGTCTTGCTATGTAGACCAGGCTATCCTGGAACTCACAGCAACCACCTGCCTCTGCCTCCCAAATACTAGGTTCAAAGGTGTGTTCTACCATACCCAGCTTATATTTATAACAAGCATAGAACGTGAGTATCCCCAGAAGTTTATGGGTACGGTTATAAGAGTCTGCCATCAGGTTTAGTTTTCTGTGGCTTTTGTAAGTATTTACCTGCTCAACACCCCACACCAACCTATGGAAGGTTTAGGAAGAGAATGGAATATTGCAACACACCTTGACTTCCCTTCCTCATACCCTAGCAACTGCCTCTGAAGGGACTTCCACAGTCGCTACAGGGATGAGGGCATCCTGGAACTTGAGGCTGGCTATGGGGCTCTATCTTAACCTGGTTTCTTTTCGTATAACAATATACCACAGACTAGAAAGCTAGTTAAGAGTAAAATGTTTATTTGGCTCATAGTTCTGGAAGCTGGGAACCTCAAGAACATGCTGCTGGCAACTGGAAAGGGTCTTCTTGTCTTGTTCTGACATGGCAGAAGGCACATGGAGAGACAAGAGTCAGCACAAGAGTGCTAGCTCAGGTATCTTTTCCTTTTTTTTACAAAGTCACTAATGCTAATGGGAGTAGCACCCTAATATCACCTTTCAAAATACCTACCTTCAAATACCGCATTAGTTACTATTATACTTGCTGGTACCAAATGCCTGACTAGAATCAACTGAAAGGAAGAAGGATTTATTTGGGCTTTGGTTTGAAGGCATAATCCATCATAGTGGGCAAGGCAGAGTGGTCGGGATGTGAGACTGTTTGTTAACATCTAAGATGGGCTGGGAAATACAGACTAAATAGAAAGCCTGTCTGGGCTATGAACCTCAGACACACAGCCCTATACCAGCCATTTCCCCTAGCTAAGTCCCACTTCTCAAAGGTCTCACTACTTCCCCAAACAATGTCATCATTTGGAGACCAAATATTAAAACACATGAGACTGTAAAGATGTTTTTCAATCCAAATTTAATAACCATATATGTTTAATAATATAGTAAATATATGTATTTAGAGATTAAGTTTTAATGACTGAACTTAAGAAGTCTTACTCAAACCATAGCAGATGCCTCAACTAGAGTTGGTCAGACACAGTCATTCTATTTGAGATGTGACTCTGCTATGAGCAACAGGATCGTTCAAGGAAGCTCCCTTGAGACTCCTCCTTCCCTAGGCCTCAGTAGTCATCAGTGGGTGGATCTGTAAGAAGGGCTAGAATGTCTCCAAGTGAACCAGAAGTTGGGAAAAGAATTGAATGAGCATCAGTTGGGATACAAGGGATGTTAACATTCTTGCCCTGTGATAAAATGAAGACAAGATATCTGGAACACTGCAAGGATTTTGTTTCTATCATATTAAGGAGGCATCATTCTTTTGTCCTGTCCATTTTTCTTCTCCATTATAAGCACTGCCTCAATCTGATTGGATGGTTCAGGTGAGCAATGTACATCAATGTGTAATATGGCAAAGGAGGAATAATATTTTTATTTTTTTAATTGGATATTTTATTTACATTTCAGATGTGATCCCCTTTCCCCATCCCCCCACCCAGGAACCCCCTATCCCATCCCCTCCTCCTGCTTCTTTTTTTTTTTTTTTTTTTAATTAGTAACATTTTTTTAAATGTTAATCAAAGGCTTTATAAGTTTGGTAATGTTCAATAACAAGAAGCCCATACAATCAGAAGTGTAACCCAATACTCAACCTAGATATACCAACTATCTTTTGACTGGTGGAGACACGCGAACATCCGCCACCAAGTTCCCCTTCCCCCTCCGCCCTCTCTTTCTCTCATCTCCTAGCTCCTCCTCTTCCTCTCCTTACTCCTCCCACCTTAGCTCCTCCTACATATCACCCTTCCTGTTAAGGTAAAACTTTTCTCTCAAAATACAATTAGAGCATAACTATACCAATTTGTATCAATAAGGTACAAGATAGACCTAATACCCAGTCCATCATTTTGTTGACTAACAAGAACCTCTGTCATCTCTCCCAACTAAAAGACTTAGTTCTGAACCTGTCTTTTTTCTTGGCTTTAGAATGAATGTCAGCTGAAAACCATCCTCTCAAGTCTTTTCACTCAAAGTAAATAGCCAATATTGGCTATGAAACTATAAGTCTTCAACCCCATCAGAAATCCAGAATGACTGAATTAACTGAAATTATGGGAAGCACAAAGCATAGCTTCTAAAACTTAGCCAATTTATAGAGACCGCTGAACACCTGGACAGTCCCTATACTACAAAACATTGGAGCATCGATCTTCAGCCTTCTGGCCCAGGATCATCTGACAGACCTAGTGATGCAGAATTATTAAGGGCTGATTACTCTATATTGGCAGATATAATCAGTCGACTATTCCACAAGTGTGTCCTTTTCAGGACAGTAATTTGTCTGTAGATGAAAAGAGGCAATTCTTGCCTAGTGGCTGTCTCACCACAACTGGAGTAACTCCAAAGATGCTCAATTTCTTCTTAGAATCCAAGACAGGAAGCTGTCAGGAGCAGACAGGTCTCTAATCAAAATGAACCTTAATACAGAAGTGTTTGTAACGTCAATTCTGTGGACTTCTGACGTTTTGAAAACCAACTATCCATGTAAGGCAATCTGGATTGTTGTCTGTTAACTCCTCTCAGCTATTTCTAAATAAAATATAGAAAACACCATAATAATAAACTCAGAGCCATGAATTTGCTGTAGGCCCTTAACTCACAGGCTAACCATCTCAAATCAGTTTAAAAAGTTAAAGAAGGACTGGGTCTAAGCCTTGTATTCCTAAATGTGTTATATAGGCACAATGCCTATGAGAGTAACAATATTAATCTCACTTCTATATCAATAAGAAACTCGTACCAATTTTTATTTTTAAAATGTGCTATTATTATCATGATGATAATGATGCTGTATGTATATATACTGTGTGTGTGTGTGTGTGTGTGTGTGTGTGTGTGTAGGAATAATGTTTATATGTACTGTGTGAAGATGTGTCTCTGTCCTACCTTGCCTGCCTAAGGCATCTTCTGATTGGTCAAAATAAAAATCTGATGGCTAGTAAGCTGAGGCAGGATTAAAAGGTGGAACATCCTGCAGAGAGAGTGGAACTCTGGGATATAATGAGGTGTGGGAGATTTGCCACCCGGACCTGGAGGAAGTTAGTCAAATGAAACTGAGGAGAGGTAACCAGCCATGTGGCAGACATAGAATAGTATTAATGAGTTAAGTGAATTACGAGCTAGTTGGGAGACAAGCCTAGCTTAAAGCCTAGGCATTCATTAATAAATAATAAACCTCTGAGTTGTTATTCGGGAACTGGGCTGAGGGTGGAAAAGCCTGAGGTTACATGTGTGCACACACACACGTGTGTGTGTGGTGTGTGTGTGTGTGTGTGTGTGTGGTTACATGTGTGTATATATACATGTATGTTGGGTATCTATGCAGAACTCAGAGGACGACTTTCACTTCAGGACTCTGTCTCTCACTCTCCACTCCACATGGCTCCAGGGGTCACACCCTAATGTCCAGGCTTGTAGGACAAATGATTTTACCTGCTGATCCCTCTCACCGGTTCCGCTAATGTGGGACTGCTTTAGATGGCTGTTCCTTGGGGACAGCAAATAGAAAACACATATGTTGTCATGTACCTCAACTGCCCCTTCCCTGACGTTTTGCCGGTCTCTGATATTGGCAGATAATGCCAATTGGCAGATAAAGATTACTAAATGGTTTCCTAAATCTGCCAGGCTTCCCGAGATCTTAAACATGAGGCTGCTGAGTCGATTCAGGCCTGGGGACACCGGTTGGATCAGACTCTGTGGGACTGTCATTCTGAAGTCATAACATGTAGTATCCTTGTCATTGTATGTGGCACACCATAGAGCCCAAATAACCAACAGCTTGCTGGTTAAATAGACCAACAAGTAGATCGAGTGGGTAAAGGCACTGGCCAATAAGACTGAAGGCCTGAATCTGACCAGTGGGACCGACATGCTAAAAGGAAAGAACCAACACACATATAACTTCCACATGTGTGAGATGGCATGTGCATGTCAACACACACATACAGACTATATGTAACTAAAATTTTTAAAATTTTAACAGCTAGGCTCAACTGCACATCTGTACTTCCAGCGATTCAAGAGGCTGAGGCTGCAGAAGTGCTTGGATCCAGGAGATCTGGACTATAGTATGCTACACTGTGGGACATCTCATTTTGCCCAGGGAAGGAGCAAACCAGCAGATAAGATAAACCTGTTAAACGAACCCAGATATGATCTCTGAATTCTTTTCAGCATAATGCTTCTAAAAGCTCCCACAAATTGATTGGATTTGGCAGCACGGGGAACCCGTTCACTGTTCCTGCTTCAAAGAAACACAGTTAGCATCTGCCAACACAGAACACATTTGCTCATCTCTGCACAAGTGTGTGTTGAGAACACGCATAATGTGTATGCAAATACAGTTTGCTTAGAACATGAGATTCTCTGCCGCCCCCCACTACCCCATCCCTAAATATACAGTTTCATGAAAACCACACCTGTGACTGCTTATGGGAATGGGAAAGGGTCCAAGTTACCCTCTCCAATTTCTAACCCTAGCCTATGAATTTCTAAGCCGTGCTTCCTGTAATAAACCACAGGGCTTGGCAGAAAGGTGCAAAATATTTATATCTGGGTCTAACAAAGTTTTCATTGGCTTCCTCACGCAGAGTTCATTATAGCCACGTTTGTGGACTTTGCTCTTTCATGTCTCCCTCCAGTTTGGCTTCCTACCTCTGTCTCCACCGCTTCCAGCTCTTTAGGATGTGTGAAGACTCAGACACCATCAGCACTAAAGTAGACATCGGTGGATCCCATGAGTGGTTAGCATTTTCAGCATTTCTGTGAAAACCAACTGGAAAAATAAACACAAGAGGAGCAGACAAAATTTTCACGTGGCATCTTAGTCTCCCAGCATCTACTCTTGTCGCTCAGCTTCAGGACAAGGTGAGAGATGTGATGTTTTCCTTGCCATTTGGAAAAGACAATTCCAAATTCGTCTTCTTGCCAAAAAAAAAAAAAAAAAAAAAAAAAAAAAAAGCATTTGATCAGAAAGCTAGGCTCCCAACCAAGCTCGTGAAGAATCTTCCTGCCTCTCTTCCCCTTTCATGTCTCTCAGAAGCCTTTGGGCCACCACAGAAAGGACATAAAATGACTTCATCTCACCATTTCCAGATGCCTCTTCTGAGTTATGGCTTTGGCAGTGCAATCATTTGTCCCCAATCCTGTGGTTTCTTTAGCTGAAAAGAAAATTAGAAAATTTGGGGATCGAGAATGTAGTTGAGCAATAGAACTGTTGCTTAGCGTGCTTGGATCTTCCTAGGTTCCACACTTAGGACTGGGGGAGGGGGAAATCAGAAGCTAAAGCCCTTCCTTTGGCCAACACATCAGTTACTTTTATGTCACTGAGACCATAATATCTGACAAAAACAACTTACCAGAGACAAGTTTTATGTTGGCTCACAGTTTTAGAGCCTCATCCCTTGTGGTAGAAAAGGCATGATGGAATTCAAAGTCATGGGAGCATGTGGTAAAACTTCTCGTAATGGCTGACAAGGAAGCATAAAGAACAAGGTGAAACCAAGGACAAGTACAACGTTCACAGGCTTACCTATTGTGACCAACTTCTTCTAGCCAGGCCTCGCACTCAACAAGTTCTGTAGTCATCTACTCCTACAAGCTAGGAACAGAGCTACCAGTGTGGTCACATATGCTCAAAACCTTAGCTCACAGAATACATTTCATATGCAACAACAATGGCCAGAATGTAAGTTATAGCCAGCATCAGTAAAAGAGAAGGAAAATATATGTGAGACGTAAGCGGTTGTTGAATTCACTTAAGACAATGGCTTTGGCTCAGTCAGAGAGCCTCGACTGAATACAGTTCGGCTATAAATTTTATGGTGAGATTATGAGTACCCTATGGGAAATGCAAAATACTCTTTGTTAATTATAGTTTTGGAAAATGTCGTAGCAAACACATTTCAAGTCCATTAAAACTGTCAGAGTTGACAGGATTCCTTCTGGTGACAGCTGGGCAAAAGCAAGAAGAAAAAAATTTCCTGTCCATTCAGGTTCATGATACGAATTAGAATAGCTAAAATGGTCAAAAGGTTAATGATCCCCTTGGGAACAAGAATTGTTCTTTGTTGAAAGAAATGGAGGTAACAAGTCATGATGAACTATTAGAAGATGAGCCTTTTGGAAAGCATAGATTTGCAAAATTCCCTAATGCAGTTATTAGACAAAGCCATATTGTTGCCAAATCTGGCCCTAGAGAGTGATGGAGAGGCCACAGCAAAGATCTGGAAGCCTGCTCAGTTTCTGAAGGACAGTGGCGCTTGTTGACCACAGAGGCATAATCGCAGAGGCGACATGGCGTCTGAGTCAACTTTGGGTTGGTTTTCTCACAGTTTGTGTTAATGCTTCTGAGTGCTGGCGTTCATTCTTTCTCTCCAGTTTCAGACACTGGGGAGCAGCAATCCTCTGGCCAGGCTTTCTGAAGAGGTTCCTGGCCAAGTGAAACATGAATTTTCGGAGCCAATTTCAAAGACAATTGGTCCTGGTAGACTCTTGTTTTACTAAGGGGTGGAAATGAAATTGGGCTCGTCACAGTAACCCCTACCCCCCCCAGGGCTGGGAGAGGATTAACACTGCCATAGACCAAGGGAGACTTGTCACATAAGTAGGGAACTGGTGAGCCTCACAGGGAGAAATTGTTTTCTGGGAACCTGACAATCAATAGGTCATAGATCTCTCATCCAGACCTCAGCGAAGGCCATTTTGCAAAAGTCTCATGTTTTCATCTGTAGAATGGGCAACACCCACCTCACAGGACTATTTTGAGAATTAAACAACAAAGTAAGTAAAATGCCAATCAAGTCTCTTTGTAGATGTTCCCATTTTCATCATTATAAAGTAAGAAATAACTGGTGACAGTGAGCATGTGCCCCTACTATGTGCTAGCTACGGTCCTTCTGTTTGCAGCTGGATACTCTCACTGTCTTGATGAGATGTATGGCTCAAAAGAGACCTCTGAGGCTGTTAGACCAGGGAGCAGGTGGGAGCCACTGGGTTTTCCCTTGGACAGATACAATTATATCACTGGATCAGCCTTCATCACTTGGTCAGCTGCCAAGGGAGATGCCAATGAGCTGCTGGCAGCTGCTAGAAAATGCTGCTTCTCAAGAGGAAGACTTTATTGCTTTTTTTTTTTTTTAATTGGGAACTTTTCTTCAATCATTTATAGAAAATATAAAAGCCAGAGGAGATCAAGTAGGATGCAATGGGGTCAGAACCACTCTTCCAGATGTGGAGCACATCTGCTTTTTGCTTAAGCAGTGGGAGCTAGGGTAGAGGATTTTCACTGGCTTTTTGGGTCAGAGACAGCACCTGAGAAGCTTCCTGGATAACCACATCCTGGTAAGCAAGAGACTCAGCTTCAGATCTAACTGCTCGTCACCGGCCTCTGTCTTCTCCTCTTAAGCTCCTCCTCTTCCTCCCTCCTCCTTTTCTTGATCCCTTTCTTCTTTTTCCTATTTCTCTTCTGTCATGGTATTGCCATGGGGAATAATAAACATTCTGTCTCATAAGTATAAATCTTGGGGTAGGTGGAAATCATAATTCCAGAAACAGAATGGAGCTCACTCATGGTCTTCTCATGTTCCAAGGTGCACAGGGCTCTTTCCTGTGGCTCCATCTCACACAGCCCCTGGCTGTGGTCCTGGACAGAGGGAAAAGTGGAAACTATCCTAATGTTACTTTTCATAACTCATTTTTAGGCTGAACTTTAAGATGTACATTCATATAAATTATATATTAAAATATCTATCTATCTATCTATCTATCTATCTATCTATCTATCTATCCACCTTCATTTGGTAATGGCCAGACCTTAAATGTATAGTGCCTTCCCCTAAGGGACCCTGCAAGGCATCAAGAAGGCTCAGCTGGGTGACTCTTCTCATTTTATGACTTCTAAATGGCACCTACTGGAGAAGTCAGCAGAGGCCAGACATCTGCCCATTCTCAACTGCCCCTGCGTTCAGAAGAACATGACCCTAGCTGTCATCAGAACTCCCCTCGGGTCCTGTGATCCATGTGTGAATACAGAAGTGATCACTCAGGGGGATTTTTTAACGTCAGCTTGGCACCGTGATGAGCTTGTGTTCCCATGTGCTCATCTAAACACAAATCCATCGTTCCTCCTGTCTGAACCAATGTGAGAGACAAAGGCCTGATAGCATGAAGCAGGGTGCCATGGGTGGTATGTAGCAGAAAAGGGAAGATGTTTTGCAGAATGCAAGGCCTTTATCCCTGAGAGCAAGGGAAGAGCCTGTGCTTGTATGGATGGCCATTGTGTCTAAGAATCTACAGGATTTGGAAGAGTAAGCAGGGAGGAAATGATGGCATCTGAACCACTCTGGAGGGTGATCATGGGAGAAACATAAGGAAAAGAAGGTGGAAAAGAAGGCTTTTAAAGGAGGACCCGAGACTAGCAGAGTTTTCCTCTTGTGCTTTTGGGAATAGTAGTAAGCTGAGTACACAGAGAAGCCCAAGGAGAAAATACATCAGACAGGGAGTGGGCTGTGTCTGGACGGGAGGAGGTGGGTGGTGATTGTTAAGTATATCTTCGAAGGAAGGAACAGCACTTCAATGTTGGCAAAGTTTGGGCTCCACCCGCTAAACATTCACCCATGTCATCATGCTATGCGGAGAGCTCGCAAACCACACTTAGAGGCACACACACCAGAGCAAGAGTGGTTAGGAGACCGAGGTGAGGTGCAGAGTGAAGAATCCGCCAGGAGGCATCCCAAATGGGGTGAGAAGGTGGGGGTGGGGAGTTAAAAGAGAAGCTAGTGAGGTGGTAGGGCCAAGTCCCCAGGGTACCCGAGAGGCTGAGGAGTCCAGGGTGGACAAGAGTAGAGAGGAATGCCTGGGAGGCCGGGGTGTGGAATGCATGAGAAAGTGGCTGTGGGCCTCAGTGCTCCCCTGGGGTGCAGATCATTTAATGGTCTGCAAGTGATTTAACATCCCCAGTTAGGGTTCCCAGGGAAAAGTGTCTCCATTCCCACCACAGAGGGCTGTGCTGGCTGGCGGCTTACAGGGAGGGAGCCACCATGCTGGGGAGCTCTGGCCTGGACAGGGCTAGAAGTGACACTGTGGTGATTGCTGCTTAAGAACCAACAGCAATTATTAATTATGATCTGAACAACAGGCAAGGTCACGCATAATTGCTTCTTTTGCCCGGAGAACCCATTTCTCAAACATCTCATTAGTATTATATAGTCGTTCTTCTTACTACGTGTTTTCTCTTTCTTCCAAAGTCAGTTATATGTTTGAAAAAGACAAGAGAGGAAAACTATAGTGTCTACAGTGAGAAATATATTCAGTGGTAGCTAGGAAGCGGTAACATTTAAATTTGTCTTTTTTTTTTCCCTTCCTACCTAAACATTGAGAGATACTGTGATACTGAGGTGAGATTTGGTGGATTCAGCTATGTGTAGCTAAATTAAGGTACACTGATCAGCATGCTTGGGTAGTGGAAAAAGTTTAGATGAAATTCTTTAAAAACGTTCAGAAATAGTATTCAAGGGCCATGCATGTAGCTTAGTAGGTAGATTGCTTGCCTAGCATACATTAAGCCCTGGCTGGATTCAATGCTTAACACCACAAGAGGGGATAGATGTGTTGGTTCACATCCAAAGTAGGCTTAGGAGGTCAAGGCAGGAAGATCACCGAGTTCAAGGATATCCTGGGCTACATAGTTAAGTTGGTGGTCACCCTGGCCTGGAGATCCTTTCAAAGAAGAGGAGGAGGAGGAGGAAGAGGAGAAAGAAGAAGAGAAGCAAGAGGAAAAAGAGGAGAAGGGGGAGAAGAAAGAGGAGGAGAAGAAGGAGGAAGAGAAGGAGGAAGAGAAGGAGGAAAAGAAGGAGGAAGAGGAGGAGGAAGAGGAGGAGGAAGAGGAGGAGGGACAGGAGGAGGAAGAGGAAGAGATGAGTAGGGGAGGAAGAGGAGGAGGAGGAAGAGGAGGAGTCAAGACCCTGGAATGTTCATGGTTTTATTTATCAGTTTATCACTACATAAAATACAAGACCCATCTGAATGGAAGCCAGTTTTGTTTTGTTTTGTTTTTTTCTAGAACAGAAGTGGAGAATATTATAATAAATACCATTGTAAGATCTCTGCCTGTTATTTCCCATCTTTTTCTGATGTCTCATTTAGTGTTCCCTAACACAGAGCAGGGTTTTAAGTCACTCTGCTGTCCCCAACTGCTGTGCTTAAATTGTTTCTGGAAGCATCGGGCCCCCTGAGCCCCCTGAGCCCTCTGTGCAGCTGCAGATTTAGCTCTGGGCTGGGGAGATTGAGAGCAAAGTCATTTGCATCAAAAAACACTAGCTGTCTATCCCCATTAGAAAAAACACTTGGTGTTTCGGTGCAAATTATTTTAAAAGGGCAGATAACTTATGAATGCAGAAAGGGTAATCCATAAAGATGTATGCAATTTTGTTCAGTTGGATGTCCTCAGGGCGGAAACACCATGGATAACAGGCACACTAAATACAAACAGACACAATCATAAGACGTGACACCCGTGATTAAAATACCCCTTTCAAGAGTCCTTCACACTTACGAGGGAGTCTCTGCCTGGTTATTATCAAGGCCGTGAATTTTCTTTAACCCAGAGATAGGTTAAGACAAAGAGGCTCTGTCTCCTCTGGATTCCTGGAAGGTTGCACATTTCTAGAGTTTTGCTGAGACCTATCCAGGAGCACAGTACTGGCTGGATTAGAGAAGGCTTCTGCATGAGAGGTTAGGAGCTGGGTTTTCGAAGCAGCAAAGATCTATTTCTCAATGCCAGCTTTGCCACTTCTCTGATACCTAGAGCTCTTCCTCTGCAAATATCAGAGTGGCTTTGTTGAGAGGATTAAACACAAACCACCAAACCAACCCAAGCCAAGCCAACGACCCAGAGATGAAGTGTTTCACTCTCCTTTCTACCTGATGACACACAGGAAAGACTGAAGAATAAACCGTGCCCTGTTTAGTACCACACAAAAGAGAGATTTGGGAGGTTGGAGAGATAGCTAGGCAGTCAAGAGCATAGCTGGCTCACAACCTCCTGTGACTCAGCTTCAGGAGATCCAATGCTGTCTTCTGGCCTCCGAGGGCAACCACACTTATACGTACACACCTACATACTGACACACAAACATACACAGAATTAAAAAAATAAAAATGAATCTTCTTTTTAAAACCCAGACATATATCTTCCAGAGTCTACTCTCCTGGGCACTGTGCTTTGGTTTGTTTCTTTGTCTTTATATCTCGCACTGGCTCCTGCTCAAGCTTTGTGTGACATGGGCACCGGCTGCTTATTCAACAGTTACTTAAGGGATGCAGGCGTTTGCTTTTAAAGTGGAGGAGAAGGGATAAGTTCACTTGTCCTTAATGAAGTTTAGGAAAATGAAGCCCAGTGGACAGAGGGCACCAAGGAGCCTGAGAACAGTGTCATTCTGTCATAGGCCCTGTGGGCAGGGGGCCAGAGACTGAAGGCAAGGTTTAAGTTTCCAGTTCAGAAACAGAACAGCAGCAGCAGGTTCATACTGGTGGAGAGTCTCCCCCTCCATGCAGTTCCTGGAAGACTGACCTTGAAGGCAATCGTCAGTGTAAAATCTTAGAAGGTTTTTCAGAGATGCTGAGTTTAGCGCCGACCAAACCCAAATCCACAGCACCAACTAAACCTGAATCCATTTCCCAATACCACCTCCTCTCGCTTGCTCTGAGATCTCGGGTACAGTACTCAACACTGTCTTAGCGTCTTAGTTTGTCCAATTTGAAAGAGAGAAAGGTAGGACCAAAAGAACCTGTTCTCTCAGATTTCTTATGTGAAATAAAATATACAAATCTTTTGGGTTAAGAACACAACCCTTGGAAAAATATGCATTTATTAATGTGCTACACTAGTCAACATCATAGAAAATGCCCACCTATCTGACATATGATTCAAGAAATACTGTGTCTAAGAAGATCCTCCTATGAGCGAGTCTTCCTGAGTGTCAGGTAGTACCTTGAACAAGTGTTGTAATTTACAGATGCAAGCTCCTTCTATAATATTTCTTCCATCTCCACAGGTTTGTTTAAAAGAAGAAAGGGACTCTTAGGGGAAGAGATGCAGGATGAGGGTGGGCTATTCTAGACCAGGAAGTATCTCAGTCCCAAACCAATACCTAAGTACAAAGGATGATGGGAAATGTAGTTCAGGAATGAACACAGGCAAAGTTCAAACAGTAGACATTTAAAATTCTCATTGTTTTTTCCTATTAAAAAATATTGTTATCAAAAATAGTGTGTTAAAGGCACAAGGTTCAATATGGTCCCATTAGAATCTAATATCTAAATGAACTCCCTGACACCCAGTAAATATGGGCAGGTAGTGAGCATAGCTAGCTGTTAGATAAGAAATGACTTCAGCAAAGGGTGCTTCATCTCATCTCATTAAAAGCTTAGAAATCTCAGACAGTGTGGTCACTGGCTCCTGTGAAAGACTCATTACATGAAGCAGCAGAGTAAGAAACTGGTGCGGGAAGGACGGAGCACTGGAGAGCACGTAATGAGATCTGGTCTCTGCCTTCTCCTTTGCCCTCTGGTCCCTAGAAGCCACGAGAACACTTCTGAGCATGCACGAGTTTGTCATTCTGCTCTGGGAAGTCAACATTTTCTCAGGGAAGAAAATTTTCATGTACTTTTTTCATTATAATATGATTCCTTTTTTTCTTTTTCTTTTTTTGTTTATCTTGTATGTTTAGAGAATATGTATGTGCTTTGGATCTTCAAAACTCACCAGGAAAGAGTAAATCTATGATACAGATTCAGTTGGTTTCCACCAGTAGTTTTAGATTTGACTGGGTCTTGAACTCATAGAGATCTACCTCCCTCTGCCCCCTTCCCCCAAGACTGGCATTAGAAAGCCTGCTCATACCTGGCAGGCTTTACTAATAATGTTTCATTTTTGTTAGGTAGCTCAGGAATGTTCAGTGGCTGCAGAACAGTGACAGGTTTCTAATGCATTTTTTTCTTTACTAATATATATTCTTTGGTGGAATCAAAATAACTTATATACTGAGTTTTCTCTTTAATTCCTTTATCTCCTACCGATCTTTATGTCTCATATTAGGTACCATCCTTTACCTCGGCAAAACATCCCTTTTTAGTCATCCTCTTTGGGGCGACAGGTCTCATGTCTGGAAATAACTCCAGCCAGGGGTGGATGCAACAAAGGACTTTTCTGAGTGCTGGATCTAGGATGTATGCCTCTCTCACTCTGGGTAGCTTTAAGTTTTGTTTTCTTCTCAGCCCTCTATTTATTTACAAGCTTGTCGAGTCCCGTCGGCCGGCAAGTAAGACACGACAAGGCTGGTCTTTTCTTTATAGCTCTTTTATTCTAGACAACGCTGGATCCTTCTTCACAGCTCTTTTAGGAACAATCTTTATACATCGAATGGGGAACCTCAAGCAGCTGAAATGTACTGCTTATATACCCTTTTAAGGGGGCGGGTCTGGCAGCCTGTTCTCTCAGGATTGGTTAGGGCCAATACCTCATTAGCATAAGCCCCAGAATTGGCTGGGGCTCATGTCTCATTAGCATAAGCCTCAGGATTGACTGGGGCTCATGTCTCATTAGCATAAGCCCCATGATTGGTTAGGGCTCGAGCCTCATTAGCATAAACCCCATGACTGGTTAGGGCTCAAGCCTCATTAGCATAAGCCCTCTTGGGAGGGGCTTGAGGCCAACGCATGCGCAATAGGGTTGTTTATGTAGGACGCTGCGCCGGTCATATTGGAAACCGGAGCCGTCTCTCTTTGGCCGCCTACCCAAGCTTATCTTTATTCCCTGGAACATTAGCTCCTGAAAGAAGAGGGGGAACTATGGGTGTCTTTATTCTGCACTGCATGCTTAGTTTTGAGAATGGCTCCTCCTCGTACCTAATAGATACTCAATGATATCAAGATACCCATATGTAAAATTTCAGCTGGGGACATTCTGGATCTAAGTGCTACTGATCACTCCCCTTACACTAACCTGGGTCTCGTTTTCCCTAATAGTAATATCTGAGGCAAACAGTATGTTGCCCCAGCCACATTCACTTAGGGAAGTCTGAAGCTCACAGGGTCTCTGCACCTTGGCATCATGGGAAGGGAGCAGCTCTCTGGTGTCCTCTCATAGACTTGCCCTACTTAAAAGCCATGCTCTTTCCACATAGCTTGGATGGAATGAAGCATGGGAAACATCAGAGCAGATGGAGAGGGCAAGCGCACAGTGACTTTGGGACTTCCAAGGGATAAATTCTCACAGGAAGAGGGTACTGTGCTCTTGGCTGGGGACTGAGGAAAACTGAGAGAAGAATTTGAGGAATGATTAGTGCTTTCTGGCTATTTAAAACTTTTTCTTTATTAGAGATTTAAAAAAAATAGACACATATGTTTATAGATAGTAGAATAGGATTAAAGAACCTCCTGTTTCTTAAAAGGTTTACTAATAATTGCTCTCCTCTGCCTTTGCTCAGGCCTTTCTCGGAGCAACAGAAAACAAAATTGGGGCAAGGAAGATCTCCATGTAATTCTGAGAAAAGTTTCCTTTCTTAAAGTCATACTAAATTGTTGGTCATGAGTTACTAGGTATATAGGGAGCAGAAACAACATTCAGGTTGGAATCTTTAAGCATTTAAAACATATGTGAGGGGCTGGGGAAGATTACTCAACAGTGCAATGATCTGAGTTCAAACCTCAGAACTCTGACATGAAGGTGGAAGGAGAAAACTGACTCCACAATATTTTTCTTTGGCCTCTACATGTGCCCACATACAAACTGTGGTGGTTTGAATAGGTTTGGTCCCTATGAACTTATGCTTGGTGCAAGGGGAATGGTCTTTTAGGAGGTGTGGCCTTGTTGGAGTAGGTGTAGCCTTATTGGAGGATGTCACTGTGGGAGCAGGCTTTGAGGTCTCCTATGCTTAAGGTCTGCCCAGTGTGGAACATAGTCTCCTTCTGCTGCCTGCAGATCAAGATATAGAACTCTCAGTTCCTTCTCCAGCATCATGTCTGCCATTCTTCCCACCATGATGATAATTGACTTAACCTCTGAACTGTAAGCCAGCCACAATTAAATGTTTTCCTCTATAAGATTTGCCTTGATCATGGTGTCCTTTCATAGCAATAAAACCCAAACTAAGACACCCACCCATATATACATCATACACACAGTTACAATAATAGATAGATAGATAGATAGATAGATAGATAGATAGATAGATAGATAGATAGATGGATGGATGGATTTGAAAGTCATTCCTCATCCTAGAACATTTCTGAGCTTTAATCATCTCCTTGTAAGCTCTTACCATCGTGGGTTTCTGTGTCCCCATTACTCCAAACACAGACAAACAGACAGTAAGACAGACAGACAGAGAGGCACTCAGAAGTATAGTACTCAGCAGACAGATATATATATATATATATATATATATATATATATATATATATATACAAAAAAAATAGATTCATATACACGCAGACTGATACACACATAAGTAAATAATGAAAAATATTCTCTACTGGTGAAAATATATTTGGCTGAGTCAAGAGACAATAAACCATTCTGCCAATGTCACACCCAGAGTCCCCTCTGTCCTAATATTTTGTGCTCTAGTATATAATCAGGAATGTCTCCTTTTACCTGGAATCTACCTGAAATTTCCTGGGAATTGGGTGGCAGTCTTTGCCTCTGGTCCTGTGTTTGATTCTAGGGCCCTGGTTGATTCTCTAGTCCTCAGTCCTTGGCAATTCATTTGGGTAGACCCAATATCATCAAAAGCAAGTCTGATTTTGCTCACAAGAATAGCTCACAATGGAATCTTAAAAAGATACCACCCATTTTTTTTTGCCTTTGTCATTTTCCTTTCCTTCCTTCCTTCCTTCCTTCCTTCCTTTCTTTCTTTCTTTCTTTCTTCTTTCTTTCTTTTTTTTTTTTTTTTTTTTTTTTTGAGATAGGGTCAAGGCTGACCTTGAACTTACGATGCCTCCAAGACTGGCCTTGGACTCCTGTCCCCCTTGCCTCTGCATTCCAGGGACTAAGATTACAAGCACATAGTACTACTCTCAAGTTGTTCCCTCTTTTGAAACAGAGAAGTAACTTGTAAGTTTACATCTACACAGTGGCAGAGCTAGAATCAATGCTTGGGCTTCCAGATTTAAGCCAGACTTCTTTTTATTGAAATATTCACTTATTCTTCAAGAGGGTTTTTCCAAATGCTAGTTGTCACCCCAGGGAGCTGACAGTGAGGTTCACAGAATAGATATGTGGTCAGTAGAATGGAGGGCATTCTTCAAGAACTAAAAATAGATCTAGATTGAAAGAGAAGTATATCTTTACACACAAAATTGAACTTATTGTGGGAAGTATAATTTATAGCTACGATCCAGATGATCTAATACGAACAAATCACAAAGAATTAAATCCTCTGCTCTTATTCCTGAAAATATGCATAATTGCTTCCTCTTTATTGATCATGCAAAAGATCTTTTATTGTTTCTGACAGCTCCAGTATTGTCATGACAAAACGTGAAACTTCTTATGGTTGATATTCGTCAACTCATTAATTTGTTTTAGATATTTTAAAAACCAAAACATTCCTAAAGGTCTGTGGAGGCAGAGGTGATGTTTTTAAATCCTGACTGAATTTTCATCCCAGGGATTGGGAGTCTTTAAGTCACTCAGCAGGAGGGTCCTAAATGGGCTTCTCTATGCAGAGGAGGGTGTGAGCCCTTTGTAAATATCCTTGGAGGAGCAATGGACAGGGAAACCAGAAAGTATCAAGTGACCCTGATCCAATGTCCGAGCCACCACAGCTTTCTGAGTGGGATTCAAGTACCATATCCTAGCATCACACATGATTCTGTGTTCATTGAACAGCTGAAGGGACATTTAGAAGCCAGGCTTGATGTACGAGGCCTCCTAGATTTGTGGTGGGTGTGAGCACATCATCTCTTGGATCTACTTCCCTTCTGCCTAGGTGAATATTTCTACCTCTTGCTTCTGCAATCACTTTTGGGAGGGTCCTGGGGGCTTAGAGAGTACTGGCCAAGGCATTGTTGTGCCTGTTAGCAACTCCAAGTAAATCCAGGTTACAATCTAACCCAGTGTGGTGGCTTGAGTAAGAAATGTCCTCCGTAGCCTCAAGCATTTGAACACTTGTTCCCTAAGTGGAGGCGCTGATTGAGGAAGTATAGGAAGTACAGCCTGGTTGGAGGAACTATGTCACTGGGGGCTAGTCCTGGAAGTAAAACACCTTGCCTACTTGCAGTCTGTCCTCTCTGGCTGCTCCCGTCACCATGCTGTCCCTGCCAGGATGTACTCTTTCCCCTCTGGAGCTTTAATATCACATAAGTGTTTTCTTCCATAAGTTGCCTTGGTCACAAGGTTTTACCATAGCAACAGAAAAGTAACACATGCATCCAGAAGCGCAAAATCCAGACTTCTTGAGCGCTAACATGATGCTACAAGTAGTACTCTTCATTCCTCAAGTGCCGAGTTATAGGTAAAACACAGGTGCATTAAAAAAAATGTTGTGTAAATGATCGTTATGACATGCATGTAAGGTACATATGAAACAGACTTTGTGTTAACTTCTGGGTCCTATTCCTTATCTAGTTACATACATGCAAGTGTTCCAGAATCTGAAGTAGAAATAGTTTTGGTCTTAAGCACTCCAAATAAGGGATAGTCCTCAGGAAGCGGAAGGGAGAAATAAAAAAAAAAAAGAATTAGGTTTTCTCGCCTCTCTCAGGCAGTTCAGTATTGTGAAAGGGTGTCATGCAACTTGGAATATGGAGGAAGAAAAAATTCAAAGTTAGATTTGCCCTTTCGTCTCTGGATGACCTTGGACCCCGCTCTGTCCTGTGGAAATGAGGAAATAATACTGCATACAACTCAGGACTGTTTTAAGGACTAACTGATGAACATTGCAAAATGACTGTCTTGGTCACTATCATGTATTATTACACCTAATCCTTGTGGGCAGAGATCTCACCTAGTCCAACCTATTTAGAAGTTTCCCAGAGCCGGAGAGCTAGGACGTCTTGTTTTGCTGCCACATAGCTGTTGGCAAGGATCCTTTAGGTTACAGCTCTCCTACAGGCTCAGCTCAACATTTTTCTCTGTCACGTTCTGTTTTATTTTTCCTAACATTGGTTTTTGATAGAGAGTCTTACTACATAGCTAGGGTTGGCATCAAGCCTGAGAGCCTTCTGCTTCGGCCTCCAAAGTGCTGGGATGACAGACGTGTGCCACCACACTCGGCTCTATCTCCTGTTTAGAAGAAAACATGCCATTTGCAAGTTTTGAAAATTAAACAGAAGAAAATGATGTCTATTTTCTTCAGGGCTTCTGACAGAACCTCGTTTCCTATTCGGTGCTCACAACTTCTGGAGGGTAGGCTCTGTTGCTCAACAGCAGACTGTATGATGTGCTTAATCAATAATCACTGGATAATGGATGGCTGCCAACGTTAGAAGTGATGGTTGAATAGAAGTTAACGTTTTGTATAATGCGTTGTTTTTCTCCAAACGGGAACAGTTGCAGACAGCATGTTCTCAATAGCTAACACCTTCAGTTTTATTTTTAGGTGCTTTCCGATTTCAAAGTTAGGAGATTCAGCAACTAAAATCCATCAAGGTAAAACCTAGCTGAGTCTCTCTCACTTGTTCGGTGGACATTGACCTAGACAAGGCACTTACAGATAACCTTCCAGAGGTCATCGAAGAAGTCAGATCCCGTGTATTCATCCATCGGATAACGAATTATTTCCTGTTTGGGATAAAATCTCTTCTCGTTGCCCTTTTAAACACAACTTCACACCAGTTACTCAGTCCAAAGTTTACTTCCAATTCCAACCTTAACAGACAGGTGCCAAGGCTGTAAAGTTTAGCGGCAGTCAACTGTCCCTGTTCCAGAAGCAACTGGCCACAGCTATTTCCAACACAAAGCTCACAGGTCACCCTTTCTTTTCTTTATAGTCTGTTTCCAGATACCAAATGACTCATAAAGTTAACTTATAACCAAGCCATTGCTATGAGCAGAGCTGTCGCTTTTATGTCTGGTCCTTAAGTCGCTTTTCCCTAGAACTTTTCTGTTTAGAGACAATGAATCCCCCACCCCCATCGTGTATGTGTTTGTGCGTGTGTGTGTGTGTGTGTGTGTGTGTGTGTGTGTGTGTGTGCATCTCCGTGTGTGTTTGCATCTGTCTGTCTTTTTTGGCTTAACCCTAGGTCCTTAACCCAGGGTTAAAAAACCTTGTTTCTTTTAAGCATTCTCCTAACTCTGGAGTATTAGATTTCTTAATTTGCCCTCCTGAATGTGCAGCACAAGCCCATGCACTCGCTGAATGTCCTGCAGAACTGGAGGTGGAGGCCCTGTTTACTGAGCTGAGGTCAAAGACGGCTGTGAACTCAAAACACCTGTGCAAACACAACAGTGGGTCAGTTACTGTTTACAGTCTGATGCTTTGGTGTGTCCTTTGCTCAGTCCCCTTTACTCCAAACAGAACATATTAGAGGGGTGATCAAGGGACCCAGCCTGGAGGCAGGGTGGAAAATGAACCTCATTAGGGTCTTGAATAGTGGCTCTCAACCTTCCTAACGCTGCCGTCCTTTAATAGAGCTCCTCATGTTGTGTTGACCCTCAATCATAGGATTATTTCATGGCTACTTTATAACTGTAATGTTATATTACAGTTATACATTACGTGTATTAGATAACATATAACTGTAATATAACATTACAATATGACATTATAATGCTACTGTTATGCATCATAACATAAATATCTGTGTTTTCCGATGGTCTTAGGTGACCCATGTGATAGGGTTTGTCCACCCCAAAAGGATTCAAGACTCAGATTCAGAACCGCTGGTCTTGAATCTAGGAGAGATCTTATGTATGCCCAGGATTACTAAGTTACTTAAACTCTTTATTTTCTAGATATGAATCAGTTAATAAGGTCTCTTAGCTTGATCAAAGTTACGAGACTAGTTGAGGGCATCTGGAGTGTGGTACTTTTCCCATGACAGCAAGTTTTGTTCCTCCGAGATCTGACTTGATTCTCTGGCATAGCCATGAGCTTTGTGCTTGGTCAGGGAGTAAGGAAACCTGGTTTGGCTTTCATGAAGCTGGCAAGATTGTCTCCTGTAACCTAGTACTACAGGAAGGAAGACATCAGGGGTTCAGCGCTCAGCGCAAAAACATTCAGAGCTGGAAAATCTTGGCTTCTAGGGTTTTAGAGCTGGGAGCTCTCTTGAAGCACCCTTTAGCACCGGGAATTTCCAGTTGTGCTTGCAGTAACCTTGGGGTTCCACGCAGATTCCTTGGGGCCTTTTAACAGGTAAAAAGCGAGCATTTGAGGACTCAGGGCCCATCACAGCAAACCTGTGTGCTTCCTATGGTGGGATTTGACACGGACTCTTTTTTTTTTTTTTTTTTTTTAAAGGGAATCAGCTACCAAAAAAAAAAAAAAAATTACCAAACGGTAACTCTAGTTCATATCCCTTAATTTGTAGATGAGAAAGCTGGGACCTTGAGTCCCAATCCTGCACAGTTGCCAAGGAAGAAACACCATCCTATTCTGGATCTGAAGAAAACCAAGTTCAGACTGTCAGAACGTGCTGAAAGTTGGGGATTTTTGTCAAAGGCAAGAGCTGGTTGGAGCCAGGCATGGCATTGTCTCCTTTGTGATTCCCCAGCCCATAATTCTTGAAGTGTTCATAATTGTTAAACACAGGGACAGTTGTTCCATGATCAAAGGAACCCCAAGAAGAACTGAAGACGGGAGTCAGGGGCTGGGGGAAGCAGATACAGAGCCATCAACCAGTGCAGGGTGAACCCTGCTCACCTATTTCAGGGCTCTGCCTCACTTGGCCTGTTTCTCTCTCGATGCAATGGCATCCTCTAGTACCTACGTGGTTATGGGGGATCTGCCACTTAGAACTCAATACCTATTCATGGACTCAAAGTAAACATACGTAACAGCCAGGAACTTGCAGAAATATAATTATTAGCCAGGACTTAGTGGGGCTACAAGGCCTGTTGTATAAAGTATCGGATAAACTCAGGGGTTAATGTACACATAAAAGAAGAAAAAATTAGTCAGATAAGCTTGTCTGACCTCATTTAGCCATGCCGAAGGCACCAGGAGTTCTCATTTAGTGTGAATCCTAGAGTCCTCAAGGTTAGCTACCTTACCCTCTCTCATGGCTGTCTGTCTGTCTTACTGTCTTACTGTCTTATGTCTCCTTCCAGTTGCCTAAGTTCCCTCTTTCACAGGCACAAGCTCGACATGCTGTGTTTTTACTTTAAGTCAGGTGTTCCGAGGGCTCTCTCTGACTCAGGTGATGTTGGGAAAAAGTGAAGTCTGTGGGTGAAAGACAGGGCTACTCTCAAGGAAGCTGTCTTGGAAGATGCCCTACACTGCTTCCTGTTCTTGACAGCCAGGTAGGTCATTTCCACCACCCTCAGGGACAGTCTGACCCTGAATGACATTCAAGAGAAAGAGATAAACTATGAGACTAGAGAGTTACCCCTACAGTAGAGTAGTTAGCCGTGGGAGCAGGCTATCAAAGAGTAACATGGAGGGGAATGTTAAGGATGGCTAGATTCTGGAGGCTGAGCCATTTTTGCCTCCCATAACAGCATCCTACAACGGTGAAACAGCTTATAGTCCTTCAAAGTGGCCCAAAGTACAGGGATGGATTAGATGCCATCTGGGGGGAATCCTAAATTTGTTACAGAGGGGCAATATGCAAGGGGAACCACGACCAGAAGGTAGAGAGGGAGAGAGAGGCCATTTACAAGAAACAATGTGCTCGGCCCTGAAAACTAGGAGAACCTCTTGGAGACTGGGCTTGTCAGAGACCATTCTGATTCCCCCAACAGCCGTTTTGTAGTGTGGTCAGCTCAGCGTTCAAGGGTGGGCTGGTTTCTGTCAACATGGTGGGATTACCATAAAAGTCATTTCTTTGTACTTTTGGGTGTGGCTTTTCCACTAGTGAAAATTAAAACCAACTAAGTTGACTTATTCCCCCCCCCCCCCGCTGTGACCCAATTCCTGCCTTTCTCTGCTTTGTCCTCCGCTGACCAGTCCTTTAGGCTTGATACTTTAGTCTTGACACTCATTTGTAATAAGAAGTTCTAGGGCACTGAGCCACTGAGGACCAGGAGTATCCTTACTGTTTTAACCCGGTATGAGAATCTAGGTGACAGACTCGTTCCTAAGGCTTTGGCAAAGCAACAAGTGGCTGACTCAGGGGGACAAGGGCACGTCCTTTTTGCCATCTCCTCATTCGCTCGCTGTCCCCCCCCCTCCCTCCCGGCGGGAAGGTCTCTGTTAAAGATCTGGTTCGCCAGCTCCACAGCAAGGTTGGAACTCCAACCACAATCCCCTGCCGCTCCCCAAGCCAGCTTGCTCAGCAGAGGCAGAGCCTTCCACGCCTTCCCGGAGTCTCCAAGCGCACGCGCCACCTGACTAGCGATGTCATTGGCTGCTGCCTGTTGCTAACCCACGTGACTGGCGCCGGCACGCCCCGCCCCTGCTCCCGCTAGCCTAGTGCGTTCCTGCGGACGTGCGCTGCTGCCTAGCCTCAGGCTCCAGTCCTGCGCTCGATGCTAACTGTCGTCAGCGACGCAGCCGCCAACCACAAGGTGGCAGTGCCGTGCCGCGTGTCTACACGCCTCTGGCTGCGCCAGACCAGCCTTGCCTGGCAAAAGTTTTCCAGTCTTCGAGCAGATGCACCCAGGCCTTGAGTCCTCTGGAGCGAGCCGGAGGCAGGGGGTGGGGTGGGAGTGGGGGACCCGCCGATGTCCCGGGTGGCTTTGGGGCGATTTGCAAAGGCATGCATTTGTTGTCACGAGCTTGGAGAAACTGTTTGGGGGACCTGTCACAGATGCAAAGTCTGTTGATATTTCCAGGAGTGTTTGGTTTGGTTTTGGCTTTAGGGGCCGTACACCAAGCATCGACTCTCGAGGAAGCGAACAACTCTTGACAGTTATTCTTTGTCTCTCGTCTGGGCTTTGCACGGAGCCGGACTTCGTTTCCGTGGGTGAGAAATACGTGCTAGTGCCACTACCTTGAGAGAGCTCCTGCCTCCACGGTTCCTGACCTGCCTAGAAAGGGAGGGCCCAAGAGACTCTTGTTCTACAGCTGTCCTCAGGATGCCCTTAATTCCCAGGCGCAGGGATAAGCTTGTCTGACCCCATTTGACCCCGCCGCAGGCGCCAGGCGTCCTCATTTATTGTGAGGCCTAAGTCCTCAAGGCTGCCTGCCTGCCTACCCCCTCCCCACCACCGCTCTTCGGGTTGTTTTTTTTTTTTTTTCCTCCTTCTTGTCCTGTGGGGGAATCATATGCCTCTTTCCTGCTGTCTGAGCTCCCCTCTTCCATAGGCACAAGCATGCCTCTCTGTGTTTTTACTTTAAAAAGGGTGTTCTAAGGATTGTCTCTAGTTCTGGTGATGTTACGAAAGGCAGAAGGCAACATTAGTAGTGATCGGACCTGCATTGCTAAATGTGGAGAAGGGAAGGGAAACACCCCTGGGATTCCTGGGGCAGCCGCAGATCTGTCATTTGGGCAGACCCTTTTCTCTCAGGTAATTTCCAGGTATCTTTTGTCTGCTTTAACCTGACATTCATTTGCATCTAACAGGACACCCCAGACCCCAAAGGAGCCCTGTGTAACCGAGTCTAGAATTTTTTGCTGAGACCATGACTGGGCTTGCTATGTCTACACTCTTCTGCCTGGGCTCCCAGGAGAGGTGTAGACTATCTCTTAGGTTTTGCTTGGAGGATGTCTTCATGCCTCATTTCCAGACTAAAGATCTAGAAGAGACCAGCAGGAAACAGAACAGAGTCTACATAGGTGAATACCAAAGAATCACCTGGAGAGATTTACAGGTGTGTCCTGGACTTTGGGAACCATGGACACACAGAGTCATCTACCTGTTCTGGTGAGAGAGGTGGAGGTGGGAGTGGGGAGAGGTGGGAGGGGGTGGGAGGGTTCCTAAGCAGCCTCTGTTTCCAACACTTAGCAAAACACACGTGTAGGAACTTCCCTTAGGAGCAGGTGGATACTACACACCGGGACCCCTTCACCGGAGTGAGTGGCCTCCTAGCTTAGACTGGCCATGCCAAGGAACCATAGCTAGGAGATATCCAGCAATGGGGAGAGAATTGAAAACCCCACAAGATTATTTGCCCAGGAGTAAGAGCCAGCATGGATACATTGGCACACTTCAGGTATACCGACACTCAGAAACAGTTGAACTTAATAGACCTACTGTGGTCTGAATGTGGTCTCCCATTCTCTAATGTATGTTGAAACCCAATATATAGTGTGATCATATTAGGAGGTGGGGCCACTGGAGACATGATTCAGTTATGATGCAGATATATGTATATGATGCCCGTATAAAGGAGGTGATTGAAAACTGTCTGGCCCCCTTCAGTCAGGTGAGGAACACCCAGCCTTCATCACCTACTCAGCAAGGAGAGGACTCTCACCAGACACCAGCTCTCCCAACACCACCCGGCAGAACAGTGAATGAGCAATACATTCTTGGCTCTTTTAAGTTTCCCAACTAAGGTGTTTCCTAACAGAAGCCACAACAGACTGTGACAAAAGGCCTGAATCACAGGCCAGTGATTGGCCAAGCAGAGGAGAGAGAAGCTGAAGCAAATATACAGCAAGCAGGAGCTCACACACGGGAGCCTACCTCCAGGAATGCTGAGAAGTCGATGGAATTTGTTTGGACACACAGATGGTGCACAAATCCCGAGATGGACCTGGAAGGTGATTCAGTGAGATTTCGTTCAACTGGGGAGTGGTGGCAGTACACATTGACATTATGGTCCTCCTTACGTTATCATACATTCCATTAGTGTCCTACATATAAGCCTGCTTGCTCCTCCCATGCCCTTGAGAGTTCAGCCTGCTTATTCCCACTCCAGGGTTGGGGAAGCTAAATGTGGGAACTCAGGCAACGTGACTGCCTTTACAGCTAGTGAGTGGCAAAGCCGATATTTGAATCCGTATTTCATGTTGCAGAGTCTACTCGTGAAGCTACAGTTTTTGTCCATGGTGAGTCCTTATGCTATTCTTGACTAAACCTGGGCCAACTTCCAGGCCCTTATCCAGCCCTCCCAAGCTATGCTGTTTCCTTGCTGTAGCCTCCTCTGCTCCATTGTGTTTCAGGGGCTGAGTTGCTACACCACCCTAGATGGTGGGGTGAGGGAGCTCTTCTGAGGAATCCCCTTCAGAACTGTGAGAACTATGTCTGATGAATCCCATTCACATAGAACTATGTCTGATGAATCCACTTCACATCGGCTACCTCCTTCAGTGTGGGTAGCTGCTCTGTGGAAGGTGGACGGGATCTTTGGAACCTCCCCGTGTGATCTGAAGTCTAGTGCAAACTCCAGTCAGTAAACAAAGAGGAACCATTTTTGGTCAAAGGATACAGGGAACATTCCAACCAGACCAGATTGACTTTCTTCTGTGGTTGAAAATCTGGATCTAGATGTAATTACAACTGGGAAAATCCCGCTGGATGATGTGCCAAGGTAGCTTCACTGGAAAGCACATGTTTCAAAGGGATCAAAACTCATTTGAAAGTGTGTTTTCCTTGAGAGAGAGGGAGAGGGAGAGGGAGATATTGTATCTTCTACTTCTCTATATTTATATATTTATTCCCTTTTGCACTAAGTGTGTAACTTGGTGTCTTACATAAATCACAGAATAATTAGGCTTTCTTCAGGATGCAAGGAAATTTCCTATATCAGAGGAACTTACTATCCAAGCTAAGGTAAGAATGAAGTCCCAGCCACGGGGGTGATGAAAGGGAGACAGTGAAGACACTGTACAGCGCCAGCATCTTCAGGGATGATGGGAGATACGGTTACAAATGCCATATCATAGGAGGATGAATTCCTTTCGACTCTGCTAGCGATCTGACTTCTGTGAATTATTTCCATGTACCCTCCCACTCTCTGTAAGTACACTCATGTCTTAGAAGAAATAGGACATGTAGCCTGGACCACAAGTGTAGACCCAGGGAGTCCCTAGGTATGTATTTACTTGCATGTCTCTGTAAGTGTGGTCCCTGGCTTCCTGATGGTTTGCTTCTGGCAGGGACTGGCTTTCCTAATAACAACACCTCTGTCACTGTGGCATGCTCACTAAGCATGGACTCCATGTCTACCTTTATACTCAGGAATGCCACAAGTGGTCTAAGGCAGGCATTGGCTATGCCTACCTATTACCTCTTTGGGAAAAAATAAAGTTTTATTAGAACACATACACGTGTGTCTGTTTTCCTATTGTCTATGGCTATGTTCATGCTGTGAGAATGAAATTGAGACCATATGTTTGCAAAAAGTAAAGTATTAATTAATTGGTCTGTTACAGAAAATATTTTTAGATCCTTGATCCAAAGCATCCATAGATATCTTATTTCTGCATACCAATTTAGTGCTAGACATGTAAGTACTTTGACCACGGAAATAAAAAGTAAATTTGCTGGAAATATCTTAGAAAAGGGCAAGGTCAGAAGAGAGCTTTCTTTACATTCTGTCATGTGAGGATTTGATGTCTGGAGCTGCAGCAGCCATATTATAATCATGAGGGAAAACATACAAACCTGGTTCTTCAATAATATCATGTAATGAGGCAAAGAAACGTGAATGAGTGTGAATTGTTTGCCCTGGCAGAGCTATCCCTCTGGTCTGAGTGTGCATGTTGACAGTGTATCCAAGTGCAAATGTTACAGACAATTGACCAGTGTGTGCAAAAACTAACAACATCCCTTTCCTCCTCCCAGATGTTTATAGCTGGAACCTGCTCACCTACAGAGACCTCCTACAGAGGGGATCTGCCTTGGCCTTTTGGGGTTCAGAGCTGAGGTGGAACAGAGTTGAACAAAAGCCAGATCTCTGGCGTTCTAACTGTACTGGTAACTGGGAGCTGTCGGCTTATGGAAACTTAACACTGCCTTGCTTATTCTGTGGATGAAAACTGCTGGCTTCTTTTTCCTTTAACTCTGTGTGCATAACTAAGCACTGGAGAAACTTAGCTCTTTTGCTTAAATAAGCGCTGGGGAAACTCAACTCTTTTTTACTATTTCTGTGCTTTAATAAATGCTGAGTACTCTTTAACGCTCTTACTATTTGTGCTTAAATAAGCACTATGTTCTGGCTATTTGACACATGCTGTTTAGCAGCAGGGAACTAAGTAAAAGGATTTATTGCTAGAGCTCCTTTCTCTGGCGACTCAGCTAGGAGTCCCTAGCCAGGTAAGAGGTGTGGAGCTTGTTAACGCTTTGTGAACCAGAGAGAAAAGAAAGGAAAGAAAAGAAATCGTTCACACAGACAGCACACATACCAGGTAAAGTGGAAAATGGCTACATCACCTTTCTTTATTGCTCTCTTTTTATAGCTTTAGAAAAAAAGTTCTCTATGTAAGAAATAATTACATCATAGATAAAATGCTACACAAAGGGGAGTTACAAAAATCAATAACATGTTCAAAGCAGTGTTTCATACTGTAAGCTCATTATGAGTTCAAAACAACAGTTTTTTACATGGCCTTGCCTTATCATAGTTCATACCTGTGGCTTTATCCTTGGACTTGAATGTTTTTCCTTGAGCACAAATTTGTCCCAAGCCTATATATCTCTTTTTAGTGTAATTATGAAAGCTCATTGTATATTATTTATTATGCAGCCTTTACTTATTATTATGAGGAGTGGGCACATTCTATTCTTGATTCTAACTTTATTACATCTTTCTAGCAAAACAACTGAAACATCTCTTAAAACTTTCTTCCTAAAATTGTTTGAATCAAATCAGGAATTCTATAAAGTCTTTAATTCATCTAAACAGAATTAATTTATGAAAGTTCATCTTCATGTTGATCTGCAGGAAATTTGTCCAATAGGGTAGGCTAATGTCCAGGAATAGTTAGACTATATGATAGTGATAGGACAGGCATATAAGCTGCAAGAAGCAATCCTGAGATGAAGTCTCTTGGGACCTTGACTATCAGAATTTACCCATGGTAAGCCAATCAAAGATAGTGGGCTATCTCCAGGAAAGTCACCTGCTAGCCTTAGCCTTTTCTAGATGGCTCCTGACACTGCCTCCAATGCTGTACATAAAAAACAGACTACAGTTCTGTGTCTTGGGTAGTTAGTACCATTCCATCAAAGTACATATGACCCACCTGACCCCTGTGCTTAACCTAATAAGCATGCTGAAGTTCTGTGTGATTGGGAAGTTGGTACCATTCCATCAAAGTACACATGATCCACCTTATTTAAGCCTTTCTGTGTTCGTCACTTCAATGTCTTTCCTTTATTCCCTCATCAACCCCAGTCAGGTCAAGTCCCAGTCACACAAGACATGGCAACATTATTAGGTCACCATGCCTGTGCTGGAACTATCCCCTTTCAGAATTCTTGTCTAGTGAACAATAAAAGTCTCTGGTTCCAGTAACTCTTTGTGGACCTGAATCCAGATTACCTACTTTGTTTAAAGCCCAAGAGCAGGTCCTGTAGAAGCCGAGTCCCAGAGAGAACCAGGAAAATCTATTGATGACGATAATGGCTGTTAATTAGCAGAGAAACTTTGCACCAGGCAAGTCACTGAAACCCAGTATTTCACACTTATTCGCTCCTCACAGAGCCCAGTGGAAACACCATGTTATTTTCATCACTTAACAGAGGAGGTTTCAGGAAACTAAACAATTGCTTCAAGTTACACAGTGACAGAGGTCAAACTCGCACCCTGGCCTGCTGTCTCCCAAAGCAAAGGTCTTAATGGCTTCTCTACTGTGTTGTTTCCACAGACAGACTGGAATTATGTCTCAACTTAACTATGAAGGAGGTAAGTTGCTTAATCTTCTTCAAAAACTGCTATTGCTCTGTTTTCCCTCCTCTTCCTTCTCTCCTTCCTTTATCTTTCCTTGTCCTCCTCCTCCTCACCTTTCTCCTCCTCCTTCCTCTTCATCTTCTTCCTCTTCATCTTCCTCTTCCTTCTCCTCCTCCTTCTCCTTCTTCTCCTCCTCCTTCTCGTCTCCTCCTCTTTCTCCACCTCTTCCTCATCCTACTCCTTGATTTTTTTCCTCCCCCTACTTCTGTTTTGGGAGGACAAGGTCTCCCTTGTACAGCTCTGATTGGCCTGGAACTCCTAGCTCTCCTGTTGGAGCCTCCTGACACCTGGGATTGCAGATGTGCACCACCACATTTAGCCCTTAGTTGTCTTGTACCTCAGTCTCTCCGCAACAATACTTTCCTCAAGGAGAGACTGTACCTGCCATTGAAGGGTGCTCACAGGTGTTTAAAGAGTGACAACTGCTCTTCAGAGTGGCAGTGCCACTTTTGCCAAAAGATCTCTTTGCAGGGTAAGTGAATGGTGGTATGAGCCATGGAGAAAACGAGCAGAAAGAAAGTAGCAAGGGGTGGGGCCCAACCAAAAGGACATGTAACATAGGAAGGGACAGGCTGCTTTCTTCTTGTGGCTATACATTGTGTTTCACCATTATAATCAAGCTATGGTTTATGGGCATGAAATGGAAAGCCCGAGAATCCATTGTCCTATTTCAGGGTGTCCTGCAAAATTGTAGTGTTTCGGAACAGAATTTGCTAGAGGTATGGATGTCATTTACTTGTGTGTAAAACCAAGCTTCAGTGCAGAGGTGTGTGTTTTCCAAAGCATGGGCCACCAGAGCCTGCAGACATTAGCTTTGGGCATTTGTCAGGCACTGTGACCCCGAAGAACCTGAGGAGCCTCAGGACAGCTTCATAGTCACCTGCAAATGTCAGTTCCAGTTCCACAGTCTCTCTTCTGAGTGTGCCTGCATAGCTTTTAATGGAAAAGAAAAATCATCAAGACCACTCTGTCCTTATGGAGAGGACATGAAAGCAGAGTTCCAAACCCAGGCTTCATTGTTGGGATTATTTTTAAGAGAGCAAGAAAAACAACCCCAAATGGCTTATTATATAACATCCAGATGTTTGGCATCACCCTCCCCAGATGAGGAGATGACTTTTTCATGGTTCATCTGGAGGCTTTGGCCTTGCTATAGACACACAGAAGAGAGCAGCTCTCTAAGGAGCTTGCTCGAGTGGCCTTGTCCTTGCTCTCCCTGGTCCTTTCAGAGGCTGCATCTTGAAACTTAGATGCAGCAGATGAGCCCAGACTTGGGGAGCTTCTCTAAGTCATCTGATGATTGGCTCCAGCTAGACCAGTGGTTCTCGTCCTGTGGATCACAACCCCCTGGAGTCACATATCAGATATTTACATGCTGATTCATAATAGTACCAGATTTACAGTACCAAAATTACAGTTAGGAAGTAGCAATGAAATAATTTTATGGTCGAGGGTCACCACAACATAAGGAACTGTATTAAAGGGTCGCAGCATTGGGAACTTTGAAAACCACTGAGTTAGCCCCAATGCCTAGTGAAAGAAATAGCCCATTTCCAGTCACCTATCCAACCTCTTTTATTGTAGAAGACTTAAGGTAGCATGCCATTAAAACACGCTTGTGGGTGCTTCTGCTTTGACAGCCCATGTACTATAATTGGAAGGATACAGAGAAGATCAGCCTGGCCCCAGGGCAAGGCTGCAAATGTGGGAAGCATCCAATGGTTTGGCTGCAGTGGGTGAACGCACAGCCTGCAGTGAACGTCTATACAAGATCAAAACAGTCCACTTTCCGGCATGGCAGAGTGCCCACCTCTAACCGAGGGGCTATGGATCCATGATGGCTTCTAATGGAGGTGGAGTCAGCTTTCCTTAAGAGTGTGGGCTCTGGTAGGCTGACCATGTTTTGTTTGGTGACCCACATCTATGAGTATATGGGAGGCATGAATTGGACTCCGTGAGTTACTAAAAAGAAAGTAAATAAACCAGTTATAAAGTTGGGAGGGGTGACTAGGAAAAGTTAGGGAAAGGAGAGGAGTATGGTTAAGATACTGTGTATGACATTCTTAAAGAATTAATAAAAGATTAATATATGTTTGTGGGCTTTTAAAAAGTGACAGTTTCAGCCAGGTGATGGTGGCACATGCCTTTCTTCCCAACACTTGGGAGACAAAGGCAGGCAGATCTCTGTGAGTTCAAGGCCAGCCTGATATACAAAGCAAGTTCCAGGACATCCAGGGCTACACAAAGAAAGCCTGTCTTGGAAAAAAAAAAAAAAAAGAGTGACAGGCAGATGTCCACATGTTAGCTGGCTTTGTTTTCCTCTGTTTGTTCTCAGCTGGCAGACAGATGCTGCAAGCATGCCTTGCTCTAGAATAAGGAACCTGAGGCTTGGTTAGTGGAAACGCTTGTTGAGGAATCATAGGAATCTCGGCACCTCCTGTGGGGAAATCCTTTCAGTGCCACTGACAAGCAAACCTGGTTGAAGATTACAAGGGCTCTTATGCATATAGAATTCCACTAGTCTGTGAAGTCTACTCACTTCTGAGCTTAGACTGTGTTATTCACCTTTCAGACTGACCTGAAACAAAGCCTGCCAAGGAAAGATCTTGGCCTCAACCCCACCCGCCAAAGAGCACTCAACTTCATCCTTTCCTAGGAACCAAGGGCGTGATCAGGGCTCCTGTGAGTGTCTCCAGTCGCACTTTTTATTATTTGGTACTTTTGTTAAACTCAAAGAGTCCATGAGGTATTGTATAATACTGCAGATCAGAAACTTCACACTTGTTTCTGCTGCCTTTCTACCCAGGGAAAGAGTAATGGTCCTCAAGCTGCTACAAAAATCCCTTTAAAAGTTATGTTTGCTTCTCAATATAAAAAGCTCTTCCTGTGCTGGTGCACCTCCCACCCACGCCATCCTTCCAGAGCCTTGGAAGTCTCTTCTGTTAAGGTCCCTCGAGCGCTACATTCTAGTGATTCTGTAATAAGCTCCTGGAGAAAGAGAGAATGTCTTTTATTCTTTGTCAATCTGACCACCTAGGAACGCTATTATTAATTAACTATTAGTAATTAATTGAGGCTAGGTACATGAGCTTTGCATCTGTCTAAATTTATATGTAAATATGTATGGGTTATTGTCAGAGAAATGCAATTAGACCCTGGTAGATGAGGAATTTACTTCAGAAGAAATTAGAACAATACTCTTGAGTCTTCAATAGGATCCTCCAAGAGGATGAAAGATCTGTGGGCCACTTGGAGAAATGTGGCATATTGTGTAGAACCCTGCAACGCATGTCTTCCCTTTCTGCAAAGGGAAGAGAACTCCTAAGGAATATCCTCAGCTCCTGGGAACTCTGCATGCACATACTGAAATCGCCTTTACAAACCTTCTAACCCAGTCATATGTATGCTGTTCAAAGCTTTTAGATGATTCTGGCAAGAGAATCAAATAGTATGAGCACCTGTAGGTTTTCTATTGCTACATAACAAGTTAACCCCAAACAGAGATTTATACAAGCCTTTATCATAGTTTCTGATAGTCATGATCACAGTGGTTGTGGTTCTGGGTCAGATGTTTGGGGGGGGGGTACATCATCTGACTGCTTGACTTGCACAAAATGGAAAGCAGCCTTCCCTGAAGGACATCCCCACCCCGCTGCCGCCACCCGAGAATACTCAGGTAAGAAGAGCACTAGTGGCTTAGCCTCTACAGAGGGAAAGAAAAGAGATGGAATAATTTGTATTTGATAGCAACATGGCAGGGAGTAGAGAACTCAGCTTGAAGTATTAAACATAGCAGGGGAGCCAAGCACAGGAGTCGACACTAATGTGGTCAGACACGTGTGATCAGCCACACGAATCATGGCAGGCATGAAGCTCTAGGGCAGCTTCATGCAAAGTGTAACAAATGGTGAGACCGCACAGCCTCTGCCATACCTTGCAAACACAGGTGCGATTCTGGCTAGTCAACATCTTCATTATTTCCCAGGCCTGGCAATAACTCTTAAGACTTCTGTGGGAAGGTTTTAAGGGCAGCTGCCAGGAGTGCTGGAGGAAAAGGTCTGAGCTACTCTGGCAATATTCTCACAAGTGACTGCAGAGTCCCTCTACAACCACCATCCCTATTTTTAGCTATGCTTAAATAATACCCAGAACTGGGCTAGAAAATGGAATGATTCAGTCACCACCCAGAATAGATTCCCGAACAGAGCCATCCCTGTAGCATCCAGGGCAGGAGAACATCATGTTTACTCTCTGCAGTCCTTCACCTTTTCTAGAGAGATGTTCTATCAAGAAGAACCCAGCTTTTTATTGTCCGTCCATAACAAAGGGCTATCCTGATTACCTGGCCTGTAGGTGCTCACTCCCACCTTGGCCTGTGTTCTACTCCCACACAGATTTCCAGGTGTGCCCGGACGTCTGTTTTGTAGAGCCGACTGGTCTGAACCCTTCATCTTCGTCGTTCCTCTTCATCCATCTATGTATGTATGTATGTATGTATGTATGTATGTATGTATGCATGTATGCTATCTATCTACCTACCTATCTATTTTAGGACAGGGTTTCTTGGTATACCCCTGGATGTCCTGGAACTCACTCCACAGACCAGGCTGGCCTCCAGCCTAGGGATCTGCCTGCCTCTGCCTCCTGAATGCTGGGATTCAAGGCTGCTTCAGTACAGCCTGGCCCTCTTCATCTAAGTTAGCTGAACCCAGGCGTTTTTTGCGCTGGTGTGTCCTCCGAATGCCATGCTTGAAGACTAGGTACCCAGCAGATGGCGATATTGGTAAGTGGTGGGACAGAATAAAAGTTGGGATTTGGGGGTGGGACCCTTGCCCTCTTTCCTGTGGGTCCTTTTCTTCCTGGCCACTTGAGGTAAGCAGCTTCCTCCACATGTTCTTGCCATGATGTGCCTCTTCACAGGCCAAAAAAAAAAAGCAACAAGACCAGAAGCCATGATTAATCTTTCCTCTTCTAACTTGTTTACTCAGGTCCTCCATCACAGCGACTGAAAGCTGACCAATACAGGGGTCCCAATGAACCCAGGATAGATGAAAGGAAAAGATGCTTCTCCGCTCCTCTCCCTGCTAGTCTCCCCTTCTGAAGACCTTTCGTGAGTCACACCTGTGGCATCTGTTTCCCCATGTATCCTTGAGTTCTGTAACAGACCAGACCTTTCTGGGGACCTTTTTGCTGTCTAATATCAACAGAGAGTGGTTACTGTGCTAGCTTTCCATTGCTGTGACCAAATACCTGAGAAAACCAACAAACGGAAGAAAGGCTTACTTTTTGTTTTTCTTCATGGTTTTAACTGTTGGAATTCATGGTCATTTCACCCTCTATTGCCTGAGCCTGTGTCAAGACAGTGTATCGTAGTGGAGATCCATGAGCGTTGGCTCAGTCTTGAACATTTGGGAATTGAAGGGACGTTAGAGATCTAAAGCAGGTTGGACATGGTGGTTCATGTGTATAATCCCAGGACTTGCGGAGCTGAAACAGGGGGATCGTCACAGGATCAAGGCCATCCTGTGCTATATAGTGATACACAGTGAGATCTAGGCTGACCTAGGCTACAGAATGAAACTCTGTTTTTTAAGAAAACAATCTGTCTTAGTTAGGGTTACTACTGCTGTGAAAAACACCATGACCTAAAGCAACTTGGGTAGGAAAGGAAAGGATTTATTTCACTCAATTCCATCATCAAAAACAGTGAAGGCAGAGACTCACACTGAGCAGGACCCTGGAGGCAGGAGCTGATGCAGAGGCCATGGAGGGGTTCTGCATACTAGCTTGCTCCTCATGCCTTGCTCAGCCTGCTTTCTTGTAAAACCCAGGACCACCAGCCTAGGGATGGCCACATCCACAATGGGCTGGGCCCTTCCTCATCAATCACTAATTAGGAAAATACCCTACAGACTTGTCCACAGACAGATCTTATGGAGGCATTTTCTTAATTGAGGTTCCCTCCTCTCAGATGACCCTAACATTTATTATCTCTAGGCCTGGAGGGAGTCAGGAAAGAAAAGTTTTCCAGAACATAAAGAGGTGTGGTAAGGAGGGAGCATGGGGCCGATCCCTGTGGTGATAAATATCAGAGTCAGTCTCTTCCTGCTTTGCAGAGAATTTCTGAGAGCATCTAACAAAGTAGGACTACCTAGTGTGACCTGTGAGCTCATGCTTGGCTTGGAAGAACGGTTGGTTAGGCTACTGGAAGGGAGAATGAATGTAACACCGCAGAGACGTAGGAGTCCAAAATCTGGAGCCAGGTTTCCCGGGTTCGAGTCCAAGTGCTACCATTTACTGGCTAAGGAACCTTGGGCAAATTATTTCAACTCTCATCATCCCTGTGTGTGGAGCAGGGAGGCCGTAGCACACCTAACTCGGAGGGTGGCCGTGAGGGTTTAATGAACCGGCTTTGTGGCGTGCTTAGCGTAATGCGTAGTGAGTACTAATTGCTATTATGCTTTAGAGAGGTGGAAGGTGGATTTTAGTGAGAGCCCACTTCATACTGCGCAGAGAAAACAAAAATGACTTCAAAGTGGGCGCTATGGGGTCAAACACTCAGAGCCACAGCGATTCACGGCACATCACCTGTTTCGTTCAGCATCAGGCGATGCTAGTGCCCCGCCCCGCCTCCAGAGTGTGGAGCCAAAGGAATTTACATATTTAAGAAGTACATCGGAAAAGGCCACCGAATGTCCAAAATAGTCCGTCAAATTGAACCAAAGCAACAGTCTGTGACAGATTTAAAATATCTTCACTATGTCTTTGATACTTCTGACTCACAAGCTCCCCGCCCCCACTCCCCACTTCCCCTCTTGAGTAGTGGCTGAGCTTAGAGGTCGCTTCTAATGAACTGAATAAGGAAGAGGTGATAGTTTGCTACTTTGGGAAGTAAATCATAAAACCTACTGTGTCATCTTTGTACCTTTTAACAGTTGGAATTTTCCAGATAATCTCTCCTCTCTCTCTCTCTCTCTCTCTCTCTCTCTCTCTCTCTCTCTCTCTCTCTGTGTGTGTGTGTGTGTGTGTGTGTGTGTGTGTGTGTGTTTGCACTCAGAGATGAATCCAGAGAGCACCTCCCCTGCCTTCATTCGCTACCCACATGCCAGTCATCTTCTCTGGAAACACCCTCACAGACGCACCAGGAAATAATGCTCCACTGATCGTCAGGTCATCCCTCAGTCCAGCAAGTGTACACAACAAATGCACACACTAACTCTGAAGAAAGAAACTGCAATGTTCTGAGGAGTCTCATGAAGCCTACAAGGAGGCCTATGTTGGAAAGACCTCATGCCAGTACCCTTGGAATGGCTCCATCTTGAATACAAACAGTCTCTTCCTCTCCACTAGATCACACATTTCCTTGGTCCCAGACTATCCTCATATGCAGATGATCATTTGTCTTAGTGTCCGTATCTCATGAAGAATTCTCTCTTCCTTCAGGACATAATGGGGGATATTTGCATATGCTGTAAATATGCTCTGTCCTTACAAAAATGCTCTTTGAAATTTAGACAGGAGTATAGTTGCAAGAAAGTTCCATTCTGGATCGAAGCCAGCTAAATGTAGGCACTTGCCCAAAAGGCTTCATTATAAGACAGGAATTCTTTGGTCACATGGGTCAGGCCAAAGTGATATAATGTTGCAACTCTGTCACATTGGAAGAAAAAAAAGGAATTTGGGAAAACTGTCACAATGTATGTTACAGTAAGAGGAGAGTGTCTGCTAGGTCTAAGTGGAGCCATTAGGTGACAGTTACTGAGGACAAGCCCTATTTAAATGGGAATTTCCTGGTGCTCTGCTCCAGTCTGTACAGTGTGTCCATCCTGAGGCACCAGTGTGCAAGAGCTAAGGTCCTGCAGTCAAAAGATTGGGTTTAGAAACTCCTTCTTTATTACCAGCTTTCTTTTACTATAATGAGATGCCCGAGATACTTAATTGACAAAGGGAAAAAAAAAAAAAAAAAAGGATTTGCTTTGGGTTATGACTATGGAGGGTCCAGTTCAAGATTAGCAGACTCCTTTCTTTGAGCCTATTTTTGGGATGCTGGATGATAGATAAGGGTGGATAGAGGGAACATCTCATGTCATAGACAAGAAACAAAGAGACCAGGGTCTCACGGTCTCCTTTAAGGCACACCTATAATAACCTTAAACCTCCTAGCAGGCCCAACCTCTAAAATGCTCAACCACTTCCCAACTGTCACAGCCTGGACACTGAGCCTTCACCACAGGCCTTTGGGGAACACTTATCTAAAACGAAACACCTTCTTTGATCTGTAAAAGTCACTTGCCTTCCCGAGCCTTCACTTTCTAATCTGTAAACCACAGTAATTTTATAGCCACCACCAGTAACCAGTACCAAAACAGCAATGTTATCTTATGGGATTATTTTAAAGCATATTCCATGAGATGGTTTTAGTCTAATATTCAACATATTAATAAGCTATGAAAGATTTAACATTTATTAGTAACAATAGCAGTAAGTTTGATATTGTTTGTAATGGATTGAACGATCTTGAGTATTTTAATAAGGATGATGTCAATAATGGCAAATAATTTAAGGAGAGTGAAGAAAGAAAGTAAAACCTTCAAGTTTTGGATAATAATCAAGAATAAAGCAACTGCCTGGTTCCTTGCAGGCATTGTCGATGTGTTCAGCTCTGAGATTTATTGACAACACAAAAGACACTCTCCCTTTTGGCTTGCATATGTGCAGAAGTGTAGATGTGTGCATGTACACACGTTGTCTCCTGTATTCACCATTGCTAAATGTGGAAATCAGCCTTCTGGCTGTCATTCAGAACATCACACACACACACACACACACACACACACACACACACACCAGTTTCTCTTCAGTCCTTTTAGTAGATCCAAGCCAATCTTTTTGAGGGATCTTTTTCTTAACTGTAAAGCCAAGGAAACAGTCCTGGGGCCAATCATTATTTTTCCCTCATCTAATTTTTCGTCTCCTGTTTGCTGTCCTTTAAGTATGGAGCCTGAGGGAATCTGGAAGATTAAACAAAGCAAATAAAATGATTCATCCTCTTTCTTCTTTTCCCTCCTCTCTTAGTTCAAGGACCCGAAGAAACAGAGGAAGCTAAGATTTTCTAGTAGGCTGTTGCAGCTTTTAGGGAACAAACTGAAATCAGAAGTAGGGTCCGAACTGAGCCAAACAGACAGCTTTCAAAAGAGTATTGAATGTCCAACGAGTGTGCGAAAACATGTTTAATATCCTTTAGCCAGCAGATAAATGCAAATCAAAACAATATGAAATTCTATCTCTTTTATCAGAATGGCTGTCACCGAGGAAACTACCACAAACGGTGGTAGGGATTTGGGGAAATAACACATGGAATTGCTGGTGGGATGTGAACTAGCCCAGTCCCGGTGAAAATCAGAGGAGATTCCTCAAAACCTACAGATACTCTCCCTGCCACTCTCACAAATATGACTGAAGAAATCCAAGGTAGTGCAAAACAGAGATACCTATACAGCCAGGATCATTAGAGCGCTGTTCACGAGAGCCAAGATATGAATAGGTATGTGCCAGCAGGTGCATACCTAAGTACCACGGGGCACGTGTGCTCAATGGAACATCACGTAGCTAGAACAAAGAACAAAACTGTATCACTTTTGGGCAAACGATGGAACTGAAGAAATAAGTGGAATAACCCAGGCTCTGTGGAATAACCCAGGCTCTGAGAGACAAATATGGCAGTTTTTTTCTCTCTCATCCGTAGAATCTAAAGAAAAGGAAATGTTGTAAATAGATGGGGGATGTTGGGGGAGGGGCAGGGTATTAGGATGTGGGAGGGAGACCAGAGGTGGTGCTGAGGTGAATGTGACCAAAATGCATTGCATCCATGTATGAAAATGTCATAACAAAGCTATTATCTTGTATGCTTCGTGTAGAAAAGAACCCCAATAGCTGCAGCTGGAGTAGAATTATTATACAAGGGAAGTTATATCAGTCTCCTCCTTGCCCCAGTGGGGAAGGCAAGAGCAAGAGTCAGAACTAGTTCTGTGAGCATGAATCTGTTCTGAGGAGCTGCAGCCCATTCACATCCCATTGGCTCAAGTGTGGGACAGGATCAAGATCTGATGGAACGGAACGTGCATCATTGATACAGGCATGGCCAAGTCAAGAACTCCAATACCCCAGACTCATGGCGACTGGCAAAGCCTCTCTCAAATGGAGCTCAGGGATATGCCTCCTGAGGTCTCTGTGTTGATGGTGCCATGGACAAATACTAGCAACCATAGCTCCTTCCTCCTGGCTAACTGCAACCTGGTGCGTGCCCTACAGAGACTGGTTGACCACCCCCCACCCCACGACTTTCCTAGTAGTACAAGAGACAATGCACTGAGTCCCCAGATTGCATAGTACATGGCCTCCATCAGAGTGAGCGCAGCCTGCTGGATCCCAGCTTTCCTGTATGTATTTATAACATTTCTTCTATGTCTATCTGTTGTTTCTTCATTCCTCTGTTGCTCCAGCAATTTCAGGACCACCCCATGGTGAATGAATGAAGTGAAGGGAATGAATGAAGGTGATGAAACTTGCCTGACACAGGAACTGGGCCCTGGTGTGGGATAATGAATAATAGCGTACACATTACAAACAAGCCATGCGGTGCCCAGCAGCTCCGTGTTCCATTTTCTCCCCAAGGCATGGCCCTATGTGAGCAAATCTGCTTGAGAACTTGCCCAAAGTATAATTCAGAGTATGATCCAGCCTTCCCCAACCCCCCGAGGAGCACCGTGGTCATTTTCTTCTAAGGATAACTTCTGGATGTGTGTTGTGAGCAGGGTAGAAGTGATTAGACACAGTTTTACAATGAGAAAAGGGAATTCATTAGTGTTCTTAATTTCTAATCTGATATTCTATGAATATCTCAAAATTTGAAGACTGCTAACAGGATTTTTATGTGTAAAAGATTTCTTTAAATCCTATTTTCAAATTAGAGTAAATGGGATGAGAAGAACACATTGGTTCTATAATTTTAGTCATCATTACAGTTTGTTTGAGAGAATTGCAATTAGGTAGTTATCTATGAATATGAAATTATTTCCGATAAGGATGAAAAGCTAACTGATAAACCAACAGACAGACAGACAGACAGATGTAGCCAAAGTGAATCATGGCAAGTCCACAGCAAACAGTAAATGTTCCTGAATGAAGTTGAGGCTTACCAGCCCACACTTGACCTCACGCAGGGTCTCTACCTGCCCCTTCGTTTATACACACCCTGTCCAACCCATCCTCTGCCTGTTCACACAGCAGCCAGAGGTGAGCTTCAAAACCTAAACTCTGGAATGTCATCTTCTGCTGGGTGTGCCCAGAACCCTCCGAAGATTCCTCCCTACTCTCTCAAATCAGCACCCGAATTGTTCTCGAGATCTACTCCAACCTCCAGCCAAGAGCTCCAGGTACACAGACGCCTTTGTTCTTTCTAGCCTCCACCTGCTGCACCTTTGCTGTCTCGGGGCCTTTTGCAGTGGCTACTCCTTCCAGTTGGCCCTTGAACACCGGAAATGCTTGTTTCTAATTATCTCCCTTAGTCAAAAGGGCCTTCACTGGCTGCTTTCCCTAGACTAGCTCTTAGACCCTCCATGGCCCATTGCTGTTCTGTTCCTTATCATGTGTCACTACTGTGCTATGTACTGTGCTATGTGAATGCTATGCTCCCTTTGTAAGACTGTAGTGTCTGATACACACACACAAGAGACAAACACACACACACACATCGGACAGACAGACAGACAGACAGACACAAAAGACAGACAGACAAACACAAACACACACGCACACACATACAGAGAGAAAGAGAGAGAGAGAGAAAGAGAGAGAGAGAGAGAGAGAGAGAGAGAGAGAGAGAGAGAGAGAGAATTTTTATTTACTATTTTATCCCTGGTATGCAAAGCCTGACACTTAATAGGTGCACATTAAACTTTCCTGAACGAAGGAACAGATGCTCCAATGCGTAAGTCTTGGCGTAGATATGTAAGTATATTAAAGTGTGCTCTCCTGCCCAAAAGATTAGCTACGCAAAATATGATTAAAAGCCTCATGCATTTTGAATGTTTTCAAACAAAACAAAAACCGCAATCCCATCTCTTCTTTTCTCGCATTTGGTTAGTTTTCTTCTGCAAAGTCTCAGAGTTTACAGGCCTGGAAACAGGAGATCACAGAACCCTGAAAACCAGCTCGGATGAAATATGAAAAACTTACTGGACTCATTTCCATGGGAATGCTTAGCTGTCTTTTGTAAACAGAGAGCCTTAAATCATAGTTTCACAGTAAATCGTAGTAACCACAATTGCAAGACTAAGACAAACAGCAAACCCAGAAATAGTGGATGGAGGACAGATCAGCTTGGAGCAAAAAGGCTGGAGCAGGCTGGTCAGACACTCCACAAAAGTGATTGTGAAACTAACAACTGGATTCACCCACACTCTGACGAAGCCCACATCAAGACGTACATCAGTTTCAGTGAGCTTGAAAAACCAAGTCCTGAGCACCCAGCCTTCTGTCTCTTTCCGGACAGCTGCGATTTTCCCAAGTGCCCTCTGCTGAACAGTTGCCTCTGCAGCTCCTGAGTGTACCGAGAGCCAGTGAGTGACAGCGTGTGGCTCTGTGTCCTCAGTGTGGGCTCTTACAGAAGGCTGGCTGTATTCTGTTATGTTTGTCTCTTGTTTCCTGTCCAGTTCAATATCCCATAAAGACACGTAGTTAAGTCCTCCTTACCATACGCAGATCCAAAAATGGATGGGAAAATTGAGTTGAATTTTTTTTTCTGGGGGTTTAATTAACCCTTTGCAATGATGTTAGTGACTACAACTCTCTGCTTTATTGAGAACGGGGATGGTTGACCATGATCCCCTCTCTCCTTCCTGCTCTTCTCTTTTCTTCTTCTTGCTCTTCATTCATCTCTTCCTCCTCTCATTCTATACTTCCTCTGCTGTGCAACTTGTTGGACACTGGGACACAGGATTCCCACCTTCAAGCTCATGTGACGGTGTGATGTGCTAATGTCATCCATCCATATGAACAGTCTTTTTTTTTTTTAAGCCTTACACACAGCCTACTTTAAAACTTCATTAAGTAAAGCCTCCATGGACAATATCCGGGAGGATCCAGGCAAGTGGATCTCCTTGTAGCAGATGTCCCATAAAGCTTCTGTATCGGTAGTCTCTGCCCACCTCAGCTGACCCATCCCTGAGAGTTTGCAGATGCATGCATTCACTCATGCTTGAATGTATCTTCCATTTTGCCTCTCTCCAAAAGGAATTTGTGTGTGACTGAACTACACTGCTCCTCTTGGGAGGTACTTTGCACTGGAAGTTTTCTTGGGACAACAAGACAGACATGCTTGGGTCAACTGCCCTATCTTGGGTGGGGAGCCCCTTCCCAGATAGGAGGAGAGTGATCCATGTACCCTGTCTCCTTGTACTCTGAACATGGGTGCAGGGAACACTGTGTGTTCCTGAAGTACTTGAAGATCCCCGTTTTGTGAGTGGAGAATGCAGAATGTACTCCTGGTTATTTATAGCATCTGCTTGCTTTGGCCCTTTTCACATGTTGTCCCCCAACATGAGGACCATTCCTGCTTTCTAAGAATTTCCCTGGTGCCTCCAGATGGTCGTCCTCATGGTGTTGGTAGAACCAGCGCTGCTGGCTATTGGTTTCTGTGGGCCACAGCCACTGTTGACATTCTCTGCTCATCAGGCAGAAGGGAGAGCAGGTGAGGGGAAATGGAACATTAAATGCTGATATGAGTCCGGTGGCTGTCCCTTTCCTTCTTAAAGTTCTCTTTGCTGTCTCCTAACCACAGGTTTCAGTCCTCTGAGACTCTGATCTTAAAATCTGGAGTGTGCATGCCCATTGCTAAGGGAATTAGGGCCCAACACTGTTAAGAGCAGTGTGAAAAGTTCACTAGGGACCTGGCTCGTTGGTTAATGTGAGAGGCTAGGAGACAGAGATGACACCTCCCTACCCCCACCCCTGCTGCCGTGTGTGTGTGTGTGTGTGTGTGTGTGTGTGTGTGTGTGTATGTGTGTGTGTGTGTGTTTCTCTCCTCCTTTCTGGTCTGCCAAGCAAAGGCACTGGGATTAAAGACTTGACCTTCTCTTTCCATTTCCCACATTAATTCTTGCATCTTGACTTGCTGCCAAAGTCTGCAGAAGGGAGAACACTTGAGAGTCATGAGAAGATCTTCCATGCTTCCTGGAGGGAAGTGACAGTCCAGGCAGTTGGCCTCCCTGGCCTGTCAATCTAAAGCATCAGGTCCAGAGTCAACCGTTATCAGCAGTCCAGAGAAGAAGACACAACCATCGAATACCCTGAAAACCCAGATTCTTCAAGCAGGCCTTTGTCTCTAAGAAACACTATGGCTTTGAACAGATCACCAAACATCTCTAGACCCCAAATGTCTTCTGTTATCAAACTGAAAGGATAGCAATGTGAATGGTTCAGTCATCCACTCAGCAATATGCAGTGTGTTTGAACAGGTATTGGGGTTATCACAGACGAGAGTCTGTCCTGGGTTTCAGACCGGAAGAAATAAGCAGGAAACAGACAAGAACAACAGCGTTTGAGGAATGAGGACCATGTACTATAATAGGCGAGAACAGAAAGCCAGTTTGCTGAAGAGGTGCTTAGCCCATTTTGGGTGATTAGGAACTATGATGGTTTGTATATGCTTGGCCCAGGCAGTGGCATTATTAGAAAGTATAGCCCTGTTGGAGCAGGTGTGGCCTTTGATGAAGTAGGTGTGTCACTGTGGGTATGGGCTTTATGACCCCCATCCTAGCTGCCTGGAAGTCAGTACTCTGCTAGCAGCCTTTCAGATGAAGATGTAGGACTCTCAGTTCAGCTTGCACCATGTCTGCCTGGACACTGTCATACTCAGGCCTTGATGATAATAGACTGAACCTCTGAACCTGTCAGTCAACCCCAACTAAATGTTGTCCTTATAAGAGTTGCCTTGGTCATGGTATCTGTTCATAGTAGTAAAACCACAACTAAGACAGGAACACCGATTGGAAGAAGCAGTTCTCAAGTGAGAACTGGGCAATGGAAGCAGGCAAGGAAAGGGGTGTGCCAGTGAGGGCACTGGCAATCCACTTGGAAGGAATGAAACGAAGAGACAAAGAAGAAGCCGTTAAGGAAGAGCGTGGAGGGGCTGGAGAGATGGCTCAGCCGTTAAAGGCTAGGCTCACAACCAAAAATATAAGGAAGAGCGTGGAGGCTGTGGTACGGAGAGTGGGATGCATGCTGAGGAGGAGGGGCAGGTGCATGCAGGGAGGATTCGTCCTGAGCAACATGAGGCTGGGTAATACTTTTAAACTAATGAGCATTGCTGTGATAAATACCTAGTAGAAGTAACTTAAGGAAGGTGAAGTTTATTTTGGCTCATGGCTTTAGGGGATACAGTCCATCATGGCAGCTGGAGTGTGTCTGACCACAGAGGCAGAAGCCTGAGATTGTTCATATCTTGGATCAGGAGACAGAGAAAGCTAGGGCTGGAGACAAGCTGGTTATCACCTTCAAAGGCCTATCCCCAAATGTTCAATGTCTTTCAGTTAATTCTTATGTCCTGAAATTTCTATCATCTCCAAGAACTGTATCAACAACCTGAGACCAAGCATTTAAATACATACGACCTAGGGTAGCATTTCAGACTCAAGCTGTGGCCTGTGGAAAATTCACAGAAGCGTCAGTGTAGAACTGTGTAGACTGTAGAGAAGTCTAGGTAATTCTTTCCTTGCTGCAGTTCTCCATTCTCCCTGAGCCTCTGTAAACTGATAATGTTTGGATCAAGAGGTTGTTCTATTGTCTGGTTTCTAAATGGGAGAGGAGATGGGTGTGTGGAAGAGACGGAAAGCAAGTTAACTAAGCATTGTGCCCTGGGGGTGGTGGAAACCACAGACTTGCTAACAGCCTGGAAACCACTTACAAATTAAAACTTAGTTTTCTCCAAGGGAGTCTTACTAGACACACAAACTACACTTATGGACAGGCCACATACTTAGCAGTAGACCGACAACAGAAAATAAACTCAAAGGCATCTTTGGAGGTTCCTTGTCTCATAATGTTTTATCAGAGCTTTTTAAAAACAAAATTTTATTTTTACATGTAATTAATTAATAATTTAGTTATTTGTAGCAGAAGGAATTATTTAACCCCCCAAATTTGGTGGTAAAGTCTCCTACCCGAAGGAGACCAGTAAAGGAAAACACAACTCAATAATTATGGTATAAATAGCATGCCTAGATTGGGCAGATTTACCACTACACTACTCTAATCTCGACTATGAGATCCCTTATAACTTGCGGTTCATCCAGGCCACGTGCTTGTCCTCCATTGTAGGCTTCCTTCTACCGCAGGTTTCCTTCTGCTCTGCTTCCTCCTGCTCCTACTTCTTCTCCTCTGCCTTTTATATTGAATTCCTCTCACTTTCTCCTCCCCTAAGCCTTTTTCTCCGCCTCCCCTTCTACTGCCCAATCTCTGGCTCTAGCCTTTATTTTACAGGTTTTAATTGGACCGAAGGTTTACAAGACGTCACTGTGTACAGATTCAATCGTCCTCTGCAGCCCCTCCCAGAAGAGTGGAACTAGGATCAAAATACAAGGCTGAGACTATCCACAACAGTTATTTTTTTTTACCTTACAGGTTTTGTGTAGATCTTTCCGCTTCTGGTTTTGTATTTAAATGGGATTTTTTGAGCATCTTTGCATCTATATCTGTTTCTTGTGCCTTTTCTTCAGGTCTTTTCCTTCTGTATGTTTAATCCTATTTAGATTTGTTTTTTTTTAATCTTATTATATTTTACCATTATTCCTTAAATGCTGGTTTGTGTTCTAATGAGAGACAGAAAGGGAGTGGATCTGGATGTGAGGGGAGCTGGGGAGAGACTGAGAGAAGTAGAGGGTGGGGAAACCGTCATCAGGAGATAGTGTATGAAAAAAATATTTTCAATAAAAGAAAATTAAGAATCATCAGAGCACTTGAGACTGCAGATCCAATAGCACAGAGGTGGCAAAGGCTATGGATAATCACAGTGTGTGAGCCCAGTGTGGTGGCACACGCACCAGTAATCTCAGGACTTGTAGGCAGAGGATCAGAAGTGCAAGGTCATTCCCAGCTATAGAACAAGTTTGAGGTTTGAACTGTATAAGATCCTATCTCAAAAACAATTTTTTTTTTTTTTTTAAAGAAAGGAATCCTTGGGTTCAAGAGTGAGCACAATTACTCTTTCTTGGTCTTGGTAAAAGTCAAGAGACTCTGGAGACCAATGGAGAGCTTCATACGTAAATGAGGGTCTGGGCTTTGTGGTCTCAGTGATCTCTGGGAAGTAAGAACCCAGGGGAATGTCCTATGTGCATCCTTTCCTTTCCTGCTCTTTGTCGTATATGAGGAAGGTTGCAGAAGGCCAGAAACTCTAGAGAGCCCCAGAACCTCTTCTCAGAGCCCAGTTTTCCTTGGTGTGTGATAACTCTGGCTTCTGTTTTGTTAGAGGAACCAGTTACTTCTCTGTTGTGATAAAATGCCATGACAAAAACCAACTGAATGAAGAAAGAGCTTATTTTGGCCTATGGCTTCAGAGAGAGCACCCACAATGTTGGGAACGTGTGGCTTGCTCCAGGAGCAGAAAGATGGCTGGTCACATTCCACTTGCATACAAGAAGTAAAGATGGAAAACAGGAAGTGGGGTGAGGCTAGACACCCTCCTAAAGGTTCAGTAACCTCCCTCCAAGAACACCCCCAACTGGGGACCAAGTGCCCAAGTATGTGAGCAGGTGGTGACACATTTCCCATCCCAAACGCTGCAGACAGGCTTCCAAGCACAGAAAGATGATAAGGCCAGGAGCCCTATTGTCCAGGATCCTTTTCTTGGATGTCCCTCCCCCACTGAGATAGAATTCTCAGAGACCACTTTAAAAGAAAGCAGCTGCTTGGGACCACAAGGATGGGCCAACCTTTCATCTCGTGTATATTTCATCTCAAATATATATAACATATATGTATGTGTGTGTGTGTGTGTGTGTGTGTGTGTGTGTGTATATATATATATATATATATATATATATATAATTTTATATATATGTATGATACATACATATGTATGTAATCTCACACACGTTTAAATTACGGTAGAATGTATTTCTCTTTCATGGTCATCAGGTGGCCTGTCATTGACCTGTGTGTGCAGCCCAATCTTAAGTGTTCAATACAGTCCAACAACGGTAACTATGCTGACTCATTGTTCTAAACAATCTCAAGAACTTTCTAGACTTCCCGATCAGAAACTGTACTCAGTGAGTCCTTCTCCCCCTCCTTCCAGCCACCTCCCAGCATTCCCTGTTCTACTTCCTGCCTCTAGAATCTGTTCTGGGAATGTCTCGGCAGAGTCATGTGGTGCTTGTGTGCTAGAGACTGGCTTTTTTTCTCACTAGGTATGATGTTTTCTGGGTTCACACATGTCAAGCCTCCTGTTAAGACAGCTCTCCCCTTGGTGGATGAGGGTCACCTCTTTTACTTTCCCAGCTCAGAAAGACTTTCTTACTGACTTTTCCTTCCACACTTATTCTCCCTGAGATGGAGGCCAGGCCTGGTTATTACTGTCTGCAGCTGAGGAAACAAACCTCCTGGCTCAGGACCACCCAGAAAGCTCAGGCTAGGGACCAACATACAGCCTTTGGTCTCCCTGGCCAGTGTGCTGTCTGGAGCACAGCTGTATTTGGCGAGTGCTCAGAGAGTCCTGAGAATACTCCTATGGCACAGGCTTGGGACCCCAGGGCCTCAGACCCCACTGGGGGTCATGAGTTCCTTGAGAACAGACTCCGTACAGAAGTGGAGAAAAGACTGGGGATGGCAGAGAACTTTAGAGCCAGTCCATCTTTGGTTGTCAACCTGGATCACCAGGCTGCTCACAGCTCCTCTTGTGTCACTCAGCACACAAGCTGGGGGATCTGACAGACCAGTCCTGGGACAGCAGAATACAACAGAGCTGGCCAGCCAGAACAAGCAAACCCTCCAAGTTATTAGCCAGTCAGGTTGGATAGGCAATGGAGCAGGGGTCCAAATCATACAGTGCCTTGCCATGCTGTCAAGGGCTGTCAGGAGTTTAAGTGAACAGAGTGGACTTCACCACTCAGAGGGTTTGTATTAGGGGCCTTGGCTAGTTTGTGGAATCCCCTTTGAAATTGATCGATTGTTCTCTCTCATTCTCTCTCTCTTTCACTCTCTCTCCACCCCCCCACCCCCGACACACCCATGAAGACTAGCAGAATCTTAAGGAAGAATACAGCTTCTGTGAATGGAGGTACGCAGACACCCCTCCTGGAGACTAGCTGCTCTTTGGATGTTTCTGGCAATTAAATTCACTAGCAGCTACACTCCTGAAATAGCAGAGTAACCAGTCAGTGCTGAAATAGCATCGTCTGGCACCCGGGCATGGTGGGGGCAGAACGGCAGCCAGGCTTTGCCACTCCTGGTTTTCTGTTGCGAATGTGAGACACATCTGACCAGACTCAATGCTTCCATTTGGAGACTGTTCCAGAATGCTTGCCCTTTGTCCTGGTTAGGATGAGGTTTGTCGTGGACGATGGTTGAAGGGGAGTTTGAGTTTTCATTTATAGGGTCCAGCTTTTCAAAAAACGTGGATCATCATATAATAACCACCGACTGTAGATTGCAAGGAGTGGGGTCCTGTCTCTTACAAGATGGAAGATGCTTTAATTTCCTTAGAGCATCATTATGAACCCACGCGCCACACAGTTGATAAAGCATGCAGATGCTGGTCAACAGGATGCGGGGAAATAGATTTTAAGGAACTTCTGTGTCTTCGTTCTGTCATGTATTAATTTTCTTAAAAGGCGTTGAGTGTATTTAAAGATGATTAAGATTCAGTAAGCTAATGGAAGAAAGTGACCCAAGAGGCAGCTTAAACCAGTTCTTCTTCCAGCACAGAATTCCCCTTTGTAAACTTTCACATCGCCCCTTTCCCCTGCTTTCTGTTAAGCCCCCCTCCCCCGACTGGAAAATGGGAGGGTCCTTACTATCACATTCTATTTATGAGTTTACTCTTGGAAGAATAATCAATCTTCACTCCCCTACCCCATGACGGGCTCTCACTGTGTGGTGCCAGCTGACCTGGGAATTACTACGTAGACCAAGCTGGCCTGCAACACAGAGGTCTGCCTGCCTCTGCCTCATGAAAATCCCTCTTAATTCTTACTTCCAGCTATGGACCATAAACCTAATCCTGCTATTTTCAAATAATCTGGATATTTACCCACGGCCCTGCCACCCAACTTCTGACCCCACTTTCCTTTCAGTGAAGCTCACATGACCATGTGAGACCTCCAAAGAGAACTATGACTGTGTCTCTGGTCCATTCAAATCAGAGTCTCACTTTCCTTGTAGACTCTCCTTCAGAGAGGTTCTCCTGTCTCCAACTAACCTCTTGTCGTATCCTCTCCACAAACCAAGTGGGAAGATTGAGAAGGGGAAATAAACAGGAATTAAAAACTCAAATGGGAGAACAGGCTACACACTGGCGTGACAACTTGGAGGGAATGGAGACAGATCTGAATCCTGGCTCAAAGGATGCCAGCTGAGAGCTGGCTGACATGTCTTAGGAGTGTCACAGCTTTTAGAAGTGTTTCAGCTCCAGAGATGGAGCAGTGGGTCTCAGAGGCAATGAATCTCAGCAGGCAAGAAACTAAGCAGGAAGTTAGTCCTTCAACTGTAGTGCATTCTCTTCTGCAGCTGGAGCCTGGAGTCTCTGGGACTGCAGGCAGGGATGAGTCCCCTGCCTGCAGCCACAGGTGGAATCTTGGAGGCTTGGAGCAGTGACAACCACAGTATGCAGGAATTTAGAGAGGCTGAAGGGTGGTGGGCCTGGCAGTTTCTGGTGGGCTGGTTGTCTTCACGTGTAAGGATCAACCAGGAGAAAGCTGCTAAGCCTGGAGGGGAAGGGAGACACAAACCCACCAAGAGTCCCCAGCTGTAGATGAACTGGTTTCACCTGAAAGGAGGGCTGGGAATGAAAAAAGGAAATGGAGAGGCAAGAGAAGCATGAAGCCAAGACAAAGTTTTCTGATCAAGGCTCAAATTTCAATATTCAGCTCTTCTATTTAAAGGGGAAGCCCCACCGTACCCATCCTTTGTTTCAGCCAGAGGACCCAAGCTTTGTCTCAGCTGGATTATGTCTCAAGGCAAGCTCAGCGGGCATATTTCTAAGTTCCTGTAGGAAGTTGTACGTGCAGCCAAGGTGGATAACTCCATCTAGGTCTTATTATTAGGTCTATTGTGGTAAACAAGGTCTTTTCCAGCCTGCTCAAGGCTTGGAGGAGGACACACCCAGCCATGTCTGCAAGTTGTCTCCCTTCCCACCACCACAGGGCAGGTTGTACACTGCAATTTGAAGCAGTTCTCTCATTGCCAAAGTAACACTCTGCTCGCCTTGGTGCAGCGGCTGCTGCTATGACCTCCTCCTTCTGGAGCTGCCCTGCTGCAGCCAGAGTCTCCTCCAATAGACAGTTGTCGCTGGAGCTGTCCTGTCCATCTTAGATTGTCTATGCAGCTGTCAGATAAAGTCTTCTGGTTTCTGTTGCAGTTGGTTCTTTCCTTTGTTCCGGCTGCTGCTTAGATGACACTAGAGACCTCTCCTACCTCTATATGTACGTCTGTAACACAATTGCAGGTTCTGACTCAGGTTCGCTCTTCTATGATCCTACCACTTCTACTTCCTACTTCAGAGTCTCAAGTAATCATCTTGTGCATGGCTGTAGTGGGGAGCTGTGAACAAATGTCTGTTTACCCCAGGAAGGGTAATGACAGACCACAGAAACCATGCCCTCCAAGTCGAGCACGGTGAACCAGTGAGTTGACTGGAATCCTGGTGGCCTGGGTGATGGGTAACTTATTAAGCATGGATGACTCAAGCAGTTGCAGTGTCAAATAGCCCACCTCAGCGCAACTGACAACTCCTGAAGACTGTAGCATTGCTGCATCTTGCGGAACAGCCACATTACCCAGGAGTCACCTGTCTCTGGTGATTATTTCCTGCTCATAGGAACTTCCTTCAGAGTCTGATGAGCCATCTTCTTTCCCCCAGGAGGGAATGTCTCAACCTGGAGGAGACAAGAATATCTAGAAAGCACTTCAATACTCAGTTTTCTTTCCTACTCATGGCGGTGCCAGCCACACTGCCTGTGTGTAGGGGATACTGAGATTGCCGATACAAATGCTTAGCACAGACTTACAACACAGCCAGCTGGCAGTCACAGTGGCTGCTGGCTGACCAGTCATGACTAACACAGAAGATGGAATGTGGGTTTCAAATTTTAACTCTACCACCTAGGAACCGGATGACCTTGGTGGGTGACTTACATGTTCCGTGCTTACACCGCCTTATCTCAGTGTCCCCAGCTACATGATTGTGTGTGGGGGTTGTGGGAGTGGGGGAGAGTGAACCTTTCATATTTAAGGTGCTTGAAATAAAGTAAAAAGGTAGATAAGAGCTGTTATTATTACAGCTTGGAAACGTACCTCTGATTTGAAAAGAAGTCTCGTTAGAGGCTGGGTCACTCGGAAGCATGCTGGTGCCATGGCTGCTCCCCATCAGATGGTGTGTGTACAGAAAGTTCCCACTGTTCACACTTTTTTGTAGCTCTAACACCTGCTTAGCAGAGCATCTTGGATGCAGGAGGTGTTTTTTAGGACCCCTGGCCTTTGGAATCACAAATGTCTTCCCTATGGATTGTTTGAAGTCTGTTTCCCTGGATTCTAGATAGCCTGACTGCATATATAGACCTGCTAGCATCTTCCACACTGAACTAATCCCCCACTACACCACATTCATCAACACATCAAAGGTAGGTAACATGCAGCCCACCTGTTCATACAGCCCTGGTGTGTGTCCTGTAGACCACAAGCCTCTCCAAGTGCGGCTGTGCTGAGTTTTCTGTATTCGTTGGCGGTAAAATTAAGGGCACAGTTAGAATAATCAGTCCCCAATTTGCTCATGCTCCACTGCCAACTGGCGAGAAAGCTTTCCTTGTGCAAGAGCACTTAGCATAAAGAAGGTGTTTAAAATGCTGGGGAATCGGTGTTGTGCTTAATCCAGCACAGAATCCCCATCTGGAGTAAGAATGATAGCGTTGGAGGAGAAACTTGTTCCAGCTGAGAGCTGTTTCCCGACTGATTGTTCCCACTACTTCAGAGGTCACAAACTTACTTTCCCAAGAATTATGTGTGTGTGTATATATATGTGTATGTATACACCAACTTGGTATATCTTTCAAGAAATTCTAACTTATCTCTGTAAGGGAATAGACAAATGTATTATTTTTTCTATCTTATAATAGGTTAGAGACTCATTTGTAGCGAGAAATTTTCCCCACAAGTTGGGAGGAGCTAAGGTAGGAGGAGTAAGGAGAGGAATTGGAGGAGTAAGGGGAGGAAGAGGAGAAGGAGAAGAAGGAAGAGGAGGAGTGATGGGAGACAGAGAGGTAGGAGGATGGAGAACCACACTTGGACCCAGAGCAGTCCTGGGTAACAACTTATATCTAGGTTAGTTAATTGGTTAACACTTCTAATTATGTAAACATCTTGTTAATTGAACATTACCAAACATATAAAGCCTTTGGTTAATCATTAAGCATTAGAGTCTCATTTTATACCGGGTACCACATGGATGGTGGAATGGTCTGGGCTCAGCCCAGCCTTATAAGACAGCGTGGTAGATTGGCACAGCCACCTCCCATGCTGGCATCTCATAGGTGGAAGGGCCAGAGTTTCTGGCTGGCTGTTCCTAGCTGTGGTACGTACATAGCCTCTGGCCACCTCTAGCTGCGGTGCGCACGTGGTCTCTGGCTGCAGAACATGGCAGCTGAGCTAAGCAGAGCTGTCGCCGCTTAGATAGTAGGTCCAAGAAAACGACGTTTCAGATATCTCCTTCAACACTCATTTATGAAGATAAAAAATGTCAATGTTCTTTTTAGCAAAAGGAGACTTATACCAGGTGATTGAAATCTTTTCAGTGTGTTCTCATGTATCGCCATTAGGAGGGTGTGTGTGTGTGTGTTCACACATATGCCTGTGTGCTTATACGTATGTGTGTGTAAACATATATATGCATGTAAACACATATATTAGTGTATACTGCTTTTATAGTAGAAAATAAACAAAATCTTCCTATTTTGAAAGACATATCATAGATTGTGTGTATGTGTGTGATTTGCAAATAAATAAATAAATGGGTATTTGCAAGATACAAAAGTACCACAGTGGGGCTGGTAAGATGGCTCAGTGGGTAAAAGCAAGCAGCTGAAAGGGCTGGTGGTGGAAACCTGATGACTTGATCCCTGAGCTCAAAGTACAAGGAGAGAACTGACTCTTCCAAGTTACCTTCTGACCTCCACACAGGTCACATATACACACCCCTCTCCCATTCTCTCATGCAAGCATGCACACACACACACACACACACACACACACACACACACTAAATGAAAAGAAAAAGGAAAAAGGAAAAGTACCACAGAGGAAGTTCATCCTGAAAGACCCAGAAATGGCGGCTAGAAAGGATTGCAGAGGAACGTCATTGACCGAGAGAGATCGGAGATCAATAGCTAGGGTCAGATGATTCTACACAAAGAACCTAAAACCTTGATGCCTGCTGGATGGTGATTTGGAGATGGACAGATGACAGGATAGAGAAAGGCTCAGGTTTCAAAGGTTACAGAGGACAGCTGCCAGTGGCACAGGCCGCTCCATTCCTCATGTGGTACACTGTGGACAGGGAGCCACGTCCGAGCATGCGCACAGTGTGTCGAGGCTTCTTGTCACCTCGAGCCAGTCTTGAGAAATCAGTTCCTCTCTCTCTCTCTCTCTCTCTCTCTCTCTCTCTCTCTCTCTCTCTCTCTCTCTCCTACCAGTTTTTATCTCTGATATTCTTCAGAACGTCACACCATGACCCAGCATGACAGAAGTTCATCAGCTTCACAGAACCACGTCCTTCCCACTCCTCTCTCCCTGCACCTCCTAATCCTTTCTGCCTGTGCTGATTATTTTGATGGGCATGGGTGTAGATGGGGACCTTGGATGTGGCTGGTCCTCATTTTAGTATACTATAAGTAGGAGACTGATCTTAGTACAGATAAAGATGAATATGAATAAGATGTAAAGCACCATTAATCTCAAATGGTGCTATTTTGGACTTACTGTATTATGTAACATATACGATGAGTATAATATTTATTATATTATATTATATTATATATTATATTATATTATATTATATTATACTATATTATATTATTATAATCTATCATCCCAGTGTGGTGGTACATATCTGTGAACCTAGCACTTGGGAGTAGAGAGATGCAGAAGGATCAGGCATTGAAGGTCATTACTGGTTACATGCCAAATTTTGAGGTCAGACTGGCCTACATGAGACCCTGCCTCCAATTAAAAACAAAATTCATCTCTTTCTATTTTTTAAATGAGGATATTAGAAAGTATATATATAATTTACATATGTTATATATGTATATTGTATGTATATATATATATGCATGTGTATACACACACATATGTGTATATACACACACATTAGAATACATTTCAATTGTGTGAATTCTACTCTGAGCAATGGTTAGCCACTAAGTGAGGTAGGCACTTTTAGGGACAACTCATGAAAACACATCTTCAAAATGTTCTTTTCTTTTTTAAAATGGAAATTTCATAACCAAAGCCGATCAGAGGGCTCAAAGTGTCTCTGTCTATCACTTGAGCTGTTTGAATACATTGTCCACAGTTTTGAACTAAGCATCCTCCCGAATTTGTTGGTCATCTTTCTTGAATTATGTATGACCTTAACTGAGCATGTATAGTATGCACCACCCCCACTACAGTGATCTTCTCTATAAAAATGTGCAGACTCCCCAAATAAAAACACACTGCTTTTGCCCAAGGAAGGCATTGGCTTGGGAACAACTTCTGTGCCCCTGTCACTTCTCCAGGGAATAAAGCTTTCTGCTTTTGTCTCTTGGAGGTGGTTGTTTAGGCTTATTCTTTCCAAGGGAACCCCTTGCACTTAGTGGTCATGCAGTAACCCTGTATTTTCTTGTTCTTAGGGTTCCATATCTAGTCTACCAACAAGCCCTGACAACATACTGCGGCCATCCTCTTTTCCAGAGAGTTCTCTTTGTAATGCATCTCCTAACCCACTGCCACATGGTCCTCTCTTTTCAAGCCCAACTCAATTACCAGTGAAAGTAACAAAACAAAAAACAAATGGCAACAACTGAGTAACTGAGTGGTAAGGTTCTTAAAATCCCCCTCCAGACAAGAAAGAAAACAAGTCAACTCTGAAAAATGGCACCATGTGCAGGGAACCCCAAATGCTAGGAAGGAAAGAACCAGCCACTTGGCTTTCCAGACACTGCCCTGAACATAAACAAATGTCACACCCACAGATGGAATGCCCCTGAGGAAAGGAAGGGGAAGCCCCTTACCTGCAGGAGGAAGGAAATTGGGTCTCATGCCATCTCAACCACCAACAGATATTCAAATTCTTCTCAAGGTTGGTTTCAGTTCAATCCCAAAGATACACAGAGTCCTGGCTTCTTTTAAGGAAGCTTATGTATCACACACACACACATACACACACACACACACACACACACACACACACACACACACACTTCTGGCCCTAGACTGAGATTTTGGGGATCTCAATAGACAAAATATACTTCCAGAAAATCTGCCCTTTTCCCCACCCACAGAAATGCTCAAAGCAAGGAATGTAAAAATGAAATGGTCCTTTAGTAGACTGGAGCTTGAAGACAAGTAGATAAGAAGGCAAATGAGTCATTTCTTATTCTCTTGGCTCATTTGTACTGTCCTATGACACAGACAAAACCAGCTTGCAGTAAACCTGTAAGGGCTTCCTGGAGACTCTTCAAGGCCAGAGAGCCTCCTTCCTACCGGGAAAGCCTTGTGTTTTCTGAGGGTACATCAACCAGCCTGAGGCCTCAGATACCAGTAAATATGGAAACTTTCCTCTGTCTGTGCAAAGAACTGTCATGATAGAACTGTTCCCTGTTGGGCCCAGTTGATGATTACAGAATAACGTAGTTATTTCAGCTTGTGAAATGACACAGACCTCAGTTTCAAATCCTTTTCTCATGACCGTGTCCTTTTTGGCTGGACGAATGTGCTAATTTGGAAAGTGAAGTGTTGGCCATAGTGGGAGCCCTTTCCAACTGTAAACACCAAGTGTGGTACATGCCAAACAGAGTTGTAGGAAAGAATGACAATGAATTCATTTTTTGCTGAGCCACAGTATGACTTTCTGCAAGACACACACACACACAAAGTGGAGGTGTACAAAGTCTAGTTTGGCAAGACATGCATACATTGGGTATAGGATCCGTCCAATGCTAACCTTGGTGCTTCCAGCATATTGCAGGGACATGGATTTTCCTTGATTTCTTTTTTAGCACCAGCTGGCAGGGCAATCTCCCCAGTGCTGGCTTGTCCATCTGTCACACCAAGGAGGAAGAGGAGAGCATCCCACAGAGCCCTGGGTGCTTGGCCCTGCTCCCTGTGAACAAAATGAGATCTGTAGCTTCTGGCAGCAGGGCAAATCAGTCTGCAGCTCTGTGTTTACCCTCAGTCCTTCATGTCCTTCCTCCCTGCCCGACAAGGGCAAGCCATACTCATCCACACAGATCCCTCTAGTCATGGCTACAAACCCTTCAGAATAATGTGAAGGCATGTCCCATGACACTGTATGTGCACTGACTGGATCCTACTGATGGAAGTATCTGATAGATGTAGACTGTACTAGAACACACTGGGAGAGGGTATCATACATGCTTAAGGAGAAGAAAGTATGCTTCCTCATAATACTTTTCTGTGTAGGTGTTGTGGAAAGTACCTCAAAGACGACATTACTTCATGCATGTGTAACAAATATATCCCTGTTTTACCCAAGAGGGAACTAAGGCTCAGACAGGCTATGACCAAAGATGAACTGAGTTATGACAATTTCAAGATCTCCATGGCGTAAGACAACAAATGCTATTTCTCCTAGCCTTCAGGCCTGTGTGACTCTCTGGGACAGCTGTCCTCTGTGTGGTGACTCAGAGACTCAGCTGCTTCTGTACTGTTGGATCTGTCATCTCAACGTGAAGCTTATGAATTTGCCCCAGCAGGGGAAGTGAGAGACCGGAGACTCTCACGGGGGATTTTCACTGCTTCGAGCCAGGAAGTGACACATGCTACTTGGAAGCAGGAAGATCTTGATTAAATGCTGAGAGACTTGGCCTTCCCAGAAGCACATACCGCTGAGCACTGTGATGTCCCCCTATGAGAAAGAAAGTAACATTCACTGCCCTTGATCAGGTTCAGGTTTGCACCCTGTTCTGCCATCTGAATAGTTCTCCACTGTCAGACAGACTGGCTCCCTTCATATGTAGTGGTCCATCTGTTGAAGGCAAGGGTGCGGACAGAGTTCAGTGTCAATGTTATTGATTTGGCACCTGAAACACCTTTTCTGGGTTCTTTCTTCTGGTCTCTCCCTTCTCCTTCTGTCCTCTTCCATCTTCCCTCTTCCCTCCTCCAACCATCCCGCTCTTCTCTCTCAAACTTCCCAGGGATGGATCTAGTTGGCTCAGTTTAGGATTCCTGTTCTCTCTAGAGGAATCAACTCTGCATGGGAGAGGGAAGAGGAAGGACACCTTACAAGGACATGGGAATGGGGAAAGAAGGATGAACTCCAGAACAAAAGTCATTGGAGACAGTGAGTGACAGAAGAAAGATTTGGACCTAAGTCTGGCTCCAAGGTCTTTTTCTATTTATTATGCAAATACTCTCCTAAGATAAGACTGGTTCCTACCTATAGAAGCAACAAATACCGCAGTAAGCTATAAATCTTCAGCTAAGACTGTGAAAAGATGGTTCATTTCATTAGCTGTTAGGGAAATGCAAACCAGAACAATGAGGTATCCATCACCAGAAATACAATGAAGAACCAAAATGTGTACAATGATATGGAGAATTGAGGACCCTGGCCTTCTAATAAAGTCAACGTGGAGAACTCTTTGACAGAATTTAAATATTTCAGTTGCCTGTGCCCCTTGTCAATGACTTAGCATCCTACTCAGCATCTACATCCAGAGAAGAAAAAGGAGAGTGTGTGACCATAAAAAGCATCCTGCTTTCACTAATAATAGCCAAAAATCAGAGTACTCACACTCATCAACAGGGTGAACACGTTGGGTTAGTACTTACCTGCAAAGAGAATGGTATGCGTGATATCTGCAACAGTGGAGAAGAAGCTCAAAAATACGCTAAGCCCAGAAGTGAGACACATGTACAGACTCTACAGCTCTAACTTTGAAAGTCCGATGCTAGGCACACTAATCTTCAGTGCTAGAATGGTAGGTGTTTGTAGGGTAAGAATTGAATAGAAAGGAGGGAAAAGGACAATTCTGGAATAATGGTAGTAGGTTGGTATATTGAGCATGGTGGTTATACAGGTGACATTTGGGCCAAACATACTGATTTGTATACTTACAGTATATAGCTCACACTCTACAAAACCTATACCTAGGAATAGTAGCTGCAGATCCCAAACAATTGCTTTCTCACCCTTGCTTAAGTCCTTTATACATTGGATCGTTGTTGTTGCCAGGGACAGTAGTCATTTGGCTTGAAGAAACCCTTAAGAACCATCCTGGACCACACATAAATGGGTGCGCCTCCCTGTGTGGACGAGCGGCTTGTTCAAAGAAGAATCTTTTCATTCTGGAAGTGCTTTGTGACTCACAGGAGGAGAGTGTGACTTGGTAGTCACATTCCCATCTGAGCAGATAGCAGAGCTAGACAAGGGTTGGGGTTCAGGCGGGATGTGGGTTTGAGTCCGGGCTCAGCATTGCCCAAGTTGTTAGACACTGAACAAACTTGCACGGCTTCCTGTCACCTCTCCTGTAGATGAGAGATACACAACGCTCAACTCATAGATTCTGCAGGGGACCAGACTAGGACATGCATGCAGACTTTGACATTAAAGATAAACTGAGGATCTGTTTGTCATCTTCTAGATGGTTTGGGAATTTGACTCGGATATCCAATAGAAAGTTCACAAAACATTCCCCTAAATACCTTTGTCCCACTAAATGAATGAGCGAGTATGGGATACAGAAAAAGGACTTGGTCCCCAGGTTTACATCTTTTATACTTCCCACAAGATTACAGTTTCCTCCCACCCCATCATCATCTCCTGGTCCCACCTGTCTCCTTAGCTCCCCCAGAAGGGATGGACTCTCAGAGGCCAGTTTCAAATGATCGAGATGAAACACTCTACTTACATCCTCAAGATCTGGGTTAGTTCAAGATAACTTAAGACCTCAAGTGGAAGTGCATGGAGAGTGAGAACTCAGGCCAGGGGAGGTGTGCCCGTCTAACTCTCTTGGGTATTGGGTATGGGTTCTGTGCCAGTCTGATACTCAAAGCGCATAGTCAATAAGAGAAATTCTTATAAAGGAGATAGGTCCAGAAGAGCCTAGGTTGTATCATGTGCTATAAGACTGTGTTCTCCTCTGACCCCTGTACCTAACACAAATTTTGGACAATATCTAAGTGCCACCTTTCATAGATAAAGAATTGTGGTGACACTGAAAAAGTCACCTACCATTCTAGGCCTTGGTCAGGTAGATCTGGGAACAGAACTCAAGTTGTCAAGGACACATGACTCTCACACATGGCCTTGGCCAGAGTCCACCTGCCTCGCCTCTGTCTTCTCTTTAGTTGGCATCAGTTCAGGTCAGGCCTTGTACAGCCCTGTTACAAGGCAGTTTCCTAATGTTCTGGCATCCAGTGCCACCTTCTTTGAGTGAAGCCACCTACATTTTGGGGTGGGGCATTCTCTGCACTAGGGGTGCTCACTTTTCCTGAAGTCCAGCAGACCTGAGCTCAGGCCTCTCAAGCACTAATAATCATTCTTGTGCATTTTCCCAAGGATTTAATGTGGCAACTTATCTGAAAAGTTTAGTCAAGGACTTGACACTTTGTAAGCCTTTAAGATAGACACATCGGCTATTGTTCTTAGTGTATTTCCTGATTATAATAAATTTTGTGTTGGTCTCCAACTGCTGCTTCTAGGCAACTATCTTGAGTCCTACATTAGACTGTCATTTCTGTGAGAAGGAAGACAGCGTATATATTCTACTGATATGTTGCCCATTGTATTGAGGGTAGGCCTGGGGTTTGGAGACACTATCAATAACAGCTTAGGAAGGGATTAGAGGTGACTTACAGGGGACTTGGCTTGCTTTTCCATAAACCTATATTTATATCATGCGCAGATGATCTGAGCCAGCCCTGTGTTGTGATGCTCTTTCCCAGAATGTCACACTGGGGACATGTTTTCCGCATACAGATGGATGTTTGTATGTGTGGCAGCGTCACGTTACACTTTTATTTTCTTTCCAAAGCATTTTTTTCATTTCAGTAGTTCCAGAGTCAAAAAAAGACTGTTGGGATACTAGCCACTCTCTCCCTTTCTGAAAGAGGACGAAGGACCGAGGCATTATTTTGTAGATTAAAAGGATTCTGCTTACCCTCCTCACAAGCTCAGTTACAGGGTGATTGTTACTGTGGGAGAGATGGCCATCACTCCTGAAAGGGACACTGAGTCAGGTGACACATCGACAGAGGCCAGCTGGATCTTTGCAAGAAGTGTCCTCCGATGATCCCAGCTGTTTTTGTTGAGGAAACAGGAATGTCCTCACTGCTAAGAACATCAGAAGGTGACAAGAGTCATTTAGGGTTACAGAATGACATCAGCAGGTGTCCCTGAGACAGTCTTTTCTCCCTGCTGGTCTGTTTGAAGCTTCCTTGGATCAGGTTGCTCAAAGCCTGGGTGAAGGACCCCTTTTAACTGAGGCAGGGGGACCATGGCCTGCTGAGGCTGTAGCAATGGCACTGGCTAACTTCTTAACCCCTAAGGACAGCTGGCACTTCTTATCTCCTTGTGGAGAAGTGCTAATAACTACTTCTGCATGTATACATGCGTGTGCATATATGTGCACTCAGTAATGCCTGCAGGTGTAGGTCACAGGCCATTGTCTGCATGTGTAGGTCACAGGCCAATGTTTGCTTGTGTAGGTCACAGATCAATGTCTGGCTTCTTTCTCTATTACTCTCTAATTTTTGAGACAGGGTCTCTCACTGAATCTGGAGTCCACTGATTGGCTAGACTAGCTAGCCAATGAGCCCCCAGGAGTCTCTTCTCTGGGCCTTCCTCTACCCTAACCCCTATAGGCGTCTACCACAATGCCCAGCTTTTTACATGGCTGCGCTAGTCTGAAATCAGGTCCTCATGCTTCTTGTGCAGCCTCTGAGCCATCTCTCCGGCCTCAGGAGCCACTTTACATCCTTCTGTAGAGTAGACTGGACAAGATCTTTTCAGTGTTACTGTTTGCTTCTTTTCGATGGCCTCTAGGATGTCAGAGGCCTGTGGGAGATGCAAGAGCCCAGGACCAAGAATTCTAGCATGCAAAGCAGAACCCCTGAGAATCCCCTGAACCCATTTCTATTGTTCCATCATTGCCACAGTTTCAAAGACAAGACAGCTCGCTGGGACTTGTCTCTGTTTGTACTCTCCAGAGTTTTACCTGTTGCTTTTCCCTCAAGCCTCTTGTAATTGCTGCAAAGTCAAATTAAAAAATGCAAAGGGTGCAAAAAATATAGTTTTGGAATGTTCTCTTCGTTTATTTGTGTAACATTCACCCCAATGGTTGAAAAAAAGTCAATTCCTTGCTAAATCAGGATACTTATCTTTCTTCCAGGTTTCATTTTTACCTGAGGAGGTATGCAGTCTTAAAATATGTGTTCCTAGGGCAGGGTTAGCTTCCTCTGGATACTGTCACATTATCCCCAGACCTCTGCTGAGAGATTCTTCTTAGCCTACTGTCTGTCTCCTCCCTCTTTTGGTTCACTGATATGTTTCCTAGGTTTCCAGAGGGATGCAGGTAGCAGGGAGAGGCAGAGAAAGGATGGATATGGAGAAAGGGCTTCTTGAAGAAGGCAGGGTAGGATCAGAGGAGAGGCAAGGAGCGACTGAGTCCCTGGCAGGCCCAGGGACCTTCCCCAGAGCCCATCCCCACACACCTAGTGTGTACCATTTCTTCTGCTTTCTGGATTCCAGTCAAACTCAAGACTCCTTTCCCTTCCTTCCTCCCCACCTCTCCATTCCCCTATCCTTCTAGCCCAAGAAAGCTTTAGTTACAGAGTGGAGATGATCTGAATCTTTCTTCTACAGTGTTTGCTGTCCCCAGTGTCATATTCTTTCCCCAAACAGTGCCTTGTGTGTTGTTGTACAGGGTAAGCTGCTCAGACACAGGATGTCCTCAGGAAATGGTCTGCAACCATAGAGGGCTCATAGAGAATTACAAGGTATTATGAGATTGCTTGTCTTTCCTTATTCCCCATTATAGCTGCCTGTGGGACTTGGATGTGTGTGCTCAGGTGATTTTACAACCCCTGTGTAGGGTCAGGTAAGGTGGTGTGACTGTCCTCATCGTGTCAGCAAACAGGTTGTTGTTCTGTTTTGTTTCAAGGCATCAAAGTCAGAACGTGTATAACCATTACACGAACGAAAGGCGGCTACAGCTTTAGTCCCTGCTCACCCTCTAAAATCTTTGCTTCCTCATCTGAACCCAATGAGCAATGGAAACATCCAGCAATCCAAGATGGGGAGGAAGGAAAAAAGCAGACCTTGAGAAAGTATGTGGGCTAAATCAGGTCATCTATGAAGACAGAATTATGCTAGGAGGTGGAGATTAAGTCCAGTCCTCTGGTTCTGAATCGGCATTAAGACTTCTAGCTGGGACCACCACACCCAACTCTTTACCCAGAGCCTGCTTCTGGTTTCTTAAGTGATTTGCTTCCAGGGCACCATAAAACCTTAGACCAGGAGCAGAGTTTAACAATCTAAGCTGACTCTACTTCTATCTGAGTCTGTCTCTACACCAGCAACAAATGCAGGTTCTTGGGCCCTGCCTCAGACTTACTGAATTCCATGCAGACAGTATTCATTTTCTTAGATTGAAACCCAGAGACTGATATCCTCAAATGCAGCATTTTTGGTATGGATGTTGAGCAATTTAATCTGAAAGGCCTGAGGTTAAACTCAGAATTTAGGTTCCTGACCTTCCTTTGTCTCCTCCCCTCTCTAGCAGAGATTTTCCACAAAGGCCTCCCATCCTCCTGAGGATTTCATCTGCACACAGAGAAGCGGAGGCCCCTTCAGGCTGCACACACAGCTCCATTAACCAGAGAAAACTCAGCTCATAGCCTAGGAAGATAGACTGAGATTGGTAAATACACCTGGATGGACTTTTCATCAGAAGCCATTGTGTGGTCCATAGAGAAGCTTTTCCAAACCAGTGTCTCATATCTAGGCCAAATAGACTGTCACAGGCCACAGAATACTCTCTAGTGCACACCACTGAGTTTCCCTGAAAGCCATTTACTATTTTTCTACAAACTTTCTGCATTCCCCACTCGGCCCATCTACTATCCAAAAGGAGTTCTTCAGTTTCCAAATCACCGTTAACGTTTCCCTGACTGTAACAAATGCTCAGATCTTTTCGCGGCTTCCTTCTTCTCAGTTGAGACTAGCAATTCTTCAAAGGGTAGAGGGGAGTCTCTCTTCAGTTCTACAGTTTCATATGTGATACTCTTCGGTCTCTACTTGAGTGTTTCTGTTACAAGGAGCTCGTTGCAGAAACAGGCAGCTGGTTGCACGCCTTAACAATTGGATGCGTCCATGTGTCAGTGAGATTAATCTAACTTCAGCGACTTCCACCTGCTGGCCTTGGCTCCATCCTGTGGCTGCAATTCAGAGTTATAGCTGACTCGGGATCCCTGGAAATTGGGCTAATTATCCCCATAGTAGGAGTTTGGTAAAACTGAATACAAGGGGTAAACCGGGAGGGAGGCCAGCACTTCACATTTTCCTTTCAACCAAATAAAACAGCAAGATTAAGGGCTGTCCCCGGCATTTGTAAGATTATGATAAATATCACTGTTAATAACAATAGTGACAGTAATAATTACCCACGGCACGATTTGGATGCAGGTCAAGAAACCATCCGGATCAAATTACACGTAAGAAAAATATGTGTGTTCGGGGTTGGGAATGTTCTCAAAAGAGGAAGAAAAATGGACACCGTGAAGCAATTTGCTTTCTAGTGGGAAATAACTGAGCCTTCGCATTCCAAATGGATCATGAGAGATAAAAGAAAGGCTTTTCTGGCAGGATATCGCAGATGAGGCCTCAGCTTTCTGACCCGTGTGTCTACGTAGGAAGGACTTGTGGCAGACGGCAGTCATCTTTGTCTTGGCCACCCAACAGCAGGTACACTTTTGGTTGAGTATACTTGTTTAGCCAGAATTGACTAGTAGAGATCTTTTCTATCAGTTTCTGGTGGACTTTGGTGGGTGAAATGAGGGAAGATTCCTCTAACAGGCTCATAGATGCTGCTCTTGCTAGAAATCATGGCATCTATGCCGCAGACCCTTACTTGGGCCCAACTAAGAGAGATTAAAGTCTGACACAGCTGTTTTCTTCTGTGTCTGTCCCCTTCCTTTTTGGCTCAGACTCTTGCAAGGTTCTGCATAGGCACGTTAATCTCCTTAGGGAGTATCTACTTAACCTTTATCTTTCCCCTTCAAGGCTGAAGCACCAAGATAAGCCTTTGTCCTCAATCTGCAGTAGGATTCCAGGAAGAGTAAAGCATTTCAGGATAGAGCCACACTGGGTCTCCGGCTCCTCCGACTCCCCGGTGGCTAGGCTGCAATCTGGAGCATAAATAATCATCTCTGGAGAACCAGCCTGTCCCTTCAAGCAATAAGGACTTTTGGGGATCACCTTACAGAACTAGTGCTGAGACAATGATTAACCCCTCCTTGACCACCTCTTACCCTTTGTCCCAATTCATCCTCTGGTGGCTGAGCCTCGCCTGGTGTTGCTGATACAGTCCGTTGCATTGGCAGCATCCCCACAGCAGATTCCTCCTGCAGGCAGTCAGAGAGCCACTGGCCTTGGCCCGACTGCAGCCTCCCTCTCCTGGCTCTGCTGCCACACATAGTCTCTTGTCATCTAGTGGTAAGGCACAGGCATCTCCTGGCATTACCAGGCTACTCACAAGTGAATTTTTTCTCCCCTTCCCCAAATTTGAACTGGCGAGTGTTTACTTCCCGTCTCACCCCAGGGACCTGCTGATTTTTCCCATTACTGTAAATTGCTGCTCTTGGTGCTTTGCATTTGTTATTAAGATGTAATCAGGGTTGCTTAACTGATTAGCAGCCTCACCCTCAGCCCCCCACCCCTCACACCTGACTGGGAGGGAAGGCAATGAAAACAACCTGAGTGGATGTCAGGGGCCAAGGGTTTCTTGTGGGCAGCCTGATAGCTGAGAATGTCAGGGAGCCACAGAGCACTGGGCTTCTCCATGGATCCCTATCGCAGGGAGAAAAAACCTTGTGCATTTCAAGTTCCTGGGAGCTGAGGTGCTTGGGGTTTCTAGGTCCTGTGATGGAATAATGGCAGTGATGCCTGTGCCGGCCTGCCCAAAGAGGCAGGGATCAGACTGAGCCAGGCCTTCTGATGATCAAGCACAGAGCATCTCTTAAGGCAGACTGGTAAGATGCTACACAGGGAAGGAGAAACGTGGCAGGTGTCAGCCTGCGCTGTAGATCACAAGTCAATCAGCTTGGTGGGAAGCAGCTGCCAGTCCCAGAGAACACTTCTCTCTTCTCCTCTGCCTGCCCTGTCTAATCTGACCAGGTCCTATCTGCTTCTGCCCATGCTTGCGGCCATTAAAGTAAACAGAAGCTTTGGGGGAACACAAAGAACCAACTCCTAGACTATACCTCAATTTCCTAAGGACATCTGAGCCCCCTGGGACCCTTTCTCTGACCTCCTTTGGCTTTTTGTTGTTCTTGTTTGTTTTGCAATGGAGGGATTAAACCCAAGACCTGGTTGAATGCAAAGTAGTTTAAGCATCACCATCATGGACACAGAAAGCTAACCGAGACACTGCAAGTCAAAGGGGATTTGACAGATCACAGCAGCTGTCCCAGCTGGCAAGTGTCAGAATGTGATGATTGCTTGGAGAGCTGGGAACTTCCAGGCCCCTCCACAGACACGCTTTTAAAACCCAAGTCATATCTACAGCCACAGCATGCCTTGCATGCCGTGTGTACTTGCATGTTGTGTGATACTGTTTGGGCCACCCGAGTTTTGTTAAGTCTCTTGTCTGTGTTTCAGGAGGGAAGTGGTGAACTAGTGTACTGACAACATATTCGGAGACCATAGAGAGCTGCTACGTGCTAGAGAGTCCTCTTTCCCTTTGGTGAAGTTGATGATAAGGCTATGAATTTTTTTTTTTTAAATATAATAAAATTCGGCACCATTTAAAACAGTGGCTCTCAACTTGTGGGTCTCGGTCCCCACAGGGGTTGCATATCTGATAGTTACATCATGATTCATGATAGCAAAATCACAGTTATGACATAACAATGAAATAATTTTATGGTGGGGGGGGGTCACCAAAACATGAGGAACTGTATTAAAATATCTCAGCACCAGGAAGGTTGAGAACTACTGTTTTAAAGGATCAGATGATATCTGATATGGCTGACACCATGATTATATGAGATATATCTACCTGGGGATTATGACTGACTTATCCTCATGGAGAAACATAAAAATGCATATTTATATTTAATAATTCCAACATTGACGAGGGAGGGGCTCATAAGACTCTCCAGGAGCTGAGGAACTATGAGGGATTGATGGGTGGGGGCAGGGGAGAGGAGAGCCATTTTTCTTTGGGAGTGTGGCTGCTGGTAGGATGACCATGTACATGACGGCAAAACTAACTCGACTCAGTGTGTTATAACAGCAATGACAGAGAGGCTATGAAGGTGGGACAGGGCATGACATGAGCATGGTACACTGTATGAATAAATGTGTGCAATGGTCAAGGCATAAATTAAAAATATATGTAAAGATTAAGAGAATTATAGTGTGTGTATATCAGAAGTGAATACCCACCAATGCAGAAGTCACGGGGAGAGAGTGCAAAGGAAGGATGTGACTATCGCGTGGGGATGCTGGGGAGGCATTTCTCAGTGACACTCAGAGGTAACAGAGGAGAGGACAGGATAAACAAGGGGACAACAGGCTTCCAGCAGAGGAAAATTCACAACACCAGCAGAGGCATTTTAAAAAGAATACAGTTTATAAACTGTGTATGTGTGTGTGTGCTGTGTCTGTGAAGAGAGGAGAGAGAGAGAGAAGGAAAAAGAGATAGAATAGAGAATGATAGACTATCAGTATTTTCAAAATAGATTTAACTTTTATTGTGTGTGTCTGTCTGTGTGTCTGTGTGAGTATATGCCACTTGTGTGTGGCCCACACAAGGAGTCCCAAGATATTAGATCTGCCAGAGCTGGAGTTAGAAGTGTTTGTGAGCGGCCTGAAGTAGGTTCTGGGAATGGAAATCAGGTTTCCTGGAAGAGCGATATTAACTCTTAACCACTGGGCCATCTCTCCATCCCTGTATTAGGAATTGGATATGTTATTATAGCTCTTATTGTGTCCAAAATGAGATGATATCACAACTTCATGCCGAGACTTAATAATTTATAAAAATAGTTCACAGAAAGTGGAGACATACCAGTAGGAATTCTGTAAGCATTCAACATTTATTAAATTTGATCTTTTTTTTTAATCTAAGAAAACCTCAAGGTGACTCAAGCCTGGATGATTCCATTAGTAAATGTTTTTCAGAGTTTAATAAACATATTACATGATCACATACAATTGTTCCAGAGAGTAAGCACACAAAAGATATTTTAAAGAACTTTATTAGGTTAGTTATAATCCAAACTGAATAAGGGCACTGTAAGACAGACACAGGGAGATAACATTAAATATATAATATATATACATATATATGTATATATATATATACTTTTTAATTTATTTTTGGCATGTTAGCAAATCAATTTCAAAATAAAATGTATTTGATTTGCGCTGAAGTTAGCAGAGCAGCACGCTGGTTAAAGGATGGCCTTTTCCCTAATGATCTGAGTCGAATATCTACAGAAGTAATACCTTTGTTCCTGTCTTATATCTGAAATCAGGTTCAGGGAAATTATGAATGTGTTTATGACAGTTAATCTTGGCTGTCAAGTTGACTGAGAACACCCCCGGGCATGTCTGTGAGAATGTTTCCAGTGCAGCTTAACTGAAGGGGAAAGACCCACTCTGAACGTGGGTTACACTGTCCTGAGTGGGGAACATACTATTCCATGGCTTGGAGACCCAGACCAAATTTTACAAAATGGAAAAGGGAGAAATTGAGGCGACACCAGTGTCTACCTCTTTTTGCTTCCTGATAGTGGACATGGTGGGCTCCTGCCTCATGGTCCTACTGCCAAGCCTTCACCAAGATGGGCTGCACCTAGTACCATGATCAATGTTGAGGATAATATTTAAAACAGCAGCACCCAATCTGGCTTGTTGTTATGGGGCCGCCATGTTCCACCATGTTCCCAACTAGACAAGGCCTGAGGCCAAGAGCGGCTGCGTGCTCCTGCTGCTGCTCAACTCTGACCGAGGCTCATGCCAGCCAAATGCACCGCCCTGGCACCCACAAGACGCCAGCATGGAAGATGGCTCTGCCAATCTCCCATGCTATCTCCACAATGCTTAGCTGAACCAAGTCAATACCCACCATCCACATGGTACCCTGTAGAAATGAGACTCTAAAGCTTAATTATCCAAAGGCTTTATATGTTTAGAAATGCTCAATTAACAATTTTCCCACACAATAGAGGTGTTACCCAATACCTAATCTAGATATTACAACTACCTTAGACTGCTACAGACAGTGCCACATCTGCCGCCATCTTCCCTCTCTCCTCCAGTCCTCTCCTCCTTCTAGCTCCTCCTCTTCCTTCTCCTCCCGACTCCTCACTCAGCCTACTTCTCAGATAGCCCAATTGCCGAGCTTTATACAAAGTAGTGGGAGAAATATTCTGCTATAGATCAAAAGTAAATACTTCCTCCCATAAGTTGTTTCTTCTCAAGTGTTTGTCTGTAGCAATGAGAAAAGTCACTGACGAAGTGTGAAAGAAGTAATTCAAGTTCTACCTAGATGAAAAATAGGAATTCTCTTTATAATGTTAAGGTAGGCAACTGTCTCTTAAATTGGACACATACAAAGTAATAAGCACAAAAGAAATCAACTTTTTTGACTACATAATAAAATAAGAATACAGTTCATGGAAAGAATAATTAAGTGGGAGCAAAGGCAGAGTACAGGGAAGCACGCTGTACCATTTATCTAAGGACACAGACCTGGTATCCTAAGCAGATGAGAATTAGTCAACAAGGAAAAGACAGTTTGTGGGAAAATGTAAGAAACAAGCATGTGAAAAAAAACTACCAAATGGCAGAATGCATTTGTGACGGTGCCATGAGTCTTCTGGAAAATACAAATATATACGTGGTAAAACACCTACTGTGATGGCTGAAATCAACAAGGCCATCAATGCTAGTGTTGGGGTGTGTGGTACTATGGAAATACCACATCCCACATATGGAGTGTCACACACTGTAAATTAGCACAGCACCTAAAATTACATACAGTAAAAAGCTAAACCCTAACACCCAAGAGTCAGAGATTCACCCCTGACCTGGCTGAGGAAGCTTCCTCTTTCCCTGTCTCCGCTCAGGCCTCTTTGGGGATGCCCAGTGCTTTTATGGGCCCCGGGAAAGCAAGCACTCCCCATTTCCCATTGCTGAATGTCCTCACAGAGACCCCTCTCGAGTCACTGATCCTCTGGTTGCATGTGGCCATTTCCGGTTGAAGGCATGCAGCTGTGCTGACTTCCGGAGACTGAACCTGATACCATTCCTTTTAGAAGGGAGAGAGAAGGAGGGTCATGACTCCCCAGGATCTGAACAATTAACCGTGTGTAGAACTCTTCCATGATGCAACTGCCTAAAAGTCTCTCATGCTCCTGATTAATCATTACTGTGCACCAACTGAAATCTGCAATCTGGACTTGAGAGAAATCCTTCTCGGGATTGTTTGGTACCCGCTCTATTGGGAGTGACTAGACATTCCTACACATCTCCCTGTGAAGTCGTAAACTAACCCCTGGGACAAAAGATAACTAATTTAGTAGAATTGTACAGAACACCAGAGGAAGTGAGGGTTCACAGAAGCAATGAAGCTTAAGAGATGGCACGCTTAGATCTGATGAAGAGAGGACAGTTGTGGAGAACCATGTGAGCGAAGATGCTCTGATCTAATGGCAACACCTTTGGTTGAACCTAACTATGGTTTAAAGTAGTAATTCTCAGCCTTCCCAACCCTTTTTAGTGCAGTTCCTCATGCTGTGGTGACCCTCAACCATAAACTTATTTTCATTGCTACTATTATGAACCATAATATAAATATCTGATATATAGAATGGTCTTTGGTGACCCCTGTGAAAGGGTCTTTTGGTCCCCAACAAGGTCATAACCCACAGATTGAGAACTAGTGGTTTATAACTTCTTTCCAGGCACAAGAAGGGCACTTGTCCAAGAGGATCTTATCTGTGATGACCTTCCTCACAGGAAAAGAATGGGGGAAAGAGGAGGTGGCCTTCCTGGTTTTGCTGTTCTGGAAGGCCAAGGTGGCCTGTTTAACCTCATCAGTGCCGAGTTTCTGCCCACGATGCTCTTTTCTTGGACTTTTAAAAGTTGCAGTCTCTCCTGAGGGACCAACGGCATGGCATATCTGCCTGATATGAGACATACTTTGCAGCCCAGGTGGTAATGTGTGAGTGGTGTGCGTGTCTGTATCTGTCTTCAGATGTATGCGCAGGCGCACACGTGTGTGCATGTATGAAGCACAGGGTTGACACTGAGCATCTTCCTTGATTGCTCTCCATTTTGTTTATTGGGACAGGGCTTCTTGTTAAATCCAGAGCTTGCTGACCACGTGGTCTAGCTAGCCAGCTTGCTGTCTCCGGAATGCTTGGATTACAGATGACTGCTATAGCTGCTAGACGTTTATGTGGATCCTAGAGATCCAAGCCCAGTTCTTATGCTTGTATGGCAAATGCCTTATCCACTGAGCCATCCCTGCCCTGCCAACAAAGTGCTAAAGTATTTTGCTTCTATCTTTATTCTTATAAAACCTTTAGCATTTTTGACTGATCCATTTGCCTTCTAGCTCTCTCTATAAAAGAAGACCTTTGGGAGAGGATGGGCCTAATCTGGCAGGGACTTGACATGCCAGGGCATAAGGTTATGTGGGGGTGAGACACCCTCTCAGAAGAGTAGGGAAAGGGGAATTGAGGGAGGAACTCTGTGAGGGAAAGACTGGGAGGGGGAACAGTGTTTGAGATGCAAATTTTTTAAAAAGCCAACCAACTAACCAACCAACCAAACAAACAAACAAAAAATGAGTTAGTACTAAAACATTATGAAGTGTCCAATATCCACGTCTATCCTGCCTTTTTTTTTTTTTTTTTTTTTTTTTTAAACAACTTGACACAAACAAGAGTTATCTGGAAAGAGGAACTTCAACTAACAAAATGCCTCCATCAGATAGCCTGTAGGCAAGACTATGGGCTTTTTCTTGATTAATGATTGATGCTGGAGGTCTCCATTCACTGGGGTCAGTACCAATCCTGGGTAAGTGGTCCTGGGTGGTACAAAACAAGGCAGAATGAACAGTCCAGTGAGAAGAGTTTCTCCAGAACTTCTGCTTCAGGTCCTGCTTCTATGTTCCTGACTTGAATTCTTGTCCTGAATTCCCTTCATGATGGGATACAGATGACCAAGCACTCCCCAAGATCTCCTTTCCATATCTGTGTTTGATGTTAGGGCTCTGCCATGAATTGCAAAGAGAAGATTAATAATGCTGTGCTGTCTTTGGCACCTGCTATTCAGACACCTGCTACATATTGCCCCAGGAAGGAATACTTAGGCCTACAAGACACAAATCCCAGCCATTACAAGCCTAATCAGTAGATATTTGTCTTTTTTTTCTTAAAAATCTGTACATAGGTAGAGGCTGGTGTTGGTTGAACTGCCCAGTTGAATCCTGATAGAGCTAGGGTTTCTCTCTGTGTTCACTATGACCTCCTGTTCTTACACTTACCATCTCATCTTTGCAAAATGGCGACTGTAGCCCAAAGCGCCATAGTCACACACTGTGAGTGAACAAGCGCAGAGACTGAAAGGCTCATACTATACCCTTAGGTGTCTCTTTCATTCTGTAGGAAGGTCTTCCATTCCCAGCCTCTGCCTTCAGCCATCCTCCTGTTCACTCCTTGGCTGAAGCCAATCCAGAGCAATAGCCTGCAACAAAGCACAGTGAGAGTGAGTACCTATCTACTTGAATGGCCCTTCGTAGCCAACTCACAGTACCAAATGACACTCATTTTAAATTCCAAGTGCCAGCAAAGATGTCGTATGATGTATCTATCTACAGCCCTAAATGATCAAAAGCTGGGTTTGCCTTCTCAGTTTATCTTTCTTTGGGAACATATGTGTACTTGACTAATCTTCCTCAGGCAGCCTCGGAAATCATTTGCTTGGTTTTTCCATGTTTGCCGTCAAAAATGAGTTTTTCCTTCAGTAAATGTAACGATTTCCTAATAAAAGTGCCAAATTATTTCATCAAGTGCTGTCTTTATATTCTCCGCTCTGCTCTTTATTTGAACACCAAAATCCATCCTTCCCCGTGTTGTTCTAGAAAGTCTGCTAGTAAGAGGACAAGGAGTCAGTCTCTGCTCAGTCAAGTATCTGATCAACACAGACACTGCGTACAAGCTGCCGACTTTCTGACAATTAGAATCATATAGAACATGCTCATAGCTCTTGTACGGTGTCTGGTCACTTTTCCTAAATCTCCTAATACTGGCTTCCCAAGATGACATGTTGCATGTGGTAGGATGCTATTTTTTTAAAAAATATTTTGACTCCTTTTTTTTTTCTTTAGCCCTAAGCATTTCCCCCTTGGACTTCTGTGCTTGCATTCTTAATATGGGCAAAACACAAATTTATCCAAGAAAATGACAGGTTGCTGAATGTTTATGGTAGCATCAGATCTGATGATAGTGAACACTTAGTCTGGATAGGACACCTTCCATGGACAACAGATACGCATTGTATATATGCTGTTCTGTGAATGCTGTCTTCCTGTCTCTATTAGCTGAGTTTCCATTCTCATTTGTGCTGCCTTTACAGCAAGCACAGTGTGTCAGGGTTTGATTCTGGATTGCACTTCCTGACACAGCACAGAGGGACTAATTGACAAGTTGTAGTTGGTTTTGTGCTTCTTGTGTTTCTTACACGTGGGAATATGCAAAACACGTTGAAAATTGCTGCTGTCCTGTGACTATTTCAGTCAAATTTTTCTAGCATTCTACTTCGACTACCAACATGGCAAAGGAATGGGGGAGGGGAAAGCTGAAGGCCTAAGGAAAAGCCAGGCAGGGGAGGGAGGCTTAGAACATCCCGGGTCTGCTAAGAGGAAGGGCGAAGGATCCATGCATCCCGCTGCAGGGCAGAGAGAAAGTGTAACCTTGATGGTCAGAGCCTGAGGAATGAGCATCCTGACCTATGCTCTTGTTGTCCATGAATCTGAGTTCCAACACCAAGGCCTGTGGCTGTAACCGTCACCCAGCTGCCAAAGGCAGCCACACGCTCTGGCTAGTTACCAACTGAGTCAGGCTGGTATAGAGGTTCCGTTAGCACATGAGGATTCTCTCTGTCTCTGTCTCTCTTGTTCTCTGTCTGTCTGTTGTTGTCTGCTCTCTCTCTCTCTCTCTCTCTCTCTCTCTCTCTCTCTCTCTCTCTTTGTGAACATTTGTGAATGTCAGAGGACAGCTATGGCTATAGTTCTTTGGGTGTTGAGTCCCTTGAGTTTTGAGACAGGGTCTCTTCACTGATCTTTAGCTCACTGGTCAGGCTAGACTAGCTGACCAGGAAGCGTTAAGGATCTATCTACCTGTCTCCACCTCCCCAGCACTGGGGATTACAAGTTCATCCCATCATGTCTGACCTGGCTTTTTTATGTGGGTTTTCAGGACACTGACCTCTGGTTCTCAAGCACTTTCCTGGCTGAGTTATCACCTCAGCCGTCTTTAGTTGATGGCACCCAAGGCTCAGCTCACTGGAGCTTTATGGTTTTGATGTTCATATGTTTTTTTCTATCTGTTTACTTTTTCAAAGGTGACTTTATTGAGTATAACTCATGCGCTGCTATAGTTTGGATCTGGATTGTTCCTTAAAGACCATGTGGTATGTATGTATGGATGCATTTGGCCCACAGGAGGTCTCAGGTCATAACAGGTGTATATCCCTGTAGCATATTACAGAGTCCTTGTCTCTTCCTCTCTTCCTTTCCATGAAGCCTTGAGGTGAATTGGACCCCACCCATGTGCATTGCCTCAAAGTGTTATCTCACTACAGGCTAGCCTCATAGACTGAAATATTCAAAGCTGTAAGACAAAACCAAGTCTTTCCCTTTATTTCAAGTACTTCATAACAGTAATGGAATGCTACTAGTATGCACACTACCCAATGAACCCAATAAGTATATTCAAGATCCTTCCCTTTTCTAGCTATTTTGAAATACAATACCAGTACTATTGTTAACTGTAGTAACCTATAAGAGTTATTTACATCTCTTGTCATTTTAGGCTCACCCAGATAGTCCAAGTCATTTCATCTTTAACTTAATTACATTAGCAGGACCTCCCTGCTCAAATGAGGCCACATTCATAGTTCTTGCATTTAGGACATAAGCACATCCTATAGGGTTACTACTATTTGACCCATGATTACCCTGTAGCCAGCAGCAGTGGAGAATAAACCACCTAAAAGGTCAGACCCAAGTCTGTACCACCATGGTATAATGTAACAGTGATGGTTAAACCAAGTCCCAAGGCTAGTGCCAGATCAGCCATTTTGAAGCAATGTAGTCATTCTTGACATGAGATGTCAGGACACAGTCCCACATCAGGGGTAGGCATCACATTGGGTATATTCTTCCTAGGGGACCACAGTATCCTTCAGAAGACATGTTGCTCTCTATAGTTAAGCTGACAAATCTATCCACATGGAGAATGCCTGGCCTTGAGCAAAGGTTTGGGACACTGTGGCTTCTCTTTACCCACTGACAGCTGAGAGGCCAGGAGGAAGACATACCTTGCTTTTTAAATAGCACCTCCTTTCCTCTGAGCATTGTATCAGAGCCTGCAGTTGAGGGTTTAGGCTTGCCTGTCCTGACGTCCCAGGTGGTTTGTCTGCCCATGTCTTACCGTGGATATTTTATTTAACAAGGCATGGTCCTCTTTGGAGGGTGGCACTTGAGTATCTGAAAGGCTGGAGAAGCCGAGGAGACCTCCAGTGTGACGTTCTTTAGTGAGAATTTCCTGAAGGAAAAACCCACTTGGTAACTTCTTCCTCTTGGCCCACTTCTAGATCAGCAGTGTCCAAATGAAAGGGAATCTCTGAGCACAGCTAACAGGCCTTATCAGATGTCTAGAATGCTTATGTCTCACATCTCTTAAACTCTGGAAGGATTAAAGGGTAAGAGAGGCAGCAAGAGACCCGAGCGCTCAGCATACAGCTGTCAGCGCCAATGAGACATCCATTCAAGCCCTCCCTAACACTGGCCATGTAGTGGTTTGGATGAAAATGCCTCCTTTGGGCTCCTGTGTAGGAACAAGAGGTTTTCAGGTTGGTAGTACTGTTTTGGGGGATTCTGAGAGGAAGTAATTTTCTTCATGGGTGGCCCTTTAGGTTAATAGGCTAGCTCCACTTTCTGACTTTTCTCCTGTGTGACTTTCCTTCCCCATCTACTCAGATTGAGCATGAGGTCCCTACTGTCACCCTGACCCTCACACCTTCTCCACCATGCTATCTGTAGCCTCTTATATGGTGAGCCAAAGGGTTTTCTCCTTTAATGTGATTTAACCAGATATTTTATCACAACAATGAGACGTATAATTAATACAGTCTACATGGTGAAACCCTCTCTGAAGTTGTGTCTTGGACACTCTCTGAGGGGAAGGACCATGAGGGCAGGAGCCGGCAGGCTCTCCTTTGTGAGCTAGCAGGATCTCGGGCCAGAAGAACGAAGCCTAGATGTAATTAGAAGTGAGTGATGGAAGAGGCAAGACTTGTCAGAGCTACATGGAACTTTTCTACGGAATAAGGAAATGCAGAACACAAAGGTGGCCTATAGTGGACAGTATCTGCCCTGTATGGGTGACAGCAGGAAGTGTTGGGAGTGAAGTCCAAATACATCTGTCAAGTTTATGGAGTAAATTATTCGAATTTTACTTCTAAATGGTTTTGTAGGATTCAAACTTATACATGTAATATATAATGAAGGTATGGCCAGAATCCTTGCCCTGAACATTTTTCACAAATAGCCGGAAAGGTGCAGGGGATCCTGAGATGACGTGCCTGTAAAGCCGAAACTCAGGAGGCAGAGGCAGGAGGATCGCTGGTTAGAGGACAGGATATGCTCTGGCACAGCATAATGTCTCACAATACAGCAGCTGTACTGTAAGACCTTGTCTCAAAACAAAGTACGGAATGATGGAACTCTAAGAGGAAGCTTGTTGCCTCGACATCTGAACTTTTCATCTTTAGTTTACTTGCTTGTTTCTTGAGAGAAGGTTCCATGTAGCTCAGGTTGGCCTCAGACTTCCCAAGCACTCAAGGATGACTTTGAATTTCTGATCCTCCTGAATGCTGGAGTTACAGGCTTGTGCCTCCATGTTCAGCTTCTAAGCGTGTTTTCTTCACTCGCTCTTCCACTTTCTTAGGAAGATGTCAGTGTGTCCTGGTCTTGTGCAGAGTGGGGCCCTTCCTTGTTCCGGGTAATTAGAGGAGATACGTGAGGATTTGTTCAATGGGTCCTTCTAGACTTACCACCCACATGCCTGTTCATCCTTTGTACCTCAGGGTCCACTGTGCATAGGGCCAAGGATGAGAATCTGTATTGGGATCCCTCCAGCCCAAACTCTACCTCTTGTGGTTGCAGGAATAACTCTTTTCAAAGATCGCTTTACTTTTTCAGGAAGCTACATCCACGGAACCAAAAAGTCAGAAAGAAACATTGAAAGGGGGCCGAAGCAGAAAACTTCCTTCCGGATTTTAGTCTCCCAAGATGCACAGCAACAGAGCCGTGAGGCCTGTATCTATAACCACAGTGCCCTGGATCAACTCTGCTCCCTACATTGTTTATATCAGTGGGAGTGGAGGGAGGGAGAGAGCCAGGATGAGACCAACCTCCAAGGAACTAGAACGTGTGTGTGGGTGTGGGTGTGTGTACACATGCATGTGTATAGTTTTATTTCACGGGCTGCCAAATATTTTGTGCTGTGCCTCTGAATGGAAAACAAGGTGGAACAGTGAGCTGAAATTTATAGGCCTCTAAGAAGCAACTGCTGCCAATGTGTACTCTGAATATGTCAAGGATCGCTTCAGACCAGAGAAGCTACCTCTGGCCCACCTGGGCCCCATCACAGCTGGTTGAAGATAACAAGCCCTGCTGGGCTGTGACCTTTGGCTTTCCCTCTGGTCCCAGAGCACTTGTGTGACTGTACTTTCACAAAGCACATGTGCCTGAAAGAGGAAAACAAGGAAGATATTTGGTGACGTACTCTCAACAGGGGGTCCATTTCGATGGCTGTGCTTAGTAAGGATGGATCAGTAGATCTCGATCAAATGTGCTCAGATAAGGGAATGAAAAATTCCTGACCTTGATGTCAAGCTACGCCATTACTGAGAAGGCAGTGTGTGGTATGAGGGCACAGTACACAGCTATTTACTCTTGATATGTTCTTGAGTTTAGTTAATGGTGCTATTGTCCAGTTTTAAGCCACAGAAATCTGGAATGATCCATCCTTCTTCTTGTTCACACCCAGTTGGTCATCCCCCTCCTGTGCTTTTGTGAGAGTAGCACTTATGTGTGGTCGTCATAGCTCTCCTCATCTGGGTTAAATTCATTCGAGTCTATTCTTGCTTTACCTTACTTTACTTGGTTCAAGAAAAAAAAAAAAACAATCTAAACAATGTAGTGAGACAGAGTTGATTCAGGACACTGTGGTTATAGACACAGGCCCCATGGCTCTGTGGCTGTGCATCTTGGGAGACTAAGCTCTGGAAAGAACAAGTGGGAATTATAACCAAGGAGGAGTAGGTTCCTATGAGCAAGCATCAGGGGTGTGGGGTTCTGGGTAAACATACTTGCGAAGATCCTTGCTGGCAGCTGCCAAAGTGACAAATACCATAGAAGCTCAGACAGCACAGATGTGTATAGAAGCATCCTCTCTGTGACTTAGCAAGATTTTTGTTTAAACTCCATTCCACAAGGATAGGGGAAGAAGTCCAAGGTTGAGCCTGGTGAAGCTGAAGACCCTGAAGAGTCACTCTAACTTGAGTCAAGTTCAGTCTTATTATCCTGTCGAACCTGTAGTTCTTTTAGCGAACTAAATCATTCCATTTCCAGATTACAACATCTACAATGTCCTGTATTGTACAAGACCATAATGATGGACTAATTTCTGCATCAGCAGAAATATTCAGGGTCAGAGACCTCCTGGGAGAAAGGCTGACCTGAAGAACCTCACGTGTCTAGCCCTTGGGTTGTCGGGATAGCTATGATGAAAGGGGTTAGCCATGGTGGGTATACACTAAGCAGTGATGCTAGGACAACCCAACGTCAGGAGTTGAGGAGATTGCTCAGCTGCACAAACCCAAGGGCCTGAATTTGAACCACCAACACCCCACAGGAAGAAAAAAGCTAGGTATGGAAGCACATGCTTGCAGTGCTAGTGGAGACAGGATTATTCCCGGACTCACTGGCTGGCTACTCTCGAAGAATCATCTAGCTTCAGGTTCAGTGAGACCTACTTCAAAATGTAACATGGAGAACCATAGAAGACACCATCAGATGCCAACTTCCGGTTTCCACAGGCATGCATCACATAAACATATGAACGTGTATACATGAGTACATACACATACATACACCTCCACTCACTCCTGACATCCCCAGCCTCCCTTCAAGTCCTCAAGGGTCCTGTTACATATAGACCTCTACATGTATTGCTTTCTACTCAGTGTGGATTGCTAGGTGAAGATTTCTGGTACTCCATCTCAGAGCTTTGAAACCCACCTATGTCAGTTTGGGATGGTTAAATGTGCTGCTGTAAAGCAATCAGATAAGACCAGCCAGACCTGAGTGTAGATAGTCAATCCCAGCATCACCTGCTCAAAGAGATCACATTGATTCATATATTAGAAATAAGACTGACTTCAAGACCCAGTGATACACTGTGAGGGTCCCCAAGTGCTATCTTTGAGCTTCTGCTTCCAGATGTCTTCACTTCCAGGATGCTCTGGGGACTTCAGTGGAGTCTATAAGGCAAACCTGGGTACCCTTGCCTCTTTTGGTAGGTGTGGGTCTAGGAAAGTCATACTCTGGCAGAGACCCAGAGTATCCCACACCTGCATACTGGAGCGGATATAAAAGCTCAGCTGTCATTAAAGGGTGGGATGCATTGTGTCACAGGGGGCTGGCTCCAGACATAGAGGAGTGGGAGCCTCTAAGAGGTGGGATGAAGGTAAGGTGAGGAGGGATGATGTCCCCAGAAGAGATATATGTGTAGGCCTGTATAGAGGAGCTGATTGGAAGTGCCCTTCTCAAGGTCAGTGTTGAGTCTAAAGAACCAGGGATGTACACGGCAGAGGCCTGGTTGGCTACTTTGTGACATCATCATGCTTAGGTTCCTGTGACTGCAGACACTGGGTGGGCTTCAAGTACGAGCAGCCATATGGGAGGTGTGACTCCAGTATAGCTAAGGAAGAGGAGATGGGAAGGGAGGGGAGGCTCTTGGGGATATTTTGTGTGTGTGTGTGTGTGTGTGTGTGTTGTGTGTGTGTGTGTGTGTGGCTGTGACCAAACACCTCATAAGAAACAACTAAAAAAATTTCTTGGGGGATGAGAGCACCACACTCAGTCTATCATGGTCTCTCTCTCAACAGAGAGCATCTCCTCTCACCTCTGTTCTGTCCTCTGACACTAAGCCATCTTTATGTCCCTCCCCAACCACTGTCAGAGCCTCCTGTTCCATGTGGCCTCCCTCCCATCTGTCTCACAAGGCAGCCAGGCTTACCGTGAGAACATGCCAAAGCAAGCACTCGAGCGCAGAACCCTTCTGTGCCTTTAATGGTCACAGAGGCTGCTCGGGTGACTATTCCAGCCCATCTTTCTAAATTCCTCTTCTCCATACTTATTCACTCACTCCTGCCCTGACTCCTGCTTAGCATACCTCAGGGCACTTGTGGTGCCTCCTGTCTCTAGAATGTTCTTTCCAGTTAGTGCTATGCCTGTATCCCTTGAGGTCTTGGGAACATTTGTCTTCTCACAGAGTTTTTCTCCAGTTTCATTTAGTTGGCAGAGTTTCTAAAAATACTTGCGTCATGGACTTGGGAAGATGGCTCAGCTGTTGAAGTACTTGTCTTGCACACATGAGGACCCAAGTTTGATTCCCAGAGCCTTATTTAAAAAAAAAAGAAAGAAAGAAAGGAAGGAAGGAAGGAAGGAAGGAGAAGGAAGGAAGGAAGGAAGGAAGGAAGAAAGAGGAAAAGAAAAAGCCACATGTGATGATCTATAACTGGGCTAGGAAGTAGGGCAGGTGGATAGACACCTAGGGCTAGCTGGCCAGCCAACCTTTGACTTGGAAAGTTCCAAGCCAATTAGAGATCCTGTCTCAAAAAGACACAACAAAATAAAAACCAACCAACCAAACAAACAAACAAGAACAACATCCAAGACTGTCCTCTGGTCTCCATATGCATGGCCTTACACACGTACAAATAGGCATGCACACAAAAGAATTTAATAAAAACAGAATACTTTTGAACCAGTCATCAATACTTCTGAAGCTGGTGACTTGACATAACATCCAAGATAATGGGCATCATTGTAGGGGAGGGAAAGGTTAGAGCTCCCCAGGGATAGCAGCCACTTGCTGAGTCCCTTCAATGGCACAGCATGCTTCCTTGAACTCTGGTTAAGTCTGGGTCTACAGGATGAGAGGGAGGAAAGAAGGCAAGATGGTACTAGCTTACTTGATGTCACTATATCAAGAAGAGGAAAGGACCCCTTGGCCTTTAGTTGCTCAGGTTCCCACTGGCAACAGCATTCAGACTCCTGCTCCTCTGATCTCCGGGCTGTGGAGCCCTTAGCCACATTCCTGCTCCCTAGCAACCACAGCCCAGAAGGCAAGGAAGTATGTGTGTTAGCCAAGTGCATATAAGGCCTCACACATCTTAGAAGCTTTACAACGTCCTAAAGCTCCGATTTTGCTACCTCTCGGTCCTATGGTGCCCTCTGTTAAATACAGCTAAACACATCTTAGACCTGTCAGCCTAAAGCCCAGTGAACAGAATAGTCCTGTCTTAGAGAAGACTGGATGGTTCGTGTCAGCTTGTAGCATCTCAGGAGACATTGTAATCAAGCAACAGGGAGGCTTCTGACTTGGTGATGGCTCTACTTAACTGCTCTCCTACTTTATAATGGTGAGCCTTTACTGGTAATATTGAACTTGTATCTTCTCCTGGGCTACTAATGTGTTGTCTGAAGCTCCTCTCTGGTGATATCAGGCAGGTGCTGGGAGCTGCAGCTTCCAGTCAGTGTCTTATTATGATGGGGAAACAGTCTACACTCTACAATGTGTTCTGATGCTGGATATGTTAGATGTATTTTTGACTTGCTATAGTTGAGTCTACAGTGGGGTTCTCATGGCCATATAACCCTCACCCTGTATTGTATTATTGTATTCTGAGCTTCCCTCATGCCTGGGTTCAGTGTATACAGCTTTGTCTTTGGGCAACTGTAATCAACAACCTCTATGGGTTGATTTAGAAACAACAAAAGACCCACCAATCACTCATTTTAGTTATTAAGTATTTATTTTGCCTTAGATGCTTGCAGACCTGAAAGAGAGGGAAACTGGTAACAGATCAGAGCTGTAACATTTCTCCTCCTTGAGTTTCTTTAACATTTGTGTATCATACCTCCCTCCCCTGCCCCCACCAGTCTCACTTAACAGTTCTGATTTAAAGACCAGACCTTGAGATATGAAGACTTCAAATTTTGAAGCGTGGATTTATGTCATTGATTTCTTTTGTTGGTTCTTCGGTGTATGCGCTGGAAATATGACTAATTAGGCTTGTGAGCATAATAGCACACCCCTGATTGAGAGAATTAAAGTTGCTATGTTAAGCAACTTTAAATGGTCGGTGGGCTGCTCAACATAGTTCTTTTCATACTGCAGGAGTTGGACACGCGTGCATGACCGGTTCAAGGCACAGAAATGTCAGGCAGTCAGTTGGCAGCTTTGATAAGCACACCTGTATAACCGCTGGGAGGCCATATTGTCAGTTGCTTGTTGACTTGAGTCTTCCTTGCACAGGCAGCTCACAAGCTCACAGGGCTTCCTGCAGTTTCACTTCTTCGGTAAGTGGTTATGTTTACTGAGCACGCTGAGGAGGGTGGTGACACCACAATCCTGTTGGACTGCCTGATTCGGCAAAAATGATGCCAAATGACCTCGTTAAGTCACATCTAACATGTGTATTCAGATTTACATACACATGATCCATGACAACTGGTTGACTTCCAGAGCATCTGGGAAGCCTGAGATCAGGATGTCTATCATGACTGAGTCTTACTCTTTTGTTTTTATAGGGCATGAATCCTATCAGGAAGGTCCTACCCATGATTCCATCTAACCCTAATGATCACATAGGGCTTCCATCTATGAAGGGGAAGGTACATTCAGTCCACTGCACAGAAATTGGGATTGGGGGAGGCAGGGAGGATAAATGAAAATGAAGAACCCCTCTGGACTCATGGTTCACATAGAGATAGATCCTGTCACAAATATGGCAATTATACAACAGAAATAACTACAGGCAAATGCCCAGAGAATTGTGAAGAGAATGAAGCTATTATGTGTATCTGTTTACATACCTATTCCACATACACATGCACACATTTGCACACACAGAGACTAGAGGTCAATGGCGATCAAGTCTTAATTACTCTGGACTTTATTTATTTTTTTTGTTTTTGAGGCAGCCTCTCTCACTGAGCCTGGAGCTCATCAATTGGTTAGACTCACTCACCAGTGAGATCCTGGGATCCACCTTTCTCCATCTACCCAGAGCTAACATTACAGATATACTTAGCTTTTAAGTATGTCCTGGGGTCCAAACTCAGTTCCTCATGGTTGAATAACAGGTTCTTTATTGATTGAGCCTTCTCAGTCCCAAGAATGAGGCTTTTATGAGCTATAACTGAGGATCCTAGAGAGTTTATCATGTTCAGGAAATGATATGCAACCAAGCAACAGTGGTGTCCACTGACTTGTCAGCCATGTTTGCTGATGCCACCGGACAGTGTTCTTCCCTCTGTGGCTACCATTCCTGGCCTCACTCACTCTTGCAGTAGTTCTGCAGAGTAAACACAGATTCTACAGCATGCCCTTTTGCTTTCCTCAGAAAGAAAGCTCAAACAATTCCCCAATGATAACAGAGGGAGGCACACTGAGATTCCTGATCTGGTGTGACAGCCAAATCCATCCCTCCCTGTTGTATCCCAACCAGTGCTTGAGGCATGTACCCCTATTGCCTAGAAGACAACTATTGAACAGCTAGCTATAGGAATGCTGGGAAGGAAGGACTGCCAAAGGGAGGCTTTAGGGTGTGAAGAAAAGAGGCATCATAAAGTTATTTCATTGCTACGCCATAACTATAATTTTGCTACTGTTATGAATCATGAATATCTGAAATGTGACCCTAAATGAGTTGAGACCCACAGATTGAGAACCATTGCTGTAGGGCATTTTTTAAATTATTGATAAATGGAGAGAGGGCCCAGCCCATTGTGGGTGGTGCTATCTCTAGGCTTGTGGTCCTGGGCTCTATAAGAAAGCAGACTGAGCAAGCCATGGAGAACAAGTTGCTTCCAGGTTCCTGCCCTGTTTGAGTTCCTGTCCCGACTTCCCTCAGTGATGGACTGTAACCTGGAAGTGTAAGCTAAATAAACTGTCTTCCAACTTGCTTTTTGGTCACTGTGTTTTCTTGCAGCAATAGAAACCCTGATTAAGACAGTGTGAGTCTGAAACGTTCTCAGGCCTGTATGTTCAACTATTTCCTTCACAGCTGACAGTGACATTTGGGGAAGCTGTGGATCTTTAGGAGGCAGGGCCTCCCAGGAGGAAGTGGGTCACTTACAGGGGGGTACTAAGGTTATACTACACTTTCATCTTAACCTTTCTGCTTCCTGGGATACCAAGATGTGAGCAAGTACTCCTGCTCCATGCTGCTGCCACAAAGCTGTCCTTGTCTTCTTGGCCATGATACACTGTATCCTGTCAATCACGAAAAAAAAATTATTCCTTCTTCTTTTGAGTAGTGCTTCTGGACAGCTCTACAGTCACAGTAAGGAGACAATAACTAAGACGTTACATGATGGTTTGACTAAGCATCCCTCAAATGCTTACGACTTAAGGACTTGGTCCTCAGATGGCTCTCCTGGAAAGGGGTAGAACCGTAAGAAAGTGTGTGGCCTCCTGAGAAGTTAGGTCATTGGGAACATGCTCTTAAAGGGGATACTGGATCCCCAGTCTCCCTTCTTGCTTCTGCTTCCTAGCTGTATGAGATGACCAGCTTCCAAGGCCACATATTCTTGCTATGATACACTTTGGCTGTCATAGGTCCAAAACAAGGCCAAACAACTGCGCACTGTCATTTCTGAAAGTATCAGCCAAAATAAACCATTTTTCTTATTAAGTTGACTATCCCGGGCATTTTGTCACAGTAACCCAAAACCAGTGGACAGATTCTGTGTTCCATGTGTGCAGGAGGAGAACCCAGAATTAGATCATTCTTCAGCTCCCAGCAAGAGGAGAGAACACAGGCATCTCCGCCGGCCTTTCTGGCCATGTTGGATGCTGTGGAAAGCAAATTAAAGGAAACGGGAAGGAGAGACAGCGCATATTGAGTTTCTCATTAGCCTTACTGCCTGGTTCTCATTAGTGAGCCTTCTGGGTTATGGACACAAGGGCCGGGGCTTATTTTCATGGCTGGATAGCACATGTGAAATGTAGGCAATTTCTAATCCATATGATATGAGCATCTCACTCTGCTAGCTCACAAAACAAAAGGTTTAGGGCAGGACTTGTGCAAAACCCCACTAGGAAGACCAGCTAATCCTTGCTGGAGGAAGACGAGCGCCGTTATGCACAAGCTTTGGTCTCTGCTTAATTAATCTCTAAAACTTTCGGGCCTTAATGAGAATAATTAGACTTGACAGTACCGAGCTTAATGTACAACTACAGACAACAAACACCATGTTCAGTTTATAAGCTTCTTGAAGCTTGCTGAAAGACAGGCTAATGTTATTTACAGCAGTCCCCATGAGGGGCCAGACGAAGGCTAAAGCTAGAAATGTGGCTGTCGCTCCCTGAGAGTCGTGTCTCTCAGGAACAGGATTCTATAGCCCCTCTTTCGTGGTTTTTTCCTCCATAACAAACCATGGTCTAGACAGGACCTGGCTGGAAATCCCGGTGTTACCACCCCCAGACACACCTCATTTATCATCACCTTGAATGCAAGGCTTGCTCAAACCTCCAGGCCTCTCCTGTTCATTACGAATTGAGGGAGCCAGAGAATTACTGCACACTTGCTGCGCTCTGCTCTGTCTGCTGGCTTCTGGAAATACCTCATTTTCCAGGAAAGCATTCATTTGTCAACGGAGGGATAATGTTAAAGCCTTAAAGACAAATCAGACAGAAGGCAGGGCTGGAGGAACTGGCAGCGAATGGCCTGGGAGAGATGGCAGCTTTGCCTCAGAACTGTTGCTTTGATCTGTGAGCCTCATGCCAGCCTCTGCCATCTCTAAGAAAAGGTTTAGATCTCTCTTGGGGTTCGCCCTCCCCAGATGGAGGGTCTAGAAGCATCTCTCTGGTGCTCTGTGTGTTTGTCTGCCTGTGTGGGAGGCTTCAGAATGAAGGATCCAATCACCAGACAGATTTGGCCAGTTTCTTGTAAGAGACTCATGGAACTCTCTATATGGACATGTAAAAGAAATCTCACCAGGCCTGCTGGGATGACATTCAGGTGGCAAAGAGCACGGATGGAAGCGGGATGTGGTGGCACACACTTGCCTTTCATCCTAGCACTTTGGGAGTCCATCGAAGAGGATCACAGGTTTCAGGCGAGCCTGGGCTGTACAGGAGCCTGTCTCAAAAGATAAAGAAAGAAATAAGTGAGATTAGATACCTTCACTCAGCTCATTGATGTTAATTAATGCCATTGATAATGACCATTGGCGAATGTCACCACCTAAACTATCCTTGAGGTTTTAATGAGATGCATTTGTAGAGAAATGCTTAGAAGCAAAAGTCACCAAACATGCAGAATGACAAAGTCCTGTGCTTCTGAGGCCCGGTTTTGGAGCTGTTTCGGCTCGAAGTAGCTGACAGTGCAGAGCTTCCACAATTGATTCGAAAGCTAACATATTACCCCACTAAACATAAATCAGCACACACACTCATATATGCACACAGATGCATGCATAGACACACACATGTACATACATATACACTCACACACACAGGCACATACACACACAGACACAGCGATACATCACACACATATACACACACACAGACATATACACTTACACACTGACACACATACACATACATACACATGCAAATTCACACTCAGACACATACTAACACACATACACAGACACACACATACTCACTCACAGACACACAGACACTCTCATACAGGTTCACACACACACACACACACACACACACACACACACACACACACACAGTGGAGAACAGGACTTTTAACCCTGTAAATGATTCGAGGCTGGAGAGCTTTGTGTTTCATTTTCAATCAAGAATCTGAAACAGACTTCAAAGGGCACTCAAGCTGACAGTTTTATTTCCTCCTTGAGGAAGAGGAAAGATGAATGAGCTCAAAGCCAGATCATTCTCAAAATAATTGCAGCCCTGACATATCTAAATGAGTTTGTAAAAGAAAATACAGTAGCAATTGATCTTATTAATTAGAGATGTACCAGGATTATAACACTCACTTATCCACTGATTGCATATAGCTATCAAAACAAAACAAAACAATAAGATAATAAAATAAAAATGAACCATTTCCTCCTGGGGGCGGGGGGGACACACTTTCTTTTATTCCCTGACATAGAAAGTCAGTAGTGAAAAAAATTCTCTTTGTCCCCTTTTGTCCCTAAGTAAGAACCATCTCAGACCAGCTTCCTTTCACCTGCAGAGCTGCAAGTGCACATGGATGATGGTCATAATCAACCGAACACAGAACTGGACAGCACTTGGAACAGGCTACAATGAAATGGGAGTCTTGTGGCTTTTTATGCCAGACATGTTGCTTACCTGTGAGGAGTGGAGGCAGCCTGGCTATAAATAGAGTTCTGTGCCTGCTCCCCTCCTAACTCTATTTCCACTAACAACCACTTAGCCTGTGATTCGGGCTCTGATAGAACAGCTAGTGACACTGCTGAGTGAGGGACACCTGGAGGCAGGGACCTCAGTCAGGGCACAGGCCATGTGCCTTAGGAGGTGGAGCTTCAGTGAGTTTATGCAAATGTTCAATGCTGCTGCAGAAGAGAAAGAAGGGAGGGGAAGGGAAAAAAGGGAGAAAAAGAAGGAAGGAGATGGAAATGGTTTTCTGGATAGGACCTCTGATATAACTACAATGGTGTGCTGTGTGTGTGTGTGTGTGTGTGTGTGTGTATGTGTGTGTCCCCTTTTGCATGCATGCACATGTGTAAGTTTCCCCTTGTGTGTGTGTGTGTGAGGGGGAAGTGTGGGCAGAAGACTTAAAGCCAGAGGTCAAGTCAACTATTACCACAAACCTTAGGTTTGTCCCTATCAGGGACATGTACTTGCCCCTGCAGAGGCAAGACCTGCAAGCTCACTCTAAGGGCAAAGGAAGATCAGTCAGTGTGGAAGTAAAACAGGACAGCAGGATTGATAGAGTGAGTGTGTGTGTGTGTGTGTGTGTGTGTGTGTGTGTGAGAGAGAGAGAGAGAGAGAGACAGAGACAGAGACAGAGACAGAGACAGACAGAGACATGCTTACATATAGCCACATGTCTATAGGGGGTCACATTCTTGTTTTTTAACCTTACCTTGCCTCTCATTGAATCTGGAGCTCATGTCTTGGCTGTCTGGCTGGCCTGCGAGCTCTAATGATGCCCTTGTCCCTACACCCAGCTCTGGGGTTCAAGTGCCACAACCAGGCTTTCACATGCTGCTGAGGATGTGAACTCGGGTCCCTGTGCTTGCTATGCAAGCAGTTTCCCTAAAGAGCATCTACTCCTCTTCTAGGTTTGATATTAAAAGTGGCTTGAGCCACCCTTTGTGTTTCAGCTTGTCTAGAACACAATATCTCTAGCCAGCTGGCTCTCCACAGGTGTCACTGTTACCCAAACAAAGGACAATTTAGATAGGAATATTTTCTGATGCAAAAGACAGTCTAAGATTTCTATGACTGTAAGTTTACTTTAGCAACAAGAATAAATTTCTTATGAAATTTTGGATTAACACTGAAAGGAAGGCCTGGCACAGGCTTTGGGGTGTTAAAACCCCAAAGCCTGTCTCATCTGTCGCTTAGCTACTATGCTAGGCTTTTTACTGGGGTGTGAAGATGTCACCTGGTGGAGGGACGCTAGTTCTGACCTTCAGATTAATTAAGGTGACAATGCACTTGCAGGAGTTGATGTTCAGATGCCTGACACAGACCATGGAAAGATACAGGCCCTGAGAGAAAGGCTCTAATCTCAAGTACTGAGGAGCCCTAGTCAGAGAAAGAGAGAGAACCCTCCCAACAGTCAGAACTCGGAGTCTCTTAAAATGGAAATGAGCATTTTAAGAAGGCCTTTCTCAAGGGAGAAGTCTGCAGTAAATCAGAGCTTTTGAAAGACAACTGGGGCCTGTGCTGGTTTTCGAATGACTCGCCATTTAATAAATGTTCTATTTCTGTCCCCTTAGGGAAATATACAACTCCACTTGAAGCCTGTGGGCCAAAATAACGTACACCACCCCATCTCGTTTTTGTAAGTTTTGTGATGGTGACAAATGATCTGGAAGCTTCTTCTTCCTTTTGGTGGGGGGAGAGCTGTGTGAAGAGATGAGTCGTTTAAGAAGAGAGAAATGGTTTCCATGCACAACTGTCTGTGATGGGGGGCCTTTAGTTGGTTGTTGTAATTATTATGTTATAGTTGCTTAAATGGTGCTGTGCTATGTAGGCCAGGCTAGCTGTGGGTCTCCTGAGCCTCTCGCCTTGGCCTCCTGAATGCTGGGATTCACAATTATGTGCCACCAAACTCAGCCTGAGAATGGCATTTTAAGTAGCCGTTCTTCAATTTTCCTTTGTCAGAACTTTATAGAAGTTATGCAGAGCGTGAGATGATCACTGAATGTGCATTCTGATGTGTGTTTCTATGTGTACATAAAAGACTTGAAGCTGGAGACTGTGTGTCATGGCTCCTCTTCCATGTTGGTAAAACTTCTCCTTGGGGACACCACTTGTGGACACCATACATACATACAGTGTTGCTTTGCTGATTGTGACATCTCCCCTGTCTCTGTCTTCCTTTCCTCTAGTGCGCAATAGACCTGGGAAGACAATAGCTGGATGCTTGAACTATTAAAAGTGGTCCAGGCTCATGTTCTACTTCATGGGTGGGCACAGCCAAATTCTGGGGGTGGGTCTTATGCAATCCAATAGTCAGCACCATCCCTTCTGCTGAGTCTCAACAGACATCCCCACAGCATTCAGATAGGAATTCATCTTAACTCAGCTTCAAGAGCTGACTCAATGCAGGATCTGAGGGCCAGTTCAAACACTACACTGAATTTGGGATTGTGTGTTTTCTTTGAATACAGGCCAGCCAAGACTGTGGCCTCACATAATTCTTCTGCTGGTGTGGAATAGTGCCATTGGAAGATGATTCATGAGAAGAAATTGCCAAGTTTTTGCCTGAGACTGAATGGGAAAAAAAAAAAAAAGATTCCAGATATGTGCACGAAAGACACATAGAACAAAGTTCTATCTTTAGTTTGGGAATCTACATTCATTACTTCTCCCACTTGGCTGGCACAGGGGTAAGGCTCTAGCCACCAAGCACTTGTGCTCTGAGATGTTTAACTATGCATTAGAGTCTGGTACATAATTTTAGCTAATACTTTATGTTCTTCAGTTTATAAAGTGCTTTTCCTAGACATTCTAACTACTTATTAACATGAATGTACACGCCAACATTAACTGATGAGAAAATGGCACCTTGCAAGGGGCACATGGGCCATGCATGCATAAGCCATTGAACTCGAGCCCTCTATGTGGTTGTTATAGGTATTGCCTTCCTATAGCTGTCCTCTGACACCAATTGGGTATCCTACAATTCCAGGCTGATGTCAATGAACTAGAGCCAGCTTCCATCTCACAAGATCAAGAGCCATGTCCTAAATAGCACCTTGGTCTAACATGATGACAATTTTGGAGGTCTTCCCCCAACTCTCAGCAATTCAACTAGTTACTAGAGTGACTCATGTAACCCAAGAAAGAGCTATTCTTATTGTTCCTTTATCATCTATCTGTTTGTCTATCTATCTATCTATCTATCTATCTATCTATCTATCTATCTATCTAATATGCATGTGTATGCATGCATGTGTTATGGCACACGCATGGGGGTACGAGACAACTTTCAGAAGTCAGTCCTCTCCTTCCTACTATGTGGCTCCTGGGGATCGAACTTGGGTCTTTGGGCATAACTGTAAGCATTTTTTCCACAGAGCCATCTCTCTTACCCTCTTGCTGCTATTATTTACTTCCGAAGCATGCAAGTTAATAACCAGATGAAGAGTTTCACAAGGCGAGGTCTTGGGGACTGAAGATTTGGTGTCAAGCTCTTCATGGGCTCCTAGCACCCTTGTATGTGCCACAGCTGGGAACCTGTCTGAGCCTCCATGTTCTGGGAGTTTGTATCAAGGTTTCATTATATAGGCATAATCGATTTAATCACAGGCTATTAGAATTGAATTCAACCTCCAGTCTCTCTCCCCTCTCAGGACATTGAGAGGTGGGGTTGAAATTCTAAACTTCTAAGCCTGTGGGGGTTTTTGGGGGGTGGGGATTATCTTGATGCTGAGAGCTCTGTATAATAAGTCACTTCATTAGCATATGCCCAGCGATGATAGAAAGGGGCTTGTTATGAACAACAAAAGACATTAGACACAAGACATTAGACATGTGTCACTCCGAAAGATCCAAGAGTTTTGAAGCTCTGTTCTAGGAACTGAGGATAAAGAACAGAAATATTCTGTTATATTACAATTCCCTGTAGTAGGTAGACTGTAAGCACAGTCAATGCCTTTCTCCTCTGTAAATGCAAGCTGCTCTGTTAAGAGGTGGATCTCTCCCTCATCTCTTAAGTATGAATCTTTTTTATTTTTTGACCAATAAGAGTGACATTCCAATGCCTATGTCGAAATCTTAAAATAGATAGAGGCAGCCAAGTTTTTAGGCTGCTCAAGTTAGGTGTTTAGATGCCCAGGATCTACATTATGCAAGACAGTAAAGATAGAGAAGCTGTTTTAGATGCTCCTGGTCCTGACACAGCGCTCACTGGAGATAGCTATCCCCTCATAGAGGAAGAGCCTCCTGGCAAAGGCAAATAAAATACTTCATGGCGTCACAACAATCAATACACTGTTATAGTTCAGAGCAGTTTGCTACATGCTGCAGATAGCTCTCTGAGACGTTCGTATTTGGGTGACAAAACCTTGCAAAAATAATCTCAGATGTATCTCAGTTATGCAGAATTCTATTGTATATAGAAGAATGTTAAGGTCAAATTCTGTGTTTAAAAAAACAAACCAAAAGGCTCATACCCTGTCTTGAAAACTACAATATTGGACCCATCTCACTTGGACTATTGTCCCATAGCATTTCTTCTGTGTGTCTTTCTTCTTTTGTGAGTCTAATGCAGAGACTGTCAAGTAAGGAAACTCTCTTATGGGGCAGAGAGATGGCTTAGTGGTTATGAGCTGAGCATGTATTGCTCTTCCTGGTCACCTATGTATGTTTCCTTTGGCTCCCAGAACTCACATCAGGTAGCTCACAACCATCTGTAACTCTGACATCTCTGGCCCACTGGTCACCAATACATACATAGACCAACACACACCACCACACACACACACTTAAAAATAATAAAATAAAACCTTTTGAAAAGAAAGAATCTTCCTCCTAGACATTTAGGTAAGGATTTACGTATGAAAGCAGATCTTGGTACTAATTCTAATCACTACTTTCAGTGCCTATGTTATTTAGGGCAAAATATAATTTATATCCAAAGATAGTAGTGGTTATCAAAAAAATTTTAAGTCAAAAATTTTTAAAGGAAGATATTTACACTCTCAACAAATTCAAGAGGTTAGAAACAGGTGGACGGGGCAGATTAGCATATATCATTTATCATTAGCATATATTTTTTTCGGGGATCCAGGCTGCCTTCTTTAGCACTCTGCTGGTTTCCTTGTTTTGGAAGACGGGAAAGGCCCCCAGAGGAGCTTTTGTGTAATATTTTCCACCAAGTCTGGAAGCAATCCACAACACTTCCATTTTCCACTGAGAATGCAGCCACATTGCCACACCTGGAAGTCACTAACCGGGTAACCTGTGCGCCCATGGCCATTTTATTAATGTGGAAGCTACAGACACAACTTCCAAATCACTCAAGGAAAAGAAAGACTGGGTTGGTAGATACTTAAAAGTGTGTGTCACAGACGTGTTGCAGTTTCCTAAATCAAAATGGCAACTTAAAAAAAAAATTGTCCTTGCAAGATACAACTGACAAAGAGCTGAGCCACTGTGACAGCGGGTCAGCTGTCAACAGGCTCATTTGGTGCTGATTTGGTTTAGAAGCCCACGAAGTTGTTGTCAATCATATCTTGGAGACCTTCTTTTTTCCTGGTGTGTGTCTTCCACTAGAAACCAAGACTAAGAGTGGGAACAAAGATCCCAAAGAGATGAGGTATAACTGGCTCACAGACAGTCACATCTCACCTGCTAGTGACTTTGAAACAACTCCTTGCCCTAAGCGTGGAGAGCCATTTCCTCTTGTTCCCAGCATCCCTATCTCACCCAGACATCGTCACCAGCTAACTTGTGAGGGAAGACTCGCATTCCTCTTGTTATTTCATGTAACTCACGAATTGATACATATCAAATGGACACACTGAACTCAGTGGCATACATTTAAACGTTTAACTACAAGGAGTGTCCAAGGGATCCATTTCACTCACCAGACAGCACGAACATTAGTTTTTGAGAAAGCTCTGTCTCCATGATGCAGCCAGAGCTTTATTTATCAGCACATTTGCATGTGGTGATGGATTCTTGAGCCAGCCAAACACATCTAAAAGCAAACTCATTTAGTGCAAAATAGCTTTAAATGGGACTGCTTTCAAATGGACCACCCTGTTTAAATGATCCTCAGGATGTAATTAGAAGAAACTTGAGTTTCCTGAATAAGAGGGAAGGGAGGGAAGGAGGAAGGGAAGGAGGGAGGGAGGGAGGGAGGGAGGGAGGGAGGAGGGAGGGAGGGAGATAAGGAAGGAGGGAGGGAGAGAAGGAAGGAGGGAGGGGGGGAGAGGCAGACTTGTGTGATGGAGAGAACTGAATTCTTTTTCCCTGAATAATTTTTCAACCACTCACCAGGAAAAACACTGATCAAGAAATGATTTATTTTTGATTTAACTTTCTGAATAACAGTTGAGCAGGAGAGGGCTTAGAATGACATATTCTAACAAACAAGGAGCATGTACAACAAGCCACGGTGTTTATAACTTCCAGTGTCTCTTGTTTCTTTGGCAAAGAGAGAGAGAAAGAGAAAACACAGAAAGAAAGGAAGGAAAGAAGGAAGAGAGAGAGAGAGAGAGAGAGAGAGAGAGAGAGAGAGGAGGGAGGGAGGAAGGGAGGAGAAGGGGGTCTTTTGTGATGGTCTGTGTACCATTTGCCTTTGGAACATCTTGCCATGATGAACTAAGATTCACTATGAATGAACTAAGATTCTGTCATCCTTGGTCACCTATTAGTAACCAAGGTAATGTTATTTGGGAATTATTCATATAAATGATTACTGTCCAAATAGGACCTGGTAGCATTAGATGGTTGTCAATTTTCTTATCACTGACAGTGTGAAGAACTTCAGGCCAGACAGAGCTATCTCAGCCTGAGCCCTGAAACAACCATACTTGGTGTCAGCCATTAAAAAGAAAAGCCTGCTAAACTTTCAGGACATGCTTGTACATTTCTGGGTAGCGCCAAGTTTTCAAGATTTGAGCCAGTTCAGCAAGTAGCGTCAGCAGACCAGCATCTCCTAGGCAATGCAAGTAGTTACCATGGAAACCCCAGAGCTACACCCATCAACAGCTTTACAATTTTGACAGTTCAGAAAGTGACTCTTTAGGAATTTCAATTAGAGTAGAAATATACACATCTAGATGAACAAAATGTTTTAAAAGTCTATAGGAAATTAGTTAGATATATGTTTTTCTCTTTAATCAGAAGGCAGCTCCTTAAATATAGTCTATATGTAGAAATGGGCTTCAGAAGCAATGTGAAAAGCACTCAGTAAAGAGAAAAAAATGCTAAAGTACTTTTATCCCCGTTCTTTTCCTAGAAAAGAATAGGCACGCAGAGTAAGTTGTGAAAATGACCAGCAAATTAACAAAGTAGCCACGAAACACCCTGCTTATTAAGTCAGAGCTGGTGCGTATCACTAAGGTTTTGTTCGTTTTAGAATTTTGTATTTGCTCGTTCTGCATGGTGATGCTGTTCTGGATGAACAATACTTCTTGCAACTCTGCTTAGGGGTTCAAGTTCTTCTGTCTGTTCCGTGGCCATGGAGATGAAGATGCCTGAGGATGGGAGAAGAGACTGTGGGCTCCAAATCTGCATCAGAACCTAGGCACCCTGTGACCAGGTCACTCTAGACACCAGACCGCTTAAGAGAAAAAATGACACGAGTCGATCCTTCAACAGAAACTCAGGCCCTATTAAGAGAGCACAGGAGGGTTGGGACAATGACTCACTGGGTATGAATGTTTGATGCTCAAGCACAAGGACCCGAGTTCAAATCTCCAGTAGCCACTCACATAAAAAGATATGCATGGGAATGCACAAGCATCTATACCCCAGTGATGTGTCACCATGAGACAGGAGGATTGCTGAAGCTTGTTGTCTACCTGGCTAGCTCAAAGTTCAGTGATAGATACTGACTCAAAGAAATAAAGTGGGGATCTAGACACAGCCACTTGTACACACGTGTACCCATATATCACTGTACTGGCTAGTTTTATATCAACTTAACACAGCTAAAGTCTTCTGAGAGGAGGGAACCTCAATTAAGAAAATGTCTTCGTAAGATCAGGCTATCGGCAAGCCTGTAGGACATTTTCTTAATTAGGGATTGATGGGGGAGGACCTAGCTGGCCAGCCAGGCCTGTCATCCTTGCACTGGTGGTCCTAAGTTCTATAAGAAAGTAGGCTGAGCAAGCCTGGAAGAGACAAGCCAGTAAGCAGCACCCCTCCTGGTCTCTGTGTCAGCTTCTGCCTCCAGGTTACGCCCTGTTTGAATTCCTGTTCTGACTTCCTTCGATGATAAATGGTGATTTAAAAATGTAAGCCCTTTTCTTTCCAATTCTTTTGCCAAGGTAAACAAAACAAACTCCTGGCCTGGAAGGGCCATTAAAGCAAGGGGCATTTCAATGGGACCGGAACAATAGAATTGAATTTAAACCTCACCAACTAAAACCAAAACAGAGCAAATCCAAATACTGCCTCCCACTACACCAAACATACACACAAGTCCTGCCCTGAAAATATCTTGAAGAGATAGTAGAAAGCCATCTTATTTTGCTTCTAGTTCTTCCTAGGCTTAGCCTGGGATTGTCATATAGAAAGTACTGGGTAGATAGTTAATGAAGCAATGGATGAAAAAGTGAATGAATCTCCTGCTCATAGTGGATACATAACTGGATGCAAATATGAGGACTGACCCACATTGAGGAATACATGAGCTAGGCTTCTGCTGCCAGGGGCTGACCCAGACTGCTAGAACTTTTTTCTGTGAGTACAGGGTTCTTGGAGCTCAGGGCTGGGGGTGTTCCATAGCTACTCAGGAAGTATGTGCTGGCACTAGATCTTGTCCTCTAGAAGAGCGCAGTACACAATCTGAACAGCTGAGATGTCACTCCAGCCCAGGGCATGCGCTCTTTTGACTGACGCTATTGCGTTGAGAGTTTACCTTTCCTCTAGAGACGTCTGATAAACCTCATTCTTTAGAACTGTTTTAACGTTGCTTGGCCTGCTCACTGCCCAAGGGGCTGTAGAAATGAGTTTCAGCCTACTCAAGGAAAACGGGTACTTGAAGAAATATTTAGCAGGAAGTCTTCATTCTTCACCCAATTTAGCTTTGCTGTTTGGCCTCAGCGACCACATTAGAAACATCCGTGGGAAACCCCATAAGGCATACATGCACAGAGAGTTCTCTCTGTCGGAGGAAGGGACTATCAAGTGAACCTACAGTGAACAGGAGCAAGTTGTTTCCTGGGCTTTGTCTGATTGATTTCATCAAAGTTCATAGCCCACCTCCAGCTGCTACGTGCGGTGGTTTTATTTCTCCATGGGGGAGCTCTGACGTCAGTAGAAAACATTAGGAGGCTTTTGCAGTTCCCAAAGCAATTAATGGATGAAGTAGGCACTCACCGAGGCACGCACGGGGGGCACACAGGGACGCAGGCGCAGATGCACACGCACACCCAGTACCACCTTCTGTCAGAGCCCACAGGGATTCCAGGGGGATTCCAGCCGGATCAGTTTCACAGCTTCCCGCCCTGCCTTCTATATCTACTATCCCATTCTTGATAGAAATCTACTGCCGTTTAGTTAAAAGGAAAACGACTTAAATTTTAAGAGCAGATTGGAATTCACCACAAAATTGAGCGGAAGGTTCAAAGAGGCTCCTGAAGTCTGGGTTACACACACAGAGAAAGAGAGAGAGAGAGAGAGAGGGAGGAGGAGGAGAGGAGGAGGAGAGAGAGAGAGAGAGAGAGAGAGAGAGAGAGAGAGAGAGAGAGACCACTTTTATTGACATCCCCTATCGTCATGGTACATTTATTTCAACTGCTGACTCCGAGTCCATGCGCTATATCACTCCTGTCCACAGTTTAGAGTTCCCTCTTGGTGTTACATATTCTGTAGATTAGGAGGAAGACACATAATCATGTGTACTCTCCATTAATATGATACTGAGTGGCTTCACTGTCCTAAAAATCATGTGTTCTGTCGACTTCTCCTTCCTTCCCTACTTATCTGTGGCTGCCAGAGATTGTTTTTACTGTCTTCATGGTTGTGCCTTTTTTTTTTTTTTTTTTTTGGATGTCTGTCATATAGCTAAAATCATACAGCATGTATACACCATTTTCAGATTGGTTTCTTTCACTTCCAAATATGCATTTAAATGTCCTAGTCATTTTATAACTTGATCACTTATTTCTCTCGGTCCATCCTTCCCTCTCTCCCTCCCTCCTCCCCTTTCTTCCTCCCCTACACTCTGTGTGTTTGTATGAATGTGTGTATGCAGTGTGTGTGTTTATATATTTGTATGTGTGTATGTATACGTGTATGTCGTTGCATGTGTATGTATATGTGTGTATGTGTGTGAGTGTGTGTTTTGTGTTTGTGTGTGAGTGTGTAGTGAGTGTGTGGTGTGTGTGTGTGATGTGTGTGTGTGTGAACATAAGTGAGGGCAGAAGCTGAGGTCAGTTCTCTTCATCACCTTCTCCCTGGCCCTGGAACTCACTGACTAAGTGTGACTGGTTGACCAGTAGTCCCAAGGGCCTTCCTGTCTCCACATCGCCACTACCTGGGACTCTAGGCATGTCTTGTCGCATCTGCACTTTTTAAAGTAGGTGCTGGGAATCTAAACTCAGCTCCTCATGCTTGCCACACAAAGCATTTTCCCAGCTGAGCTGTCTTCCCAGTCTAAAAGCTCATTTCTTTTGTGTGCTGAATACTATTCTCTTGTCTGGATACAATCTGGCTTACATACCCATTCATTTAATGGTACAGTTTGAATATGAGCCCCAGGTGTTGAAAATTTAATCCCTGGGTAGACTAACATGAGGAAGAGTGTGGAACGCACTGATGACATTGCTCTTCCTGCTGCCCTGACCTTCGGTCATCAGACTCCAAAAGTACTCACACCCAAGACCTAGTTCCCGTCGTCAGCCTCTGACTGAGGCTGTATTATGAGTTATTCGGAGACATCTATGTTCTTATACTGGGAAGTTACTGGTTTCTATAGCTCTCCACGCCACCGTAAAGGGTACACTTCCAGCTTCTTATGTGTGTGCCAATCTAATGGATGCCTGTATATACTTATACATATATTCTGCTGGCTCTATTTCTCTGGAGACCCATGATGAACACATTGATGTAAGATATGCATCCTTGACTTGTTCCTTGTGCTTTCAAGTCTGAATACTTCTTGTGTTGATTAGGAGAATCTGAGGTAACTTTGACTTAAATTTCATTTGTTTATGAGTCTGTGACAAGATGTGGGTAGCACTGCAGTGAGAACTTCTTGTGGAAGCAAGTGAGCCACCTTTTATACTCTTCTTGTATGGAGCAGTGGGTGCTAATTTATGAGAAATAGCTGTGTGTAATATGGGGAATTAAACATTATGAGACTTCTCAGAATGAGTTAAATTCTCTTGTAAGGCTGACCATAATTCAGCAGTACAGTTTCTCTAAGTGTGTGTGTTGTGTGTGTGTGTGTGTGTGTGTGTGTGTGTACGCACAACACACAAGTGTATATTAAATATGTAGAGATCGACCCACCCCAAGGCAGATTATGGACTCTGTCTCTGAAGGAACCTAGGCCCCAGAAGGACAAGGTACTGTTTGTGATCTGCTCCTTGGCATGTTGTATCTGGCCTCCAGTGGTCTGGGCTTGCCTTCTCCAGGGTGATTAAGGGGAGAGAGGAAATCACACAGTGTAAAGCAGCCGTGAGTGCTTGAGTACATGTCAATCATTGAGACTGGCATCTACACAGATGGAGGGGACCTGGGGTTTGCATTACACACAACACCCCGTGAGATCATTAGGGCTACTTCAAGCACATGGCTTTCAGGGTAGCTCCCAGCCCCTCCCTTCTATGCAAGTAAATGCAGTTGGAGTCAACTGGGAGCAAATTAGGGAGGCAAAAATAAAGCACACTTACTAAAAACCAGCAAGAAACTCTACTGTCTACTATTAGAAAAATTAGAGACCATTTAGCAACACGAGACCATTTTGTGTTGGAAATAAAAGAAGCCTTGAATGGAGAATGCCAGGCCAACCTCGAGGGCTGACAACCAGGTGAGATCAAATATGGTTGGAAGGGCTGGGCCCAGACTAATCTGGGTTTACCTAAGTCCTTATTAGGCGACGAACCAAGACTGCCTGGTGAACCAGATGTGTGAAAGTTGGCTAAGCACCACCTTTACAAATTCATCCCATGTTTCCTCCTATAATTTTCCATGTCAATGGAAAAAGAACATAGACAACCCCCCTCCAAAAAAAAGTCTATGTCAAAAAAAAAAAAGTTCTATGTCAAAGTCATCTCTAGAAAATGTAGAATTCTAAAATAGTATCCATAGTGAAGTTCTGCCAACATTGTCCCCCACCCCATGTAATTTTTTCTTAAGTCCTTTTAGACCTCATGGTTATACCTCATATATTAAGATTCTAATTTGTTTAACATCTAGGTGCTGAACATAAAGGCACCACTAAACACTGATGAATGGGGCAGCTACCGAGGAGCGATAAATGGGAACGGGGCTGTACAAAGGAGAGAGGAAAGCACACACATGATTTTCATTTCCTAATAGGCATTCTGCCTGAAACCTGCATCAGGACCTGAAATATGGATTGTTCCAAAGACTGCGAATGTTCCAAATGTCATCCTAAATAGTAAGTGTCTTTAAATCTTCACTCTTTTGCCACATTTTAGAAATGTTTATTGCACATCATAAATCTTATTCATATCCACATAAATTGAGTCCCCCCAGCCACGAGGGAGATGCCTTCCTCTACTCACAGATCTAAGGTTTTGACATCAAATATTGTGATTGGAACAAAGGAAGACTCTCGCAGAGGAAACTCATTTGAGGGGTAATACTCTTTCTACCTCCTGTTGGTATGAAAAAAATTTAATATCTCTGAAATTTTGTTTAGTGAATTTGAGGGAGGGTGAAATAAATTGTCAAGTTCCCCGGTGAATGCTTTCATAAGTCATCTTTACTGCTACATCTGAGTTCCAATTGCACGCAGCAGCAAGTATAGTCATGGGGATAACCCCAGTGGAACAGAATCAAAGTTTGCTAATATAGTATAAAAGGCGATTTATAAAGGTCAAAAATGATCAGCACTGGATCTTCATGTATGTCAGAAGAACAACAAAAACATAGCAAGATGAGAGAGGAGTCAAGGAGTCGTGTTTAGAACATGGGTCTGGCTCTTCTAAGATGTCCTAGTATCAAACGCTAACTCAGAAATAGAGTTAGTGGACAGACTTTTATCTTTCCCAATACAGGTATTTTAAAATGCGATTAAACAATATTTTGCATACTTCTAAAGAGTAGAGATTCTTTATCTCAGTTTTGAAAGTCTGAGCATAGGAAGCTCTAGGAAATGCTTACCTTGACTTTCCTGTCTTGAGATTTCAGTGAACCGTTTGCAGATGGCTCTTTGGAATCACTGTGCGCAGGGAAGCCTGTTTGTAATGCCAATAGTATACGCAATGTTTTAGGAAGACAACCCTCAGCCCTGTGCCCTAGCTGCCTAAGCTTTCACCCAGGCCCATTGCTTAGGTCCCCACCCAGAGAGAAACACGCAGGCCTTGAGTTGGGTACAGTGACCCTTTAGCTCTTGTTCTGTCAAGACTGTCATGGGTCACTTGGCAGAGAAAATCATAGGCAAGAAACCTAGAACTAAACCAGATCCATTATCTTCCCTAAGAGTCTGGAAAGTTCTTTTTCAGCATTCCAATTTTATCTGAAGAGACAACTGCTCTTAGAAATCCACTCGACCAGTGCCTAAGCCCTGGGCTGGAGAGAACAAACGACAGCAACTTTGCTGGGCCAGCAGTATGAAGAAAACATACTTCTTTTTTATTTTTCTTGTAAGACTAGGCCTCGTACTGTATAGCCAAGAGCTCACTTTGAGGCCCAGGCTAACCTTGAACTTGCAGAAATTTTCCTGCCTCAGCTTCCCAAGTGCTGGGATTAAACAGATCATCTGTACTACAGCTAACCAGAAAACGTTTTTTAAAATCTAGCTTTGCTCCTCCAGCCCTGGAGATTCCACCATAACGCTTCTGAGACAGTCTTGGGAGCACTGCTTTCTTAGAAATGCAACTCTCGGGATGATGCTGAAGTCTGGGTAGCAGAGCACACGGGAGGCTGTAGAGCATGAACTCCAGGCTTCCTCCTTTAGCACGTACCTGCTACCCCGTGGCTTCTAGCGCTTTAGCACATCCAAATTGCCTCTCTTCTTAGGCAATTGTCTCCTCTGACCACAAACACACACACACAGGTGCACAGACATATACAAGCACACACACACACAAGTGTGTGTACGTACACACATACACCTAACTTAGGAAACTTTAGGATACTAATTTATGCTTGTTTCTGCAGTATCTACAGTGTCTAATGTAAAGACTGAAACACAGCCGAGGTTAACGGAAGAAACCTTTACACACTGCACAACTGTAAATGAACCCTTCCAACTTCTAAAATTCTGCATTTCCCTCATCTCCATTAATAGCTTTAAGATGAAGAGTAACCCCAAACACAAGACCCTTGATCTCATGCATTTTGGAGAAATGGTGCCCAGGGATGTAACTCTATGCCAGATTGTCCTATTTTAAGGGAAGCACATGGTCATCACGAAGGGCTGGTCCTTTAATAACTCCTCTTACGGTGGCTAGCTGAAAGCAAGGAGTCTTTGGGGGCTTTTTCCCTACAGTCCATTGATGAAACAGCTAATAAAGGAACTCCATGCAAGATTCTAAGTGCATATTAAGATTTTCCCTTTAGAAATGTATTTTATAGCCGGTGTTGCCAACTGTTATTAAATCAACCCACAACCTACAAAAAGAAGATGAAAGTAGTAAAAAAAAAATGCCAGTCAAAAATAAATAACTATAAATAAAAGCCCAAATACTCAACACTGGAAAGTGAAGACACTTAAAGCATCCCGAGAGATTAACGAACACATCTGCAAACCTCTGAACAGCGCCTTCAATAAATGTGAGCCTCAGCTGAAGTTAGTCTAGACCAGTATCAACTACTACCTGTCAGAGGTTGGTGGAAAGCCATGTCACCACAGGAAATGGATGAAGAGAAAGAGGAGACCAACAAGGATGGATGCACGCAGCCAGGATTCTAGATAAATAATAGACAGCATAGCCTGAACATTGGGACTCGCAGATCTGTAGATCCTTGATCTGCCTGCCTTTCATAAATCTGCCTAGCACTAATGACTAGAATGCATTTTTAATAAATTAATTTGGAATAGATGGCGCTCTGGAGGGAAGTTGGGACTTGACTCCACTTTATTAATAGTTAAAATAGAAGCGTCAATTTAGGAACACATCTGCAGCTGCTGTAATCCAGAGTCCGATCTACATGACCCACCTCCCCTCCCTGACAGATGACCTTAATGCTGCCATAGATTTGCACAGTCCTCACAGCTGTTCAGTGGGCTTGCACAAGCATTCTTATTTTTGAAAAACTGACTCATTATGCTTGGATTATATATTTTAAGCTGTCTGTTCTACAGTCATTGGTAAGCACTGTCTTCTCCATGCACCCTGTATGTTCCCTATCTTGGTCCAACAAGACACCTAACTGGAGCCAGGGCCATGTACTATCTCTAGCAATGCAATAGAGAAAAATGGTCTAATTGGGACAAAGAGGATCAGGGGCTGTGTGCTTGCATTATCCAACTGACCTAGAAAGAACAAAGTCTGTATCAATGCCTGGAGGTTAATCCTTGCAATCCCAAATGCTCGAATACGATGCTTACATGACCTTCAGTAGTTTTTCTAGGTCACTAATGCCCAAGTGCCTATGAGGGGTAGTCAAAGACACAGTGTGGAGTGGCAAATGCTTCACTACTATTTTTCCTTTATGTGACACATAACTGAGCTCTGTCTCCTGAGATCCAATTCCCCACGGCCGAAAGAACTCAAGTGGGCAGAAGATCAGGGGAGACCTGCTTGGTTTAATATCAAACATGACACAGCTACTCGAACACTTGGCCCTTGGTGGGTACCCAGTATGTGTTGGGGGGCATGTTTGTGTGGATGTACATGCATGTACAAGTACATATAAATGTGTATATGTGCATGGCCTTTTCTTTTCTTTTCTTTCCTTTTCTTTTTTGAAGCAGGGTTGTGAGAGACTGGATTGCCTGGAACTCTTTGATTCCTCTAGCGTGGATGTCTAGTGAACCCTAGGTATCTATCTCCCTATATCTACCTCCCAGTGTGCCTAGTTGTTTGTTCGTTTAATGGATTCTGGGGATCTCAGGTTCTAAGAGTTACCCGGCATACACTTTGTTGACTGGCCTGTCTCTCAACAGCCCCAGCACTCAATAGTTCTGTGTTAAAAGAATGTCTGTGGAGTAGCTGCTGTTCCAGCCATGAGCATCAGTTGTTCCACATCCAGTGGTGTCCAGTGTGGTACAGATGGAGCTCACTCTTACAGATTCCTCATTCTGGGACCAAATCATCCATGGCTTGAAAATATTTGAAAAAAAAAAAAAGGTACCAAGTGTATACATAATTTTCCTTATCATTATTCTTTAAACAGTATGAAACGACTACTGTTGAAATAGCCTTTACATTGTAGTAGGTGTCCTAAGTAACCAAGGGGCAACTTAAAACCCACAAAAGGCTATACATAGGTTCTATGCTAACACTAAGCCATTTTATGCTAGTCCCAACCATCTGAGGATTGTGATATCTAAGCAGGAATCCTGATGCTATAGTTGGTCCAACTCTTTCTTTGCAGTGACCTATCTTTTCAGAAATATCAGACTGATGTGATAATTACCGTTTGCCTTACGTAAATAAAAGATAATTATTTTCCTTACACTCACCAAGCGCTGAGTGCAATCCAAGGAACGATCTCTGTGTAAGCACACGGGCCTCGTAATAATGCCATCAGCCTTGTATTGATAATTAATGACTGTTTCATAGAATACGGAGACTGAAGCCTGGCACTTAAAACAAATTATCCCTTTCTTTCCCCTTAAAACTGCTCCTGATTAGATAACTGCCAGACCTCAGCAATGTTGTGAAATAAACCTGCAGACACTCCGAGATCAGAGTGACACTGTATGCCTGGCGCTCGCAGTAGCAGGCTGGTGGCGGGCTGGTTCTGGCGCCCATTAGCATGAGCTAATGAATAAGTACTCGCTTCCCTGTCATAGTCCTTTCCTGTTATTAGCCAAAACCTGAACTTCAGCTTAATTGTAGAAACCAGCCCGCCCATGGCAGATAGAGGGCATAGTCCTCATTGCTGTGGTTGCATTCAAAGTGCTAATTGGGGGGGACCATGACAGCTAGCATGCTTCTCCAGCACGGCACTGAGCAGCAGGTGGGGTGCTGGGAGAACAGATTCAGAGATGAAAAATGGCATCTTCAAAAGCCCTCAGGATTTGATTTTCCTCACACTTATTTAGCTTGGCACACTCCACTCGACTTCTTAAGGACAAGAGGATTGTATGAATCTGGCTTCTCACATTTCCTTTCTGTTTCTCTCCAACGCTTCTGAATTTAGAGTTGATCGTTGTAGATTCTACATATACTATTCTGCCGCACCCAGTTCCTCGAACCTCTCTCCCGAGGCTGCTGTTTGTCCACCCTGAGATTTGCTTTCTTTGCTAGGGAATCGATTGGAGACTCAGAAATATTTGATAAATAAAAGTCATCACTTTCTGTATCAGGATTTCATGCCAAGTTTTAAAGAGTTGTTAAAACTCCTCTATGCTTACTGGACATTTTGATGTTGGAATGCTTATAAGACATTTGGTGTTTGGAATGTTTTCAGGACATTTTGGTGTTGGAATGCTCACGAGGTCCTTCTCTTATTGCCACGACAAATACCTGGCAGAAGGAATACTAACATTTTTCAGCTCAGGCTTGGAAAGGCTGCAAACTCATCATGGTGGAGGAACTATGGCAGAGATCTTGGACACTCGGAGCTGCAGCATCAGGACCTTGAGGCTGCTTGCTCACATCTTGATGGGACAGAAAACGGAGAGAAGTTAAGTTGGAAATGAGACTGAGCTGTGAACCCTAAGACCTCCCTTTCCACCAGCAACCTGATTTCCTTCAGTGAGGTCCCAGCTCCTAAAGGTTCTGCAGCCCCCAAGTACAGTGTCACCGAGTGGGGAACAAGAATTCTAACATAGAAGCCTGCAGGGACTATTTTGCACTCAAACGATAAAAGAATGTTCAGGATACATCATTTTTCTGTGTTTAATCTTATCCCGGTGGGGCATCCTTTCTTTCTGTCCATCTTTCCATCTTAGAATGGGTCTAATCATCTCAATACCTACTTACTTCCTGCATCCAACAGGACTGTTTCGATCACGACAGTAAGCAAGCACCCTAATAGCAAAATAGATTCTTGGCACATCTCATTTAAACATTGGGAAAAGAGCTGATGTCGAGTACAATGATATTCGAGAGCTCGGAGGTCATGGAGGCTGCTCTCCTGTCCTCAGTTTCCCCAGTTGTCTTCAGTGAAATGCTTCATTCTTGGGATTTCTACTGGGATCAGGGTGGTACCTCTATGAACCATCTTCTTGTGAGCCAGTTAATCTGCCCAGAGAAGAAAACAGTCTGCTTCCTAAGTTTGAGTCTCAATAACTTTGCCTAACTAGATTGGCTCATGTGTTACTCATAGACCTTTCACTGTGGTGGAGAACTATAGACTCATATTCTCTTATTCTAGCCCACATACAGCATGTGTGGAGCCTGGGGGTGGGGCCTGCTGTGTGAGGATAATAAACATTAAGCAAAGTTAAGCCTGGTGCCTCATAGTGCAGAAGTGGGCACAAGGTGGCAGCCACAGTGGTCCCCTGACTTACCACAGAAGGCTATCCAAGGAATGACTTGGACCAACTTAAATCACAAAACCACTTTGAATCTCTTAAGTGAAAACATTGAGGTAGACATTAAGAGCGTGGCACGCCTCCTCTAAGGGCTTGTTCACCCACACAGTCCTGCAATGAGAGAAGGGCTTTCATCAACCGTGAATGACGTGTTACAGAATTCCATATGTTTATATATAGTGCCCCCTTATCTGTGGAGATTGTGTTTAAGATCCCCATCTGTGGGCCCTGAAACCACAGAGGATAGAAAACCATACATGTGCTGTGTCATTTCTATCCAGACCCCTTACATTAAAAGCTAGGATGCGTTCACAGGAAGCACCAGAATTTCTAAAAATCTGACATGGGAGTTTAGAGGTGGCAATGTCACAGGAGGTAAGTGCTATTTGGCACTTGAATGTGAGAGTCATGATTCAATTAATGTGTCCCAAACTAAATTTGGAAGTTGAGAATATACTTGTGCCATACTTGGGGGAGGTCCTCCTTTGCAGCCTGGACTTAACTCCATAGAGTGTTGTGGAATAAAAGAGGTTCTCTTAATAAAGAGATGGACTTTGTCTAGTTTCCCAGTGTTCTTGCTTCTTGTGGACTTGAGGAAAATAACAATTAGGGAAATCCTTTAGCCAGTATTATAATGAGTGATGGGAACATTTCTGTGATTACTAATGGCTGAGTGTACACCGTGCTGCAAAATATCAGTGGGGATGTTTGGCGGCAACACATTATGGTGGTGATTATCAGTATAAATTAAGTTTATGTTGATATACTTAGCAGTAAAGCTAGAGTAATATTTATACTGGTACAAATTTATACCTAAGCCATACTAGTGCAAACAAACTGTCAGAGTTGATGTGGTGGGAAGAGTTTGATCTTTCAGGATGGATATTTATAGACATACAATTGATATATACTGTTCTCTTTTCCTCACAGGCAAACCCACAAAGCTTTGCACATCTGCAGACTAGAACGTAGCTAAGCAATTCCCATTAAGGGTAGGTATGCACTCTCTAGATAGGTCTAGCCTGAAACCACAAAGGAGAAGGAAGAGAGAGAAAGGAAGAGATAGGAGGAAATATGACATCTTGATCAACTGATTGTGAGTTCCAGGACAACAGTGAACCAATGATGATCATTTGTCACATGGGCACAGACAGAAGGATACATTTCTTGGGTAGCCTAGCTAGAGTCCCATGTCATGGACTCCGTCTCCGAACTGGGATGTTATATGATGTGTTACACATTACATTTTCAGTTTCAGCATGAGATGGTATTTGGCTCCATGAGGAGTCTGCCAAATGCTTTAACTCCAGGTCCTTAATCCCAGTATCTAAGGCACCAAGGCACTTGATCCCTTCTCCTTTGTTGCAGTCTTTGTATATGCCATTCCTAAATGATGAGACCATCCCTGGTGTAACTGGGGTTTTCTCTACTTTAGGATTGAGAGTCATACAGACAAAGATACGTAATTTATGAGGGGAAAACAGCTAGTGAGAGGTAGAGGTGAGGGTTGGGTCCTAAACCAGCAGATTCTGAAGCTAGGAGTATTCATTAGTCTAGCAAATATTCACCCAGCATGTATTTTTAAGAATTTGCATTGGCTGGACACTGTTCTGGAAGCTTTATGGACACCGGTGAACTCTTGTCTTCTGGAAATCGGTACAACAGCCTCTTGGTTTCACTTCCAAAAGCTTCAGACCAAGAGTCAACTATGTTCCAAATACATTACATGGAACTTTCTGGAAATAAATAATTAACGGGGTTTTAGCTGCATAGCACTCTGAGACACATAGAGAAATTTCGTTCCACCTCACCTGAGTTATGGTTCCCCTCCATGTCTGCTGTAGTCACGCTGTATACATTACTTTCCCAGTCACCATTTGGTAACCATATTGGCTGACAGATCAAGTAGCCTTTATTTTATTTAAGAGTGCACCCAAAACACAAAAGAGTAGTGATGGTGTCAGTTCAGATATGCCAAAGGAATTGTTACTGTGTCGTTTCACAGAAGCACAAGGAAGGGTGAGCAAGGACAGTAAGATATTTTGAGAGGGGCCATGTTCCTATAATCTTTATTATGGTGTATTGATAAAATGGTTTTATTTAAATGTTAATTTTTTTACTGTACTACTTTATAAATTAAATTTTCTCATAGGTGTTTTTGAGGGTATGTCTTTGAAGGGAATTTTGGGGCTCTGGACTCTCTCTTTTGCTTCTGTCAATGAGATATGCAGTTTATTCTACCACATGCTTCTGATTTTAATAATTTGGCCTCCACCAGAGGCCTAAAGGCAAAGGGTTGGTCTCATCCTGAATTGGAAACTGTAAGTCCAAATAAACCTCTGTTTTTCATAAGTTCACTTCTTCAAGTACTTTGCTATGGTGACAGAAATCTGACTAGCACAGGGCCCAATACTATTTATTGTTAGAGAAACTTGAGGCTAAAAATCTCTGTCCTTGCCCAGAGACTCCAAGTGACTCCTGGGAAAGGGAGTTGGATGAGAAGAGATGTTTATTCTTCAGTTTCAAGGAGGTTAGCAGGTTGAGACTTCCCAAGGACTGCTAGGATATTGCCTACACAACATCAGTCAATATCACCTTCTGCACATTGGCCTCTGTTCTTCAAAAAAAACACATGTTTATAAGTAAGGAACATTGACCAAAAAGAAGTATAATCAGGGCTGCTTACATGGTTTAGTTAAGGTCCAGCCTGATGATCTGAGTTCAATACCCAGGACCCATATGTATGAGAAACCTGACTCTAGGGCTGGTCTCTGACCTCTGATCATATATGCTCATGTCATAGAGGAGTTATGGACCAAGAGGGAGATTTGGACTGCATTTCCTATCCCTGTAATAAAATATCATTACAGAGTAACTTATAAAGAAAAGGAGTGTCTTTCTTGGTTCTGTAGGTTGGGAAATCCAAGACCGTGGAGCTAGCTGCCAAGTGTCTTACACAACTCATAACACGGTGGAGAGAATACTAGCTGGCTACTCTGAATGCTCTCACAGAGCCGCCAACACCACCTCACCTCGTAACCTTGTCTTACTCTGATTACTTCCCAAAGGCCTCAGGTCGTCCTGTTACCATTAACAAATGAACTTGAGGATCTACTTTCCAACACACGAGCTTGTTGAGGAGTCATTTAAACCATAGAAAGAGTTCACTATGCCACCCATAGGGGCATGCAGAGGGTGGGGGGCCTGCAGACAGGTTACTTTGTGCTTCTGGAACATGTGCCTTCTTCCTAAAGCCCTTTCTCTCCTGTTCTCCCTGTCACCCTATTAAGAATAATAAGCAAGCATAAAAGGCAAAACCAGGCACACACACGCTAATTTGCACATTCTTCCTTCCGGTACCAGGGAAATGAACAAATCTACTTTCAAGGTGAAAAATGAAAGGTCAACTTTATCTTTCCCTTAAAACATGCCAGACTGCCCTTTTGAGCAAGGTAAATCCTCAGCAGTTGGAGGAAGCAGGCCAGTGCTTACTGGCTACAGAACATGGAGCGTACGGGCCTGGGCTCTACAACACTTGCGTGTGTCCTTGGACAAGCCATTTGGCCTCCCAAGGCCTCAGCATCTTTTCTACAACCCACAGACCAGCAGCATTTGTTAGAATTCATTGCAGTCATACATATGAAGCTTCTAGAACAGACCCCATCACCTAACTTCAGAAAGGGCAGAGCATGAGCCGTGACTACCTCTCAAAGCCGTCACTGGATAACCCAGTCTCTGGCTTCCTTTCCAAACTGGAGCCTCCCTTCTTTCTCATCGAGCTTCCGTCCTGCTGACTTGGGCTAAGAAGTGTGCTGGCGACAAACTTTGGAACTTCCCAGCGAAGCTGTTTCCTGTTCTACATTAGTAGCTTCAGAATTAACAGAAAGAACTAGTCTGCCTCAGCTCCAAATCACTGGGCAGCAGCATCACAAGGAATATGTGCCCTGCTCTTGAAGTAATTTACAACTAGGGTCTGAGGCCCCTCACCCTCAATAACATCCCATGACAGAACAGGGTTCTTACTGCCTAGAGTTTATTTTGGTTATGTTTCTGCTGCCAGTGTCCCTGATGTTAGGGGACTTCTTTGCATCTGAGCTGGGGGACATTGGCCTACTGCTGGAGACCATGCAGAGACACTGCATGTACTGGATACTACCCATCTGCAGCTAATCATTTAAATATCCAACCAATCAATGCCTTATGCCTGAGCCTCATAAGCAGCGTGGCTTTGGTGTTTGGGAAGAGAAACACTGGTCCTTTCCAGGTGAGATTTTCATTCTTTGACTGTGCTTTGCGATTGTTCTAGAACAAAAAGTGAATATTGTAAGTGAATAAATGAAAAAAATATTCACTTTCTGTTAATTCCCAAGCTAAATTTTAGGCTTAGCCTGTCAGAGAGGACAGTTTTCCCTCTTTTTTCTTAGGGAGAAATGGCCCCAGGATATGGTCTACACATCTATGAGGGAAGTTCCCTACCTGACACATGTGGGTGAAGTGGGAAGGCAGTAACTGGCTCACACCTTCACTCGTGGTTTCAGCTTCCTCTCTCTGATTTTGAAACAAAATGATCGTAGAAGGATCTGGAGTTGAGGATGTAACTCAGTTGGTCAGTTGGTAAAGTGCAAGTGCCAAGAGGCCCTGGGTTCCATCCCCAGCACTGAATAAAACCAAAGGTAGTGATAATATGTTTGTACATAAAGGCAGGAGGGTCGAAACATAGGTCATTATTGGCTATGCAGTGGGATGGATGGTATCCGGAGCTCTTACATGAGACTGTCTCAAATCAGCAAATAGAATCATTTTATTTGACCTGCCATAAATATTCAGACACATTAAATTTTATATTAGTCAGGACAGATGGTGTTCTTAAAAATACAAGTAAGAGTCACAGCCCAGAAATGAAATCCCAGTACCCCTTTTTCCAAGCCAATGCTGAATGAACTTCAGTGGAGAAAGTGATATCCAGATGCCACTATACCTCCTCCCTCGGGTGGGTCTGTCCTCCAGAATCTCGGGTTGGCTGACACGGGCTCCACTCTTCTGATAAGACAGACTGGTATGCACAGGCATCAACTGCCGATTTTACAAGTCATGAATTGCCTGTCAGCTGAGGGAAGGTCATGTGACATTTCAGAATCTTGGAATCTTGAAATATTGGTATCTGACATGTTAGAATATTACATCTTGGCAGGTTCTTCTCAACTCATCAGTGGGAAAAGTTACCACATGACTGGCGATGAAGAAGAGGCTACTTAAGCGACACTTGCCACCCAGAGAAGTATTATCTCTCAGTGGACATCACACATGGATGGATGGAACTGAACCAGGCGACAGAAGTGAGGAGGATGGTGAGCAGCATGCAACCCCAGAACTGCCACCTGCCAGGAGTATGGCCTTGGGCAGCTTATCTCCACAGACATCCCTTTCCTCACCTGGGAAATGGGTGCTGTATCTCTGGTAGAGGGTCACCATCACAATGAAAGAGGTAAGACAGTTTGCACACCTATATGTACACACTTGTACACACCTGTTTATGTGATCCTGCTAGAGCAAACCCAAGTGTTTGTTGATGGACAAGAGATTGGTGAAATGCAGTACTTCAGTGAAACGTTCAGAGTTGACAAGACAGCAATTCTGACACATGCTGTGACATGCATGAGTGGTGGTGTGGTGCTCAAAGAAAGGAGTCACAGAAGGACTCTCTGGAAGGACTCCATGGACACACAATCCCTAAAATCCATAGGTGGGGGTAGACTGTGAGCAGACCATGACGCTAGGAGAAGAGAGTTACTTTGCCACGGAATGGGCACAGAGCTTTAGTTCAGGCTGTTGGGAAGCTTTGGAGACGGACTGTGGTGTTGGTCTCATCCACCATTAAACGGCACACTTAAATGTGGCTAGAGCAGAAATGTATGAGAATTTATACACATACACATGAAGATTGTAATGCCGCCAACAACTCCTTGCGCTTGGACAGCTGCTCGGGAGATGGTTGCTAAAAGCATCATGACAAGAAGTTAGGACTCTCCAAGTGGAGTCTGCTGTGAACAAAGCTGGGATAATTTCTGTTACCCTCTGATGCTGTATCTGTTCCATTGGTACAAAGACTCCTGGTGTGTTTTTCTTCCCACGGTGAAGTTCAAATGAAATTGTTACATATTTAAGGTATGGTATAAGCAGGAGATGCCAGCACTAACAGTAATAGAACGAAGATAAAGTCAAACCTTTCCCAATTTGCACTTTGGGTGGATGCTTGCCTTCCACAGAATTTCTTAGACAGGCTTTGTCTAGGTGGGACAACAGGAGGCAACATTGATCTTTTATGGACAGGTTTTCTGGCCTTGACTTGGAGCCTACACACCTCCTCTGCCTATTGAGCCCTGTTCCCCATAGGGCTCCCCCTACCCCCCCCCTCTCAAATGAGAAAACAGATTTTCTTCTGTCAGGAAAACATGCAGTCACACCCCGATCCTCCCTGGAAATGGTCACTAAGAAAGCAAAATGTGTCTAATGCTAACAGAGCCCCGATTCATTGCTCAGAGCCTGTAGCGTTTTATACTCCTCCGAAAGCGTAATCAAGGGAGTGATTCCGAACCTTGTTAATCAGAAAGGGCCCTTTAAAAATGTCATGCTGTCAATATAAAACTTTGCTAAATTGCATTATAAATGCCAGATTCAGTCAACTAACACATTTAACACCGTTTCTTAAGTACAGTTTAGATTTTATCCGTGCCAGGGAGAATGAGAAAAATACCTCAGGAGAGCCAGAGCCTGTGGATTCATTCTGCTAAGCCCACTTCCCCCAGAGAGGGATTATAAATATTTTATTCCAAAGCTGAGCCATACGTCTAGCGATATTGTCAATACGGTGCCATCCCCCTGAAGTTGCCGGCTTTAGAACTGGATGATTCGTACGTCTGAGAGGTTAGCAAGGGTAAGTAAGTATCTCAAACTTGTTTTTCAATTAGCTGGCAATTCCTTGTGCTTCTCGTTCAGGCCAGAGAAGTAAGGTTTCTTGTGAGGTGAGAGTTAAGCCTCGTAAGCACCTGCCAAAGAGAGAAGAGGAACTTAACTATTTTTTGCTGCAGGGGAAGTCCAAGCCTATGAATGCAATTTTTGAGTTAGGGAGTACGTATGTAATCTTTCTCATCACTGTGACAGAAACCACTTAAAAAGAGGAGGGAGAATTTATTTTGGCTCATGCTTCCAGGGGTCCAGTCCCTGGTAACTTGGTCACATGTGTTTGGGTAGAACATGTAGGTGGTGAGAGTGGGTAGCAAAGATACTTCTTTACATCAGGGTAAATAGGAAGAAGAGGGAGGGAGGGCCACGCCGCTGGTTCCAGCTTGCGTGTTCCTTTTCCCGTTTTGTCTGAACTCCCAGCTCAGAGGCTGGTGCTATCTAATCAGGGCAGGTCTTCCCTACTCAGGTAACTCTCTTTGAGGAAACAGTTTTATAGGCAGACCCAGAGGCACTCCTCTACAACCTCTTAGGGGCTTCGCAGTCCAGCTAAGTTCCACTCACAACCAGCTATCACAGCAAAGAGTCACTGGTAAATCTGCAGAAGCCCCAATCCCTGTTTCCTTCTCTTTCACTTAAAAGACTTCGCTTACACATTGTTTTGATTAATTCAGTGCAGTCCTCTCTCCTAGCTCCCTATTCTGATTTGGAGTAACCTAATTAAAAGCTTTAGAGCTTGGAGTTTGACTAGAAGCATTTTGCAGATCTGAAAATAGTCACCAAATATTAGGATCTCTGACTGCAAAGAAAATCTTTTCTCAAGATAACCGACTCTGTATGTGTAAGCTTACACCCAATGCAAAAAGATCTCGGCCTGTATAACAGGATAATGTTTTGAAAGATTAACAGTCCTCTCCCACCCCCAGGGCCCTTGCTTGCTCTTCCTTTTATGTGGTCTCCAAGACTGTTTCAATTTCATTGTCTCAGAAGCAAAGATCAAGGTGACACATGAGGTCTTTTCACGGCTGTTGAATTTCTCGAGTTTTGCTCTCTGTTCACGTTTTGTTTCTGTTGTTGTGATCAAACTCTCTGACCATAAGCCACTCAGGTTTATTTACAACTCCAAGTCACAGTTCATTGCTGAAGACTTCAAGGCAGAAACTTGAAGGCAAGTCTACTGGCCATTCCATACAGCAGTACATCCTTTCCCATCCATAAAGCTCAGCAGAAGCCATGGAGAATGCTACCTACTTGTTGGCTTGTGGGCACCTGTCATGTAGTCTGACCTGTCATGTAACCCTGAGTTGTCTTGTATGGCTCAGGGCCATCTTCCTAGAGATGGTACCGCCCACAGTGGGCAGGGCTTTCTCACATCAAGTAACAGTCAAGATATTCTCCCACCGACATGTGCACTGGCCAGTCTGATCTAGGCAACTCCTCCATTGAAGCTCTTCTCTCAAATGACTCGAAGTTGTTCTAAGTTGTGCCATGTTAAAGCTAGTCAGGACACCCTTTAGAAAGCATAAAGGCTTGTGTACATTATAGAACAACCAACATTCACCCGGAACTTTCCATGTGCTAGACACATTCTCATTGCTTTCCTTTTTCTCTCCTTTTCAGTGTGATGGGAATAGCATTATTGCCTCTATTTTACAGATGAGACAGTTGAGGTACAGGGGCAGAGAGTATCTGGTCCAGAATGCTACCTCTAATGACATCAGAATCGGCTCAGTAATGCACAGTGTGTCTCTGGAGTTTCCATCCTTAACTAAACTGCATCTGTCTGTTCATTAACACACAACAGGTTCACAGGGGGAGTGACTGAAGTAGTTCCACCTCTGCAGAGGGCCAGGACACAACCTCTGGTTAAAGCATCTAATATTAGGGAGACTTAAGCAGAGCTGGGTAGGCGACAGACTTCAGTATCAAGGAAGGCCTTTGTGGACCATAGGGAGGCCTCAGACGCCACCATAGTGGTATTTTAGTGTTGTCCCTAATTGGGAACAAATGTGTGGGTCTTTCTTCTTCTACATGGATCATGCATGTATGAGACCTGTCCAGAAAAGAACGTGGCTGTGAGTGAGACAATGTTGAGCCCAGGCCATTTCTACAGGGCTGCCTGAGTGGAAAGGTTAGTATGCTGGAGAACTCTGAATTATCACAAAGATCAGCTATCAGCAGGGACCCAGGTCCTGTCTGGTGTCACCACTCTGGCCTTATATGGGAGATGGGGAAATCCTGAACTGACCCAGATTCTCCACCTGGACAGATGGCATCTCTGACAAGTTGGGTTCAAGGGAAGTGACAAAAGCTATCCTCTCACTGTGGTCATGGGTGAGCTGAGCTTGAGGCTGACACATGTAACTACAGATGGGGACTTCTGTAAACCTCGGATCCTTCAAATGACAGGTGTTCCTAATGCCTGGACTAGCTCTGCTTAAGTGCTGTTTCATAAAAAATGTCCTTCTGATACATGAAGGTGGTATCGGACTGTGATGTGCCATGTAAGGATATAATTGACTGACCAAAGAATAGAAGATTACTAAAATAAAGTATGGACCCATAAGGCAGAGAACAGACATTACAGACATTGAAATAGTTAAATGTCTGCAATTTTGGGATTGTCACCCACTTGCCACTGGTTCATAGTCTGGCATTGAGATGCACACACACACACACACACACACACACACACACGCCTCTGAATACTCTTCTTTCTTTTTCCTTTATTCTACAGTGGGCAGTGTATCGTGAGTGTGTGTGTGTGTGTGTTGTGTGTGTGTGTGTGTATGTCCTTTTCCACCCAGTACCCCCCATGCTACAGTTTCCTGTTAGAGCTTTTCTTGTCTATTTCAAAGCCCATTCACAAGTTCCACACTTATGATGAGGAGAACAAAGAAGAGCAAGCCCTGCCTGAAGAGGAACAGAAAGCCACGTGGACTTTGGGTTACTCTGGCGGGTAAGTGAACTATAAATGCAGTTTTAGATTAAATGGGTACTTTGTGTGTAACACAATATTGATTTTGTTTCCATAGACAGATGGGCTAAGAAATGGTGTATAACCTATTGGTGTGTATGTGCATGTGTGTGTGTGTGTGTGTGTTGTCTGTGTGTATGTGTGTGTGTGTGAGAGAGAGAGAGAGAGAGAGAGAGAGAGAGAGAGAGAGAGAGAGAAAGAGACAGAGAGAGACACAGAGAGACAGAGACAGCAAGAGGGAGAGAGAGGGAGAGACAGACAGAGACAGAGACAGAGACAGCCTGGGAAGAATATGCAGGTGACAGGGATGGAGAGACAGTTCAGTTAAGAGCATCGGTTGTTCTTGCAGAGGACCTGGGTTTTTGGTCCTTAGCACCCATGTGATAGCTCACAGTCATCTGGAGCTGTCTACCTCCAAGGGCTCTGAACCCCCCTCTGGTTTCTGCAGGTACTAGACATGCGTATAGTATGAGCATGCGCATGTGCACACAAATAAACCCTTAGTAATATGAGGGTGAAGCAAGTTGATGACTAACGATTTTTGGTTTTCAATTTTTCTTAGTTTTGAACTAAAGTCCCCTCCTTCTGGGTGTCATAGAGCCCTTATCGCATACTTTGGGAGAATGCTTAGATCACTCCCTGCACCTGTGACTGCCTGAAGTGTCACACACAGGCTGCTCTCTCTGTCACCCCACCTTGGTCCTGGCACTGTAGCAATGACACAGCCATTCTGATGCTGAGGAGAAAGACGGTAGTGTCCTTCCATCCCATCACCATCCATATCCCCATGAACTCTACAGAAGACAAAGTGAAATTACAAGGTCACAGGTAGAAAGGCTGGGAGAGGAGCACATAGGAACCGACACGTGTCTTCCTCAGAACTGCGGTCTGGGCGTTGCCTTCAGTATTATGGTGAGAGTAGATCACCAGTGTCTTTGAAGCAGAAGCAACCAACCCTGAACACAGCTGGGAAGGATGGGGTGTCTCTCTTTTCTTTCTTCACCTGTCTCTTCCTTATAACTATTTTAAACAAGTCTGAACCTAGGCCAGGACATTTTCTAGAATGTCCCATTCATTAGAAACATGATGATAGTAACTCATTTGTGGTACAATTCATTCACTTGAAGTTAATAAGCAACCCAGGTCAAAAGTGTAGGGTGGTGGTTAATTGCTTGCTTCGCATGTTTGAGGTCCTGAATTTGGCCACTAGCACTGCAAAAATAAAGAGATCCTAAGAGAGGTTTTAAAGAACTGTTGTCAGTGATGAAGAGAATAGCTCTTCTCTTTCACAATGTGTGTAGGGGGGATTTCTCTATACCAAAGTCTTAAAAAACTATATACCCGTTGATTCAGAAATTCCCTTTCTAGCATTTTGTCTAATTGACAAAACTAAAGTTGTATGAAACTGTGTGCACCGGGTGTTCACAGCAGTTTAATTTATGACTGTTCTGGGCTAATTTTCCATATTTAAGAAAATACTAGAAACATTTAACTTTAAAAGGAGAAAAGTTTATTTTGGCTTACAGAGTCAGAGTTTCCACACCTCAATAAATCGCCCATGCTGTTCTGCTTTTGGACCTGTGGTGCAGCAACTCATGAGGGTGTGTATGTGTGTGTGTGTATGTGTGTAGTTGTGTGTGCATGTGTGCATGTCTGTATGTATATGTATTGTATGTGTGTACATGTCTATATGTATATGTGTGTGCATATGGATGTATATGTGTGTGAATGTATGTATGTGCATATATGTATACATGTATGTATGCATGTATATGTGTGTATGTGTGTGCACATGTGTATATGTATGTGCAGACACATGTGTGCATGCATGTATGTGTTGTTTGCATCTGTATATGTATGCATGCATGTGTATGTATGTGTGTGTGTTTATATAAAGCAGCTCCTTTTCAGGGAGCACAAAGAAGAACAGGAAGACACAAATGCCCCAAGAGTCTCTTCAAGGTGTGCCCACCAATGAATTAACTTCCTTTTACCATTGGCCTTACCTCCTAAAAGTTTCATCACTTTCCAATGATGCTGCAGGCTGGGAACAAGTAAGTGTTGGGAGCCAACTCCTAGCAGAAAGCAGCTATCATCTTTACAGCCATCTCGAGCCATATACCCTGACAAGAGACTTGTTTTCAACAGCCCACAACTGCTGAGCACACTCCGATAAACATCTTGTTTTTCTCACATATCTTGTTTTGCTGTTTAGTGCCGCCAGCTGCAAGGTGCACGTGGTCTCCATGCTGCAAGGCACATGACATAGTGCCTTCAGCTGTGCTTGTCCACGAGGGCAAGGCACCTGGTAAAGGGTATAAATACCCAGGATTTCCTTTCAATAAAGAGGAGACTTGATCAGACCCTCTGTCTTGTCTCCATTCTTTGCGTCTCTCACCCCAACCTCCCCAGTCTCTCTCTTGCTAGACCCTGACCCACGGACTGGAGCAGCAGTTCAGGCCAGGACAAAGTGGCCCCCGAACGTGGGGCAGAACGGGCTGTTATAAACAAGCGTTTAACATCTAGGCTTTTTGGCGCTGTCAGAGCCATAACAAGCCAAAAACTAAAATCAACATGAATATCCATAATGGTAAAGTTTAACAGCACTCTATAGAGGGAAGAAACAGAAATCAAGACATACCAGCTTACCAAAAACAGGAGAGCTGGTGATATAAATAAAGATTAGCTTGTGGACAGGGAGTAGAAGTGACTTTGGACAGCATGTCGTTGAACTATTTACACCTTATACACTCACTGACATACACTTTAACATTGTCCTTGACCTATTCAAATGATCCCTTAAATCAATCTGGACCACCAGCCTTCTCAGAAAGTTCCAGAAACATAGTCAACAGAGAGCTAGGCCCTGGCTTTGCCCTAACCCACTCTTCTTTTCATCTCCTTCTGTGCCCATATTCAAGGGACTTTGTTTACACATTGTACATAAGTGGCTTCACCAGCCCATGTGTCCAATGTACCCTGAATCCTATCTGTACCCTCTCTGGGCCTAAGCGTGCAGAGTGCTCAGACCAGCAATGTGGAATATCTTTGAAAGGGCAGGTCCAGAGAAGGAGTTTTCAACAGTCCCCAAAACTTCATTGGCCATTTGGAAATTCAAGGACCTGGTTTCACTAGTGACTAAGAGGGGGAAGACACAGACTTCCCACAGACACACCATTTATCTCCATGGGATGGGTAGTGGTTCAAATGAGAATGCACCCATAAACTCACATGTTTGCATGCTTAGTCCCCAGTCAATGTGGTGTTTGGTCACGGTGTCTCTTCACAGCAATAGATCAGTAGCTAAGAGGTGAACTATGGATCCTAAAGCAGGGGGCCAAAGCAAGAGCCCCCTTTTGCCCAAATCCAAGGACAGTGTGCAGGTGAACACAGGAGGGACCTGCCTTCGTTTCCTGTGGCTGCCAAGGACCCTAAGCTAAGCAGTCTGAGAGAACAGAAGTGGCCTCCCTTGCAGCTCTGGAGCACAACATCCAAAGTCAAGTTGTCTTCAGGGCTGTCTCCTTCTGGAGGGTTAAACGGTGAATCCTTGCTAGTTTTATCTTCTAGAGGCCAAACTGTCTGCTTGAGTCACATGACCTTTCCTGGGTCAGGTGCTCTATTCTTATAAGAACACTAGGCACCATGTTTAAGGCTCATTTTCAATTCAAAATAATTTTATCTTAGAAGCTTTAATTAATCACACTGGTAAACATTATATTTTAGAGTACAGTTATAGTCTGTGGTTCCAAGTGGACATGAATGTGGATGGACACCAGCTGAGCCGATGCAGGAGTGAAACTACTTGGTTTTCTTTCACATCTGGGCAGTTGAATGCAGGGCTTTCTGGCATGCAAGGCACATCCCCTGTGACTGAGCTGTAGTCTCAGCTCACACTGAAACCAGATCACACAAAATCCTAGGGAACTTAAAGGCTTCTTTCCTTCTATCCCGTGCCTCTTCGTTGGTATCTTGGTTGACCATTTGCTTCTGTTTCTTCTCCACTGGAAAAGAGGGCTCTGTCACAGCTCCCCCAAACTGTTGAGATTGTTTATAATCTCAACAGAAACAGTGACTCTACCGGGATCATTGTCTATCTCCTGAGGGAGGGAGATTCTTGATTGTTCCTGAGTTTGGGACATGGGTAAGCTCTAGTCATGTATAGTTTGACTGAGGCATAGAGCCACAGTAATGCCACAACGTTGGAATAAAAGCAGAGAAGTCACTGACTGGTTTTATTGGTTAAGGGTCTGAGAAAATCCCAGCATCTTGCCAGCTTCACTTCCTGGTTAGCTATAAGGAAAAAGAACCCTAGGGTCATTCAAAAGGCAGGAAGGACTTTCTTCCATTTGGCCACTCAGATCCCAGCATTTACTATTCCCGTTCAAGAATTAATCATAGCCAGGCACAGTGGTCCATGGCAGGCATCTCAACACTCAGGAGGCCAAGGCAGGAAGATCATGAACTCAAGCCCAGCTGGGGCTACATACAGACTCTGCCTCAAAGTAGAATAATAAAATTATCCTGCATCAAGTACAGATGATCACCTGTTAAATAACACTATGCCAGTCCACACTGATACAAATTTTTTTTTTTAAATTACAGGAAGAAAGGAAGTTAGAAGGCAACTAATAAATGTAGAAGGAAGGATATAGCTAGGCAATGCATTTGATGAACATCAGGACAATAATTAATGGAGGTGGGAATAGTTGATAGATGCTAAAATCTAATGGCATACTTAGCTTGCTGAAGTTTCTCTTGCTTTGAGGCAGTTATTAGGGACAAAGTGGGAAATCTGTAATAGGAAAACCTGATCCAATGGTCCGAGTTAACCTTCACTGCTTTCCTCAGCTCTGCATCCTGTGCCCTTCCAATATGATGGATGCACTATGAGAGTACATTGCTCTCAGACATTCCTTCCCAAAGAGCATCATCCAGTACACATCATGGGAAACAGTGGGCAAGTTCAAGCCGAGGGTGTGTTTACAAAACTACAAGTGTATGGAGGACCATGAGACTCCAGGACAATTCCAGTTGAAAGCAACATAAATAGAAAATAATCCATTTGGGTTCAAGAGACTGAACTGATCCTCAACTATCAAAGAAATTCCTTTTTAAAAATTTAATATGAAAGATTGTTAGGACAATCAATGAACGATGGACAACGTCTTTAAATTAAATAGTATTATCTGAAGGAGTTAGCAATAAGAACATACTGCTTGCAACTAAATCTGTAATAGTTCAGCCAGATAGAGTGTCTTCATGTCTGTAATCCAGACACGTGGGAGGATAAGGCAGATGGATTTCTGTGAGTTCAAAACCACACTCACTACATAGGGAGTTCCAGGATAACCTGGACAACACAAGTGAAACCCTGTGTGAAAAACATATATTAGATCTAATTTGAAATTATATGTATAATCAGAGAAAATAGGAAGATGTTTTGGTAGGGTATTAACAGTTGGGGATTCTGGGTGAGGTCATTCTGGGAATTTTTATTCTAGTTCAAGTCGTCTGTGGGCCTGGGGTTATTTAAAAAAAATAAAAAATAAAAAAATAAATGCCATTTATACTCCTTGGGCAGAAATGATCGTGGCGGTTTTTCTGATAGTCAGTTAACTGGCAGACTTGTTCCAGCTAAGTGTCTGCTTTGGCCTCATCTCAGAGGGTTACTTAGGTCATTTCCCATCCCACAGTTTCTCTCACAGCACTTGGCATCTCTCAGTGCTGGCCTCGTCCCAGGCCAGGATGGACTGTGGGGCTTTCCAGCTGTGTCTGTGTGAATAGACACCCAGGAGAGAGCCCAGGCACACTTGCGTGGGGTTGGTATGCAAGAGGCTCAGGAAAGCCAGGCAACTTCTAAGCAATTTGGTGACAAGGGACTGCCTTGTGCTGGCAGATGGAGAACAGATCCGATCCTCTGTAGGGAGCTGGATATGATGACACTGTGGGAAGGAAGAGAAATGGAAGTGAGGCACACCCGTCTACTCTGCAGGAGCAGCCTCCCTTAGATATGTTTCAAAGACTCTCCTCACGGTACTAGTTTGTTTTTCTGTTGTTGTGGTAAAACACCATGATCAAAAGCAACTTAAGGTGCAAGGCTTTCTTTTAGCTTACAACTCCAGGTCACAGTCCATCCTTGAGGAAGTCAGGGCAGGAACTTAACCTGGGCAGGAACTTGAAGCAGAAATCACAAAGGAATCTGCTTTCTGCTTGCTCACTGCCATATCAAGGAGCTTTCTTATAGAGCCCAGGCCCACATACCTTGGTATGATGCTGCCCAGTGGATCCTTCCACGTCAATCATCAGTTGAGGTAGTCTCTTACAGACATGGCCACACCAATTTGACTAAAATAATTCTTCAGCTGAGGTTACCTCATTCATGGTGACTCTTAGTTACATTAAGTTGATAATAAAAACTAACCAGGATACCCACTAGTGACTTTTCTTTAGATATAGCTACACTGGGATTCTCTGGCACTTCTAAAGAGTCCATCCTTTCCAAGAAAGATCTCTTTATTCGTTTTTCTTTATATGCATTCACTTTCAGACATGCATGAGCATACACACACCAAGCCATACACATACATGCATATACACACATTAAACATGTCTTCCTACCAAGACTGGGGGTCCATTTCAGTTTCTTACTATCTGGTACCCAACTCTTGACCAACAACAGTTAAGTGTGACACATGGGTGCTGGCTCCAGTCAGGTATGGTTAGTAGGATCAAAATGACAGCAGGGCTTAAGTATATGGTATCTGTGTCTGGTTTATCCAGACAGACATTAAGTAATATCTGGGAATCATGCTCTAAATATCAGTGTTTTCAACAGCCCTCTCTCCTTAGGGGTTCCAATAGGGCATTCATGGTGAGTTGGGAAAAATATATTCATGTCCCTAAAGGAACTAAAGGAAACACTTCAGACACAATGGCAGACTGTGTGGTCACCACAAAGCCACTGCACAGTTTGATTTGGACAATGATGCAGAGACATCAGGAGCCAGCCTTTTATTGCTCATCAGTCAGGTCTCGAGGGGAGCCTAGTGAGTCGCTGTCTGGAACAAAACCTAGTGGAACACCACACTAACTGGGAGAATGGGTGGTGGATGTGGCTATGTCTGAGAGTCAGCTCAGTCATGAAGGAAAGGGTAATTGTGTGTCTGTTATGATTTTTATCTCTGAGTATAACATGAGGCCATCTTGGAGTAGATATTCACATGGCCCAGTAACCACGGCAGCTAGAGCAGTATAACACAGAGATAGCCATTCTGTGGAAGGTAATAAACAGAGCTGCTGACATTCCCTAGTAGATGGAGGCTGAGGGTCAGGAGACCATCACCCGGATTCCAACTATTGCCTCTCTCCTTCTCTCTACATTGAAAGTGAATCAGGTAGATTATAGGGTATATAGGAAGGGGAAGATTATCTGAAAGAGGGACTCTGTGAAGTCCCTATCCAGGAAAGGGTGGAACAGCTGTTTGAGGGCCACTCACTGTCTTATCAGTGATCCATCATCTATGTTCTGTAAACAAGCTCAATAAACTCATTGGTTCTCCAAGTTGGACTTTGGTAGGATCCTCCTTTGATTTGTCCTTGGGTCCTATCTGAGGTAAACAGATGCTATATCTCCCTAGGAAGGGTTAACACAACATCTCATTAATAGCTTTCTGTAGATCAGGTTTGTGGATCTCAGACATGATGCTGCCATCTGGGATTGTAGAGGAAGAAGAAACTGGGGAACCAGCGATGCCACAGGTAGCTGACAAGGGCAGTTGGTTTAAAGGGACCTTGAAGGAAAAGACTTTCTCTCCACCATGGAGCTCATTACAACAGTGAGTGAGTCAACTTGGCAGGAACTCTGTCTGGAAGATGGCAAAGGAAGATGACTGACACCTCCTCAGAGGACACTAACTGCAGTGGGCTTTGGATGAAGGAATGCTGAGGTCAGTAACTGGAAAGAATTTGTTATCCAAAAGTATCAGGGAGGGCCTGCCCACAGATGAGGATACCGTGACTCACAAGGCTGTGGCTGGGCTTGTCCAGGTCCTCTCTTAAGTGAGGCCCTTAAGGACTTTTGTCCTTGTCATGCATTACAAAAGACAATTTGTTTCACAGTTAACTTCGCTAACCTTCATTGCAGGAATCTTAGCTACCAGATTTTACTAGCGGTACCTCTGTGTTGGTGGACCACAATCCCAGAAACATGACAAAGTTCCCTTTGAAGCCTGATTTGGGAGTGTCAGGAGATGAGTGTGAAAATAGCCTGTTCTTGAGTTTTTCAAAGGTCAAAGGTCTTCCTATGAGGCAATTTAATACCCTATGAAGAGTCAATATATAAAACCATGCAGAGGCAAAGTTAGCTGTTCCCTTTAAGAACAGAGGATCACAGTCTCGAGTAAATGGTTATACATGCTCATCTTGTCCCATGATGCATACCGTCTTTCAACAAATATTTCCGAGTGCCTCTTAGGCATTGTAACTTTGGAGACTAACTTCTGTGACTTTTTTTTTTTTTTTTTTTTTTTTGAGAACATCACAGGCCTTTAATTTGCCCCAGTACTTGTTTCTGTGTGACCAGAGGGCACTATGCTGTCCCAAATCTCTTAGGCACACAGATTTCTGCAGCAGCCCCCCCAAGGCCTTGTCAGTCTAGCAGGCCCAGCTGCCACCACTGGTTCCTGGGACCAGCAAATGCTCTGAAACTGTAGGGTGGTGACCACTCCTACAGGTGGCCTTCACAAGGCCTTGGATAAGATATTGTAAGTTAAGAAAACTGACAGGGTGAGAGCTATCCTATCACAATTCATGTGCCAAGCATCCTACTACTGTTTAAATAAATAAAACTCAATGGGGGAAGGTCTGAGTTTGTGAAGCCCAGCAGTCTCCAGGATGGACTCGGAGCCCAGGCCTGGGCCTCCTGCCCCTACCCCAGCCAGTTCTCAAAGGAACTTGGTTAACGGGAAGTCTCCAACTGGGTAGGAGGACAGATAATGATGTCCTCACAGATGTGGCCTGTTCCACAAGCAAATGATCATAAACAAACCTAAAATCCAAATGTGGGAGCTGTGTGAGAACAATTCATTTCCTTGATATTCCCAAGGAGAAAATTGAGTTTCACCGAGAGTCAGGGATAATCCCTCATGCCCTTTAGAGTCAGAGCGGTTTCCCGCATATCATGACTTCCTATTTCTTAAGACAAAAAGCTTCAATTTGATTATTTTATTAGATAACATTTAGTTTTTGCCACCAAATGTTAAGTTCAGATGAAATTTCTGATGTAAGAAGAACTAATATTATCAGAATTTATTATGTCTACAAATTGTCCCTGCCAGTTCTGTTTGGGGAACTTTTTTTTTAACTGATAATTACTGATAATGGACCAGAATCTTTGTTTTTTTTATTATATACAGCTGCACTAAAGTTTTGAGATGTGTCTGAATATATCTCTTTGGCCCTATCCTTCTCTACGACGTGCTGCCTATATCTAAAGTGATCTCACAAAAGCAGCCACAAGAGGAGCTAGATGGTCCTAGCATTCGAGAGGTTCCTGAGTCTGAGGTCTGCCTGGGCTCCATAGCAAGTTCTAGGCTAGTCAGGCATATATAGTGAGACCTCTGTGTCAAAAGTTAAAATAAAGAGATAAAAACAAAAATTCACAAGTAATTCTGAGTAACTATTTTCTCTCTGCTCAATGTCTATGGTGGTAGTCTGATAAATAAGAATGACTAAGTGATAATCCCAGGGCTTATTTCTTTCTAGACAGCCCTGCTGTATAGCTAAGGCTAGCACTGAACTCATAGACCATCTGACTTAGCTTCTTGATTGTGCAGACTTTAGGCATGCAGTTCAGTGCTGTTTGGAGGAAAGAAGAGGCTGCGATGTTCCTCTTTCTTCTGGTAGAGAATCTTAAATTATACAAACTGCCCTGATTATTCACTTGACCTACACAACCTATAAAATCGAATGTCAAGGTGAACATTTTTAATCTTATATAAGAAAATTTCAATTACCTGGGTTAATTAAGAAGGGCCAATTCTCAAATAATTCCACAAATTAATAGCACCAAAGTTGTTATAATAAGACTGAACAACGATCTTTCCCAAAAGGCAGGGTTTAGTCTAGGATGAGCTAGATGGCATATAAACATATTTGGAACCATCTTGAGCCAGATTTCAGCATGCCTACTGACCACAGGATTTTATTTTCACTAGGTTGGCTACAACATTCAGAGTACATAATCTCTTCTGTGTCGATGGAACAATAGTCTCAAACTGATCAAGAGTAGAGCAAAAAAGGCCCTGACCAAGCCAATGGGAGCCTTGAAGATAAGGAACTTTGGTAGGATTTGGAAATAGTAACTTGGGGGCAGAAGTGATTGTGTGTGCTTGGTGTACTTTTCAGAGTTCTATACTTCCCCAATTGTCTCATATCATTGTCTAATGAATGCTGTGTGTGTGCATGGAGTTTTTTTTTTTTTTTAATCAATATCACTCAGCTTTGGTCTAACCTAGTGATGAGCTCTTCTGGCCCAACAATGCCCTAGTTGGGGTGATTTGGTTGATATCTTTGGAAATCCAGAAAAAGAGGGAGCAAAGGTCAGCACACAGAATGGTTGGCATTAGACTCTGATTGGTTCCATTCTTAGCCATCTTTCCTTTCTGTGCATGGAGGCAGCTTCTATGGCTTGATCCTGTCCTCCAGAATTTTGGGGGTGAGGCTGGGAACTTTAATCCCCAAATTTACATGTGAATAGCATTTGAAAGTAGAACCTCTGAGAGTAGTTAGGATTTGATGAGCGTGTAAGTTTGGGGCCCCTTGATGACCTACAGGCTTTACAAGAGAAGGAAAAGACACCTGGGGTAACACATTTGTTTCAGTTTACCATGAGATACCCCTCGGTCTCATATTGCAGCAAGAAGGCCCCTGTCAGATCCTAGCTTCAGGTTTTCAGAATTCTCAGCTTCTAGAACTATTAGTCAAATAGATTTCTATTCTTTATAAATTACATGGTCTTGAGAACTTTGTTATAACTACAGAAAACCAACAAAGACAGCAACCCAAAATATTTGATCTTTTTAAATATATGACTTGGTTCTGTCAGTCAGCAGTGACTTGTTCATGAAAGATGAATCAGAGTCCTTAAAAATGATAGATTGTATTTTGTGTTATGACCTTGTTCCTTCTTTTTATTTATGGTCCAGTAAAAAGAATATTCATGGGAAAGAATTTGTAGGCATCTTTGTATTTGTCTGTGGAAATACATAGTATACATATACACATACATATACATAGTAACATAGCATCTGCATAAAGGAATAGAGACAGAGATCATTTGTTGGATTCTATTGCTACACTTATGAGCAAAAGCAAGAGACAAATCAGAGAAATTCAGGAGCTTAAATAACTTGTTTAAGATCATGGAATCTGTTAGGGGCCAAAGTGAACTGCAGAATTCACAATTCCCAGTCTGTCACATGTACATTCACAGGCACAGTTGCCTTCATTTTTCCCAAAGTCAGTTTTAGATTTTTTTTTCTGGAATTAATTATGGATGTATAGCTTGGGCACTGAGCCAAGTCCTGACTATTAGTGTTCCAGGCTCTGCCAAGACAAATATTTAGGGCAAGGATGTTCTGGCTGCTCCATGGAGTCCCATCAGGAACCACAGCACCATAGCATTCACTGTTGAATGCTCATGCGTGCCATTGCATGATAGGTGGAGGGTTCAGCATCTTGTCATCATTTTTTTACAAGATAAGGTCTTCTTAATGTAGCATAGGCTGGCCTGTTTCTTCTTTAATCTCTCAAGAGCTAGCATTTCAGATGTCCACTACCAAGTCTGAGTTGTCTCTTGGCTTTGGTAAGATAAACTTCTCTTTAAAAATCTACTTACTCTGCGTAGTATTTTGTTAGAAAAACAGCAATAAAAAAAGTTTGTGATCTCAGACATTCCCGGTGACAAACATCACCATATCCTTTCCATATCAGCTCCTGAAACTCAGAGGGAAAGAAATCCATCCTAATTGTAAAATTATTATTTATAACCTAGAGTCTATATTACTGACACTCTTGGGATTTCAGATCTTCATGCTCCATTTATTATTTATTGGCTGGTTTTTATTTGTTGTCTCTCTTAATGATCAATGTGACTAAGAGACGTTTTATACACAGAACCATCTCGTTGTCTATGTATTGCTTTAAGTCCAAGTTTCACAGCAGAGCAATATGCCAATTCAGAGAATTTATTAGCTTAGGTCACAGACTCAGATCCTTAAAAAATAATACATCAGAGAGATGCTCACTGTCAGGATATTCCTTTTGCTACTAAGTGCACAGAAGGGAGGATCCTTATGACCAAGGTTCAGAGTCAGAACAGCATTCTCGAGTCTCAGAGCACTCTCATCACCAATAGTTTCTCTCTGAAGCCAGTCCTTGGTAGAATAGAATGCACATAAGGTATGCAACTTAGGCTTAACAGCTGTGGCTTAGTCTCCAGCAAATAACATACAGGAAAGTATGTTGTGAACACTTTCTCTCTTGTGCGAACACAGAGTTCTGATGGCTCTACCTCAAGGCTAGTCACCATGAGGACAGTTAACACAGAGCCTTCTTATTAGACAGTTCCTGATGACTAGGGTAGACTAACCAGCTCTTCCCTTAGAGCTCATCTGGAGATTGGAAAGGGCTCAAGGGCAGGTGAGACTGCTCTTGGAGATGGAACATCACTGGGAGGGCAAGGACAAACAGAATGGGGTGGCAGAGGGGGCGAGGTGGGTAGGGAGAGAGGTTGAAGACCAGTCATATCTATAATATGAATTGAGGACCAGCATGAGAGTGGAAATGGATTCTGAGGCCATTTTGCTCCTGATTTTCTGCTGTGCTAATAACCCAGCCCAGAGAGACTATATATACCACAGGCTTTGAAGTGACAAAGACTTGGTTTATACATTTTGTTCTCTCCAGGGCCTACTAGAGAACCCAGCATGTGACAACCACGTGAATGCTTATTCACTTCTCAGTAAACAAATACATGTTTGTGTATATGTGCGCACATGTGTTCCCCCCCAAAGGAAAATGATCTCCTGTGTTTTAGGGTCATGCATCCCACCGTGGTGTGTATGAAGTTAAATTCTCTATTCATCTGGCATGCATGCAGCTGACCTGAGAAGGCAGCCTTCTCTGAATTCGAATCCTCTTCGAGAGATATTGAGATAAATATTTAACCATGCTTCACTGTGCTCCGTGGAGCTGTGTGGGATCCTTGAGTTGGCTAGTTTAAAATATAGAGTCTAGTTAAATGCCCATCTCTCTGTAACACAGGAGGTTAAAATACCAAAACAAACAAACAAACAAACAAAAAAAAACAATGGAAACTTCCCCATTAACACAGGAAGTTAAAGTACAAACAGACAAATAAACAAAAACCCCAAACAACAAAACAAAAAAACCCAAACAAACCAACAAAAAACCTTCTTCAACTGTAACACAAAAGCAAAAGATGCAGGAATCACTCTGAGATACTGAGACAGGGACTTTAAAAGACCTTGACAAATCTAACTTCATGACAGATTGTGAAGTTTGGAGGACTGTGGGCCCACAGAGTCCTGCCACAGAGTTCTTAAAATAAAACAAAGCCAAAACCATACAATTTGCCACTTAAAACACACACACACACACAGCACACCACACACACACACAACACGAGCCAGCTTCCTAATCCATGGAGTTTCCATTCACAGGAAGGAAAAGTAGGGAAAGGAGGGAGGCTGTTAGCCAAATGAACCAAATCAGAGGAGGAGGGGAGCTGACTGCAATTTAACCAGCCAAGTTAAACATGACTTGATTAGAGCCGATCTTTGGGGATCAAGTTAGTAGTAATTGTGCGTTGTTTAGCTTGGCCAATTAAAGGCCAACCTCTTCTCTAAATTGGCTGTTTTCACAGCAGTTACATCTTCGCATCCGTAAATGTCTTTTTTCCAGCCTGCCGTTTTTAATTTAGATATTTGATTATTTTGTAGATGTGTGTGCACATAAACCCAGGCCTAAATACTTGCACATAATACAAAATTAATGTGCATTTGTGTTAGGTAGAATAATTAGTTTCTTATTACCACGGGGTTAGGTAGGCTTTAATGTGTCTAATAATTCTTCAGGTTCTAGAGAGGACGTCTAAGCCGAGGAATGAGTCCTAGAAATCCACCATTCTCAATGTGGTAAGAAAAATGACCTGAACAAAGATGGCTGTGTCTGATGTGTAGCAAAACCTAGGAAGCAGATTAGGTCTTCTATTGGCTGACCATCAGGGCATCCTCAATGTCACCATGAGTCACTTTTCACCAAGTGCTTGCTCACTCTGTGTGACTGCCTAGACCCCAGTGTGATTCTGGCCAAAGTGCTAGATACTATCCTGGAGACAGTAAGTAGCTACTCTCAAGAAGAAAGCAAGAAACCCAGATTGCAGTCAGTGAACATGGACTAGTGAAAGAAAGAGCCAGCTACTCTGTACTAGTCTAAAAGTGTTTATATGATGTTAAGGTTTAGGACACACAGCTCAGGAGAAAAGAGCAGACGCTGCCATAGCATTCTGAAGGGAATCTGATGAACTCAATTTTTTTTAAAAAAATGAAAAGGTTTTCTGGGAGACTCTGAAACTGGAACTTAGGGAGCTTCTGATAAGCATGGACTTCTCACTCTTCACCCAAAGGTTAGGATAAAAGCCTGGCCCTTGTCTGCATTCTGTCTCTGTCCTTTTGCAGAGGACACAGGCATGCTTTATTATCCTTAACAATGTCCTTTCTTTTGGAATTGTCTCAAATGCCAGAGAGAACAACACCTCACAGGACAGGCCTCTCCCTTTAGTTGATGACAGTTCTCAGTGAAGGCAAGACAATGTGGACAGTTTCACAACTTATGGGGTTACCTTGTAGAGTAAACAAGGACTGAGACTTTGATGGCTCAAACATGGGCTGGACCCCACTTCTGTCAGGACTGCTTAACTGTGATATCCCTTTGTCCTTTCCTTAGCCCTAAATCTCACATCAGTCACCCAAGACTGATTTAGAGAGCCGGCACTGGACCCCTTCACTTGTTTTAACATTCAGATGTACTGAATAGGTCTTTCTCCGTTTTCTCTATCTTTCATCTTGTTGATTGGTACGTTGGGATGAATGGCTGAGTCTGGCTCATTGGAGTGGCCAAAGCCTGAGGTTTTAGCCTAAAAACTCTACTGAAAAACACGTCAGAGGAAGCACTGGATAAAAGGATAGAATGCTTCACAACGGAAGGAAATGACTGAGTCTGTTTTGTGAAAAGGCAGCATTAGGTGCTCGGAACTCAAGGAGATGCAACTATCTCACTATCTGAGAAAAATAGCTTCATGATAAAAAAATATAAGACTTGCACATGCTCAGATCCCTTCTATGAAACATGGAGTATTTGCATATAGCCTGTACACATCCTTCAGGATAGTGTAAAATATCTATAACTCACACCAATACCTACCACCATACAAATAACTGTGACATGATGTCATCTAAGGAATAATAGCAAGGAAAAAATGTACACATGTTCAATAAGGATAAAATAGTTTTCCAAATGTTTTTAACCTGTGTGGGCCACATTCATGGGTGCAGGACGCTTACCTATAGGAGGCTGACTGTTTGTTTCCAACACCTCTCAGAAAGAACAGGCATGTTTTTACATGAAACATGGATATGTGTGTCTGTAGGCTGCAATTGACTTTACTTTTTAAGATCTAAGAACATTTTTTCTTTTGCCTAACCAAATGAGCACTTGTTTAAGCGTTTCAGGGCTGTGCCATGTGCATGCTGCCTCATTTCAAAATTGGTTCTTCTTCTCACAGATGCTCTATTCTTTGTGGAGATGAAATCCTTAGCATGGAATCTGATTTCTCCCATAGAGGGATATGATTTTGAAGGGTGGTGACCAGAATGAAGGGTAAAGAAAGGGCCAAGCCTCCTCAGTGGTGACATATGACAGCATTACTGGGTAAACTAGAGGGAGGGAGGATGCCATTCTATCTGCTTCCAGGCAGAGCCTACTGCTCTCTTATTCCATCCATCCTTTCATTGGACATGAGAGGAAGTGGCATTCACCAAATAAGAAGCTATTCTTATTGGCTACGATGTGGCATGTCATTAGCCAATACAGTCCCGGTTGTTGACTGGGACATTTCACATCCCAAATAGACTTGTCCTTAATTTGGTTTCTCACAGTTTGGGCTCATTTCCTATTCTTTCCATGTCTGGGTTGACTATTCTTCCTAGGCTTGGGGAAGAAAGAAATGCCATCAGGCCTGTCTGCGTGGATTTTAAACAGAGCTCATGTAGATAAAGATCCAGCCTAGCTTACATATACATATTGTGTTTGGAAGAATGAAACCCAACTAAAAATGAGCTTTGGAAGTAATTTCTCTATGGATATATTTACTTTGGGGATCTAGTAGGAAGGTAAGGCTATTTCAAAACAGAGTTAAAACATTCTAAAATCTTCTGGCTTAAATGCCATCATGATTCCCAAATTAACCTCTGATGACCCTTTCATTTCAGTCCAGTCTACCGTCTCCAACAAACATACATTATAATATCTTGTCCTTCACACTATAACCTTTCATACACTGTGGTCCCCCCATACACACACAAGATTTTCTGTTTATTATTAAAGCTAGATTGTTGGCCCAAAAATGAATCTAGACAAAAAGAATCTAATCATAAAACCTAAGACATATACTTAATCAGCATTTTAAACACATTTGTTGATTCCTGATGATTTACAAGATTCTGTAGAGTGAGGTGACCAAAATTGTAAGACATGGCCTCTTCTTTCAATTCAATAGGAATGGATTCATAATTATGAACAAACATACTTTCATGTCTTGTCACCTGAAAGTCAATATAAGAGAGATGGAGAGAGATCATCTAAAAGAGAAATAGCCTTGTGTGTAATGCTGGAAGAAAAGCAGAAAGCAAGAGTGAGACATCAGGGAACTGGTGTAAATCAATGATGCACAGAGCTTATCACTCTTTTGGTTCTAAGATATTGACATATGTAGCTTATCTTTTGCTACCTTGTGGGTTCTTCTTTCTTCCACCCTTCTCCACCCCTTTCTTCCACCATTTCAACCCTCTAACAATAGCCTGAATACAATCAGGTATCAGAAAGGAGGCAATGTTATTGTTAGCTACTTCCTGCTGATTAGGGGTGTTGAGTTACTTGGGGCAAGTTCTGATCTTCACTGTCAGGACATTTAATATTTTATTATTATTTTTTTAGTACAATGACTTAACAAACAGGGACCAACAACAACCAACAACCCATCAACAACTTCTGACACCATTGAGGCTCTAGAATTTATATACCCTCTGAAAAGTCCCCAGAATTCCAAACACCACCACAACTGACAAAACTATCTGCAGCTGGCAAAACCACGCCTCTGCTAGGCATGAGACAAATCATAGTCAGCTGCTGCAGACAGTCTGAAGCAGTCCCATGTCCCACACCTGGGATTAAAACAAAAACATATTCTTATAATATTTCTGTGTTTTAAAAAGTAACCAAAAGTCTCACTACACATACATTGTCCCATACTTTATGCTGATGTTTCTGTATCCAGTGGACTTGTGGCTCTGAAAACACTGTCCCCTCAGGTGAGTCAGTTCCTAGAGTTCAGAAGACTCGCCTGTAAGTGTTCTTTCTACATTTACACCCACCAGAGCTCATACTCTAACATAACTCTCACAGACTGGGCCACCTTCCACCTGCTCAAACCACTTGTTCCTTCTCACCTAACCATTTCACAGACAACTCAAAATCGGAACCTATGTTCCAAAGCTGGAAGTACTCAACCCAACCAATTCTATAGCCATCCACCCTGCTGTTTGTTTCTTTGTACTGATCTGACAAAATACTTGAGGAAAAGTAAGAGATCTACTTTTGCACACAGTTTCAGAGGTTCCAGTTCATGGTCAGCTACACATTGCTTGAGGGACATGGCAAGGCCTATGGTGGCACAAGTGAATGGTGGAACACCATTGCTCACCTTATGGTATCAAGGAAGGAGAGAGATGGGGAGGTCAAAGTCCTAGGAGTAAGATATAGCTTTCAAAGGAACACCCCAGTGAACTAATTCCTCCAAACTATATGTCACCTCCTAAAAGTGCCATAGCCTTTCAAAACAACACTACCAACTGGGGACCAAACATTCAAAACATGACATTTCAGATTCAAATCTACTGGTGAGTAATGAACAAATAAATTAAGGGAATGAATTCCAAGCAGAGGGGAAGAGTCGTGTGTGTTGTGTGTGTGTGTGTGTGTGTGTGTGGTGTTGTGTAAAATTCTTCTCAAAGCATATATAACTAATACATTGCCATAGTAGGACAGACTCTTATTCCTAGGTCTTTGACTTCCCTGTCTCTCTCCTGCTCAGGAAGTAACTCAGTACAGGAAGATGGGATGAACACCAGAGGAAAGGACGGGGTGCGGCAGTCAGGTTTCACTCTGCTTAGGTGAACGAGGGTTAAATAATCAAAGATGTAAATGACACAACAGAAGAGGGATGAATTCAGCTGCCCCTCAATAAGGCTGGCTACCAATACTACAGAAGAAAGAACTAACTTTATTTAGTGGCTGGAAAATAACGAAGAGGACTTTGTGCTTGTGAACCGTGTTCTTCTCCAGGTACTTGAACAGGTACAGATGCTGGATATGAGCAATGAGGGAGAAAGGTCGGCTAACAACAGAGGGCGTGTTCGCATGTTCTCTGGGATTAGGTGGAGCTCGCCAGGAACTCAGGTGACACCTTTTTTTCATTTATCATCTGAAGTTTTCATTTGAGGCAGCTGGTAGGTGTCTTTAGCTCAAAGATTAAGGCTCCAAAGGAGACAGACACAGAATGAAGACAGAGACGTTGAGCTTTTCATCCTGTCCCAGTCACCCCATCAGACATCTGCAGGTCCAAGGGAAGGTTGGTGTTTTCAACAAAAGTGGCCTTCAAGGTTCTTAAAAAGTTACCTAGGCAACTGTGAGAATTGTCACCCACATGGCAGCAGTGTTATCTCCAGCAAAGCTGGTGGGAGATTAGCAATGGATCAGACAGGTCTACAACTTCCAAACTATTTAAGCCCACAAGGGCGAGTAAAATTAAAAGCTTTGCCCTCGGTAACGCTCTTGGTAAATCAGAAACAAACAAACAAATAGACAAAACCAACAATTGGAAAGACTTGACAGAGCAAGGACTATGCCGTTCCTGAAAGAGATGTTTAACCTTTCTAATTAACTGCAGTAAGATAGACTTATTTCCACTGCTTTAGTCTGCTTATCACAGTTAAGGTAAAACACTGACCTAAAGCAACTTGGGAAGGAAATGGTTTATTTCAGTTACAACTCTCTCAAGTCACACTCTATCACTAAGGGAAGTCAGGGCAGGAATTCAAGAGAGGATATGAGCAGAGGCCATGAGGAATGCTGCTTACTGGCTTTCCCCCCATGGCTTGCTCAGATTGCTTTTGTATACAACCCAGGACATTACCCAAGAAAATATCCAACAGACTTGCCTTAAGACCATCTTTGGAGGCATTTTTCTAATTAGGATTCTCCCTTCCGAGATATGCCTAGGCTTGCCGGTTGACAACAACAACCAGGACACTCACCATGAATTACTAGGATTGAGGAGGTCTGCGAATATGAATGAGTGTGTGATGATATGAGAGTGTGGAGCGGGTACCAGGTGGGAAGACAATGTGTGTCACTTGTGACCCAACACTGGTTTGGAAAGAAGGTGGATTATGTCTAGTCAGGGAATTGGCAAGGCTCACTGAGCATCCGGGAATGGAAAATCATCTACTTGCTTCTAACTTCAGTTCTTTGTTGGTATGGAGGATGCTGCAGAAATCTATGTATATACCTTTTCAGGACACAAGCTCTATTTTCCCAGTTAATAGTGCAGGCTGCAGGACTAGCCATTTCATTGCAAAATTAAAAAAAAAAAAAAAAAGCCACTGCTCCTTGAACATCTATAATTCTTTTTGTCTTACATAAAGCCCACTGGAGAAAAAAGGAGCTAGGCAAATATTGCCTGCATTCTTTTTTAGATGACCTAAATTTGTCTCACCATACCCCTAGTTTCTCTGCCCAGAAGCATTCTATCAGTCATTTTTTTTTTGAATGGACACAATTTTTAAAAGCGTGACTTCAACTGAGCCTGCTAAAGAGTGAGTCTGCCTCCATATGTGATTATGAATATTTCCTACAGGAATATGTATGAGTTTCCTTCATAGAAGCCTCTTGCTTTGCTTGCTAAAGAGGCAATACTTTGGGAATGGTTTCCAGTCGGCTCTTAACTTGCTACACAGAATAAACATCTCTATTCTTTTATCTTCTGGTTGTCCTTTTGGACTTTCCATTTACAAGGGGGCAAAATAAAACATGAGAGGTTACAGAAGACCAGTTGGCGACCAAAGGCACAGAGCTGTGTAGCTGAGTGGCTCTCAGGGAATTTCCTTTAGCCCATCATAGGCAGCCAACGAGCAAGGATGACTGGTGAACATTGATTAATCAACTCCCTTATCTCAACTGGAACACTTTGAAGGACCACTGGGCACCTGGGCTCCTGGGGAAACAGGATGGCCCTTCATGGTATCTGTACCAGAGAGATCACCTTCTCAAGGCCCTGACCTACCCTCTGTGGAAGGTCTCTGCATGTAAATCTGAGTTGAGTAATGTTCACACTAGAACAAAGGTTCATGTAAATAATTTGCACTTACATAAATGCACACTTATTTTGCTTTGTGCTTAGGTGTTTTTCTTGGAATTCCATAGGAGATGTTTAGAGATGAGTGTATATCAATGGTTGAGTTAGATTTTCCAAAGTTCACACATGAATTCTTATTTTCCAGGACATGATTCTGTTTTGGGGATAATTATTACTATGCAATTTGTTTCTGTGGTGTTATACTGGAGTAAGGTATGCCCTTGACCCAGTATGATGGAATCCTTATAAAACCAAGGAAGCTGGCACCAGCGACAAAGGTCAGTGGGTAGAGTCACTTGTTTCACAAGCCTGAAGACCTCAGTCCTCAGTGACATCAGGCATGCACATGACATACCTATGCAGGCAAAACACACTAAATAGAATAAAATAAATCTAAAAATATTAAAAATGAAATTTAGAAAAAATGAATAGGATACATTTTACCTACAGAACATCTTAGCAGTCTGCTTGGTGTCAGTTTTTTCTTTATGAGAGAGAGAGAGAGACAGAGAAGAGAGAGAGAGAGAGAGAGAGAGAAAGAGAGAGAGAGAGAGAGAGAGAAACCCATGTAAAGGTGGAAGTAAAACCTCTACATAAAGTTGTTCACATACCAACAGACACAACACACACTTAAACACCACAAAGGATAATATTTTTTGAATGAGAAATCAGTGTATACACACACACACACACACACACACACACACACACACACACGGAGCACGGAGCAATGCTGCAACTGGGCTAGTTGGCCACTAACCAAGGAATTACTGGACATTAGGAGAGAGGCTGAAAAGGATCTTTCTTCTTCGTGGACAGAAGGTACACAATCCTAATGAGACTTTGATCATGGATTTATGATCTCTAACTTGTAGGACCAAATCACTGAGACTCAGTTGGATCAGGAGGGCTGACTTAATCTCTGACTAGGTCGTATCTAATAGACATACCCTAATGTGACACTATACAAGTGTAGAAGACAAAGCATGATGGAGCTAGAGAGATGACTCGGTGGTTAAGAGCACTGGCTCCTCTTGCACAGGCTCTGGATTTCTTTCTCAGCACCTACATGGTGATTTACAACCAACTGTAACTCCAGTTCTACAGGATCCAATCCCTTCTCATGGTTTCCACGGACACCTTTAAAAAATTAAAAAGAAGCTTTAAAAGATGGATGGCATATACTTCACCCACAGAACATTTCTAGTTTAGTAGCCCTACATACTTTTTTGGTATCTGTTGTTTTATCAGGAAGGAAAAGGAGAGAAAGAAGAAACAATGTGTTAATACTCCAGAAAAAAAGATCCAAATTCAGTTTCTATTGAATTCATAAGACTTTTCAGCTCAATGTAAAGTCCAAACCAAAATCTTAAATGAAAGCATTTTAAGTTAGAGGACCTCTGTCTTAGTTAGGGTCTTACTGCTGTGAGCAGACACCATGACCAAGGCAACTCTTATAAGAACAACATTTAATTGGGGCTGGCTTACAGGTTCAGAGATTCAGTCCATTATCTTCAAGGTTGGAACATGGCAGCATCCAGGCAGGGAAGGATGCAGGAGATGCTGAGAGTTCTACATCTTCATCTGAAGGCTGGTAGCAGAATACTGGCTTCCAGGCAGCTAGGATGAGTGTCTTTAAGCCCACACCCACAGTGACACACCTACTCCAACAGGGCCACCTTCTAATAATGCCATTCTCTGGGCTGAGCATAGGAACACCATAATGCCATCTTTATATCAAGTACTTAGATCCCAATGCTGTCTGGTGTTATTAAGAGTCAACCTTGGAAAAAGTCTGTTCTCAAGTCTGTTTAGTTTTGTCTGAGGCAAATGTTAACTTCCATATGGCCTGACTAGGTTGAGGGGACAGGGCACCCCATGGACAAAGAACACCTAGACTCCTATACCAACAGCAGTGTCCTCAGACTTCAGTGTGAGAGAGAATACCAAAGACCCTGGGCCTTTGCAATGCAATGTTTCTAGAAGAAAGGATTTACCATCTGTCTTCTCATTTAGCTTGACCATAAGATGGAAGGAAGTTGGTAAACGAGAATGAAACCCAGAAGAGTTTGGGTGGATGGACTGAATTAGAAAACTGATGTCAGGGGATAGCCATAGACTCCAGCACAGCTGGAGTCTGTGAGAACTGTGCAGTCTGGGAACGGAGAAACAGAAGCAGCAGAGGGGAGAAGATGTTGTTAGCTGCGAGCAGGAACGGCAGAAAGAAGGGAACAACAACAGTGCTTTTGAGCAGCAGCAGGTGACTACATGTATGTCACTGACCTTTGCTCTCTTGGCTTCCAAGTCCCTTGGGAGGCCAAGCCATGTCCCCCACACTCCGGACCATGTCCTCAGGACTGCAGGAACTCATCCACTAAAGGGCAAAGAAGAGAACGGCCTTGTGTCTTTCCTCCTCCCTTTCATGCTTTGAGGACTCTGAACCATTTGTAGGCAGGAAGACATGGGCTCAGATGGGCCATTCCATGCAGGTATCTGCACTATGTTTAGGGTCACGGGCACAAAATCCCTAGAGGGCCACTGCCTGGCTTCTTGTTTCCCTCCAGATTTTTTTTACTTGGTAGCAAGTCTCAGCTAATCTACACAGAGAGCTTGTGTGGATTTCCAAAAGGTCCCATTCTTAGATATTTAGAAAAGGTATCTCTTGGAAGTGTGTTGGCCTACCAGACACAAATCCCTGGGTTTGATCCTCACCCCTGCATAAAGCCTCCACTCAGGAGGTGGAGGTAGCAGGGTCAGAAGTTTATCCTAGGCTACATAGCAAGTTCAAGGCAAATCTGGGACTCAAGTGATCTCTATCTCAAAAGAAAAAAAGATGAAAGGCAGAAATCAATCATCAATCAACCAGTCAACCACCCAACTGATACTGTCCTCCAGGTCCACTCTCTTAGTCCCTGACTGGTCTCAGGGCTGGAGTAGTCCTGGCTAGGGCTCTCATATCTACACACAAACTGTGGGGCTGGAAGGAGTGGTCTCAAGGAGAGACAGGGAATAGAGAAGCCAGCCGGGCAAGGGGTCCTTCATGTAGACAGGCAAATAGGATTTTCTTTGCAATGCAGAGTAAACCACACCAGGTGGTGGTTCTCCGCTTTTAATATCAGGCATTGAATTATTCAAAAGCACTTTGATTGAGAAGCTGGTGTCCTCTCTCCCTATTAATCAAATGACCAAAGCATAAATTTGCTTTCGGGAGGTAGTTAGAAATGAATTTTATTTCTTTAAAAAAAGAAAGAAGAAGAATGATAACGTGCTAACCGCAAATCTACACAATGGAATTTCCCAGGAAAGATAGATGGTAATAATAAATAGTTAAACCTTTGTATTGATTAATATGCCTATCTGCTGGAGGTTCAAAGCTTCTTTCTGTGGTTTTTAATGTACTCAGGGCCTTTCAACCTGCCTGGGAGACACAGTGGGCAGGTATTATGATTCTCATACCTATTATCACAAGAACTAGCCAGCAAGCACATAAAGATGAAATAAATGCTTACAGAAACTCATATAGAGAAGTAGCCCCTGAACAAGGTTAGAATTCCAGCCTCCTGCTGTCCCTTCCTAGAAAGGTAGGCTACTCAAAAGAAACAAATAACAAAAGAAAAAAACAAAACAAAAACAGGATCAAGAACCCATTTACTTGTAAGTCTGTTTTGGAGTGAGCTTGTTTTGTTGGAAAGAACTTATATCTGTTTATGATTATCAGTGAGTACCGTGCCACCCACATCACGGAGATGCATGTGAGACAGCTGTCACTGCCTGCCCTTAACCATACAGGGCCAGCTTCCTGCAGGAACAGGTATGGGCTACATGGCTTTGGGTTGGTTCATTTATAGCAACAACTGTCCATGAGGAGTCTGCCGTTTATGAATTGCTATGCTAGGCATTTTCAGTAACTTGTCTTTCAAAGCATTTATTGCAATCACAGGATGAAAGCCTTGTTTCCCACCTGGAAAGAGAACTCTGAGAACCCAGTAAAGAGAGAAGCTGCCACCTGAATCCAGAACCATCTTACCCAGTCTCTCCCCACCACCCCTACTCTCTCTGACCAGCCTTTGTCCCTAGTTGAAAAAAACTGTCTCTTTTTTACACCCTTGGGAACAAATACAAATGCTACTGCCTGCAAGTCAATTTAGTTCTCAATATTTTAAATGAAATAGACCAGCTTAGATAATATGCTAATATCAGAATATAACACAGACAAAAAGAGTTATTGTTCTGGGAAGAAACGTGGTGTGGTGTGCACGCGCCTCTGGAAATACTTCAGGGTGACAATGTAAAATCTAGTTTGGGTCACAACAAAAAGGTCTGAGATGTACTGACATGGGCTTCCAGGCTGGCTTTTCATTCAGCACCTTCCAGTTTGCCCTTCTCCCAACTCCCACTTATTTTGAAAAGATTTTTGGCATCTTGAAATAACACCTAGGTGGTATTAGTTGCATTTGTGCTAGAGATTGACAGCAGAACCTGGAAATCTTTCATTCAACTCCACAGGCCTCCTGGGATTTAGTTTATTTTTTGAACCACGCGTGAGCCTTGGGTTGTTACTCTTTGCAGTGTCTGTGGGCTCCAAAGTTGATGGGGTCAACCTTAGCTCCTCATGTGGATCCTGTGAGGACAGCAGGGAAAGAGAGAGGCTAAGTCACCAATTACACAAATATTCCGCTTGGTGCAGACTTGTAACTTGCAACTGGGATGCTTTCAAAGGGAGGTGTCAGAAGTATTGCCTCTGACAAGCTGATGTGTGTTTGAGCCAAGCTGGTGGGGAGCTTGAAGCCCACCATCAATGATCATCAAAGGTTTCTGTGGAAAGCCTGAAGTCTGCTTGCACTGTGGTCAAGGTCAGTGGTATGTGGGGACCATATAGACTGTTAAAATGAGGAAAAGGAAAAGCTCCAGTGTCAAGAGAAAGACTGAGTCCTGACATGAGTAAATACACATTGCTATCAGAAGTGCCACTCCCTTTCCAGAGTGTTACTAGTGACAATAAGCAAATGACCACGACTTTACTAAAGACAGAAAAAGGCATGGGCAGGCCACAGATCCATGGGCTTTGATCCACACATCCTGTGGCACACAAACACACACACACACACACACACACACACCACACTTTCCACATCAGTCAGCTTGGCCTGTTACAACAAAATACCACGGACTGGGTGGTTTCAAAAGCAAATATTTACTTTTCAGAGTCTGGAAGCTGGAAAGTTCAAGAGCGGGGAGCTAGCCTGCTGAGGTTCTGGCTAGGTCCTCTTGCTAGCTAGTTGCCTTCCTTCTGTGTTCTCATTTGCTGGAAGATGATGGATATTATGACCTACTGGGTTTGTTTGCTTGGTTGGTTGGTTGGTTGGTTGGATGGATGGTTGGTTGGATTTTTGCAGTGCTGAGAATGGAACCCAGGCCTTCTTACATGCTATACAATTGTTCTACCACTAACACCCCCAGCCTGTTATATCAGTACCCTACCCTTATGAACCTTTAATCTCAGGTACTCCCCTAAATGTCTTACTCAAAATACAACCAGGCTGAAGTGTAGGGGCTTCAACCTAGCAATCAGAGAGAGCACATTAAGACCATAGCATATGCTTTCAAGTCACAGTGACTCGTGGTCCTTCATTTATACCAGCGGAAGATTCCAGGACCTGGCCTAGTGCACGTTGGTGTTTGTTGTGGGGGAGAAAGTAGTTAACAAAAGTTAAGATCATCTCTGTCCACAGAGGGGAGGAAGAGTGTGTGATGTGTGAATTGCCTAGGCCTGTACAGCTCTCCCCTATAGAGCTTCTTTTATTTTTAAGAAGAAAAAAAAAAATCAAGCAGCAACCTCACACACATCCATAACATCTTGGAAGGGAGGGATTCCAGGGCCTTTTGGTTTCTAAACCCAACATTTCATGAGCGGTTGAATTTTTAACCCATGGCGTATATGTCTTTGTGATTTTAAAAAAAAGTCACACTTTATAAAAACAGCATAGAAAACACTTTCTAAAAACACACGTAGTAACAGCATAAGCCATTTACTGAGTAAACACACAGAGGTGACGAAAGCTCTTGGCTCACACCCTCTAAAGTGCTATCAGACGGTGGTATTTAGAAAGACATGCTGCTAAGGGGTTCCTGTTTTGTTCTAGCCCATGATTTCATAGAAGAGTAAAACGACAGATTTTCTATGATGAATCCCAAATAATACATTAGCTATATTTTAAGCTTGGAATAAAACCACACAGATTTCCTACTCAAGTTGGACATGATCTAGAAACTTCTACAACCTTCCAGATTCTGGAAAGTCCCGGTGTGACCTGTTGTCTGATTACTCCAGGGTTTCCACATCTGACTCTCCTCAGTGCCACACCAGGCAGCTGAAATCTGTGGCCACTCTCAACTGCATCCTAGAGAACAAATAAAGAGTCCTTTCAGTCAAGAAAGCCATTCACAGACGCCGGGTGGAAACCACAGCCCCGGAACGATGAAAAGGCTTTATGAGAGCCCTGGTGTGGGGAGTGGGAGGCCGCTAGGCCAAAGCTTTATTAAACCGTAGCTCTTCCCCACTGCTACCTCATTATTGCCAGGTCTATTGTTAGTCTGAATGAAGAGCCCACCGGGCTGAGGGAGAGTTTTAAAAAGGAAAGATGAGTCCAAGTCAGGGGAGGAGTGCCTGCCCCCACCAATACACAGAAGAGCTTATAACTTGTCATAGAAAGCACAGGCATTATAAAGAATCACAGGCACCAAGCGCTCGGAAACTGAGTGACTGGAACATTCCCAGCTGCACCCATGTCTGCAAACTGGGCTCCCTTATGGGTTATGAGAAACAGTAGGGCACTGACCCAAGGGGCACCTGAAAGGCACCATTCCTGTAGATGTTTCTCTGTCCACGGCTGTGACTCTTTCTATGAAGATGCCATGGGCAACCCAAGGCAGCAGCCTGGCTCCAAAAAATGATCTGTGAGCACTCCTCCAGCCCAAAAGGCGGGGACCTGTTCAAGTTCAACCTTCTAGGATGGGTGAAGGACCTCTCAGGCCATTTAAAAAGTATGAAATGAGTGTCTGTCAGCCTGCCTCCCTGACTTCAGCCCTTCCTCAACCCCACCACCACTGTGTGTGTGTGTGTGTGTGTGTGTGTGTGTGTGTGTGTGTTTCTGTTTGCAGTTGAACAAGCCAAGTCCTGATCTCAGGCTCCTGAGGCTGCCCAAGGCTTTGTCTCAGGCAGCAAGGCCCATGACAGCGCAGAGGGCTTTGGGTGAGCTGGCCGAGATCAGAAGATGATGATGTTTGGACTGTCTCCTACACATCATGCTTGTGTGAGAGCCATGTAATAGAAAAGTATGAGTCCCATGTAGCGGGAGTTTCCTGTGGCTGATGGAAGAAAGGAGTCAGTCCAACACATGGGTCGTGAGGAACAAGATATCTTCTCTTACAGTTCCAGAGGTTAGAAATCCAGGCTGAAGGTGTCAGGGGGTGGGAGTGGAGGGCATATTGATAGTCTCTGATGGCAGGAAGGATTCTTTCTTGTCTCCTTCAGCCTTGGATGGCTCCCTGGGTTGTGGCAGCATCTCTCCAATCTTTGTCTCCATCTTCCTGTTCCTACCTCATCTCTGCCTCTCCTGAGTCTCGCCACACTCTCCCTCCATCTTTATCTCATGACACAGAACCAGCGACCATGGCCCCTTCTCCTTAAGAATCTATAATTTCTCTGCACCTGTGACAATTCTTTCTCCAAATAAGACCATGTTCTCAGGTTTCAGAGCTGGCGTCCTCTCTGGGTCTGCAATCCTAGAGTGACCCACTTTGCTAAAAAGGGAAACAAAGTTCAAGAAAGTGGATGAGGCTGGTGTTCTGGGGAAAGAACTCAGTTGGTAGAGGGCTTGCCTACAGTACACAAAGCTCTGCATTGGGTCCTGAACACCATAGAAGACTAGGGTGATAGCACACACCTGTTATCCCAGCACTAGGGAGTGGAGATGACAGGGTCAGAAGTTCAAGGTCATCTTCTTTCCACTGGCCCTCTGGAGAGAGATCCATGCTTCTGGGAGTAGACTGACTAATACATAGGCCATCGTGACAATTAAATGAGCATAGTTCTTTCCCAGTACAGTGCCTGTCACATGCCAGACTCTATGTAGTGACAAGATAGATAGGTAATGAATATTAGTGGCTTGAATATTGTGTTCTTTTTGGAAGAGTACAAGGACATACAATCCCTCCAAAGGAAGAGAAAAACTGGTTTTACAGACTGGCTTCTGTTCCCTCAAACATTTTAAATTTGAAATCTTAACCATAAATATAACATACAATGCATCAAGTACTTTGGAATATGACACGCCATGTATACATACGTATACATCATATATAGTACATCCAAAACCTTAGAATGTGACATATAGTATACACAGTACTTCTGAATATGTCTTCTCAGCTTTATAACTGAGACCGTGTGATAAAATACTTGAGATATTAACCTTGAGAAAAAATTTATTTGGGGCCATGGTTTCAGAGGTTTCAGCCCATAGTTAACTGGTCTATTGCCTTTGAGCCTGTCAAGGAAGAAGCAAACATCAGAGGACAGAGCATGTGCTGCAGCAAAGTTGGTCACTTCGCGGCAGCCCAGAAGCAAGAGGGGGCGGGCGCCATGGTTCCTGTCTTTTCAGACAGTCCATCAGGTCCCCAGGCTGTCTCTTCTTTGTGCCTCGGTTCATATTTATTGAACCTGTAGTCTTCAGTAAATATCATTCTGCCTTCATAAAACTCCATAGAAGAGTCATTTTATTTCACTTTGCAGTTGGGAGAAGCAATACTGAGAGAGGATAAATGATTTGTCCTGGTCACATTTGTCCTGGGTCGCTGGTCAGCCAGGTGGACAGGAGTGGAGAGTCACTCTTCCTGCTTGCTGAGAGTCTTATTTATCCAGTTACTCTTACTCTATGCCCCCCTCCCCCTCTTGCTAGAGCCTTTCTCTCCTATCAGCCAAAGGTCACGCTCATTGCACTGTTTTTACTAACAAGATTTGACAGTGTACACTTAAAATTTGTCCACCCGGTTAACACTCGTTGAATTCCTGCAATGGGCACCATGCTGGCATGGAGGCACAGAGCTACTCAGAAAGCCAGAGGGCCAGAAAGTCAGGTAAAGTTGTTATATCACACAGATCACCTCTCTGGGTGGGGCCATCCCTTGTAAGGTGTGATCTAAACATTATAAGGCCAAGGGAATCTAAGCCTGTATTCCCGTTCCTGTACCCTCAGAGTCACAGGGGAATCCAGGAAACCATTTCACTTGGCTATGGATGAAACAGATTTCCCCAGTGGCCAGGAGGTCAGGAAACCTGGCTTGCATCAGCGGCTCTGTCACCGAGCAAGCTGCCTGATGCCCTGGGCTTTGATTTACCCATCTGTCTTAAGGAGGAGACCACAGCTCGGTGGTACCTTCTACTTCTAACATTTCATCAATCCAACCCCATTCAACCCCTCAAACGAAATGCACCCCATGGCAGATTTTGAAAGTTTGAGGTGTTGGCTTGTTTTATTTCTTCTCAGGCTGCACCCTGGCTCTCCTGTGATGGGGCTGGCTAATCAGTTCTCCCAGCTCACGTGCGGCTGACTGATGGGTCATTTGGTGGAGAAGCTCTGCGTTGTTAGTGAGGCTGAGTTCTGCAAGAGACACGGCTGCCTCCCAATCTGACGGAGGCTGAATTACCAGCTACACGTTTCCCTGTAAAGGCAACACACTCGTCAAGAAACTGCAAATGGAATTCTCCCTCAGTGCGGTGAATCTGCTTGTGTTTTTATAAAGAGTAAAAATCAGGAGTAGTGCAACACATTTCCTTTTGGGGAAATCTGTATTTTTAGAATGATTACTTGAACATGAGACGCAGATATGGTTTTTAAAATACACTCCAGTTGGTGCCTGCGTGTTTAAGAGGCAGGCCAGGTAACGAACGTTTTGTTTTTGTTGTTTTGTTTTCCAAGGGAAATTTCTAAATTCTTCTTTGTAATTTGCCGGCTGCAAATGGCTGTGCCTGTTTTGTGCCAAGTATATGAAGTATACTGTGACTCCTCTTGAACAGTGTCCTTGCTGTGCCTCCTGCGATGCCCATTTTGTGAACGGGCAGCTGGAGTTTAGAGGAATTATGTCGTTGATACAGCTGTTTGAATAGGCACTCGACAGTCATTTGAGTAAGAGATAACTCCAAATGCTTCTGCTATCTCTACCCCATATGATGCCTGGAAGAGGAAACTGGACCGATAGCTCAGACGGCATAAAACATACCAGGATTTAGCAAAAGGGAGTTTCTCTTTTCTTCCCAGAATGCAGGAGAGGGCTCTGAGCAGATCTCTTCACAATGTCATACAGGCATTAGAAGAAGGTGCTCCCTCCCCTGGCACCCTCACCTAGCTGCTGGGATTCGACACCGTTGTAAGGAGCATACTTCAAGAGGCAGCCTGTTGATGGCTGCTGCAGGCAAACGCTGGAAGACGACTGCATTATTTATGATCATTATTTATTTTCTGGTGTTCAAATATTTACATTTCTTTCTTTTGCAAACAGTTTAGTGGGTGGAGGGAAACCCTGCCTCCTGCTAAAAAGGTTGAGCTTCTTTTCCTGATGCCAAGTACAGTTAAAGACGCTGACCACACTTCCCAGAGCTGGGCTGGCCAAAAGCCAGCACAGAGTACTGCCTCATTCTTGTTGTGACTACATGGCTTCAAAGAATGAGTCGGCTTATCCTGAAGGGATTCTCTTCTAATGAATTGGCTGCCAGTCTGGGCTGCTCCCTTGCTGGCGTCTGCCCTACTGGTTACTCATTCCTTAGTTTGTTTGTTTGTTTTGTTTTATTTTTTGTCTGCTTCTGTTGTCATTGATCTATGATAATTAACCTAGACTTAGGTTAATGTGGTAGTTAATGTTCAATTTGATTAGATTTAGAATCACTTAGGAGCCGTAACTCTGGGTATGCTTTGAGCGTGTATCCCAAAAGGACTAATGTGGCTGGTGCCATGCCGTGGGTGGAGTCCCAAGGTGATTAAAAAAAAAAAATCAAGTATGAAGATCTCCATTCATCTTCATGACTATGATTGACTTCATGGATATGACGGGACCAGTCACCTCACATTCCTACCATCATGCCTTTGCTTCCATGATAGACTGTATCCCTTCAGATCATGAACCAAGATCTCTTAAGAAATCAGAAAACTTCTCCCTTCAAGTGCTGTTTCTCCGCCCCTCCCCGCCCCCCCATCAGATATTTGATCATAGGAATGAAATAAAGTAATTTAAAGTGGGCTGGATTTGTAACTCAGTTCGTTGACTGTCGTTAGTATCCAATGAAGCCCTGCATACTGGTGTGTGGTGGCATACGTCTTTAATTCCAGCATTCTGGAGGTCCAGGCAAGAGAATCAGAAGTTCAAGGATATCCTTGCCTACACAGTAAGTTCAAGGCCAGTCTTGGATATGTGAGACCAAGTCTTCTTTAAAGAAGGAGGAAAAGAAGAGGAGGAGGAAGAAGAAGAGGAGGAAGAGAATGAGAAGGAAGAAGAAGAGGCAGAGGAGAAAGAAGAGGAAGAGGAAGAAGAGGGGGAAGAGAAGGAGAAGAAGAGGAGGAGAAGGAGGAGGACGAGGAGGAGGAGGAAGAGAAGTCACTAACATGAGGACTAATGTACTACATCTCCTTTCCAAAGAAGATGAAAATACTGCGAAATGTTAAAGAAAACCATTTCACAAATGAGAAAACCTTTAAACTTCAAACAAAATTCAAATTCTTTGTATAGATTTTCACACTGGCCAAGCACCAGCTCATACCCTAGTAAGAGGATTATCTCTGGCATGTGTCAGCAGGTACAGAGTAGTGAATTGTAGCTCAAGAGGCTATGGATCTGTGGCCTGCCCGTGCCTTTTTCTGTCTTTGGTAAAGTCGTGGTCATTTGTTTATTGTCACTAGTAACACTCTGGAAAAGGGTGGTGTATTTACTCTTGGGATCTAGCTCCACAGCGTCCTGTGCTGATGTACAGTGAGCAGAGTAGCCCTGTGAGAAGCTGGAGAGGGAGCCATGTGAGCCAGCCTCCAGCCCTCTCAGTATTCCAGCTGTGCTAATCCATCCTTCTACCTGTAGATTATTAGTGACTTAGTATCAGAACACACCCCCGACTTTACCATGGGTAGCAGTTTCATAAGTTTGTTTGTTCGTTTGGAATGGGTATGTTTACTTATGGATAGCAAAAGGAATGACGTCAGTCAGGTGACTTGGGAGACACTCACACTAAAAGAGGAAAGGATGGTAAGAGAGGAGAGTCATGGAACTTCCTGAAGGGAGGAAATCAGCTCACCCGCTCGGCTGCTCTGCCTACCTCCTGTGAATAAGACAGAAAATCACTGGTAACATTTTGCACAGTGGGATAGGAGGGAAAGCTTCCCAAGGGCATTGCCAGCCAGTGCTGTGGCTGAAATGGGGGCTGAGTTCTGATCACTGTTTAACCGATCTTGCAAGCAGCTCAGCTACTGCTAGCTGATATGGCCCTTCCTTTCTTTTCCCTGGTAGAGAAGAGGTCTTGCCTCCCCGGGAAGAGGAGAGGTATGTGTTAGCTTCCTGTTCCTCTGGCAGAATGATTAAGACCATCGATTTATAAGGAGAAAGGCTTGTTTTAACTTTAGAGCCTCGTTTTATTTTGCTTACCAGTCCTGACCCACATGCCTCGTTTTGGTTTGGTTCAGGAGTGTCCCCCAGAGACCCACATGTTAAGGGCTAGGTCTTTTGGTTCTTGGTCTGTGTTACTATTGGGAGGTGATGGAAGCTGGAGGTAAGGCCCAGTCAGATCCATACAGCTCTCCTTTGAAGAGGATATTGAAACCCCAGGCATCTTCTCTTCTTCCAGGTTATCACTCTTTCTACAATATTGTGTCCTCTCTCCCCTTCCCTCTTCCTCCTCCCTCTCCCCTCCCCCCCTCTCTTTCTCCATCTCCCTTTCTCTCCTTTCCCCCTCCCCTCCCTCTCCCTTTTCTCCTTCCCTCTCCCTCTCCCCCTCCTCCTCCTGTTCCCTCTCTTTCTCTCTCCCCCTCCTCCCTCTCTTTCTCTCTCCCTATTCCCTCCCCTCCCAGCTTCCATAGTGCCAATAGCACATACAGTATAAATACACTAAACCAAAGGATGGCTTGGGTCCCAGGCACAACATGAGAGTTTTACTGCAGAGAAAGAGGCACTCCTTTATTTTAAAAACAGCCCACCTGTGTGAACCATTGGTTCTAAGTCTCTCTCTCTCTCTCTCTCTCTCTCCTCTCTCTCTCTCTCTCTCTCTCTCATCTCTCCCTGGTCTCCATTGTAGCATGTATCCCTTTTGTTCCATTTCAGGATCTTGAATGGTCTATTTCCATAGAAGCTGGAAGCCTTCCTGATGAACATGCCCTCCAGGTGCCGTAGGGCACTCCCAACGTGCCTATTAATTAGCCCACAACACCATCTGTCATAGATGATGCTTAATTAGAAAATGAACATTTAAAAAGGAGACATCAGATGTGACGGGAGGTGGGAGGGCAAACTGAGAGATGCGTTCTTTGGATGAATTCAGGAACTGTGGGCCCTCCCCTCGGGAAGGGGGTACTCAGACCCTCCGGCAAACACTCCTCTAAGTCGAAATGGACCTAGAGAGAAATCTTCTGTCATTGAAGACAATACAGTGATTGAGAAACTTTGAGGGTAAGGTGTCCCCAGACTTTGAGAAAAACAAATTAAGTGGGAGAGAAGTAAGGAGAAACAGAGATGCTACTCACCTTCCAGACAGCCCACTGGGACACGCTTTAGTAAGGAGTGTCTTCCTTAAAGTCCGTGATTGAGTGTATTGAGGTCACTTACTAAAGTATGGGTGAGGGTTAATAATGCTTTAATAACTAGGGAAGAAATGGAGATACAACCAGGCTCTGGGATCTCCTGACACAGTACTCATGGCCCTTCTCATTGCCTTAAGAAAAACAAAGTATGTTTACCAGAAGAAAAAAAAACTAAATTAAAGCTTATTTCTTATTTTCAAAATTAAAAACAAAAATTAGCTTAGTTTCTGTTTTACATGATCCTGCCTCACCACAAACTAAAAGAAAGTCTAGGATAACAAAAACCTGGTTTACCATCTGTGGTAACTTTCTGTCACTGTGACAATATACCTGAACTCTCTCTCTCTCTCTCTCTCTCTCCTCTCTCTCTCTCTCTCTCTCTCTCTCTCTCTCTCTGTGTGTGTGTGTGTGTGTGTGTGTGTGTGTGTGTGTGTGGACAGTTTCAAAAGTTTCAGTCCTGGGCTGAATGACTCTACTGCCTTGGGCCTAAGCATGGGTTACACACATGGTAGAGCAAAGCTCCTCACCTATAATAGCAGGGAAGCAGAGAGAGGCAGAGGGAGCCAGGGCCTTGAGACTCATTTCACAGGGCATCTCCAGTGGCCTGCCTTCTTTCAGGGAATCCCCACCTTCTAAATATTCTATCACCTTCCAGTGTTGTATCACAATTTCCTCTGAGTTGAAACATTCCATCCTGGAGGGAAACTGGCTAATTCTTAAGAAATGAAGCTCTCAAAACTCCCCAAAAATCCCTGAAACTGACCAAATGTACACAGTTCCTCTCCGCCTAAGGTTGTATCAGCAGTAAGGACTGTGGAGGAGACTCAGACCAGCCAAGGTACCTGGAAGACTCTCCTACCTGTAGAGTTGTCTACAAGCTGTGCAGGGAGCACCAGCCTGTAGGATTTTAGTCTTTGTGAGTCTCCCTCCTCCCATGCTGCGTGGCTTGCAGTGACTGAGCTGTCTTTGTGACATCCCCACTGCAGTGAGTAACCCTCACTGGTACTTTAGTAAGTAACCTCAATAAACTCAGTCAAGGACCTTGATGCTATTGTTCCTTTGGTTTGTCATCAGTTCCCTGTCTGGAGTGAGTTGACATTTGTTAACTGTCTCCCTGGGAATGATGTCACACAACACCCACTCATGCCACAAGGCTGATGGCCAAGTCTTGAAACCACAGCACCAACCTTAGCATGCCTCTTATAGATTAGGACCTGGGAAAGCGGTAACAAGTCTAAGCCACTTTGTTTTTTAATAAGGCCCAACGCCTCCTGAGGAATTGAGAAGAACCACCCTCTAATCCACACAATGCCCCCTCCCCCAACCCTTCTCAACACACACATACTCTCTCTCTCATTTACTTTCAAATCAAAACAAATTTACAGAGACAAAGGTATCTTTTCTCTGTTAATAAAGACAAATATTGCCAGGCATGGTGGCACATGCCTTTAATCCCAGAACTTGGGAGGCAGAGGCGGGCTGGTCTATGAGTTCCAGGCCAGCCTGGTCTACAGAATGTGGCTCAGGCCTACCCTCACCCCACCTCCACCCCTGCCAATCCATAATAATAAAGATTTTTCAAATTACCGACATGCCTTTCTTGGCCATTCATTTGCCCTTCCCTAAGTTGCTGCTCCTAGAGACTCAAAGTCCTTTTCCTTTGGCTCATCACACCCCTTCTCTGTAGAAGATGCAAGGTAAACCTGAATTCAAAGGACCAGGGATCATTCATTTTCCTTCTGTCCACCTATAAATTTATAAAATACGCACAACAATAAACAACATTGTTTTTCTCTCATTAATCCAACTTTTGTTACTGGGGTCCGTCCCAACTGAGAAATAAAGACAGAGAGGAAACCACATTTTCACTTCCCTGGGCTGTCTTTCAGCATGATGATGTATCTTTGGACCAAAGGACTCAACTCAGTCACCAAGAAAAATGAGTTCTGAGGGGAGTAGGGCACTGTGTTTGATGTATACTATGCACAGTGCTTGGATGTGACAAAGAAAGACAGTTCTTTAGCAATTTAATGGCTAGGCCATACTCACAAGTATATAAAGACACAAGCACATGGTAGGACTTGAGGACAAGTAAGGAAAAAGTTAAATAGATGCAGGGTGATTAGTGGTTTCCAATGCAACAAAAATGTGTGCACACTATCAAATACTGCTTTGAATGGCTCTGAAATTTGGGACACCAATACTTTGAAGATTCTGTCTTCGTAAAGTCCTGTATAATGGTGTGCCCTGTTCTTAGCTGCACAGGCAATTTTTGCTTACATAGGGTTCTGTATTTTGAAATTTGTATTAATTATAACATAGTGGCCTTGTTGGGTAAGAGCTTGAGTGAAGAGATGTAATTTAGAAATCTTCACATTTGTGAGTGTGGCGCATACGACGTGATGTTTGTGGAAATTGTAATCTCGGTTTCATTTAGCCAATTCTCCTTATTAGAGCTTCATTCATCTCTGAGTTTATAGCATCTGAGCATGTAACGTAATTATCAAGATTTCTCAAAACAAATTCCATAGTTAGCATGCTTTATAAAAATTAATTCAAGGGCTTGGGGAAATGGCATAGTCACTATAGTGCCTGCCACGCAAGCATGGGGAGCTGATTTTGGGGTCTCTAGCACCAGTGTAAAAGTTGGCATAATGGCCTGTATGTCTGCCTCCGGCCTTGGAGAGCTGATCCCCGGAACTCATTGGGCCAGTATCGTGATATTGATGAGCTCCAGGTTCAACAAGAGATCCTGATTTGAAAAGTAGGATATACAGCAAGGAGGGCATCCAGTGTTGATCTCTGGGTTCCACTCATCAGCTCACACATATGCGTGCACACAGGCACACACATGTGCACACACTCACATAAATTAATTCAACGGCCAGGTATGCAGCTCAATGGTAGAACATGTGTTTAGAATATGCAAGGGACTGAGTCTGGTCCCCAGCAATACACACACACAACACACACACACACACACACACACACACACACTTCAAATAAAGATACAATCTTTTCTTTTTTTCAAATATTTAACTGTATTCATTTTAGACCTAGCCCCTCCTCAACTTTTTTTAGCCATTCACTGAAGCTGCCTTGAAAAGATGCTGTGTTTAAACTAACAGCATTGAAACCATGTGATGAGACCATGTGATTCTAGATGCTGCTTGACAGATATAATTATTGCAGATAACTTATTTCTAGACCCATAATGACTAATAGATGCTTTGCTTTCTCTACCTGTCTTAGCTGCCTCTGGAGCCACTAGTGTCTTACTGGCTACTGGCTCTGTTTCTGGCAGTTGATTATTATTTTTCTTACAACAATCAAAGGAAGCTAAACGCATCAGCACCCTCTCCTTGCAACCCTGTAGGGTGATAAGGCTTTATGGTACTCTGGCTAAGGAACTGTTGAAGATTCAAGACCATTGCAAACAATAGGAGAGCCAGAACAAAAAGGTAGGGGAGAAACCAAAGCAATCACAGGTCAGGGGAATAGTTCCAGGGGTAAAGGTGCTTGCTGCCAAGCATGGTGACATCACTTCCATCCCTGCTGCCTAGACAATGGTAGGAGAGAAGTTACATCTGTGAGTTGTAGTCTGATCTCTACACACAGGCACACAAGAGGGGTAACTGAGAGAGAAGAGAGAGGAGAGGGGGAGAAAAATTGAGCAAATAAGTACCGGAGTAAATGTAATTTAAAAAGTAGAAAAATAGATTTGATATTTTCCTTTGGTCCTTTAAATGCAAGTTGCTTATAGATAACGGCAGAAGTCACTAACGTGGGACACAGGTAACGGGCTATCACATGACTTGATGTGCCAGCTCCTGGGGATTTGAGTCACTGCACAACGTATCTTCTCCCTCTTGACCCCTGGGCCTCATTTATTGGAGAGACAATCCCCATCTTCCAGTTCCCATCAGAGGAAACACTCTGACCTTTAGGAACTGGTGAAGCAAAAGATCTCTGGGGAGAAGAGAGACACCCCCAAGGCCTTGGTAGATGTGAAGCTGTTCTTCTCCTGGGATGGCTCTAAAAGGCTCCCACACCCAGCTGGAGGGAGACTGCTGACACTTTTCACACTCTCCCTCACCTCTGAGGTTTTGTTTGGGGGTCCCTTGAGAATCAATGTGCACAACAACAGAATTGCTGGTGTAGGAATCTCTTTTGCTGACTTAAGCTTTCTTTCCTGCCAAAATGGGAGCCAGGCTGGATAAGAAGGCACAACCTGGACCAAGGGGAAGCTTTGAAGGAAGAATTTCATTTTGATAATTTATTTATTTTTGCAACCACACCCATTCCTGGCTTTATAACCACCTTAAAACAAAAGTCTATAGACTAAAAGTTTTATTAGACACTCCCACTCCAGAGCCATGGCTACTGTCTCAAAGCTTTTGTTACCATACTGCATCTTACCATAGAGCAGGAAGAGAGGAGAAATCTTCAGCTCCTTTAATAGACTCTCCTTTCCCATCTCTGTGATGATTCTAACATCTTTGTGACTAACAGGTAAAATGGGGGAAAGGGGTGAGGAATGTATAAACTAAACAGACTGCTAGTTTTCATAAGCAAAGAGACAAGAATGCTATCCAGTGGCATCAGAGCTCTACAGCAGAGACATACTGGCTTTGCTGTAAACCGCTCACGATGTTTCCAGCATTGTGTTTAGAGAGCGTCTTCATTTCTCATTTTCTTTGTTCCGTTTCTGTAAAACTTGGTGAAATTGTTACCAACTTTAAATTTGGGGCAAAGTGAGTCTGTTTTCTAGAGCCATGTTCATCTATATTTGGCTCCAGAATAAACCATCTCTTCTCCCCTTTGAGGTGAGAGCTGTAATTCTGTGTGGACATTAACCTGTCACACACACAGAATATACCCAAGGAGAGTAAGTAGGTCTCAAGAGTAGATCTCAGAAAAGGCCCTCGATTTAGGTTATAAAACTGTTAGCTGGGACAAAGGAAGAAGGAAGGAAGGCTTAGGGTAACGCTTGCTAGTCATGAGAAGATGCTCCAGAAAACACAGTAAGCACCAGCAAGGTTTTCTACCTGGTACCTAGTTCTGCAGACCACTCATGTGATTTGAAGACCTAGCAGCCTGAATTGTGAGCTGTGACGTCATCATACAGGATACATTAACAGATAATGGGGGCCATAAAAATTTTGCCAACAGCAAAAGATTTCTGAACATGCAACGACCAAGGGTTAATTCAAAATTATTGCATAATAAGTTCAAAATGTCTCTGGCAGTGCTTGCTTGTGTTGCTTCCCCCACCCCCTTTCATGTGTGCATTCACATGAATACACGTATGTTTGTGCTTGTTCATGTTCATGTACAGGGGGTTGTGGATACTCATCATGGGAGTCATGCATGAGACAGGGTCTCTTGATGAGTTTCTATTCCCCAATATAAACAAATAAGTTTTAAATTTTCCTTTAGAAGCGTAAACATAACATTATTTCCATTTCAAAACAGAAAGATGGCATCGGTTTATGTCATGGTCAGTGTTCTGTTGCTGTGAAGAGGCACCGTGACCACGGAAACTTACACAAGAAAACATTTCATTGGAGCTGGCTTACAGTTTCAGAGGTTTAGTCCATTATCCACTGTCGTCTGGAGGAATGGTGACAGCCACCTCTATGTAAATGCTGGTGCTGAGTAGCCGAGTGTCTCCTGCGGACTCCCTGAGAGACCAAGAATTGCTGCTAAAGTCAATGCCAGCCAATCGGGAACTGCTGTTTAGAAGAGATGCTTTCTTGGGACCAATGGGACTGGAGTAGAGGATATTAAAGGAGCTTGCAGCAGCTTTTCTCACCTGCTCCCGGAGTCTGTGTTGTTGATTCCACACCACTTCACCTCCAACCCCCAAGGCAAGTGAATATTCCAGGGCATGGGCAGCAATCGTCCTGATGGAAAACATGGTGACATGCAGGCAGACATGGTGCTGGAGATGTAGCTGAGCGTTCTACATCTGGATCCACAGGCAGCTGGAAGAGAGTGACACTGAGCCTGACCTGAGCATTTAAAACCCCCAAGCTTACTTCCAGTGACACACTTCCTCCAACAAGGCCACACCTACTCCAGCAAGGTCACACCTCCTAATCTTTCTGAAGTAGTGTTGCTCCCTAAGCATCCGACTATATAAGCCTATAGTAGAGGATGGGGGAGGGAATTCTTATTCAAACCATCACGGTTTGCATCACATATGGTCAGAAGCAACAAAACTTGGATGGCTTGTTATCTCAAAGCATTTGTGTGATCTTGTACTGTTCAAGAATCTCCTTAGGTCTTACGGTCAGGGTCTTACAGCAGAACTGACCAACACACAAGAGACCACAAGACTAAGAACATAGAGCTTACGCAGGGGTGGGGACTGAGGGGACAATGACTGGGATGTAAATAAATAAAATAACTTTCAAGAAAAGAAAACAGACCTTAAGATGAATGTGGTGGCTTATCTCTACTCAGGGGGCAGAGGCAGGAGGATGACTACAAGTTCAAGGCCAGTCAGTGGTACCTAGTGAGACCTTGTTTCAAAAACAAACGAACAATCCGCTATGAGTATTCCAACGCTGCCAGCTGGTCCATTCACAAAGTTAGTGGACCAGCTTCAGAGAGTCTTGTGTGCAAAGCCCTTGCAACTCAAAGATGGTCCCTAGACTTGCAGTAATATCATTACCAGGGCTGGTTAAAAAGGCAGAAACTCAGCCAGCCCTGGTTCAAAGCCAGTGAGAGACTGTCTCCACAAAGGAAAAATAACAGTATACTGTGTCTGAGGACAGAAACCCGAGGTCTCCAGTTGTACCTCAGCACAGACATATCAGCCTTTGAGAAGTACAGCACACCTTTAACCTCAGGACTCAGAAGGCAGAGGTAGGCAAATCTCTGAATTCAAGGCCAGTCTGGTCTATAGAGTGAGTTCTAGGACAGCCAGGGCCGCACTGTGAAACCTGACCTCAAGAATAAAGACAAAAACAAAACAAAACAAAGTTTGGGAACTGAAGCCCTGCTCCAAATGTGCTTCACCAGATTGTGCATATGTGTGCATATACATGTGCTTGTGTGTGTGCATGTGTGCAGAGGTGCAACTGGGGTCAAGTGCCTACTGCACAAATATGGGAACATGGGTTTGAATCCCAGCAGTCCTGTAAAGAAAGAGGGACATGGTGACCAACGCATATAAGCTTAGCCCTGGGGAGTCTGAAATGGGCAAGTCCTTGCAGCTCCTCTCCCAAATATACAGGTTCAAAGCCAGTGAGAGACTGTCTCCAAAAAGGAAAAATAACAGTATACTGTGTCTGAGGAAAAAAACCCGAGGTCTCCAGTTGCACTTCTGCACTTAACCCCAGCACAGACATATCAGTCTCTGAGAAGCGTAGATAAGCAATCTGGACTTTCAAAGTTGAAGAGTTATCAAGGTTAGTTCTCCAAACCAGACAGAGAATGCTTGGCCACCGTGTTCAAGTATCGTGATTTTCTTACTAAACACTCAAGGATGGTCTGCCTCATTTCCAATGCAGTCCTCAGGGTTTGGGTTGTGTGTATCAGGTTGAGTCAAGGAAGCAGAAAACCTCTATTCTGCTCCATCTTTTGGTTTGCAATAAGAACTAAAAACCAACAGGGATCCCCTGTAATTGTTATGACTGGCTCTTTGGCTGTCAGGAGCCTAGGTCAACTCACGTTTTGTTCAGGACAAGAAGTTCTAGTACCAGAAAGAGATGAGCGTAATCAACTGAATGGATTAGATCCGGAGGAAGCCATTATCATGGAGCGTTGGTGAGTAAAATTAGCATGTATTTTTAATAAGTCTGTAATTACTTATTCTAAGGAGAGACCATATGGTGTATTCACTTTTTGTGAACCCAAACACTTAAGCCTCAAACGCCACTTAGTTTTCAACGGATACACATGCCCACTCTCAATTTCTCAAAGAAAACAAAGGGATTTTGCATTTTGAAAACATTCCCTTAAGAAGTAAAAATTCAAATTACTTTCAAAGTCACACACAGAGTTTAGGAGCCACAGTGACACCCTCCCTCCCTCACCGCTGGCCGCGGTGGATCACTATCGGCCAAGGGCAGCATATCTGGGCTGAGGTTTTAACTATTCATGTTGCAGTCCACGTTCTGGGAATTTTTCCACCATACCTGACGTAGCTGCACAAACTGAACCACTGCTTTGGTTTTATATTAGAATTTCATTAACTCAGAAAAGAATCTGTGCTGCTTTCACAGAGAAAATGCCTCTGTTCTCCCACCTCTGGGCTGTGTCTTCATAAGACCTTTGATGATGTCTTTGAGGTAAGATAGAAATGTAGGCAGAGGGAAAATTCTGGGAACGTGGGAAGACAAAGGAGCCAATAGCTACAGAGGAGTCTGGTTAAGGCCTCTTATCAGCGGAACATCAGGGATACAACAGAGTTGACAACATTAATTTATGGCCTTTCTCTCTTCCCGGATGCAAGCCTGAAAATGTCTAGGTCTCTCACCGGAAACCTCATTTACACCAAAAGACACAGTCTAACCCCTCTATGCAATCCTAGAGGCTTCCGATTTAGCTTACTAGTAAGCTAAGTATGCAAGTATGCAAGCTAAGTATGCAAGCTAAGTATGCAAGCTAAGTATGTAAGTATGCAAGGCCTCCAGGGAGCCACCCTGTAATTTCAATTATCAATGGAGAGAATAGAGAAAGAAAGGGGAGAGTCCTTAGAAATACTTGAACAAAAAAAAAAAAAATTACAAAAGCTTCCCCCTGCTTTATGGACTCATGGGATAGACACCTAAGCATGACTTTGTGTTGAGAAGCCTGCACCTGCACCTGGGTAAGGCTTACTTTTCTCTAAGCATCTCTTTATTAAGTCTGCTAAGAGCATCTTCCCCATAACTCTGCTAACTCTGCTCCATGCTGGCTCCTCCTGAAATCCTTTCCTGCGATGATGCTATGAATCTGGTTTTGCTTGAGTGGAGTCCCTAAAGACTGAGAGACCCTTCGGCTGCTGGCAGTGTTTCTGAGCTGTCTCTTGCTGCACTATCGCTGACACATGCTCTTTATGACTTCATTTGGGTCTTTTAAAACTGCCAATTAAGTAGTGTCCTCAAGCTGTAATATTTGTTCTGATAGTAATATTTGTAATAATAGCTGCAAAGGGATGGAGACACAGCTTACACCTTCTGTTCTTTCAGAGGACCCTCCTTCAGCATGTATATATGGAGGTTCATAACCACCCAGAACTCCAGCTTTAGGAAATCCAGTGGTTTCTTCTGACTTCTGTAGACATCCAAAGATGCATGACATATGGTCATACAGACACACACATACACATAAGTAAAAATAAAACTTAAATAGCTATAAGAAGCTTCATCTGGCTATAGCTGCCTTGGAGAAATTACACATTGAAACTTCTATCTTCACCATGAATGGTAGCACGTACCTTTAATCCCAGCACTAGAGAGGTAGAAATAGACAGATCTCGGTGAGTCTGAGGTCAATCTGGTCTATATAGTGAGTCCTAGACCATTTAAGGTCAAATAGTGAGACTTTGTCTCAAACAAACAAACAACATCAACAACAAAACCAACTAAATACGTTAAAACTCTGAAATCTCCATGTATGTGGGTACACATGCATTTGATGGCCATTAGGTATCTGCCTCAATCTTTCTCCATCCTATTTTTTTGAGACAGGGTCCCCCCTTCTCTCACCGATTGGCTAAGATGGATGTCTAGTGAACCTCAGGGATGTTCTTGTGTGTTTCCCTAGTGTGTCCACAGACAAGTGCTGCCACACCCAGCTTCTTACATGAGTACTGGGAATCTGATGAAAGACCCTTGTGTCTTTACGGCAAGCACTTTTTCTACTGAATCATCTCTAGCCCTAAAAATCACTAACTTTCAACACACTTGAAAAATGGAATCCTAAACAACATTAAGGAGACAAGACTGTTAATTTTACATGACCATGCATTTTAAAATTTATTAGATGATTGAGTTATGGTTTCATATATTCCACTCTGGTCTCCAATTTGATATATATATATATATCTCCATCCAAGGAAGATCTTACACTTTTGATCCTCCTGCCTCCACTTCCTGAATAATGCTGGAATTACATGCATGCATGGCCATACACAGATTATGCAAAGCTGGGACTTTGTGCATGGTAATAATCAATTACAGTGCACCCACAGCACTTATTAGATAAGGTTTTTAAATTTCATTAGTGTATGCATGTGTGTGTGTGTGTCTGTCTGTCTGTTGATTATGGAGGCCAGAAGAAGGCGTCCAGTCCCCTGGAGCTGGAGTTACAGGTAGCTGAGAACAACCTGATGTGGATGGTGAGAACCAAACTCAGGTCCTTCCGAAAGAGCAGCAAGTGCTCTTAACCTCTGAGCCATCCCTCAGCCCTTGTGAATTTTTTGAAAGTCAGTCCGCTCACTAAGGAAAAGTCAGCCCTCTCAAATGAAGAGAGATGTCACCTGATAAGAAGTGGTAAGTGGATCATCCACACACACCACTTCCTTGTCTCAGATCTCCACATGGGCATTTAGGGGGTTGCCTGCTACTTGGAAGTGCTGCTTCTAGGGAAGAGAAGATGGGCTTTTGAACTCAATGTTTCCTACGCTGCAGCAACATCAGCAGCAGCAACAACAACAGCAGCAACAACAGCAGCAGCAGCAGCAGCAACAGCAGCAACAACAACAGCAACAGCAGCAGTAGCAGCAGCAACAGCAGCAGCAGCAGCAGCAGCAGCAATCCAGAGCAGAGCTCAGGCCATCTTGTTTCGTGTACCTCCTCTTCAGAGAATGCCTGGGTCAGAAGTCATAATAAAGATCCCCATGTGGAGCTCGAAATCAGGGCCCCTGGAGCCTGTCTTCTTGCTTCCAGGGCTCATTGTACTGTGGGGCTGGGGAGGAAGTGCCCTGCCCCCCTCAGAAGGTTCGCTCAGATGAACTGACAGCTAATGAATTCATGACAGAGGAGAAAACAGATTTAGTTAACATGCATGGAGGCATGGCACATGGGTGAATATTTAATAACGTGGTGAATTCCAGAGACTGGAAGACCCTCACTCCTGGGGTGGGGTGGAGGTTGGTAAGTGAGTTTTGAGTGGTACTTCATAAATATTAGGGAAATGAATGGATGAGTGGATAGGTAATAGTTTGCAAATTATTCCATTTAGAAGATGAAACTCACCAATGAAATAGAATTTGCCTCTTATCCCCCAGGAGGATAAGAGACTAGAGGTTTAATGTATTGTCTACCAAGAATAGCTCCTTCCCTCCCTTGTCAACGTGTAAGGAATGTGTTTATCCACTATACTTTTACCTTTTCATAAGAAAACAAAAGTCCCACTGGGTCAAGATATTTCATGACAACTCCAATGACCAAGTGGCTGCTGCATCATACTTGGAAAAATCCCTTCAAACTGTCCTGATGACTATTAAAAATGACAAGATCTCTGCCCACTCTCATATCCTAATGAAAGGCCTGCTCTCTTCATCTCTTGATAGGCAGCCTGAATGTCCCATGGTTAGTATTGTCCCCCTTCTATCAATCCCTGTGATGGTTTGTATATGCCTGGCCCAGGGAGTGGCACTATTTAGAGGTGTGGCCTTGTTGGAGTAGGTGTGCCACTGTGGGCGTGGACTTTAAGACTCCTCCTAGCTGCCTGGAAGCCAGTCGTCTCTTAGCTGCCTTCTGAACAAGAGGTAGAACTCTCAGCTCCTCCAGCACCATGCCTGCCTGTATGCTGCCATGTTCCCACCATAATGATAATAGACTGAATCTCTGAACTTGTAAGCCAACCCCAATTGAATGTTGTCCTTTAAAAGAGTTGCTGTGGTCATGGTGTCTCTTCACAGCAATGAAACCCTAACCAAGATAATCCTCTTCCTTTCTAATTAAACCTTTCTCTTGAAATTCAGGTTCTATATCTCAGTTTTTATATCTACAATATTTGTCATAAATGTTTACCCACACTAATACCAGGAGGCAAAGAGCAGCTGATGACAAAGTGGTCAGTCTGCATTTTTCTCCGGTTATGGTTTTAGTTATGGGATCCCAGGAAGTGAACAAATAGCAACTGATTGTCTCTACTTTTATTTTTTTTTTAAATGCTACATTTTCTAAATGTAAGTTCATTTTTTAAACTTTTTTTTTATTTTAACTTATGTGTGCTCTCTTTTTTCTCTTCTCTCTCTCTCTCCTCTCTCTCTCGTCTCTCTCTCTGTGTGTGTGTGTGTGTGTGTGTGTGTGTGTGTGTGTGTGTGTGTGTGTGTGTTTCATGCGTGCAGTGCCTGCAGAGGCCAGAAGAGGAAGATAAATCTCCAGGAGCTGATGTTGCAGGTGGTTCTAGGCTTCTAGATGTGGATACAGAAAACTGTACTCCAGTTCTCTGTAAGAGCAGCTTGTGTTCCTAACTGCTGAGTTCTCTCTCCAGCCCCTGATTTTCTCTTCAAAGCAGACAGAATCTAACAGACTAAAGCCTCTTCTAGGGTCTTCTGGTTTCCAAAGGCCTTCACTTTATACTAAGCACACCAAGGTGCTGCCTTCTTTGGTCATGGTATAGCCCAGCCACCTTTAAATGATTCCTGTGGAACAGCCAGGAAGTTGAAACTTCAGCCTTTCCTCATGGCTACCCTTGGGATCAACTCTTACAAACAGTGCTTGATAAGACATCTGAGCTGTCCTTCACACACAATGAGACAACCTTTACCGCCTCACTGAATATGCTGGGCCATGCTTCTAGAATTGGGAAGTCATAGGACATGTGGCCCAGATTCACCCTAGAAAGCTTCACTGACCTGAGCTTACCATGGAAAGGGGCAGTGTTCTGCTCCAACATCAGGTCTGAACTACATGATGCTTGGAGACCTCAGACAACCATCTTGGTGGTACTGATCTCTCAGTCTGCTTCAGAAGAAAGACATATGAAGTACAAGAAGTAACTGTTTCCCTCTTCAGTATCTGTCTTTAGGCAGGTAAGTGACTATGCAGTAGACTGGAAACATTTGTGAGACACCTTATGTAGATAACAGAGACCCACATATAGATACCACCCAATTCAAAGCTTTATTACTGGATAAATGCTATTATTTGCTAAATAAAGACACAGCTCATACTCAAAAGGCTACATGACTTTTCTAGATAGGAACAGGAAAGAGTAGGGGCAATCTTAAAAAAAGAATGTGTGTGTCAAATCATTACACTGGAGAGTCCTGCGGGTCATGTGCTAATAGTCCTATTTTCTTTTCCATAGACACCTTTAGACTGAGCCCAGATACTGGCTGGCATGTCCACTTAAGCAATGGCTGCTCACCTTTGGTACTTCGATGGCACTGGAAAGGAGCTAGTCAACAACCCCCAGGATTTACCCTCAAGGAGCTGATGGTCTCCTAGGCTATGAAGAGAAAGAAATAAGAATGAAAACGACTTAAGTGAAGCAGGGATGTGGAACTAGAGGAAAGACAGGGTCACATTTGGACTTTAATTCAAGGACAATATTGATTTTTAGTAAGGAGAGATCAGCTTGACACTGCTGTATTTTCCCTAAAGCCTGGTAATAAGAACAAAATATTAGGTCCTCTAATCACATTGTTTAAAACAACGCCTTTAAAATTCTCTAATAGATTTTTCACATGTGCACTTAATAAGAAAGCCAGCATATGTGCATGCAATTTATAAGTGCATTTTAATCACGTGATGCCAATGGCTCTAGATAGAGCTCTCTGGGGACTGGGGAGATAGAGAGATAGCTCAGTTGGTAAGGTGCTTGTTGTACAAACATGAGGATCTGAGTTCGATCCTCAGTACCCACATAAAAAGCACTGCACCAACCACCTAAGTGCTGAGAAGGCAGAGGCAGGTGGATTCCTGGCATTTGCTGGCCAGAACCTAAATCAATTGGTAAACTTCATGTTCAGTGGAGACTCTGTCTCAAAAAATAAGGTGGGTGACTTCTCAAGACCAACACTCAAGGTTGTCCTCTGTCCTCCATACTCAAGTACACATGTGCATGCACAGAGACAGAAACAGAGGTAGAGACAGAGACAGACGGACAGGCAGACAGACAGGGACACACACACACACACACACAGACCACATTCTCTCCAGTTGGAGGCTGCCATGTGACTAAAGCAGACATGAACAGGGCAATGCATTGAGAATGTAGACAGTGGCTAATTATGACACAGGCATGGATGTCTATTGTGGGTTAGAGATGAAGAGTCTTCCCAAGAGGTTTATGTATCAAGATCTTGGTCTCCAACACAACGTTCAGAAGTAGACCTTTAGGGAAATTGTTGGGACATGAGAACTCTAAGTATGATCTTGGAAAGCACCAGAGAGGTGACAATTATTCTTAAAGCATTGTCATCTCATGATCATCACAGATGTAAGTTGTCACCAAAGACACAATTTTGTTTCACTTGGAATTTGAACAAGGTACAACTACTCAGGCTTAGCAAAAGGCAGCACAGTGTGTTCAAAAGAGGCCTGGCTTCCCAGTTTTGCTCCCTGTGAAGCCCTGAGATTGTTTACACATTTGTCAAGGGAACATAAAAACAGCTCTGTCCTACTCTTGTGAGTGTGTGTGTAGACATGCATACATGTGCACATATGGAGACTAGACATGGTTAGAATATTGTCCTCTCAATTCTTTACACCTTAATTTGTTTGAGGTTCAATTCTTTCACTTGTAAGTCTAGAAGAGCTCACTGATTTGAGCAGACTAACTGGCCAACGAGGCCCAGTAATCCCCCTGTCTCTGAACCTCGGGGTTGGGATTACAGGCCCAAGCTGTTACATTTAGCTTTTTATGTGGATCCAAACTCAGGTCCTCACCCTTGTGCAGCAAGTGCTTTACTGGCTCAGCTGTCTCCTCTGCCTTATCCATCCTATTTATTGTCTAACCCTTCAAAGGGGAGACATCTATACATCTACTGGGCTGGAGTCAGGAACTTTCCTTTCCCTCAAGTCTGTTTGCTGACAGCTCCCTCATGTAACCTTTAATTATCCCCTGCCCTGGTCTATCTTATCAGGACAGAGCGACTCTGGTTTAGATGGATGATTTCCAAGAACCTTTCCTATAGATATCATTATTCACAGTTGTGGTTCAGTTTGCCTGGTTGGGCAAAGTCAAGGTGGAATAGGTCCTGGGTGGAGATAAAATATTTACCACCACAGTTGTTTACACATTAACCAAGCCATGGAAAGTGGGAGACGCTATGAAGTTTTTATATGCAGAGCCACCAGACAATCGCTGACGATAAAACTGTGACTTCAGCAACTCGTGCTGTGTTTTAATTTTCTGGCCCTCGTACGCTCATTATTTAGGCCTGCATTTGGATTGGTGCCAGCATGCTCTTCACCAAACGCAGCTGAAGAGAGGCTGCGGAGGAGAGACTCCTCCAGTTCCTAATAGGAGATCTGGGGTTTCTCCACATGCTAATAATTTCAAGGGTCAGGAAAAGGAGATGGTAAAACAAACTAGATACAGTACCAAAGGAGCTGGGAGGGATTTGGAGGAATATGGAGGCAGAGCCCCTGAGAGAAAAAAATGATGGGTGGGAATATCTTCACAGAACTAAGCGGGTGTCCTGACCATGAATGCTTCTTCGAGAATGCAAATAGTAAGATAAAGAAGGAAAGAGGATGGGGGGCAGTGGGTGTGCCAGAACAGTGACCTCATGTTCCCTACCTCTTTCTCCTCTTTGGTTAGGGAGGGAGGAGGAGGGAGTTGCAGTTCCAACTTCTACAATGCTGATTCATCGTGGTGGTCAACTTGATAGGATTTAGAGTCACTTAGGAGATTTATCTCTGGTCATATCTGTGAAGACGTTCCCAGAAAGATTTAACTGAGAAGACGCATGCTGACTGTGAATGGTACTATTCCTTGTGGATCCACACATTCAAGACTGACTAAAAAGGTGAAAGTGAACGGAGCAATCTCATTCTGCTTCCTGACTCCAAACTCATGCCCCTGCCTCCATGTCTTCCCCACCACACTGGACTGTCCCTTTGAATGGTGAGCCAACATACGCTCTTTCTTCCTTAACTTGATGATGCCAGGAAATTTGTCACAGCAACAGGAAGATTGATGGATATAGGCCTCATCCTGTCAGTTGAAAGCTTGCCATCCAAAGATTTCTTGGAAAAGGAAGGCCCAGACTCAAGACGGCACCATCAGATCCGGCCATTTCTACCATTCCCTGCAGAACTTAGATCCTGTTCATTTCCCCCTTCCCGGCAGAGTTTATACTCGCTGCTACCCAGAATTCCACAAGGGATTCTTTAAAAAGTCTCTTCAATAGTCAAGCACCCACTATCTCTGTTTCTACACAAGCTTATCTTTCACAAGTAGCATGTGTGTACCAGATTTTCCTGATCATCCCTGCTTCCTCTTACCTTTAGTTTTCATGATGTTATCCCCACAAACCTCTTGCCCTCCTAACACCATCTTTCTCTCTGCTTCCCAAGTTAGATTGTCACAACATTGTGTGCCTTCACTCACACTGTCAGACTATGCCCTCAGAAAGCCGAAGAAAGCCCTTGTCTTGGGGTTTTATTGCTGTGATGAAACACCATGACCAAAAAGTAAGTCGGGGAAGAAAGGGCTTATTTGGCTTACAGTTCCAGATCACAGTCATCATTGGAGGACTTCAGGACAGGAACTCAAGCAGGGCAGGAACCTGGAAGCAGGAGCTGATGCAGAGGCCATGGAGGTATGCTGCTTATTGGCTTGCTTCCCATGGCTTGCTCAGTCTGCTTTCTTCCCATCGATCACTAATTGAGAAAAGGCCTTATAGCTGGATCTCATAGAGGCATTTTCTCAACTGAGCCGCCTTCCTCTCTATGACTCTTAACTTAAGTTGACACATAAAACAGATAGTACAGCCATAGTATCTACTGCCCTGAGCAGCAGGGAAAAAAGAAACACAGGGTGGAAACAAGAGAAAAGAAGGTCGAAGGCTAAGAGAGACCTGGAAGACGCATAAAGGAAATTGACTTTCTATAAATGTGTGGCGATGTCAGATGTGAATGTTTCCTTAAGTAGATCAGCTCCCCAGGGCTTTGTGCAAAGAGTAGCTGGAGAAGATACCAGGTAGGAAAGCAAGGGAACAGACAGAGGAGCCTTGGTTTGTCTCCATCCGAACGTTATTTCCCTCCCTCTGTGTACCTCTGCCTAAGTGATCTTACTTAGACCATGCATAAAAAACAATGCTCCTTGCATATGCTTCAATTCTCTGTCCAACTTTTATACAATCTGTGCCCTATTTTTATTGAATAAAGTGAAAGATCACTGGAAAAGCTGAGCTATCTCTCTGCAGACTTCCCCTCAGTTTCCTGGCTTTTGTTTTCTACAGGAGTGACTGGGACCATCGGATGCGATGCATAGGATGGGATGGTGATTATGGACAAGCATGGTCCCCTTCAGGGCTGGGAAGGGCAGGATAAGTGTTGGGGAGAGTGGCCCTCCTGTACCTGCCTGACGTGCCTGGCAGCTTCCAGAGCGGGGTTGTCACTTCTGAACTTGTGCCCGCTTCTCTGAAATCTGGAAGATCCTGTTTGTCCTTCCTGGCTTCTCTGTTCTCAGTCATCATTGGCCCAGCTTCTAGCAGGTGCCAGGTACCACTTCGTTGGGTTTGTAAGGGACTTTTTAGCCGGTTAGTTTCATTCTATGAAATTAGTTGCTGGGTTTGGGGTATCTTGTCTGGGGAGGGTGGGGTGGAGAAACTTTAATAGTAATGAGGATTGTTCATGAGTTAAAGTAGGGGAAAGTAGAAAATTTCAGGATCAGGACTAGGATTCTCTGGAAACAGAGGGCAGCTCCAGTTCTGTTCTTATGTAGGCTTTTGAATGTGCTGTGGGGTCAGGTGTCTTATAGAGGCTAATCAGATGGATGAGCCATTACAATGAGTAAGGGATATTTAGAGTCATCTGTCAGCCATATTATATTTATTATTATTATTACTTATTTAGGAGTTTTGTTTGTTTTGTTTGTTTGTTTGTTGAGACAAGGTTTCTCCATGTAACTCTGGCTGTCCTGGAATTCACTTTGTAGAACAGACTGGCCTTGAACTCAGAGATCTGCCTCCCTGGCTTTAGGATTAAAGATGTATGCCACCAGCTAAGCAGCAATTTATTAAGATGTGCATTGTGCTTACCTATGGCAGCATGGAGATGAGAACCAAGGGAATGCGTGCTAGGACACTAGGCTTGTGTGCTGTCTGGTTTAAACAAAGGGAGAGCGGCCTAGGGCTTCCAGGGGGAAGAGGAGAGTTAGGAGAAGGTAAGCAAAAAAGTCTGGTTCACAGTGGCTCAGAAGAACTCAAAAATATGCTAACAAGGCATATTTCATAGTGATGCACTGTACAGCTTCTCCAGTGGCAGAGGATATTTAGTGACTTGATTTTTACTGTTGACCATATGCTATGTGAATTGTTTCCAGGCAATATATTTTTTTCTATTACAACAGCACTGCAAACCATTCTTAAATGAGTTATAACTAGACATTAAGAGTGTCTAATCTGCTCCCAGCATAAACAAGTCTACCCTGATCTCACATCTTTTTCTACTTGTCCGGTTATTGTCCTCTGATAAGTTACTAGAAAGTGGTTACTAAGCCAAGAGAGGGGGTGTGTGTGTGCTCCCTCCAACCCCCGTGTGCTGTGCACATGCATATGCACTGTGCTGGGAAAGCGAATTTGGAGCTTAGCACTAGTATATACTAGGCAAGCACTCTATCACTGAGCTACATCTCTAGCCTGATAGAGGGCATAATTTTGAAGGAATTTAATGCCTATGGGGGAAAGATGATGTTATTTTAATAGTATATGGTTATCAGATACTGGCATCATATACATACGAATACATGTAAATCCTGTTAGGAGATAATTGACAAAAGGGCTCTAAATGTGAGGAGGACGCGAAAAGCAGTTCAGTCAGAACTCTAGTTTAGAAAGAGATTCCTTTCACAGAACATTTTCAACTTCTCCTTTCACTTGCATGCCATTTCCTGTGAGATGTTTGCTGTTGCACCAGTGACATGGCTCAGCTGGCAAGGGGGCTTGCCTCAAAAGCCTGGGCTCAGTTCCTTGAACATATGTAAAAGAGGATGGGGAACAAAATCTACAGTATCCTCTGATATCTATGCTTGTGTGTGGTATACATAATTCTCCCTCTGTCTATCTCAGTCTCTGTCTCTCTAAGTCTCTGTCTCTGTTGGTCTATCTGTCTCTCTCTCACCTCTCTCTCTACCTCACACACACACACACACACACACACAATTAGTTAAATTTAAACTGTAAACGTATAATCTTAGAGAAAGATGACTTAAGTGCAGATGATTTTTAAAAGAATTCATACACACGTGTAAACAGCTAATGACCCTTGGTGGCTGAGGTCTGGGAGGGTGAGTGACATGTTGCTGAAACTGGAGAAGCTGGAGTGAGTGGGTTTCTTAGTCCTGTAAGGCAGCCATCAAGACCTCTAAAGCAGGGATGTGCTCCCCACAGAAAGGGATGTTGCTCTCCACAGTCATCCTCCCATCAGGTCAGATCAGAAATCTCAGGCCAAGCTTTAAGGCAGCTTTCAAGATGGCAGGCAGGGGCTCCTAGAATAGTCTCTAAGTGTAGAACTCTTGGTCCCCATAACTAGGGTAGCAGAGGAACAATGACTTCTTCAACCTTCTAGCCCTGAGATGAGACAGACTCCTGAAACAAAAGATGCCCAATAAGAGGAAAATAAATGGAAATTTAATAACATGCAGACCTCATGCGTACATCAAAAGGAACCCAGGGAAAGTAAGTAAGTCTCTGGAACTGATTTAAATATCATGTAATACTTAAGTGAACAAAGAAGCATGTGAAATCTGGTGCCAGAAGTATCTGGGAAAGTCATGGTGATAGGAGTAAGGTTTACCATGCAGACATACTTTACACCTTCCCCACAGTGGTACTCCACCAGCTGGTGAGTAATAGCCATCCTTCTTTTCTGGGTACCAAGAGGGATGGAGACTACAGAGGTACATTTCTTTTAGAGTGTCTTTTCCTTGCAGATGGGTGAGTCTTCTTTTTTATGAGCCTCTCTATCTACAGCTCTTCAAAATGATCTATATGCCAAGAGGACTGGTTGGAGTATACAGCAAATGACAAAATGATAAGATGCCCAGCCCCTTCAATTAAATAGCACTGATTGATAGTCTCCCAAAGAAGCTCCACCCACATTAAACATTCAACAGAGCTGATTGACTGATGAGAACTTCAGCGATGGTGGAGATGTAGAACTCTACAGGGCCAGAATCAAATTCTTGTAGACTACCGTTAGCTCTCTAAATAGCCATGGACTGTCCACCTCTGCCACACAACCTTCTGACTAGTGGGTAAATCCTTTTTGAAGGTATGGACAACCCTCAAAGCCTCCACCAACCCCAAAGCTAAGAGTATCAGGTAGCCTCTGAGACCTGTAGCACCCACGTCTTTTTGTTGAAGCCCTGATGTTACTACCCATGTACTTCAACAATGATTGACTTTGTTCTGTTACTAGAAAAGCTTCACGGAGCCGGTACCTTGTTGGGATTTAAGTATGTGTGTTCCCTGGCTGTGCTCGCTCATATTCAGCTCCAAAGAAACTATTTATACTGTCTGAGGTGAGAGCTGTGTTTTGTTTTTTTTTAAAGAAGCATTGACAATGGCATAGTATTTACATATAACCAATGCATGTGCTGCAGATCCAATCAGTAGATGATTATAAGTACCTAACATGAAGTAGGTAATATGTAAATAGCTACCATATTATTTTTAGGTAATAATTGCATAGGAAAAAACTCCTCTGCTTATAATCAGTGCAGATTCAATTCCCTTCTCCCCTTTCCACAATATTTGCAAGGTTGGCTGAGACCCAGGATATAACACTTATGTACATGGAAGACCAACCATGTTTTGGGGAAGGTACATTCTGGTTTCATGTATTAGACACTCGTCTGCACCAGACTTTCTGAACACCACCAGTAGGCTAAACTACACAGCATTGTGCTAACTGCAAGGGTGGCTATGACTTCATCATGAAAGTCACAGAGTGATTGTTGTTAATGACTCCTGACCTTCGATAACTATGGTCAGAGGGTCGATCAATGTTCGCTGCATCGAACTACTTCATTGTTACACTGAGTTGCTCAATAAACGCTTGTTACTTCGAATGGCTCAAGGATGATACCATTGCTTCTCTCCCCGTGTTCACAGGAAGGTAAGCATAAATGCAATCGACAAGCTGACATCTTGGCACTTTACAAGACGGAGGAAGTAGAATGGGTAGTAGGTTAGGGGTCAAGGAGGTTGAGAGGAAATGATCCATAAAGACATCAAGACACGTGACCAACACATGATATTAACCTGGTAATACAGAGGCAGCTTTATCTGTCCCCTCACTAACAGCAGCAAATGTTTTCTGTAGGCCAGAAACAGCAATAGCACAGAAAAGAATTCCCACGCAAGATTAAACTGAAGGTGAAGTCCTTCTGCCCCCATGGTGCCTCTCATCTAAGCTGCCATGGGACCCTTCTTTAAATACTGACACCAACATGCCAATTAAGAGCCTGGCTTGCAGAGGGACAATGGAATAGACTGGGTTTCATTTTCCACCTCTAGCTGAACAAAAGCAACCGAAATAGAGCCTTCTTGAATAGCCCCCATTACACATACATCCAGCTATAACCACTAGCATCATAGGTAACAAAAGGGGGTGAGAGATGGGGAATCAAAAATTGCAGAGTTCAGCTACCATGGGTGAGGGAGGAGGCCAGAGACCAGCAAACTAACCTGTTTGTACCATTTCTGTAACTTGTTAGCCAAAATCGTCAGTGACTTGCAATAATTACTGCCTCCCAGAACCCACACAGCACAATAACTCTTAAGCCTTCCTCTTCTGCATTATTAATCACGCACATGGAGCCTTACTTAGCAGGTCCTGGTGTTGGCTTTACTCGCAGACTCCGCAGTGAACAAATTAAAGAGGTTTGCTCTGTTCAGTGAAAACACACTATCCATTTTCCGCGATGCCGCCCCACTTCCCGTTGACATTCAAGCATGTTGCGTGTATTTTTAAGAAGTCTCCGAATAGGTCAAGAATGTTAAACCCTTCCCCATGACAATGATTACTCTGTGGACTGTGTACACATAGAGAAAAGATATATATACACAGCGTGTGTGTGTGTGTGTGTGTGTGTGTGTGTGTGTGTGTGTGTGTGTCCTAGGCTGATCCCTCAGGCATCTCAGCCTTGTGGATTCCAGCTTCCTATTGTGTTTTAGCCTTTTACTGGTGGTCTCTTTCTCCTGCAAAAAGAGATTACAAACACAATCCTGGACTTGCAAATAGAGTGCTGGATGTCTTTTGTTCAGCTTCCTGTCCAGTTGTTACAACCTTTGTCATGGTAATGAACCATCTTTCAGAGCCTGCAAGTTCTCTCAGATGCAAGGCATATGTGCTGAAATTCTGGTGAGTTTATGGTTCCTTCCCTGCCTGCTTCTGCTGTTCCTGAATAAAGATGGCTGAAAAAGTGGGCCCTCCTCTCTGCTTTAAAATGCCCAAGAGTTCTCAGTGGAAGTTGATAGTTTTCCTGATTTTGAAGGGTTCAGACCAAAGATAACAAAGAATTGTGTCTGAGAATCTGAAAAAGAAAGTATGCTGAGCTCACTTGGTCTACCTGCTCTTGAATAAGGGGCTACTTCGTGTGTGTGTGTGTGTGTGTGTGTGTGTCGTGTGTGTGTGTGTGTGTGTCTGTGTGTGTCTGTGTGTATCTGTGTATGTCTCTGTGTGTGCCTGTGTTGTATGTCTGTTTGTTTGTGTATGTGTCAGAGTTATGTGTCTGAGTGTGTCTGTCTGTGTAGATGTTTGTGTGTGCCTGTGTGTGTAAGTCTGTTGATATGTTCCTATTCTACATTGGATTTCTCTCAGTTGAGACAGAGTGGTTTTCATGCCTTATTCAACAACCTATGTTGAGTGGCACCTTGTGTTTGGCATTAGCTCTGCAGAGGGGGACACCAGGAGCACAAAGAAACAAGGGGGCTAGGCTCACCCCTCTGATAGGGGTTTGTGAGGGCGGCAGAGGCGTTCTCCACATGTGGTGAGCTTGACTTGTGGGGTGCAGAGTGCTGGATGCTGGACGCCATTCTCACCCGGGACTTCCGAAGGGAGCAAGGGAACAAGGAGTAGCAGTGAGCAGAGAGAGGCAGATTCATGAACAAACGATGAGAAAGGAACTTCCACAAGTGGGAGGGGCCTAAGGGTCATGCATTGCGGTGTTGCCCTTGCTTTGATGGGTCTTACACCTGGAGTGGGATGGGGGTCCCGTGCCCCATACATGCTCCCTGGGCCCAAATAAAAGGTGATCGCCCCAGGGAAGTGGTCACATGTGCTTCATGCTCTGATCTTGATCCACCTGGGGTCCCACCTTTGCTTCTCATAGTGACCTAACTCCTGTCTCTTCACAGTTTTACAGTATTTAAATCCTATTTTACTGATAGAACGATTATATGGAATTATGGATAATAACACAATAATTCGCTTTGTGTCTACAGGTGTGTCAAGCCAATAGCATTTCTGTTCCCGGTGATAGAAAGGATATTGGGGTTTCATCTTGGGGTTTTCAGTTTCATTCATAACAGAATTTAAGAATGGACTCTAAAAGAAGCTCAAGGATAACTTTTCTCGGAGTTTAGAAGGAAATCTTCCAGGGCAGGCAAGTCATAAATCTCACCAGTGGCCCTAAGAATGGAGGAGGGGACAGATGGGCAAAGTCACACTGGCCACACAGGCGTGGGCTGACATGTGACTGGAGAGCATGCACATGAGGAGGTAGGAGGCTTCAAAGAAAGAATTAAAAAAAAATTGGAGAACCCCAAAGTGTAAGGAAATCATGCTTAGAAAAGAAATAGAAAACAAATTGCGTTTTCCTGAGAAGCTGCATGCCTATGACCCCTAAGCCATGGCACTAGCGGTGGGGATTACGGGAAGGAAACATATACTATCTCATTAAAGGACTAATTCTTTTACCTCTCTTTTTAGTACGGCTGAAGGTGAATCTGCTTTGGCCAAGTGATGGATTTGACCCTGGATGGAATGTTAGGTCTCCATCAAGGCCAGAGATTAAAGTCTCCTGACCAGAAGGTTCCTTAAGGGAGTTTTATTGCCACAATAACACTTTAACACTTGGATGTTTATTTATCATGTGTTGTGTGCTGGTAACCTTTGAGTCTTCTGAATACTTTGAAATACACACTGCTGTAGCTCCAGACTCTTCCTTGCTACAGAATGCTGGAACTAATTACTCATTTACCTATGTTTCTAAACATAATATGACTTTTAGATTACATTCCACTAACGAATGTACCAAGAAATACTTATTTCTGACCTTAGGCATGAGAATGCTGCCTGAACATCAAGTAGGGTCCTACAACTTAATTTTCTATAAAAGTTACTTTTCTTCTATTATGACTTTAGCTGCATGCCACAACGTTATCTTTGCTAACTACCGACATCCCAAGAGCTTACAAGATGGCTTCATCTATATTTGTTTTCTGCTATGTGTGAATCATTTATTTCACCAATATTTCATCAAATTCATGCCTTGTTAATTCAAAGGCTTTCTTTGTCACAAAGCACTAACCGCTGGGGTGGGTGGTCTCTGAGGTTAGAGAATATAAAGGGGCTTTTTATTTTCCTCTTACAACCCTAGGGATAAAGGAGACTTGAGAGCCATTTAAATTGGCCTTCGAGGCCTTGAGATTGAAGCTAAATGCTAGCTGTGATTGAATTTATGTAAAGCACCTTGCAAGGGGGCTGGGCACAGAGCCACCTCCCAGTGTTTGTTAGGGATTTCCCCTAATGTTGGGTACACGCAGTTAGCAATTCAGTGACATCCCTGAGCTATTGTGATGTTTAGTTATTTCCTGCATCCTGAGTTTAGACAGAACTCACAGTGAAGCCCAAAATAGAACTAAGGAGAGGCCTGGAGGTTAATCTCCAGCTCCTTCCCTCCCCTCAATGAAATAATGAGCCTCTCAGAGCATTTCAGCGTTTCTGATCAGTTGGGGTTTTTTGTTTGTTTGTTTGTTTGTTTGTTTTCAAGGAGAAACTTTTTCAAATACTCATTTAGGTTTCTTCTCAAAATGCACATGGTTCCCACTTCTGCAGTCGCAGAAAGAGAAAGAAAAGCGTGTCTTCCTCCCTCTACTCTTTGGATCCTCCTTCTTTCATGCCCTTTCTTCCAACCTCCCTCTTTCCATTTAGTCACATAGATCCCCAGAAAAACATTAGACATGGCTGGGAGGAGGAAGGAAAAAGAAACTCTGTCATTTATTTTGTTCTCTCTCTTCTCCACCCTCTCTCTCTCCTGTTGTGTGTGTGGAGACTCAAGAGGTGTATGGTTAGGAGATACAGCAGAAAAAGCCCAGCCTTACCTGGCACTAAAATTCCAACTTCAGAAACCTTTGAGATGTGGTGCATATGACAAGCTTTGTTTTCCCACAGGAGGACACCTCACTTATCCAGGGCCTAAGAGGCCCAAAGATTCAAGTGTTTTCTTTGAAGATTCCTGCACTTGCCATGTGATCATTCAAAAGATCACAGCCCACAGGGCTACCCACTCAGGTCCTGAGCTCACACTGAACACTTGTTAAAGCTTTGTTGGGACTGCACACTAAGGATGTCGGGGATGCTGTTAACCTTCTCTTCCTTGCTGGTCTTTCCTCTGGACAGCTCCTTCCCTGCAAAGATGCCCTCATCTGAGGCTCTTCCAGAGCTTCAGTACAAATCACCTAATTGTTTGCTAGATGAACAATGATCACTTGAGCCTCCTAATTAACATTGTTAAAAACTGCTAACAAAAGACACGTAACAATATCTTAATTAGGGAAGGATTTCCAATGTGTGATATGGAGCATGTTAGACAGACAGAGCACAATTCTCCCATTGTTCCCGGACTCTGGTAGCCAGAGAGATTTCAAGATATAACACAACACGTGGGACACGTGCAGTTCATCATCCCTCCCATACCCTGTACACATTCTATACCCTGCACACATTGGCGCTCCATAGTTAGTGTCATGGCTAATCTTACCTGTGTTGATTTGGAGAGGGTCAGGTGAATGCCTGCCTCCCTGGTTCTTCCTAGGGCTGACGGAGGCTTTCAAGCATGTGTTAGAAAAGACCCTGTCCAGAAAATCAAGGAAATTTTGGAGGGATTCTGGGCACATGGATAATGAACTAGTAAGTGAGTAGCGTTTTGGATCATTTCAAATCCTTATGTGGAGGATTAGCCATCTTCCTCCCCCTCCGTTCTCACAGCTTATTTTAAAAGTTCTTATTATCCATCACTTAATTATTAAAAAGTGTCTCCTCTGTTTTCATAAATTATCTATGTGTTAGAGAAATTGGCATATGGAAGAACATCTCCAAGAAAAGGGACATCTAAAGCCAATTATGCTAGCTGGAAAGCTTTCCTTCCTTCTTTCTTTCTTTCTTTCTTTCTTTCTTTCTTTCTTTCTTTCTTTCTTCCTAAGAATATAATTTAATTCTTGAATTATTCTCTACTAAAGCTTTAAGCGTTTAAGCATTTGTGTGTGTGTGTGTGTGTGTGTGTGTGTGTTTGCTTAGAGCTGCTGGGGATACAGAGAAAGGAAGAGTTAAAAGTGATAACATTTCCTAATTTGATATTTTTACCTTTTTCTTTTTTTGGGGAGGGGGTTTGGTTGAGGGCATTCTCAGTGTGTCCTTTATCTTAGCTTTTTTTTTAATTCTGAAAACAGGAGAAATACAGCAAAGAAGCAATCAACATAAGATGTTATTTGGAAATTACATTTTGAATAAGCTACTATTTGAATAATTACTATTGAATTAGCTAAACTCAATGAGAAAACAGAAGAAAAATAATAGCAGGTCTGGCTCATAGCTAATATTCAATACATTGTATCTGTAATAAATTATGTCATATCTGGCTGTGTAGAATACATGATACCATTGATGCATTTCACAATTCACTGTGCTGTCTATAATAAATAATGAACTGCATACACACATATATTTGTATAGGTAGATAGACTTGCTCTCCATCCTCTTAGCCTAGGAAAGTCTAGGAAATAAACTGGAAACAGATTAATAGAGAAAATGTATATGAATTTGTTATTTGCACAGACAAAAAAAAATGTAGTTAACTTAAGAGGCTGTAAGAGTAAAGAGTTTATATACTATCTTCATGGGGATGTTGGTGGGGGGATGAAACCCGAAACGCATCAAGGGTGAGTAAAAGAATCTTAGATCTGAGATGTAGTTTGTGTCACTTTGCCTAGGGATGTATATGTCTCTTTTGTATTACTATAATAAAATACCACAGTCTGGATAATTCATAAAGAAGAGAAGGTCATTTCTTACCATTCTAGAAACTGGAAAGTTTACCGTCAAGAAGCTGGCAGACTTGGTGTCTGGTGAAATCTCTCTCTGTGCTTCCAAGATGGCATCTCATGGTTCTGTTTTTATGTGGTTGAAGGGTAAGAAGGACTGATGTCATCACAGGGCAGAAAAGATGGAAGGAGACAGCTCTCTGTAGCCCATTTTATAAAGACACATAATTTTTTTTGAGAGATAAAAATCTCTTTGGACTTACTCGTCTCTGAAAGGCCCTTTCTCTTAATTTTACCACACTGACAACACCTGCGTTTTGAAGGGGGCCCATTCTCTAGTGTTGCCTTCTCTTCTCTCCTTCCAGAGTGGATAAACTCCCAGAGGGCCTGGAGACACTGAACTTAAGCAGAACAGACAGCAACCACTCCAGTCCTGGCTGTCCAGTCTTTCCAAGAACTTTCTGCTCAAAATAACCAACATGTTAAAGAGCCATATTTAGGCTGCGTGTCCGGAGCCCTCTTGTGTAATATGCGACGTAGTCAGATCTTCTCATGCCTTTCTAGACTCAGATCTGAGCCATTCAGTGACTTGTTGCTGAAGACACCAGGGAGTAGGCAGGCCAGGACTAGAAATATGTTCTCTAGCTTGTCAGACACAACAACCTAGAACTGCCCAGTGAGACAGAAACCCAAATAAAACAGAGCCAAAACCATTCCTCGGTTAGCTAATGGACTTCAGTGCGTATTGGAAGCTGCTGACCATGAAATGGCATTTATTCCTGTTCTCAATTTTCACACCCCTTTTCCCCAATATTCCTGCTATCAGCCATGCTTGTAACCTCACCTAGGGGAAGGCAGCTGCATTGACAAGATCGCACAGAGAATTTTGTGGTGGAAACGTAGAAGCATTGGGGAACCGGTTTTCTTTTTTTTTTTTTTTTTCTGTGAGAAGCTTTCATTAACTTGTTGTTTAAAGACAAGTGTTATTCCAAGCATCTGTTAGGGAGTTATTTTGAGACCTGTCAACAACAGTAAGAAAGACTACCCAGGAAGGGATTGCTGCACCGAGTTCCCGCGGCAAGGGGGGATGGGATGGCGCTCAGCTCTGAACACGAGGGAAAATGGGTATTTATTTTCAGATAAGGAACAAGGGAGGCGGAATGATTAGAAAACGCTGATACATTAAAGGGCTAACCTGACCCAACAAGACTCTGGCTGGAAAGAGGCCTAGATGATTAGTTCACACCCAGGGGATGCAGGATGGGAGGAAACCATTCAGATGTTAAAAGTGGGGGGTGTTTTGTAAATTAAGAAGCCTGCTAGGCTGGGGAGATGCTTAGTGGGTAAGAGACTTTGCTGTACATGCACAAAGACCTGTAGCCCTGGCACCAGTGTAAAAAGCTGGGCATGGCTCCATGTTACAATCCCAGGGTTCGGGGTGTGGACAGAGGTGGGCAGATACTGGATGCATGTGGCCAGTCAGTAAAGCCAAAGCCAAGATCTTTCAGGTTAGTGAAAGAAAGACAGTAGATATCACACACACACACACACACACACACAACAGAAGAGGAGAGAGAGAGAGAGAGGAGAGGAGAGAGAGAAGGGGGAGAGAGAGAGAGAGAGGGAGACTCTTGCTAAAATCGCCAGTCCCAACAAGAACCTTGTAGGTCGAGATTAACTGAGCACGCAGGAGCCAGAGTAGGTGTAATTATGGTCACAGTCTTTGTCATGTGGCCTTAGTTCATCTGCTGTTGCTGTATCTGACTGCCACAGACCAGTTAATTTAGAAAGAATAGAGGATTATTTGACTCACAGTTCAGGAGGCCAGGAAGTCCAAGAAAAGCATAAAGCTGGTGTCTGGTACAGTTGCCTTTTGCATCCTCACAAGATAACGAGTCATGGCACAAGAGCATGGGTCAACTCACAGACTTTCGATCTCTTCTTTTGAAGCCATTATTGCCACCAATGGGACTCCACCCCACATGGCCTTATCTGGTACTAAGTACCTCCCAAAGACTCACAACTTCAAATTCCATTAAACCTGTGAGTTTGGGTAGTAAGTGTCCTACGTATGAAATATGGGGGGGGGGGTACATTTAAATCATCCTTCTCCCTCTGTCAGCTTCACACATACACATACACACATACACACACACCCACACACACACACACACACACCTCTTGAACTAAAATATCACAGTTGGACATATAGATGATCTTAGCCATTTAGAGGGAAGTCCTTAGAGATCACACCCCCTCTGCCTTCTTTTACTAATTAAATAATATTGACAGGAGGGGTGTCTGGGGCGGGGGACTCCTAGACAGGGAAACTTGCCTCAGTCTCAGCATGTCAGCAGAGATGGGACAAATTCTAGGGTCTATCCCGGAGAAGGTAAGGACTAAACAAGGTTTGTATTCCTGTGAAGTAGTCTAGGAGCACAGGTAGGAAGAAGGAACATAACATAAACTTCTCACTCCTCAAGCTCATCAGATGTGGGCAATTCCTGAGCACTTCAGAAAGAGCAGAACACTGAAGTGGTGGAAATTTTCTGCTTGGGGGAGGGGGCAGAAGTTGTCTAAATTGACACGCTTTCCCTCGATTGCTTGCGGAAAAAACAATCACTTTTTGATGACCCAGCAGCCTTATGAGAAGTAATTTATAGAGACCATTCCAGAGGGGAGGAGAGAACCCCCCCCCCCAAAACCCAGCAGCACAGAACCGCACAAGGAAATATTGCTTTCGAAACAACAACAACAGAACAATAAACTTCTCCTGTGCTTTATATGTTGAAAAGGTTTGACTGTAAATCTTGGATCTGACAGTTATCCCGGATCCGTCAGAGAGGCAGCCTACAGATTCAACAAGGCGAGAGAAAAACACTAAATCATAATCGCCTCATAAAAGCCAAGCCTGTTTTTCTGAGCGCTTGAGAACTGGTATAGCCTTTCAAAATATCATAAATCTATTGTGCTCCTTCCTATTTTACTTAACAGCCAATTAATGTTAGTGTTTAAGAGAATTAAAGTCAGGGCTGAGAATGGGGTGAGAGCAGGGGGAAATGTCTTTAAACGAGGGCTAGTGTGTCGATGGAAACGCACAGGAGCCCTCATTACTGAGAGGTTCATTAAAATACTCTGCAGAGCCTGCCACCGCACACCCGTCGGTGTGATCTTGCCCTCATTAGCGTCCTGAAAAGGGAAAACATTTTGCAGCACGGTCTTCCGTTGGTTTTGATGTCGGACAGGGTGACATCAGAAAGGCTGGCTGAGGGTTGCTCTCCTTTCCTGGAGGTTCCCCCATGAGTGGAAGAATCGAGTTCCTGAAATGGCCAACAATACCATCTCATAGTGCAGTAACTTAGACTTTAAACAAGGCTGACACCAACACCACCGATACCATCACTAGAAGCCAACACAGTCATAGCCTTTGTCACACGTTCTCCAGTGAAGACAATGTAAGTCCCTACTTGTTCTTAGGGATTCACCTGTCACCTGTCATTCTTATACCCGGGTTTTTAATGCTGGTCTCTCTAAGTTCCAAGCAAAGGCTGAGGCAGCTGGGTATGGGGACTTCTGGCTGGAGGACAGCTGGGTGGGTGGGTGGGTGGACTGCTGGGTAGGGGGACTGCTAGGCGAAGGTACTGCTGAGTTGGGGAGGACTGCTGGGTGGGGGTATTGATGGGCAGAGCATAAATATAAATACAAAATGATACTGTTGGTTGCTGCCAAGTCTCAACTCAATATTCTGCATGGTGGTAACTGAAGATTTTAGATTAAAGACCTGGACTCTGTCTGGCCGCCCTGAGAGGATAGGCTTAGCCACCTGTCCCAGGATGCTGATTGCAAAACTGAGTATGACTGGGGAAGCAGCTCAGCCGATAACTCTGTTTCATTGCTACTACCACATAAACTGAGTGCTTCCACCAGCACCCGGGAGGTGCGAGCGTAACACCTAGCCTCCAGGCTGGACCAATGTTTATATGAGTCCTGTGTCACAAAGACATTTTGGGATCAGCTCTATTATTGTTAAAATTCAAGAGAATTCAGAATAAAAGGTTAAGGAGGCAAATGCAGAACCAAGGAGGGACAAGATGGAGTGAGTTAGGCCAGTGACAAGTGCCTTCCTTCGTGATCTTAGACATGCACACTCTTCAGGCCTCCATTCTTGGCACTAGAAAATGAAGATGTCATGGACCATTCTAAAATTGTGCAGAATGCTACTTTTATTGTATAGAAATTCCTCTGTAGTGAGACGATGCCTGTTTGTTAAGCCAGCAAGGGCATCTGGGCAAGTACGATCTATTAGGACAACTATGTAGTCATTAGAATAGACAACAACCAAACCAACCAAGCAAAAAGCCAATGTGGCCACATTAGGATGAGCTGACTAAACATGAGCCATGGTTCATGGTGCTTGTCAATGTAACCCTGAGCAAAGGCTTATGGGGTGGTGGTGGTAGGGAGGGGTCACAGAGAGCCCAACATGACTAAGTTGTGCTCTAACTGCAAGAATGATAAAATTCTTACCTTCATTTGTTCTGCATTATTTTAAAGGAAGGAAAAGCTGCATTGCAAATTTAACTAGAAACTAAAAGTAAGTTGCTAACACCATAGAGGAGAACAGGAAAGGAGCTCACATCTTCTGCATACTTTGGGGTTCAAGTTTAACAAACGGAAGTGAAAGCCAAACACTTAGCCAGTCATAGTAAATACACCCCTCTCTTCTGAACTTCACCCCATCTCTCCTTAGCAGACGTTAAGTTAAGCACACAATAAGTGGAAAAAACTCCAGTACAGTTATGAACATGCTTGCATTCTGGTTATAATGAGTAAGGGGTTGCATGTCCAGTACACAGAACTCAACGAATGATGCTACTATCCCCCACCTCCTTTGGAGAGCCTGGTTTATGGCTACACTTAGACAAAACTAGACAACTATACTCTGACCACCTCCTCCTCACCCAACATCCTTGGATGCCCTTGAAGGAGGCAAGATGCATAAAAGGAAAGAAGATCAGGAGAGAAGAGCATTTTGTCAACAATAGGATCTCGCTAATGAATACATTGGTAGCTAGTATTGCTGAGAAAACACATGTGCATCACCAGTTAACATTATGAATTATTGATACTGCTCCTTGTTAGGGACCAGGCAATATGAGGGGTTCTTTCATGTGTGACAGGGAGTAAAAAATCAGCAACAACTTAGGGCTTCTTCCCCTTAACATCTGCTTGAAAGATTCTATATAGCTCCTCGGTCCTCAAATCCTGCACAGTTGGGACAGAGGGCTCAAGGGTGAGGAAAAGATGAGGTGGGATGCCCAGAGGAGGAGAAAGTTTAGAGTTCTCCTGGTTTGCATTCTATTGCTGTGATAAAGACTATGACCAAAAGCAACTTGGAGAAGGAAGGGTTCACTTGGTCTCTACATCCTGATCACATTCCATCACTGAGGAAAGTCAGAGCAGGAACCTAGAAGCTAGAACTGAAGCAGGGACCACAGAGGAACTCTGCCTACTGGCTTCCTCCTAGGCTCATATTCAGTCAGCATTCTTATAGCTTCTGGGACCAGAGGTGGCACCGTCCGTCTCGAGCAGTACACATGAAAATGCACCACAGACTTGCCTACAGGCAAATCTGATGGGGGCATTTCCTCAACCGAGGTTCTCTCTTCCCAGATGTCTCTAGCTTGTGTCAAACTTACAAAAAAAAACCCAGGCAGCAGAATCAAATCAGGAGGGAGGGGAGGAAAGGACTGGGCTTAGGTGGAGGGCAGGAATGGGCAGTGAGCTGGGCCTTAAGTATTTAAGGAGTTTGGAAAAAGAGAGAAGATGTGGGTAGGTTGGGGACAGTCACCAGGAGAATGAGAAAAAACAAAATCCCAAGAGGATCATACCAGGAACAAAACTGCATGAGAAAAGAGAAATGTTTAACTATCCTGCAGCTGCTACTCTCTTTCCTTATTTTTGGTGCTTTCTTGATACTTTGGTGTTGTTCTATACTTCTCTCAGGGGAAGTCAACATCCCTCTCTAACCTGGGGTTACTCATCATCCTCTTTTGTACACGGATGGATAGCTATTGTTATCGTGTTAATAAGCCTTTCCACGGCTGTAACAAATACCCCAGAAAATAGCTTAGGGGAGACGGGAGGTTTATTTCAGCTCATGATCTAAGAGATTTCAGTGCACAGTCAGCTGTGTATATTACCTTTAAGCCTACAACAAAGTGGGGACATTGGGAGGAAGGGTGTGACAGGAGAAAGGCATTTACCCCTTCGAAGGCAGGAAGCAAAAATTGAGACAGAAATGAGATGGCAATAATAATCCAAGCACCCAAAGACACACCGTAGTGGCCACTTCTTCCAACCAGGCCCACATTTGAAAGTTGCCATCACTTCTCAACCAAGTATTCAAATTAGAAATCTACCCATAGATTAATCTTCTGATAAAGACACAGAGTATAGTCCAATCACCTCTCAATCATTGGACCCACCATCTGGAGACCAAGTCCTCAACGTACAAAATTTAGCAGAGCAATGTGATATCCCATCAAACTGTAATAGTCATCATTGATCAACTCAGTGTTTGAAACAATTTTGTAAAAAAAAAAAAAAAAAATCTATTAATAACTGTTGGGATTAACCAAGCCTATGTGGTAGGTCTCTCCAGTCTTAAGTAGAGATAAGGGGGCTTTTCGGTGACTTCTGTAAGTCAGTCCTTGTAAGTTGTTTGCCCAGCCTGAGTTATTTTAGACATAGCTGCTTTTGGCAGTGGGCATGTGACAGAAAAATCAACCAAAGCAGGCGAGCTGGACAGTAAGCACTCCGAGGGGCCAGCATTGCTACTTGCTGATTACCTTAGACTTCTGTAGGTGTGAAGCCTTGTGGGGGAAGCACAGAGGCCTGGATGTGTAGGACCAGGGTACTGCTAGTGATGCTTGTCTGCAAATTAAGCAGCTGGTCCCTAGAGTCCTGAGTCACCAGGATTCATTGCAAATGATCGATACCCACTCCGAGCTAAATCCTTGACCTTGCAATAGTGTCCCTTGCCAGCCACAGCTGTTTCCCAACAGATCAGTACACAGACTGTGAGAGCTGCAAACAGAAAGAACCCTGGTGAGAGCCTGAACCAGGGAGATGGCAGGAGCTGATCACTTCCTTCCTTTAGAAAGTAAAAGTGACAAGGGAAGGCTGAAGGCTTTTAGGGCATCGTGAAAAGTACTGTCTTCAAGTTTTACTGCTAAAGGCTACTTGTTCAGCCACTGGCCTTGTTGACAACCAATGAGCAGACCTTTTTGAGATTTTTAAATTTAACTTTCTCGTGATGTCATTTTTTGAGACTGATTAAATGAAAATCTTTGTTCGGGCATAAAGAACTCCTTCAATCTATAGGGTATTGATTACCCCCTGGTATGTTAAAATCAAAACAATCATCATCTTTCTTGGAACTTTCCTTTCTGTTTGTTCAAGATGGAAATAGCTCCTATCCCTGAGATCTGGAACTTCAATTAGAGACATGAAACATGAGCGTGGCACCTGAGCTCGAAGGACAAGAGACCTTGGAAGAGGAAGTAGGCAGTTAGTAGTGTCTTGTTCTAATGTTGTGGACACTGCTAAGGTACTGAGGGTAAGGCTGGAAACTCCTGTGTGCACCATGCCAGTCACGTTCATGTGGTGGTTATGGGTCTTACTGAAAACCCCAGTGGGATGGAGCTCCTGCCTCCGATTGCAAGCTACTCACATGTCCCACTGCCACCTGCTACAGAGTCCCTTGATGATAACAGAGGAGGGGTGACGTGAGGCCTGCTATTTGTGATAATCACTTGTGTCCAGAATTCTATTGTGTCTCAGATGACTATTACAACATATTATCTACATTATGAAGTTAGGCTGATAGCTTTTAAATTTTAATGTCCTGTCTGATTTCCACTCTACATTCATAGATTGTCACTATGGGGACAGATGGCTACTAGGCCTCTCTGATTGGACCAAAGAAGCATAGGAGGAGGGTGTGAAATGACACTTTAAACAGAGCCCTGGACAAGAGCCCTGCAGAGTGGTGGGCACACACAGAGATTATCCCAACCCTTACAGAAAATGACACCCTGCCTCTCTGCCATCCCTGTCTTGGTGTGTTGGTGAATCACCTTCAGCTTCCACCATACGGTAATGACTGATGTTTTTCATAGTGGTACCAGAGATGGCGAGTCCCTGGAATCCATCAGGGTACCTACCATCTCCTTCCTAGCTTCAGCACTTGATATGAGTCACTTCTAATCTTTATACGTCTACATTGCCCAGAGAATGTCGCAGATAAGAATGCCTCTCTCAATACCATGATCTTACCACACCACACCCTTCAGTGTACTTTCAAAGTTTTACCTTGCTCTGTCTTTCCTGTGGTGGCTAAGAGTGGCTCCTCTTAGCCAGGGGGCCTTCAGGTCCCCAAGTCTTGTCTTCTGCTTCCTCTTCTCCAGGATGAGTGATCAGATTCTCCTATAACGACCTGCAAACTTTGCTCTCCAACTTTCTTGTCACCCATTTGTTTCCTTCTATGGTCAGAAAACTGGGTCAATGTTTTTCAAGTCCCCTTTTAAAACACAGTGATCTCATTTTGCTATATACTTCTGATGAGTACAATGTGTCTCATAGACTCTAAATTCAACTTTAAAGTTGAATTTCAAATCATATTAGCTGCGGTCATTTGATACAAAACTGTATTAATTCAATCCACATTACTGCCCCCCAAAGCTAATATTTCTCTTCCTATAAAAATCATAGCTGGAAAAATTAAAAGATCTAATAAGTCAATTCTCAAACCTCCAACCATTAAGATGGAGAAACAGACGGAGTTCTGTAAAGTATTCAGATTCCATTGTTAGAGTGTATGCTCTTTCTTTCCCCGAGTGGCATAATAGGATTATGAAAGCAAGGCTAAACAAAAATGTTGGACTTAAGCCCTTAAATCACTGCCTTCGTCTTTATGACCTCAGACAAGTCATTTAACTCTCTCTGTGCTTTATTGTTTTATGATTTTGTATATGAACATACCCACACAACAGCATTCCTGAGTCGTGAGCACTTGGACCAACGCCTCACATGGTAGGAAGAATGCATGCTTTCATTAGAAGGCCGAGATACTCAGCCTCAAGAAATTGTTCTTAGGCTGGGACTTAGCCCCATCGGTAGAGTGCTTGCCGAGCATGCCAAAGCCCTGGGTTCCACTCCCGACTGCACATAAGCCAGATATGGTGGCACATGTCTGTAATTGTGGCATTCAGGAAGTAGAGGCAGGAGGGTCAGAAATTTAGGTTCCAGACTAGTCTAGGATATATGATATCCCCTACCATATTAAAAATAAACATAAAAAGGAAAGAAGGAAAAAGGAAGGAAGGAAGGAAGGAAGGAAGGAAAGAAGGAAAGAAGGAAGGAAGGAAAGAAGGAAAGAAGGAAGGAAGGAAAGAAGGAAAGAAGGAAAGAAGGAAGGAAGAACCTTTAGGCTTTATCTACAACCCCCTCTTCAATTTCTACTACCTTACAGAACTCAAGAAGGTGATCAATAGACACCAACATGTATTTGAGGTACCAAGTCTGTATTCCTCTTAGATTTTTATCCCTCATAACAGTCAAGCCTTTCTCACTGAGCAAAATCCATTATGGATGGCTTGCTTTTTCTTTACTACTCTCTCCCAAGGCTTCTCAACCCTCATTCAAATACACTTTAGTTCTTTGGATTTGTTCCACTGTAGCAGAATCTAACTGGCTTAGCCTTGCTCATTCTAGACCCTATGTACACATCCATAGCTGGATAAGGCATGGTGACAGTATAAACATGGATCGGTCAATTGTATGACAGAGCTTCTATTGAATGTGGTTTGCTCACATCGATTTCACTTTAGATTGCACAGGGAAATTTGTGTGTGCGCATGTGTGTGTGTGTGTGTGTGTGTGTATATATATATATGCATATATATCCACTGCTCTTTTTATAGAAATCGATTTCAGAAATAACACAAAAAATAGTTTGTGTCTAAGAAATCTCCAGAGGTCAGCAGTTCCAATGAGTGATAGGCAAAGTTTAAGAGTCTCTGAAATGTCACAAACAAATGTATTTGTGTAACCCCTTATGCTTGGGGAGTATAGCTCAAGACCTCCAGGGAATGCCTGAGACCATCCATAGTGCTGAATACTGTAATCCCATGCATGTTCTGTTTTAACTAAGCCATTATTATACACTGTGGTTCTGATGTTGGCAGTCTGGAATGTGATGGCAAAAGTAGCATGGATTTTGTTTTCTTTTTCATGATTTTCATGCAAATGATATTTGTTCTTCCCATAGATCTTAGCAGTTTCAGCATATGATTTTCCACGCCTTTTACTGAGAATGTTTACCTCTTGATTGGTAGGAAATGGCTTCTTTTTGGCATATCTGAATTGCCAGCATTACAATGCTTGCACTTTGGGAACATTAAATAAAATAAAGGCTACCAGAACATAAGCTCTTGGGCTATCACGGCAGAAAATTTGATGGTGAAACTGTCTGGTAACAGACAGAATGTGAATATTCTGATCACAGGGCGGAGTCACACTCCACAGAGGTCAGAGTGAGATGTGAAATATTTCACCGCACTACTCAGAAGTGTTCAATTTAGAACCAATGAATTGTTTCTAGAATTTTCCACTCGATATTTCTTTTTAAAGCTATACTTGATCACAGGTAACTGAAATTATAGAAAGTACCAGTTAGTTAAATAAATGAATGCCAGTGTAAGCCCCTGTTTTAGTCAGTATTCTATTGCTGTGAAGAGACACCATGACCAAGGCAACTCTTATAAGGAAAAGCATTTAATTGGGACTTGCTTACTGTTTCAGAGGTTGAGTCCATTGTCATCACAGTGGGGAAGCAAGGCAGTATGCAGGCAGACATGATGCTGGAGAAGCTGAGAGCTCTACATCCAGATCTGCAGGCAGCAGACGCTGGGCCTGGCTTGAGGTTTTGAAACTCCAAAGCTCCACCCCCTGTGACACACTTCCTCCAACAAGGCCACACCTTCTAATCCCTGTCAAGTAGTGCCCACCCCTTAATGACTAAGCATTCAGATTCATGATGGGGCCATTCCTAATCAAGTCACCACCCACTGTGATCCATTTTCCCAAAGCCCACAGAGTGGAAATGTCACCTATTTTACTCTCCACAGAATGACTGGTTACCCCGTGTCACCTGCCTTTGACAGTGCCTAACTGTATAGTGATTGCTGGTGGAAGTTTGTTGCCGAGGAAGCAGTTATCAGTTTCATTTTCTGTCAATGGCACGGCCAGCTTCCCAACAGTGTCTGTTGTATTGGCTCTGCCAAATCTTATGGAATGAGTATAGCATGTCCTCCATATAAGCTCATGGGTTTGAATATTTGGTCCCTTGCTGGTGGCTTTGTTTCAGGAGGCCATGGAGCCTTTAGGAGGTGGAACCTCATTGGATGAAGTGAGTCACTTGATGTTTTATAGTCAGGCCCCATTTCTTGTCTAATTTCTGCCTCCTATGCTGGAAGGAGGTGGGAGGTCCCAGTTATATGTCCTGCCACCATGGCGCTGTCAACTACAGTGCTTTCCCCACCATGAGGGACTGTATCCTCAGTCTCTAAACTGAAGTAAACCCTTCCTCCGTTACATTGATTCCACCCTCTCCCCAGGATATTTGGTTATGGCAACCAGGGAATTCACTAAGACAATAGAGCTGTATACATGGATAATAGATGTATCCATGGTTTTGATGTATGGCTGTCATCAACAATTTTTTTTTTTACCTTTTTCGGAACACCATTGACTGCAAGTCAGGACTGTAGAGCTACCTGGACTGTGAGTTACAGCCATAACAAACCAATCTGTAATAAAACAGAGGGTACTGTATGAATTGCCCTATCTCTGCAAGATGCAAGTTTAATGTAAAACACAACATCTAGGGCTAGGGTGTATTTTTCCTGTTTTATTTCTAGAACTGACTTTTTGCCTGCTTCCTGGAAAAGTCTACTTCAGTATCCCCGCAGCATTCATAATAATCTTTGTCACGATTGATTACAGCTAACCTGGTTGCCATGTGCTCTCCTGGGTTATTCTTTCAGGGACTGTCTTGGCCTGTAGAAGTTTCCATTGGTTTCGGAGGATCACTGAGTGATAACTTCCCTTCTGACTATGCTTGCCACCCTTTCTGGCTCTCCGCACTCTGTAGCATCCTGCTTCTGCACATGTTGATTGAATGATTGGTCCCTTTGTTCATCCAATGCTTACTGAGCCTCTGGCATAGGCTCTCTGCATTGCTGTGAACGGAAAGCATAAAAATGAGAATCGCACAAAGCCCGTCAGTGAATTTATAATTTAATGAACGAGATCAATGATAATTTAATGAAGTGAGAACAACTCCAAAACCTCTTTACTCTCTTTTCACTTGTTTGTTTTTGAGGTTGGATTTGACTCTGTAGTCCAGGCTAAGCTGATCTGAAGGCCTTCTCATGGCACTCTGGTTTTGGAGTCTTGAGGATGGGCACTACTCCCTTGTTCTCCCACACCCTCAGTATTCAGCAGACTGCTTATTATTGCTCACAAATTGAGGGTCGTTAATAGATTTCTAAAACGGGAGTAAGAGCCATCAAGGATAGATAAAGTTGGTGTCTGAAGCATCAAGAATGGACAAAGGTGAGGTCTGAAGCTTGCTCAGAGCGGTGCGGATCAGGCAGTAGCAAATGCGGAAGGAGAGGGAAGGGAATACGTTTCTCCATGTCTGTTACAGTTTGGAAAGAAAAATGTTCCCTACAGGCACTGCCGATGGTGATATGCCAGGAGGCTGTGGGGCACAGAATGAGGAGGTGAATCACCAGGGTATGGACCTTGAAGGTATAGCCTAATCCCCGTCCTCTGCTTCTTTCTTGCAGGAGGGAGTAGAGAGGGCCATAACGTCACCTGAGACACCTGAGATTCTAAACGCTTAAGTCTGCCCTGCCACCAGCAACCTGTGGTCTCTGGGGAAAGGGGCTTTAGATTATACAGCAAATATAACTGAAGTTAACTGAAAGGGGAAGTCCTTCTATATAGTTTTTGGGAGACCATCACCTAAACTGGGATGGGATTTGTTTGTAGCGCAGTTATTTGGGGTCACCTATGAACCTACACATAAATCCCCCACTTACGTTCCTGTAAGCCCAACTAACTCACTGGCTTACCAGGCTGAACTCAGATCATTTCTTTGGGCTGTTGTTGGTGCCCTTTCTGGGTGAAGAGATGTTTTGTTTAAGTGTTCCCAGGAAAAGTAACCCCAGTAAGTGGTTAAAACTTTGGAGTACAGACTATCTTGGCAAAGCTACTTTTTGCCAGTTATCTAGGGCAGATGGCCTTATTCCTCACTCCCTAGCTGCCCCTATTGCTGTTGTTAGGAGAGTTGCAGGAGAGAATGTTTGTGAAGGGTCAGGGACCAGGAGGTCCTCCTCCGTTTCTCTCTTTGATGCAGGGCTCCAGTCTAATGGATGAAGTACTGAAACTTCCAACTGGTCAGACTCCCTGCTTCCTGCGGGAGGGATGGCTTGATTCACAATGACTCCGCCTTCTGGCTCTTGGGTTTAATTTTCTGCAAATCCACTGAGTGGCTTACCATCCTTCCATCTGTTTCTCTTCTCCCTATACTACGGTTTCAGACGGATGTGTCCTGACCGACTGAACGGGATGCTTGTGTTATTGTTTCTTGTTCTTTTCAGTGCTTCAGAATGATTCTTGGGAAAAGGAGGAGGGAAGAAACCTCATCTAAACACTTGGTTATCAGGTAGACACGCCAATAAGTGCCACACATAAAAGGACACCTTACAATTCAAAAGGGGAAGCCAGATCTTTCCCTCCTCGGCCTCCTTCTTTCTTCCCATCGATACACTCAAGTACACAATAGCCCTCTTATTCCAGCACAGAGGCCTGCTTCCCTGCTATCTGAACATTCCTCTGGAATCTCCCACAGTCTTTGCTCCAAGCAGACAAGGCTAGACTCTGAGTGACTTGGAGGAATGCACCATGCAGAGTAGGAGGGAGGAGCATTCTGAGGAACCAGCTGCTCTTTGGAGGGTCATTTTGGAAAGTAGCAGATGCAATTACTGGGCCTCATTAGAAGGACTAACATACTGGTTGTGAAATTATATTTGGAAAACAATATCCACTCAGCTCTGAGGTGGTGAGAGAGTGAGAGAGGGTGGAAGAGGCAGGAGAGAAGGAGCCACTGGAACCCATCTGAACTGAGATTGCATCTACAAAGAGGTGATTTCAAGTTCCCAAGGAGCAAATCAACAACAGGCTACATGGAGACTTAAATCTTGATGCATTCACCAGTCTCTGAGAGACTTGCTCCAGCCCTGTAGAGAAGTGGGCTTGCTAAGGAGAGTTCTGTGACAAGTAGGGAACAAGGGAGAGACCTACTCTGCTTAGTGTGACTGCAGAGAAAGTTCAAATGTGCTGCTGACAACCAGGGTCTGCAACAAGTTTCTGGGATCCACCCTGAAAGTCTGACCCTAAGTTACATCGGAGCCCACTGCACCCTGGAAAGTTTTGTCCAATCACCCACCTGCTTGTGGATTTAGCAGGTTATTATCATGGTTTGCCTTTGTTCAGAACCAAAGGAACATCCCAGACAGGGCAAAATATTCCTGAGGCTAGAAAAAAAGAGGAAACAGGAAGTTGATGAGATGGACATATTCTGGGAGTTAACTTGAGAGAAACAGACCAATAACAAACTTATGTGTCCGACATCCGATAAGAGCCTTTGGATCTCTCAATTGGGTGATTGATTTTATAAGCCTTGTGTACAACCTCTTTAAAAAAGTATATTTTTATCAGGACTGCTGAGGGTGGCTTCCTTTTAAAGGACAGAACAAGAGGAACCCCAAACCAGAGGCTCTGCCTACAAGGAAGGAGGTAAAGAAAGAATTTAGCCTTTGTGTTGGTATTCATCCCAGGTAGTTCCTAGGTCCCTTGGAGTGGCAGCCCTCACCGCCTTTATTGACTTCTTCTTGCCTGGTTATTGACCTTTGGCTTTCCTATAAACTGTCATATGTAAAATTCAGGTGAATGTTATATATTCTATTTTTTAAAAGAGTGGAGTTTTACAGACTACCCCAGAGCCACCACTCTACATAACCACACGGCTGAGATAGGAACTCAGGTAACCCCTAGGTTATTAGACTCAATACAGGGTATTACATAAGAATGTGTCACCTACACCTGTAACTTGAGGAATGATTTACCTCAGATTTGGGGACCAGGTCATAGGGAAACAGGCCCCTGTTGTCTTTCTGGCTTTCTATCTTAGCTACAATCTCGGGCTCCACTCTCAAGGCCTATTGTGTCTGTGCACTTGCTTCTTGGAGTTCAGAACTTTCTCCTCTTGCAAGCAGCAGCCATGCTGTGTTGAGGGTTCATCTTATTGTAGCACTGCCTTGTTCAGGAAAGAGGAAGTCATCTGCACTTTACTCTGTGAAGACCCTCTTCCTGCATCCCCAGTAATGACAATTCTGGAAGATCACTCCTGTGTTGTATAACCAGCCATTCCACAAGGAAACCTGGGAATTTGAGTACAGCTTAGTGAAGAAGGAGGAATAATGCAGGTTAGATGACACACAAAGTCACCATCTAACTTGCTTTGTTCGGGCTGGAGAGCTGGCTCAGAGGTTAAGAACACTTGTTGATCGTGGTGAGGATCTGGGTTCAAGTCTCAGCAACCACATGGCAGCTCACAACCATCTGTAACTCCACTCCCAGATACTCTCTTCTGATCTCCTCGGGCACTAGGCACATGTGTGGTGCACATACATGCATGCAGACAAAACATTCATACATACAAAATAATAAAGAAATATTTAAAAATTAATTTCCTTTGTTTTAGGTGAAAGAAAGCATCTCTAGGGACCTTGTGATAGGTTGGGCACTTTAGTTCTATATGTGCATTGCTTTATTTAATATTATCATTCCCTTTGTCTGTCTTCCCCATTGGATTGTCAGTTCAGAGAGACCAAGGGCTGTTCCTTTGATTTTTTTATTTTATTTTTTAATTTATTTTGAACTTCATGAGAGTTTAAGTCCAGTACACATTATGTTGGATGAAGTATTGCCTTGCCTGTCTTACTCCCATTCTCTCCCAAGGACCTTCTGATGCCAGCCATGGGAATTCATGTTGCTTTCCTCCTCCTCCTCCACGTTCACAGCTGCTACATTTCATAAGTGATTCAGTGGGCTGCCCCCTACGCGGCCGAGAGAAGAATAAATTCCTGGATACTCCCACTTTGGTGGAAGTGCGTGGGAAGGGTGGAAAGAGGAAGCGTTATTACCTCAAGAAGCCTAATCCTACTCCTGAAATGGAATTCGGTCTTCTGTTCTCTGTAACCCCAGCTACAGTACGCACATAGGTGTTTGTATGTTTTAAAGCACGCATGTCCCCAGTGGTAGCTTATAGCTCAGCCTAATCCATAGTGGGTGTTTCTGAAGGAACGGAAGTGAATATTAACACCAGATCCAATTTTTAGATAGCTGCCTAAGAAGAAACGGAGGGGCAGAGTGGGAAGATAGATGAGTGGATGGGCGGACAGATGAATGGATGGTGGATGGGCAGACAGGTGGATGCATGGGTGGTGTATCTGAAGCGATCTATGCAGTTCTGCATATTCCGTGCTTGCTCTCTTCCTCTTGTTCTAATGACTCTGCCTCCCTGGGCAGAACTGATAGATGACAAGCAATGTAACAGAATCACCTTGGGAGACTTTCCAAAATACTAGGCACCTGATCCAAGCACAGATGGAGACTCTTGACTAGTCCATGACTGCTAGTTCCCAGGAAGGATGCTTTGAAAAAAAGCTTCTACTGTGATCATTCCCATATTCCAGGGTAAGAAAATCCCATATGCTGGCTTCCAGGGCAGATCTGTCTAGCGAAGGTTCCCTGTTGTAAACAGGGGTTAGGTAAGACAGTTGCTTCCTTTCTGAAAGACTTTGACCTCAGACCACCTAGGAAAAGAAATTGTTTTCTTGAAAGTGTGAGCAATAGAAATACCAGAGACCTGGAGTAGATGGTAATGGGTACAGGGCTTGGGAAATAGCTCAATCAGTACAGTGTTTGTCCTACAACTATAAGGACCCAAGTTCAAGTCTCAGGCTTCACTTAAAAACCTAGTTATTACCTTAAGCTTGAAACCCTAGCTCTAGGGAGGTGGAGACAAACAAATCCAGCCAGCCTGTGTAGTTTAATCCTTAAATTCAAGGCCAAGTTGGAGACCTAGTCTCAAAACAGCGTGGATGACTCCTGAGGAAGGATACCCAATGTTGATCTTTAACTTCCACATGCACGTGTGACCTATACATATATGAATGCATGTGTATGCATACACACATAAGAAAGTAATGCATACTTGATCTGAAGGACAATGAAGAGAGCGGGTGTTAAGTCACAGGGTTCATCAGACGCTGAAACCTCCGCTATAGCCTTCAACAAGGCAGTGCTTTATCTCAGTAGGGCCCAAATGTACAACCCACATATTGTCTCCTCACCCCCTACTCATCTGTGTATCCCTCATAACTGCCTGTCCCCTTGAATACACTGCATGTGTCCATCACTTGAAAGCTAAAGAAATTTTGAGAGCGAAATGGCTGGATTCATTAATTCAAAACTTCTCAAGCATTTTACCTATTTATTCCTTAAAAGTTGTGTTTTTATTGTGTGTACGTATATTATATAGTATAGTGTGTGTGTGTGTCTGACCATCTGTCTCTATGAGAGCACTTATTAACATGATACACATGTCAGATGATAGTATTGTAGGGTCAGTTGGGGAATTGAACTCTGGTCCTTAGGCTTGCACGACAAGAGTCTTTACCTACTGAACCATCATGCCAGCCTACCGTCTATTCTTCACCAGGAAGGTAGTTATGGATAAGATGCACTGTACTCTGATTGGCACAAAACTCGCACCCTAGTTAATAAAACAGCTACAAAGGAAAATGGGTCAGAGCTGTGACTTCAGATGGTGGAACATGCCATAGAAGAAAAGGATAGTGGATCAGACTGCCTCCGTGAGGAGGTGGCATTAAGGCTACCTTCCTGTGAGTGACACACCTACCATGCATGCTATAATTCTTAACCCTACAAGATCCCTTAGGGGCCATCTTTTAAATAGTTGCATTTGAGGGCCAGGAGAGATGGCCCGGAGATTAAGAGCATTTGTTGCCCTTGCATAGGATCTGGGTTCGATTCCCCGTGCTAGCATATTATCTCATAACTGTCTCAGTTCTGGGTATCTGGCACCCTTTTCTGACTTCTTTGGGGAACACACACAGAGAGAAAGAGAGAGAGAGAGAGAGAGAGAGAGAGAGAGAGAGAGAGAGAGAGAGAGGAAGAGAGAGAGAAGGTAATTACTTATACATATTTAAGAAAAACTACAGCTCTTTAACTACATTTTATCAGTCACTAATTGGGCAGATTCAGAAAGAATTTGACTTGCCCACAGTCACAGAGCCAGTTAGCAACAGTACATAAGTTCCCGGGTCTTCTTTATTAGCTGATCTAGCCACCACTTAAGCCCCACCCCCAACACCTAAGCCCCACCCCCACCACCTAAGCCCACCCCTAGGCCTCTTTGGATATCATGTATGGATAACAGTATGAATTATATCTCTTACTTTAAAGGGGAAATGGCTTGAAAGATGAGAGGAAGCAGGGACCGTGTAAAATTTCCCTTCCGGTGATTGGCAGCCTTTCATTTCTCTCGTCACTTCGGGCCAGTTACTCTCCTACCTGAAATGCCCATGGGTTGCAATACCAAGGCACAGGGTGGAGGACTAATCAAATGTTGCAAATTATAGGAGATTTCTGGATGCAGAAGCATCCGATGAACATGGTCTGACAGCTGTTCTGAATACCTTCCCTAGAGACTGCAGGGGAGGGAGAGGGAGAGGGAAGGAGGGAGCAGGAAGGAGGGAGCAGAGAGGGAGGAAAGGCCATTGCCCCAAATCAATTAGGAATAAACATAAGCTTCCTTCCGAATTAAAACCAGCAGACATTAAGGGCAGTTTCCCTTTAGGTCACCCTCAGTTGCTCCTGGTCTCCGACTGTTTGACATCCCCTTTCCCCTTTCTCTCTGTCTGGAGCTCTCTCCTCCCTCCACCACGCCCCCTCCCCATCCTTTCTCTTTTCTTCTCTCTCCCTCACACCATGTTACCATTATTGTCAGTAGAACGAGCTGCATGCATGCCAAATCAGGTCATTCACAAATATAGAACAAACGTCTGTCACTACAGATTTACCACTATGACGAAGGCTTGGCCCTTCTGTCTGTAAAAATTGTGCCCATTAGTGCTGCGACATCCCAGCTCCTAGAGCCTTTTAACCCTCTGTCTCAGCGTAGTGGAGGCCAGCATTCTTCTGATAAACATTGTTTGAGCATCTTTAATGGTTTCATTGCAATGACTCCGTGTGTGGGTGTAAGTCCAAGACACAATCAGCCTGATTTTGTACCCCCTTTCGCCAATGGCCAACGTTCAAAGCCACTTTCTGGGGTTTACTGCTTAACTGTAAATATTTGTTCTGGGCTGAAATCTGCCGGGGGTTATTTATCTAATACCAGGTAACTGACAATACTCAATTAAAGAGAATGAGTTGGAGTTGAGACACTCTCTCAGGAAAAAAAAAAAAAAAAAAAAAAAGAACTAACCAAACATTAAACTCTATTTACTTTGCCCAGAATTCTCTGTTGGACATTTTTAATTCATTGTGAATTTTTACCGTGACTCTCCTTTCAACCACACATTCAAATGCACTCAGTGGAAAACAGGAGAGAGAAGAGGAGGGGAGATAAATGATCGAGAGAAAGAAAAGAGTCAGCCTGAGATGAAACGTTGCTGCTGATTTATCTGATCTTCTTCTTGAATGGTTTGGTTCATTTCAAAAGTATAAAAGCCAAAGAGCAACCCTCTGAGCAAAGTAATTGTCGTTATAGGATATAATTATTATATATGTATAATATAGAGCATAGAATGTCCCCAATTGGAGTCTTTTTCTGGCCTTGTTAACTGTCACTGCAGAAGTCTACACAAAAATCCCCAAACAAAAAGCATAACCTAAAATCTAGATAATAGGGGTCTATTTTAGTGAATAGGCTGGACCTGCTTTCATAGCTAAGAATTTTTATTATTATTTGTGAGAGAAGGCAGTAGGAACTACCAACGTCGTTGCAGTGAGAAAATCAGATGCGCTATAATTGCTTCAAATAACAGAATCACCCCAGTGATTCTGCTTGTAAATGCCTTTTCCAGCTAATTAGGACACCGGAGTTATCTCCATCTCCGAGTTGTTGTTATTTTGTTCTTTACTTTGATCACGAGTTGGCTGTTTCAGCCATCATGCGAGGGTTGCGATTAGAATTTGTTACCATGTGATACTGGGGCGTGGCCTATGAGATCTGGGTTGAGAGTCTCGCAAACACTGAATCATGCAACACATTAGCACTTACATTCATGCATGTTTGCTCGTATGCTGATGACCTGGAAACGGGGGCTTACACTCCATATTTTTCCTTGTTGCTCCTGGCTTGTGTCTTCTGTGGTAGGAACACCACAAAGCAACACCTCCTTCTTCAGCCTGGAAGGGCGAGAGGAGCAGATGGGTGCAAACTCTGCTCGGAGGGGCAGACAGGGCGCGTGATGGAGAGGGAAAGAAACTACCTGGCATTGTACCTGCGCACTGCCTGCCATTTTGGCAGCCAGGCTGACTAGGGAACAGGAAAACTCAGGCTCAGAGGAGAAGGGGGTCTAACAGTGCTTCAGAGAGCAGTTCTCCCAAGGAAGTACATTCAAAGCAGCTGGTCCCTGCATCAGAGGATTTAAAATCTCAAATGCTGAGCCAGCACAACGGAACATCCTTGTTATCCCAGCACTTGAGAAGTGAAAAGTAGGAGAGTCATGAGTTCACAGACAGCCTGAGCTACAGAGAGCCCGATTCTGCGGTGGACAGGAGAAGGAGGCTCAATCCTGTTTCTCATGAAATTCGAGAGTTTATAAAATGTAGAAAATTATAAACATACCTTCTGGGATCTCAAAGACCAGGAGAGAAAGAGTTCCAGCCACCTTGTTGCATTAGTGGTGACATAATCACATTTAAATTACACATGTTCATATTTTTATGCAATGTGGTTCCTAACTACATACCGATAGCTTTATCTTATGCTCATGGAAAAGAAGCAGAGATGTGTTCCAACAATGGAAATAAATGATTGTGTTGGTTCCATGGAAAAACTGTGCAGTGCCTGGGGAGCAAAGATGGAAGGATTGTAAATTTGAGGCAGCCACGGGCTTCATATCTTAATACAGACGAACAAACAATAACAAAGAAAGTCGTGTTGGACATGCAAGGTACACACACTGTTTTTTGTAGGTGACATAAGGAATCTTGTTTTCTGGAGTCAGTCTGTTGTTCTTGGTCAATCTACAGGAAGGAAGACCATGTTTATACAGATGCCAGCTCCCTCCACCCCATTTCCATCCTGTGCATGCCTTTTTTTTCTTGACAGAGAACTTTCCTCATGTCAAGAGCAGGACAGTAGAGTTGACGTGGCAGTGACCTCACTGAAGGACAATCTGGTGAATGAACTGCTTGCTGGTAGGAGTTTTCCACCTAAACAAATTGTGTGGAATTTAGGGTTTATGGGTTTTAGTGCGACATGACAGCCCGGTCTAGAAGCGGTAACCCAGCTTGGAGACTTCCTAAGCATGGAAGAGACCTTGCTTTGTCTTAGATATAAGGCATGCCAACTCGAGAGTTTGTTCCTCTTCTGGTAAAACCTTCAGTCCTAACATGGGGTTTCTGACTCTAAGACAATTCCAGGTACTTTCCAACAGCCCATCTCCTAATATTTATAACGTAGGGACACAGAAACTAATGTTATGGATACTGTTTTCCTCTTTACCAATTCTCACCTCTTCTTCTAATTCAATGGTTGTGAGGTTGTAAGAGGAAAAAAAATCTGTTTGTCTTTTTCTGTTTTGCAGAATTATGGAGGAGAAAAATCTAAGTATAGAAGGACATTTGAAGAAAATGATAGACAAGGGATGGGGGGAAGAGGGGGGAGGTACCAGGACGCAGCATCACTGGGTCAGCGAGGAAGGAAGCCTGCAGGAAAACCTTTACTTACAAACTAAATTTAGAATAAGGTTCCCATTGTTTGTCTTAAAGTGGCCAGGGTTCATGAGGTCTTGCTTTGACCCCAGGGGCCTTGTTCCTCTATTCTAGGCCAGCTCTGAGTAGGAGGAAGCCATATATCTCCTAAGAATATTTCTGTCTTGTGCTTAAGTTAGTCACATTAAGAGAGGGAAATGAGATCATGTGAACTTTCCCTGAACAACTTGATGGGAGTGTCCTGGCTGATACAAAGGATTCCTTGTAAAGCACGCTTATGTTAGGGAGAGTCAAGTTTATCCCACTGACTGTCCTACACATCACCAACTCCAGGGAGGGCAAAGAGCATCCTAGAACAGCGACTCCAGAACAGACGTGGCTGCACATGCAGGTGACCAACATACATGGTAGAAAGGTTCCAAATTAACAGCAAGTGAAGCTACGTACAGAATCTTTTAATGACTGAGTTGGGTCTGGTGCTGGCTTCTCCATTATTTCAATTCTCACATAAGAAATGATTGGTAGGCTAATGCGTCAGGCTGGCTAGGAGGTTTCCTGGGTATCGGTACTTGTCATCAAGCCTGAGTTTGATTTTTGGGACTTCCATGATGGAGAGAGAGAACTAACTAACTCCTGCAACCTGTTTTCTGACTTCTCCATAAACATTCTGCACTCATGTATACCCCCTCATCCCCAAGTAGTTGTTTTAAACCTTAAAAATATGAGAAATACGAATTGGCCTCAAACAGGGATCAAAGAAAGAGACGGCTACTTTTATTTTTCCTCTGTACTCCAGAGATACTTTTAGCATCTTTCATTGGTGAGGATCCTTTTCTCTGTGGTCAGGCAGCATGGCGGTGATCTAGACTGAAAAGGAGAGGGAATGTTCTTATAAAAAAAAAAAAAGGAACTTTAGATAGGGTACATGATCACAACCTCCCCGGCCCTTCCTTCAGAGAGCCACCAGCTTTAGTTTCCTGTGCAAGGACTGGTGCTGGGACACTGTGCCACTACAAATTACAAATAATGACTTGGCAAAAGACATCAGAACTCCCTTGGAGTTAGCAAAATGAAAGGGAGGGGGGACTACCTGTCTTAATAGAAATGTCTCCACAATACTTGCTTTGACACTTATACTCATATAATTTTTACTTTCTCAATTAGAAAATAACGATTCCAAGTGACCCAAGAAAGAAGGGCTGTTGAGCTCTTGAGAGGATACAGAAGTATGTTGTGCTTAAACAAACTTGAGCAAAACCAGACTGTTTGTGAAAAGGCCAGGATACCACAGAGTGTCTGTGTAAACTCTACACTGACTTGGAAGAAAGCAGACTTAAAAACAAACAAAAACAAGACCCTCAACAATTTAAGTATTGCTTGCTAGCTGATTGAGAAACAGCAGTGAGCGCCCAACCACACACAGAATAGACTCAAGTCACACAGAGATATAGAATCCACAAGCACACACAGAATAGTCTCCAATCACATGTGATTGCCATTGTATGATGCCCCCTGTATGATGTCCCCTCTGTGACAGTCACTGTGCGATGAACACACTGTGAATGTCAAGTTCAAGGACAGCTTTCCTGAGTTAGATATCTGGAATACAGACAAGTCTGGTGGCTTGTACACCGTTTATATAACTAGTCCGTGCCCCAACTCATCTTTGGGAACTTGTTTCCAGTCTTTGCAGAATTCCCAAGCCTCTGTTTTGTGTCCTAGAATTACCTTGTTCTTTCCAACACAATGGCAGCCTTAAAAGGTGTTTTATGGTTATAGTCAGCTTTACTGTTTGTTTGTTTTTTTTAACAAACAATTCATTGGCATCGTTGAGTTGTCTCTCCTCTTGTGTGCTATACAATACTCAGTGTCTAGAACAAATCATTTTGTAAGACATTTCACAAGTGTTTATGTATAAAGGATGAATGGGCTTCTCTGAACCATTGGTGAGTGGGGCCTTGATTCTTGCTATACACCTGAAGACCTGCATTTCTGAAATTTGTATGTGAAACAGCTGAGCATACAGAAGGTACAGTAAATGTTGGGAGGCTGTTGCATCTATCTATGGTCACGAGAATTAGTTACTAAGATCCTTGTAAGGCATGAAAGTGGAAAGAGATGCTTGGGAGACCTGTCTAAGGCCTCCAGGTTCTGGTGCTTGCAATGGGAGTGCATTAGCCGGAGGTATACGCTTTTTTTTTTTGAGACAGGGTTTCTCTGTGTAGTCCTGGCTGTCCGGGAACTCTCTCTGTAGACCAAGCTGACCTCAAACTCAGAAATCCACTTGCCTCTGCCTCCCAAGTGCTGGGATTAAAGGCGTGCGCCACCACTGCCTGGTCAGGTACACGCTTTATAGCTTTATAGCTTTGTTTGATTTTGGAGTCAAATTTTGATGCTTGCAATAATAGATCCCATGAGCCAAATAATCCTTTGAATCAGTTTCTTTCCTTGTTTCTGTGACAAAATAAGTAACGCAAGCAATCTAAAGTAAGAGTGATTTGTTTGGGCTCAGGGTCTCAAAAGGTGCAGTCCATCACGGGAGGGAAGAGTTCTCAGGATGGATCCATTGGGGCAGACACATGTGGCACGATTCTTCACAGGGCAGATGGACCAGAAAGCAGACAGCAGGAGTAGATGCAGGTCCAGGCTGTGACACTCAAGCTTGTTCCCACTGAGCCACCTCCATCAGCCAGGGCCTACCATCCCAAAGCTTCTACAACCTCTTGTAAGACCAGCAGCATCTGAGGACTAGGAGTCTAAACTTACCAACGTATGGAGGACATTTTAGATCTACACCATATTATAGCCCATTACCTGACATTATATGGCCTGTCAGAATAATTTTTTTTAATGGTTGGGGAATAAACAAAGCCTGCAGCTTGTGACACATACATGTTTTCTAATATCTATATTTATATCTTAATGCCCACAAGTAACATTGTGTCAAAGCGCCGTCACAGCACGATGCGTGTGGCGTGTGGCGTGTGGCGTGTGGCATGTGGCATGTGGCTGTCTTTGAGTCGTATTGGCAGAGTCAGGCAGTCACAGTATAAACCACGAGGCCTGCCAGGCAAGGACAACATTTGCTATTAGCTCTTTAGAGAAAAAGCTTTCTGAATTCTAAAAAAGTCCAACTTTATTTTTAAATTCTTCTTGGGTTCTTAAGTAAATGTGAGTATTTACTAAAGTGCATGGATTCTTTTAAACAGAAAATTGTGATACAATCTATTGGCAAATGAACCATCAATTCTTTTAAAATAGAATATAGACTCAATTATTACTCAAATCAGAAAAAAATGCAAAAACATTTGTTTGGAGGTTAAAATTTATTAGACTAGAAACAGACAAGTGATGTAAACAAAATCTAATCGTTCTGTTCACTAAAGAAATGCAAGTTAAAACTGTAACTGGGGCAGACAAGATAGTTCAGCATGGAAAGTACTTGTCATCAAACCTAAGCACACGAGGTTAATCCCTCCCTGGTACCCACATGGTAGAAGGAGAGAATCAATTCCTGCAGGCCTTGTTCTAACCTCTACATATGAACTGTGACACACACTGCTCTTCCCACAACAATAGAGAATAAATAAAGGTAAGTAAGAAGATAAAAATCCACAGCACTTTCACACTTTAGAGTTCTCAGAAAAATTTAGAAGTCTGATAATACAAAGCATCGTGAGTTGTTTGGACAACACAGATGAGCAAAATTTCATCAGAGAACAAGACAAACTTATAATAAAACAGCAAATGTGTTGTATGAAAACCTTACGGATTCCACTCCTGGCTTGTTGTCCATGGTAAATGTGGTGGTTTGAATGAAAATGGCCAAATAGTCTCAAATACTTGGTCTCCATTTGGTGCAACTGTCTCAAAAAATTCGGAGGTTTACCTTGTTGGAAGACATATGTCACTGGGGAATGGCTTTGAGGTTTCAAAAGATGCATGGCATTCTAGTCTCTCTCCTCTCTCTCTCTCTCTCTCTCTCTCTCTCTCTCTCTCTCTCTCTCTTTCTCTCTCTGAGTGTCTGTTTGTCTCTGTCTCTCTCTCCTCTCTCTCTCTCTGCTATGTCTCAAGATGTAAGCTCTCAGCTGACGCTCCAGCACCACGCCTTCCCGACCACTGCTGTGCTCTCTGTCATGACAGTCATGGACTCTAATCCTCCGAAACTGTAAGGCATAAATAAGCACTTTTAAAAATAAGTTGACTCAGTCATGGTGTCTTATCACAGCAATAGACATAACTAAGAGAGTGGAGAAATTGAAGTGCCTATGCAGAAATGTAAAGGTAGAGATGTTACAAGCAAACACACTGAATTATATGTCTGGCTCTTTTGTGGCTAATTCTAGTCACTGGGCAGAAGTGAGTCATATCATGGAACATATATACAGTGGATATGAGGTCTTTCCAAGTTATAGCTGAAGTTACACTGGGATCTAGAAGCTATTTCAAATAATGGTATTACCTATCAAAGCTTACTATTGTCCTACAAGTTCTTGTTATTATACTGTCAAATGCTGCATATCAGAGAATTAACCATGCTTAGAAGGGAATTTATAGCATAATTGCATATATTAGGGAAGAAGAAAAGCTGAAAAAAATCAATAACCTTTGAATATTAGATTGAGATCCTAGAAGCAGACCTTGAACCATTCAAGGGCAAGTAGTTTATTAGGAACGAACTAATTAGCTCATACTGATACAACAAAGTACTACAGACTGGGTGCATTAAACAGCGGAAATGATCGTTCTCACAGGTCTGGAGGCTACAACCTGAGATCAGAAGGAATGGTTTCTACTGAGCCTTTCTCTGCACCTTACAGATGACTGTCTTCCCACGAGTCTTCCCACCATGTCTTCCCACCACCACATATTCTCACTGCATCTTCCCACCAGTTCACTCTGGGCTTCCCTGTGTCCTTATCTCTCCCAGAGAAGCACACCAATCAGATTGAGTGACAGCCCACACCCATGATGTTATTTAAACCTGATTGCCCCTTTAAAGATTCTGGAGCTCAATGCAGTCCTACGATGGTACAAGGGTTAACGATTCCAACCTGAGAATTTTGAGAGACGTGGTTGTTGAATTTGGGGAGTCCACAATTCAGTCGACCACAAGGAGGTAGAATCTTAGGGAGAGACAGGTGGAGAGGAGAGGTGTGTCATGAGGCAGCTGTTGTAGCAGGTAGCTGGAGCCTTGTTGTCACTGAGTCCCAAGCAAAACTCTAGAAACATGTGCAGAACATACTTCAGAGTGATCCCAGCCAGCCAAGGAGCCAGGATCTTAAATCCTATGGTCCATGGCTCAATAGGAACTGGGGGAAAACCTCCTTGTTCTAGATTCATGGCTTGTTTCCATTTTCAATCTCCTCACAAGAATTGACTTGAGTCCCATGAGAACTACGCTGCTTCTTTCTGAGGGCCCCTTCCGGCGCCTTCTCATTGGCTCTATCTCATCAAGACTGTTATCTTTTACATGGCCACACTGAGGACTACATTTTCAACACAGGAGCCTCTGAGAGATAAGATGCATCCAACCAGTAGCATTTGCTGAAGTTTTATCAAATAGGCAGAACATTTCTAACAAACAAGGCTAGTACCATGCACCAAAAGTTAGTTTCAGTGAATAAGTCAGAACTAAGTTTAATACAGAAGAGACTCTTCCTAGTTTGTTATGTAGACATGATGGCAAACCTCCTGCTGAATGCATGTGTCTATACTGATGCTTAGTGTTGCTTCCAGCCTTTATTGAAAAAGCCTCTTTTGCAGGGGGTGGTAATAATAAACGTGGACACTCATAAGTGGTCAAAATGCTGATAGCGGTGTGGAGTTTCTCAGCTCTAAAGAGGATGTCTATATCACTCCAGGCAAGGCTCGAAGAATATAATGCAAGAAACATGTAAGAGCCGAGGTTGGGGAGGAGAACTGTGAAGTAGCATCTTCTGGACACGTGACACGGCTATTGTGGGCATGAAACCACTGATGCTGTCGTTGTAACTGCATCAGACAGGATACATCATCCTTGCATCTTGCAAAGGAGGGCTTGTGAGGTCCTACCTTTCAGTGGGGGATTATGGGCCATTAGGGGGTTCTGGGAATAGGAGCATCCTTTTCTTCAGTGATGTAGCTACTGATAAGTTTGTCCACATTCTTATAAGGAAGGCCCCACTCATGTTCATGCGTGATTAAACTCAGTGAGGCAATAACAGGAAGAGGACATACATCAACATGGGGTCGGGGACAAAGAAGGATCTCGGCAGGAAAAAGAGGTAATAGTGAAAATGCCCCAAACTCAGTATAGGTGTATGTGTTTGTGTATGTGTATGTGTGTATGGTGTATAGAAGGGCCAAAGAATTTTTTTTTAAATATTTAAAGTTAAGGGAGATTGCCCTGTTAAAAGGATTACCATACTTATCCTACTAATCACCAACTTAGAGGGTCCAACTTGAATTATAAAACTTAAACTATAAAAACTGAGCTAAAGCAAGAGTCGTGGCCTCTCAGCCAGTTCCCAGAATCAATCCAGCTCACAGATTGAGAGCTCTCTGAATGATAGAGAAGCCGGTCCCCTTGAGGAAAGATCGTGGTACATTGCCAAAGATTGATGTTGTTAATCTTCCTCCCAGCCTCCCCCAAAGGGATGCTAACCTTCCACTCGGGTTAAGTGTACATTGAAGAAAATGAAATAATCAGATCTCGTGGATACTGCTGGACACTGGATCTGAACCAAATCTGAATCTAGAGAACCCAGTTGGAACGGAGGCTTATGGAAGTAACATATGGATTAGTTAATAATGTTTTATTTCAGTTTTGTCTCACAGTGGCTCAATGGCTCTCTGGACCCATCCCAGTAATTATTTCTGCAGGTCTAAAATGCATAATTGGAATAGACCTAGTCGGCAGCTGGCAGAATCCCCACATTGATTCACTAATCTTAAAATGTGGGCCACTATAATGAGGAAGATCAAGAGACAGCCACTAGAACTTCCCTGGCCTTGGAAAAGAAATCAAAAGCAATGGCACATCTGTGTGGGGATTTCAGAGATTAGCGCGAACATCGGACTTTAAAAGTGCAGGAGTGATGATTTCCACCAGATTCCCACAAACCTTGCCCGCTGACACCGTGCAGACAGCAGCTAGATCTAGAGAATGACCCTGGATTATCAGAAGCATGACCAGGAGACGGCTGTTGCTGCAGCTGCTGCACACCTGATGCAGCTTTCCTGCTTGAACAAATGAACACATCTTGTATTTAGCGCACAACGATCACTGTGGCCAATCCACTTTTCTTTGTATCAGTAAGGACCATCAGAAGCTGCTTGCAATACACCTTTGCTGTCTTGTCTCTGAGATGTCCAACCCTCCAGCACTTTGTAAGTTGTTTCACGAGGATCTCAATGGTCTTTTTCTTCCCAATGATCACAGTAATCCACAACATTGATGATATTATTCTGATTGGACCGAATGAGTCAGAAACACAACACAATTCAACACAACACAACACCCAGTTAACCAGCTACTTTACACTCATTCTTAAGATTTGTATGTCAGGGATGATAAAATTTCAGAGGTCTTCTACCTCAGTGAAATTCCTAGGGATTCAGCTCACACATTCTTTCTAAAGAAGGCCCAGTCACAGCACCAGCAAGGCAGCAATACCGTGCAGGACTGGAGCTAGGTTTTACAGAAGCCTGCACTTGCTCTCAATTGGCATTTGTGTGTAGTACTGCTTCTTCCATAGGCAGCATTCATGGGCCCAGGAATGGAGGATATGTAGACTTAGGGATCCACTAACAAATGTTGTTTCCTGTTCCCATGAGTTATGCTGTACTGGCTCAGAAATCTCAATTTCAAAGGGACAAATACTTGTACCAGGAGACAAAATTGTCATTGTGCTGAATTGACAGTTAAGATTTCCACCCAGCCACTCTGGACTCCTTGTGCTACTGAATCAGTTGGCGAAGGAGCTCTTGTGCTGTCTAGAATGACTAACCCCAACTCTCAAGGAGGGAAGATGGGGACCTCCTAGTTCATAGCAGAGGTAAGGCAAAGTGTGTCTGGACATGAGAGATTTCTTAGGGTGCCTTTTGATATTAGCAGGCAGTGTGACTGAAGTCAATGAAGAACTAATAACCACCCATGCCTCAGACCCTCCATGAAGGAAGGCTTGCATCATACCACTGAGTAAAGAAATGTCATCAGTTTAGGTTCTCGCTGAAGGCAGAGGGAATAAAGTCACAAAACACAGCTACATTTGTATAACCAGTTACAGAAATGAGGGTTATAATTGCCCTAAATATTCCTTACTTTGTTGTTGATGTTGTTGTGTGTGGTGGTGGTGGTGGTAGTGTGTGCCTATGTATGCACAATACTGTTTCTTTGATCAGGATTTCAAATTCTGGTTCAGAGATCTCACTTTAGAAGGAAGAGTGAAAAGTGTCTTCCACCGCTACCACAGTCCTTCACATACCTCCCTACGTCCAGGCCACTCTGATCTTCCTTTAGTAGAGGGCAAAAATATACTTTCTTATAATTGAATATTAACCTGATGATAAGCAAGGAGAAATTATGTGTAAAAAAAAGGCCTGAGAAAATGGTCCAGTCTACAAATTAATAAAACATAAACTTTCAAATATTAATGCTTTTAATTAGCATATAAAATAATGGGTTCCATTGTGACATTTCTATACATGTATATCACTGTACTTTCCTCATACCTCATGTACATTTTTAAATATGTTTCAGAGAATAGAAATTTGCTTTCTTGAATTTCTGAAGGCTGAAAGTCTGAAACTGAGGATTCTGAGGGTTCTTTCCAGATGAGTGAGGAAAGACTCTTTCCCTGTGTTGTCCTCACTTCTGGTGGCTCCTGGAGATACCCAATGGACCTTGCCTGTGTCATATCCGTCTCAATTTTGCCTTCCCACTTAATAAGCTTTCCTTAACCAGCTCACAAGCCCTTCTTTATAACCTACAGTCATTGGCAGGAGGGCTTAGCACAATTCAGTATGACTTTGTCACACCTTTGTCTAGATTCAGGCACAGTTGTGTGGCATGATATTGCTCTCATGCAGGTGCAGCAAGGCTTAGCTTGGCTCTGTCTGGGCCTGGATGTTCAGTATTCATATCCAGTGGGAGAACAGCTCAGGCTAGCTGTGTAAGCCGGACTAGCTCTTAGATATCAAGGGCTACTCTGTGGCTACTTTGTTATTTCATGCTATTTAGCCCGAACAGCTTAGACATCAGTTACTAGACTGCCACAGCAAAAGGCTGCAGACTGGGTAGCTTCCGAAACGGGAATTAACTAATTAATAATATGTATATTTTTGAGATGTGGTCTCATATCATAGTCCACACTCATAATCTCATGAGCCTCCTGCTGTAGCTTTCTGAACCCTGAGATTACAAGCAAGCACTATTACTTCCAGCCCTAATATTCATTTTTTTTTTTTTTTTTTTGAGGGATCGGCAGATTCTATTTCTTCCGAGGTCTCTCCTGTTGGTTGCAGACGTTGGCATTCTCTCTGTGTTTCATGTGGCCATGGAGGAAGAGGAGTTCTATAGTGACTCCTTTTCTAAGGATTTCTCCTGGCCTTATCCTTAAGACCTACCCTCCCTTAATCACCTCTTTAGCAACCTTCCCTCCAAATACAGTCTTACTGAGAGTTAAGACTCCAACCTAAGAACTTTTAAGGCTCGGGAGGAGAGCTCAGCAGGGAAAAGGTAAGTAGTTGTGAGAGAGAGGCTGGCCGGGGCGGGATGGCATAATTTGATCCCTGCAACCTACATAAAAGCAGGAAGTGTGATGACCACCTGTAAACCCAGCATTCTATAGCAAGGTCGGAGGCAGAGACAGGAGAATACTAGGAAGCTTATGGGCTAGCTGTCCTGGCATGAGTGGCACGGAAACAGAAATGAGAAACCTTACTGAGCAAAACGGGAAGACAGAAAAGACTCACAAACATTGTCCTCTGACCTCTAGGTATGCTCTGTGATTGTATGTCTGTCTGCCTACACACTCTCTCACACACACAGACAAATAATTAAGGGTGCTTCCACAGTGTAGTGGTCCTCACCTCATCTAACAAACGGAAGCAAAAGCAACAAAACTCAGTCTGCAACACTGCATCCCAGTTTTTCTAGACGCTTCCACAGAATAGAAGTGATTTACACGCAGATGGCTGTATTAGAAAGGGAAACTATCTAACTCAAGCAGTGGTAGGGTGGCTCTGTTGGTGACTATTGTTTTTATTTTCATGTTGCTATAATGTTGCTGCTAGGTGCAAATACCTGTGGGGAAGCTGATAAACCCACTCGAACTTGTTCCCTCCTTGGTGAACAAGTTAGTTAAAGTTGGCATGAGGTCCAGCAGCACGTTCTGGGGCTTATAGGCAGAAACCATCAAAGAAAGGACTAGCAGGGTGCTAGAGGGCAGAAAAGGGTCTCACAGAAGAACACAGTGTGGCAACAGTCAGACAAGGTGGCTAGAGGAAACAGAGAAACATTTTTGGCTGTTGGCCCACTGTGTCACTCGGACAACCAAACTGCTACCAGACTTCTGCTGCAGGTGCATGGCAACCTCTTTGGTGACGTGGCCACAATACCTCGTAAGATGGGAAAAGAGAAGAATCTCTCTCCGGTGAGCCTTGCCTCCAACCCCCATAAGACTCGCTCCTCTAAAACAACTATCTCCTAAGTTCTCATCTGTGACCAAAGCACCCGGGAGGCTGAGGCAGGAGTACCTCAAGTTTGAGGATAGCCTAGGCTACAAAGTGAGAGTTTCAGAGCAGCCTGAGACCTTGTCGGGAAAAAAAGAAGTAAACGAGCAAACAAACAAACAAACAACAAACAAAGCAGCCATTCACCTAAGGAAGAAGCAAATGAACTTGAAATCTTTCTGTTTTATTCTTACGTATGTGTCCTCAGCAGAAAAGACTGGTTATGTAAACTATACACTTGAAAATATGCCGAGGGGCCCTAAGCATGTGGACTATAGCTCGATTTACGAAAGATCACTATGGAAGATAGCATGGTGTAACTGACATCCTCAAAGCAGAGTCTAGTGTTGGCACCAGGACCAAATCTATTTATAAAGATTCCAATGTCCCAGAACTACTGGTATGCCCGGAATCAGCACAGCCTCCTAATCCTGAGAGCATCACCCCATCCTGCCCTACTTCTTCACACGGGGTCCTCGGGAGGTTAAGAGAGTTTATTTTGAAATGAAATGACAACTGGAAAAAGCTTTCGTTTTCATATGGGAAAACTCCTCATAAAGCCTTGCTTTCTCCCGGTGAGTGTTCATCACGGCCGCCTGGAATGCTTTCTGCAGCCAAGTTCTAGTTGATCTTATAAATCTTTCCTTGATCTGGAATTTTCCCCTCCGCACATTTGTTCTGCTTAAACCTTTCGGCACATTTGTTAACTTGAGTGACATCTGAAAAAAAAATCGCCACCCCATTAACTTGAAGTCATCCAATCTGCGGGATGCACACGGTGCCTTTAATGGGGATGGCTTAGTTCCCTTCCAGATGTTCCTTTTCAGCAGACATCATTGTGTTTTAAAACTTTGGATAATTATAGCTCTGTAAACCTAGAGTACAGATTTGTTGGCTCCAGCCAGCCCCTGCTCCTTATGTAATAGCTTCATTGTTTAGTAATCGCTCTATTCACAAAGCGAAGGGATCCGTGTCAGCAAAGACATCTATTCAAAGCACCTTCCCTGGGCTGGATAGACAGTAGCAAAGGCAGTGAACCAAGCAAACGAAAACATCCACGGGGACTCAGCCACACATTTGACCAGGGATGTTTCTCCCCTTAACTCAAGCCAACCATTCTTCAGAAAATTCATCTTTTCTTGACAAATCCGCTTCCCAGCAACGTTTCTTTTGTGGGTGAAGCCCCTGCTAAAGCAGGCAACCCCAGTTGGTGGGCGGGCCTGGCGTGGGGTGTGGGAAATGCAGTAAACACCACAGCTGGGCCTGAGATTGGATGCAGAGCCCGGGGAGTGGTCCATCTGTGCCCTCTCTGAAGAGGAAGGAAGGAAGGAGAAATGTCCCTAAGCTACAAAGTCCAGAATAATCTCTGTGGGGACTGTGAAGAACCAGTAGGGCACTCACTGTGTAAAGAGACACACTGGAGACATGGCAAGGGAATTTAATACCCCAAATTTCCCAAATGTTGGGATCCGAGGGATGTTAGATCCCAGATAGCTCTGGCTCTCTCCCAAGCAGGCTCACACAGGCACACGGGCCATCTGAAGCACTTGATCTTTCGCTGCTGTTTCTGAGGGTCCTTGGGAAATGTCCCAAGAAGACAAAGATCCAGAAGGTGTGAGTGAGGAAACCACCCAGCCGATGCTCACTACTCCTTCACAGAGTCTTGGGAAAGGGCAGAGGTGAGTGAAGGAAGAGACATCGAGAGAGTGGCTTGAATAAATATAGTCAATGGTTCAAGTATAGACGCCATCTGAGGCTGGTTTACCTTCCCTCTGGACCTGAAAGGTGTAACTAGCATACTAAGAATCAGAGTGCTCAAAACTATCAGAAAGTAGCTATTCAGTACTATTCAGTAGCTATTCAGCTACTAAAGACACACGCATGAGTGCTTTGTGTGTGTGTGTGTGAAATTTGCATGTATACATACACGTATATGCACATATGCATATTTGTATTGAAGGGATAGCTATTTGGGCTTAAATATTATTTTAAAGTAGACACAGTTAAAAATCTTTTCATGACTTACCTAATTTAACTAAAGCAGAACCTTCCAGAGCTCTACCCTGCTCAAAACGCCCCTCTGAAGAGTTTCTTACAAATTTAGGAAGGAGGCAGACTGCAAGTTCCCACTGACATGGAGGAAAACCAGAGACTCTTCCATCCCTTCCTCTCGATGCCTTAAACTAGGTTGATATTTAAATCTCTGTCTTTATGAGTTGCTCTTGAGTAACTGCATGGCTGTGAATAAATGAACCCATGTTCTCTTTAACCTATTGTCAGTTTAAGTCCATAGCCATGCAAGGCTACTGTGAGATAATATCCCTCTTCTCTCTCTCTCTCTCTCTCTCTCTCTCTCTCCTCTCTATAATATATCATATATATTATATATAATATATATACACACCACACACACACACACACACACACACACACGGAGGGGAAGAGACCTGATGTAAAACTGTCAGACTGTGAAATACTCTGGTTATAGCTACCACTGTACCAGTTTATCACTCAGCCACGAGTTACAAACACACAATTCAGACTGTGGCCCGTTCCTCTGTCTGCCTGCTCATCTAGACATTGCCAGGGCTGTGCAATCGACACATTACAGATGCCAAAGTTCTTAATCCACCTAACATTTGACTTAATTTTTAGACTTCTTTGACTAGTAGCCTGAGCGATCAAAGCATGGTTATCACATGGACCTAAGAATTGTGCAAGGGGACAGAACTCATGAAGATCAAAGACACAGGCCAGGAGGCAGGGTTCACTGTTTTGTGGCCTAAAGACGACAGGCTTCCAAATTTGGTTCAGAGGGAACTATAAGGCAGAAGTGGCAAGGAGAGGATAGTGTTCAATCACCAGGGCTTCCGACGCAAACTGCCTTCGATTAAGTGGCTTTGAAAACCAGACATTTGTTATCACACAGTTCTAAGGCTGGAGGTCCTAGCACAGGACATTGGTGGGACCCTGCTCCCTTTTAGGCACTAGGAAGAGATCTATTTTAAGTTTCTCTCCTGCTTTCTGGTCATGGTAGCTAAACTCTAACCTTTACCCAATGCTTTCCTTGTGTGTCTGTGGCCATGCTTCTCTTATTATAAGGATGCTCAGGTCATATAGGGAGATGAGCCCACTCTGATCCAAGATGGACTCACCATGACTAATTATTAGACCTGAAGAAACTCTTTCTAAACACTCATCTATTTTTAGTTAGTTTGAGAACCTGTGTTCCTGTGTGCATGACCAGCATGCATGGAGAAGGCAGAAGGCAACTTGCTGTAGTCACTTCCCCCCTTCCACCATGACATCCTGGTGATCAGACTTAGGTGGTCGGGCTTAGCAGATGCACCCTTACCTGGTGAGCCATCCCACCAGCCTGCAACTCTGCTTTCCAAGGCTAGTCTTGTTCTGAGGCATTTAGAATTAGGAGTTAGACATAGAAATTTGTGTGATAAGTCTACCACTTAGATGCCCAAATATGTTTTTACCTGTGAAATAATTTCATACAATGCCAACATCCTTGATACCTCAATAGTCTTAACTATTGAACTAAGTAACATCTACAGAATTAATGAGGCACTTCCTTGGGTGCGTTTATGAGAGCATTTCCAGAGTACAGTAAGTAATGAGGAGACTCACCCTGTATGTGGGCTGTGCCTGCCCATGGGCTGGGCTTCAGGACTGAGTACAGGGGAGAAAGCACACTGAACAAGAACATTCACCTCTCTCAGCTTCCTGGCTACAGACACAGTCTGATCAGCTGTCTTTCACTGTGGCTTCTGTGCCTTTCCTGCCATGATGGACTACAGCCCTTAAAAGACACCCTCATCTTCCTTGTGTCTCCCCTTGTCTGGTATTTGGTCTCAGTGAGAAGAAAAGACTTGCTAATCATCATTTGTTGTCGCTACTCAGTGTTCCAAGCCCAACAGCATTTGGAAGGGTAAACTGCTTCACTCCAAGTCCACTGATATTAAATGCTAATCACACACAAAACAGTGTCTGCAGAACAGTATCTCCACCGGTCTTAAACAAACAACTGGCAGTTTCACCAAGTCAATACATAAACCATTTGACATGCATACTTTATGAAAGTTAATTGAAATATGTCCAAAATGGAAGAAAATTGGGAAGAGACAACTGGAAAATATAAGGTAAAGGTTTTGGGCTATTTGTCCTTGGCAGTATACCCAGGTGACTGACTGATTGACTGCACCGTGTTTTGGGTCAGAGGAGTGTGTGCGACTTTGTATTGTCAGTCAAGGTCAAGCAGTGAAAGTTTTCTTGGTGTAGGGCATGTGTTATGCTGTGGGTATGGTTTGTTACGTAAGGGTTCATGGATGCTTGCATGTAACAATATTAAGAGGTGGTGAGACCTTTAAGAGGTGGGGCTTAGTATAAGAAACTTAGGTCATTGAGGCTGATGCCTTTGGAAGGGATTAACGTAGTGCTTATGGGGCCCTAATTGTTATGAACGTGGCAAGCATGAGCGTCCCACCCTGAGTTGACCCACTTTTTATCACAGTATATGGTAACCGTTACACGTATTTCTGCCCCCATGATTCCATTCGCCATAAGAAGCTCTCATCAAAGGCAAGAAGAGCCTGGCAACACGTTATTGAATCCCAAGAGCCATGAGCCGAGGAAGCCACTTTTGTTTTTCTGGTCCCCAGCCTTAGGTATTCTGTTAGAACAGCATCAAATGATCTCATACAGAGAAGCTGATGAACGAGCAGTAAGACAGTCGAGATGAAGCAGTTCCAGGAGGACCCTGAGAAGTTTCTAGAATAAGTCCTCTTCTGGGTTGCCTCTTTAGTGTGTGGATATTTTGAGCCAGAGGTCAAAGACCCTAAGAACAGGGTGTGTGTTTTGCTTTGTGAAGGGATTCATTTAGAAAGGAAATTTCCATTTGAGAAATCTCTCCCACACCAGGAAAGGGAGGAGTCCACAGGACAAACTTCCTGAATGACTCTCTTCAGTGCTTGCCCCACTCACCTTCCTACAGCTGCCTTGATTCAGTCTAAAACCATCTATGTTCTTGTCATTGACATGTGGGGGAGGGACACTTATCTCTGGGTATTTCCGTGTCTTAGCACAATGCACATGTTAATAAACTTCTGTTTGTTTTTCCGTTATTAACTTGTTGTTTGTATAGGGCACCATCTGGAGATCTGAGGAATGGCAACAATTCTTTCTCTGCAAGACCTGGAAGACAACTTGCTGATCTTGGGTGGGTAAGTATACTGGTAGAGGAAGCTAGCCAAGGTCTAATGAGCAAGCCTCACCAAACCAATAGTCAGCCTTACCCTCACCAGGATGTAAAGAGACACTTTTGTAAGGATGTCTCCTACGTGCCTATCTTGTTAGAATCTTCAGCAAAAAGGATGAAGTCAAGACATCAACAGATTGCACCCAACCTTCGAAAAGCTCATCAGGTCCAACACAAATTCCCTTGCTGGGAGAATGCAATGAATCCATCGAGCACAAAAATCTTCCAAGTCACTGGCCTTCTGCTTCTTGCCTTGCAAATCTGAAGGGTGAAATTCACAAATGGCAGGGGCAGGAGTTAGAAAAGATCTGGATTACAGATTCACGGTGGCAGCCTGAGGGAGCAGGCAGAGCTCCTGGAAAACGGAGTGTGTTGCTATTAGTCTAAGGGTTTGGATGTCAGGAACTCCGTAAGGCATGAGATGGAGGGTGAGCTGGTCACCGACAGATCGTTTAGGTACCTCTTCTCAGTTTGCCGTGTCCTCAGGTCCAGATTCCAGACAGTGTGCTCCTTTGGGGGAGAGAGATGCTGAGATTAACCTCCTGATGGTATCCCTGGCCACTGCAAGAACAGAACTGCTGACAGGACAGGGATATTTGTGGCTTTTAGCCGAGGAACCAACTGTTTACTTCTGGGTCCACTTCCTTCCCTAAGGCTGCCGACAAGTTCTTCTCTCTTCTCAGCACAGGCTGCCGGGAGTTTTCTGGCCTCAGCCCTGGATCCCAGTCACAACACGAAGTGGCAAAGAGGAGGTGTTCATTTACTCCCCCTCCCAGCTTAATTTATCCTGAGGGCATGGAGGGAGAAATTAGGAGGCCAAGAGAGAAGGCAGCGTCTGTCTGCCTTGTTTCGAACACAGAGCCCTAGCTGCTGGATGAGGGAGGCAGCAACCTTCCTGCGCCACCTTCCCATGCAGTTCCTTGGAGCTCGCTGCTTGTTCATCTTTCTTAGGGTTTGTCTTTCCCGATTCTATTTTAGCTGCAGGGAAGAAAGAAGAGAGAGTGGGTAGCCTGTTCGGCATTCTGTGGGCAGAAAACATTCAGCAAACATCCGGCATCTCTTCCCCTTTCTGGCTAACGTGCAATCTCCACCTCGCTGCTGCTCAGAGTCCCCGTCCTTTCGTGGAGACTTAGGACACAAGCAGACAGGAGCCTGAGCCCAGTGACAAAGGACACAGCTCCAGACAGTATGGTACTGGTAATGATGATTTCCATTTCAAAACTACACTTGCCTGACTTTATTTAAACAACTTGACTGTCCTCAGAGATGACACTTGGCTGGTTGTTCTTTGAAAGGCTTCAACACGCTCCCTGCAGGAACCTGTGAGCTCCATCACCCACTGTTTATTACTGTCACTCAATTAATCCAGACAACGGCCGCAGATGACTTTCTGCAGCAAACATCCTGCCAGGCTGTGCAACAGGGGTACAATCCCAGAGATGCCTCTAAAAGCAAGCTAATCAAATCAAAACATGTCTCCGTTGATTCCATTGTGACTGCAGTCACCCTTTCTTCCCGGATCTCTCTTTTTAATCTAATTACATACAATACTTTTCACTTTAGAGAAAGGACTTTAACATCCGTCATTCACAATCCTGTTCTCCGTTTACCTGTGAGCAGGCAACCAAGGTTTCTCCTAATGTAAACGCCACAGCAGTTTGTTGTGTGTGTGTTTTTTTTTTCTCTCTCTCTCTCTCTCTCTCACTCAAGGTCAAAATATTACTACCTGTAGGCCTTTCCTGCAAGCTTTTTATCCTCTGGTAAGAATTGTACAATCCGTCTTCTAGCCCGCACCCGTGGAGAGCCAGTCCTAATCACCGTGGAGGAAGAGCTATCCTGCTTATACTAGGCACTGTGCAAATGCCATTATACGCAAATGTTTCATCCCCTTGGCAAACATAGGCTGCTGCTCACAGAAATTCACAGAAGGGGCAAAGGCCTCTGTGGGGTGTTGGGGGTTGGGGGAAGGGCAGAAACGAATGTGCTGAGCTGCTGGACAGTCCCTGTTCTCCCACCCACCTGCTAAGTCTGGGTGACTTATAATTACCAGGATCTGCCTTTGCCTTTGTACAGAAAGGTGTCTCATACTTGATTCAGACCTTCATTTACCAATGGGAAAACTAAGAGCTGGAGAAGCAGAGACATGGAGCTACCATGGTAGTGGCCGGAAGCAGGTGCAACCATGCTGGCAAGAGCAAAGTCTAAGAAAGACTCTGGCAGTACAGGAGGGGCCCACTTGTCTAGTGTTGGAGGCAGAGGCAGAGGCAGAGGCAGAGGCAGGTGGATCTCTGAGCATTTGAGTCCATCCTGGTCGACGTAGTAAGTCGCAGGCCTGGTCTCAAAAAAAAGTAAACAAATAAAAAAAATAAAATACAAACCATCCAACACAACAAAAAGAAAGATCCTGCACAGCCATCAGATTACCTGTTAAAGAATTGGAATTTCTCCAGAATCTCATGGTGGAAGAGGGAAAGGTTGGTATTCTGGTGCTATCCAGAGTATGAATTAGATCTTACACAGTTCTGCCAACGTACGGAGTATCTTGCAGAACAGACTGGAGGTGAGTCGCTGATGGGCGGGACCACAACGGACAGCTTAGTTGTGCGTGACTCTTGCCTTCTACTTAAACCTAAACCTCCAGTCAGGGCCTCCAAACAGGGGCTGCAGGCATAGGGGTAGGGACATGTCACTAGACACCTTTATCTGTCCCTCTTCTCATATGGCCTTGCTCAATTCATCTCCTTTCTCTGCCTCTCTCCACTTCTTATCTCTTTAATTGGCCTCCTGAGGTTGGGTTGGTGCACCTAGATGCCAGGGCGCATGCTCTGACCCAGGTGTGCTGATGGTGATTGAAACAGAATGTGAGTTAATGTGGGTACTGAGGTCCATAGGCCTCCTCAGTTCAGCAGTTGAGGTGTAGTTGAATCTTACCATCCATCATGACTGGAGGCCACTTCCCATCTCTTCACAAACACACACCACACACACAAACACGCAAAAACATTTCCAAAACTGACATTTGCTTGGGAGGTTGGCCTATACCCAGGCCAAACATAGAGAAATATCTAGAAATGGGCACCCCCTTGTCAAGCTCTTTCTGGTTTCAGCCACAACTCGGGAACAAATATTACCTCTATCTCAGCACCCCACCTCAGGGCAGGCTCCCCCTTTCCCTACTCTATGCTTTTCTCAGGGAAAGAAGAAGGGGAACCATGTTGGCATGCTGAGAGGAATCCCTCTTTTACTCAAGAGCAGAAAAATATTACATTTAGTTGAAGGATAAAGGCAAAGTCAAGAATGCTTTATGCTTTCGAGCCCAGCTCTTGCTTGTTTCTTCAGATAGAGCCTTGCCTGTTTTTTTTTTCCCCTAGCTTTGGATGAATGAAGTTGTCACAGCACCTGAGAGTCAGGTAGCTTTCACTAGGGTCTTAGAAAAACGCCTTTGCCACCCTAACTAGCATCATTTGGCCAGGGCACACATTTAGACTTCTTTCTCCAATTTCTTTATTCATATCTTCCCCTAAATGTTCCTATTCTTGCTTCCTGGTGGTATGGGCCACTCTCTATAGATTATGGCTTCTTAGCCCAACTTTGCATTTGCCCCAATCTCTTACTGTCACTGAACAATGGTAAGTGTAAAGGGGGCAAGTGACAGCTCAGACCTGGTAGACCTGTTATAGAAAGAGAACCTCAGCAGGAATAAATTGCTGTTTAGTTAAATATAAGTTGCTTCCTAGGGTTCACCTGCTGTGTATACACGTTTAAAGAAAATACTCTTTTTTTTTTCTAATGAATTATGCTGCCAACCCTAAAATTCTCTTTGATGGGTGACAGTTGGCCAGTTTCTCTTCCTTCTCTGCCTGGCACCACAGGGTGAAATGTCTTCACCACCTGGAAGCTGCCTGCCAGTGTGGCCGGGTCACAAGCTTTCTTGATTTTCCCGCTGTGACTGTTTCAGCAGTCCTGAGTTCTGGTTCCTAAGACCTTCTTCAGGAAACCACACAAGTGACCTTCAAAATGCCAGAATTCTTCACCCTGAATGTTTGAGCCTTCCCTCTCTCTTAACGCCTGGCTTTCTGCCAGCTGAAAGAAAAAAGGCAGTTAGAGATTCTAATCTCCTGGTACAAAGTGTCTTTGGCATCATAGTCAGATGTCACCTGAGGTCACTGTGGCCTATTTGAGGTGCAAAGTTCCAGGTAGTTTCAGTTGTTCTTGCAGCGTATTCAGAGAGCAAAAGCCGAAGTCTAACAGGAAGGTTGGTTGTCTGAAGTGTGCTAAAAATACTTTGACGTTTGTTGCATGTGAGTGGTTATTTTTAGTCTGAGGAAGTGGAGTTGACATAGACCCGGGGGCTCAGTAGCGGCTGACAGAACCAGTGAGGTGTGCACCTGGACAAAGCCGCCGTTTCAGTCTCCCTGATCCATGCTTCTTCCTACTTGTGCCCTGGTTATGGAGGAGGAGACAAAACTGATTCCAGGTCTTTGTCTGCAGTGAGGCCTCTCTCTTCCTCTCTAAGCTGCTGGCCAATGAGAAGCATGCTGAGTCCGGAAGTCAACGACTAGGCTTCAGGCCCCATGAGGCATTGTTTTCTGCTATAGAATACAGGCTGTGGCTTTTGAAGTCTCTGTCCTGTAGTGCTGGGCTCAGTAGAGTCTAGGTGCTTGGTTGCTAACAATTGTCACCTAATTTACACCCTTGGTCACATGAGCAGGATGGCCAGACTCCTGTGATCTAGAAAATTCCTGTTTCATTGCAGCCTCTCCAAACTGAAGAATCAGCAGGAAGTTGGGACAGGCTGGTTCTTTGGTCTCTCATTCCTTGCAGGTTGACTGAGGAGTAAGGGAGAAATGGCACTATACTGAATACCCTCCTGGTATGCTCCACTTCCATGCTAGCAAGCAAGGTTATTTACTAGAGCAAGTTAAAATGAAGAAGCAAGAGGTGAAACCCAGAGCATCTCGAGTGGACCCTAACTGTTGGACCAATGGCAGAGGCTAAGGAATGGCAGATCAGGAGTGGCCACTTGGATCCCTCTGAACCTGGGAATGTAGGTTGTTTAGCAGAGCTCTCTCACAGACATTGTGATGGACCAGCTAAGGGTTACTGCATCTTTCTTAGTCTGTTTGAGCTGTTATAGCAAAATGTGGCTTAAATAGCAGATACTCATTTCTTACAGTTCTAGAGGCTCAGAAATCCACGATCAAATGCCATTCAACTAGATTTTCTGGTCACACTTCCTGGCTGTCTTCTGAGTATGTCTTCACATATCCCTTTTTCTCTTCCTCTGAAGGGACAGAGATCTTTGCTGTCCCTTTCTCTTCTTGTAAGACAAACAGCCCTACCAGATTGGGGCCCTACCCTTGTGACCTTATTTCATTTGAATTCCATTCTAAAGCTCCCACCTCCAAATAGGCACAGTGGAGACTGAGACTTCTACATACAGACTTAAGCCATAGGGGACTCACTCAGGCCATAGCTATTGCAACCAGGAGCTTCTACCTTGTTGTTGGGAACCTTTCACACTTTTGGGGCACTCTAGTTCCAGGTATCCCAAGGAACCCCCATGTCCCTTTGTCAGGGGACTATGCTCAGGTTTTTAGAACTATCTTGAAAGGACAATGGTGAGAGCTAGCTTTCTTCCATAAGTAATAGTTTTTTGACCAATGAATGGCAGGCAGGAAGGAAGCAAAAATGCTCTGGTTTCCTCAGCTTCTGGACAGGACTAAAGTAGCTATCCAGAGAAACTCGGAGATTGTGTAAGTCACATCCCAGATGTCCCCTCCCTGATCACTCCTGTGAGATTTACCCTATCCCAGCATCTTTCTTCTTTGTGCTTCCCAAAGCTCCTGAGGAGAGCTTGCTTCTGGAAAGCCCAATCAAAACAAACAAACAAACAAACAAACAAACAGTTAAAGTACAAGCTCCAAGACCCAGGCCTGACCCAGAATCCCCTCAGCTCAGAAATCTCCTCGTGACTTTAAGGCTTGCTATAGCATTTCCTAAAGATCTGTAGTCAATGAAAGACCTCACTGTGGGACAACAGCAGGTTACGACTTTCCCACTTTCTGGAATCTTCTTGACTGTCCTAGCTCAAAGTCAGCACTAACGTTCCAGGGGAAATTCTGCTTCATTTTTCTTAATTCAGCTCAACCCGGGCATCATCAGACAAAGCTTCCAACCCAATCACTCAACAGCACCTGGTGTCTGCCTCCCTTCCTACTATAGATAACAAAGCTAATGGGGCCTTTTATGGTATTCTCCAACTTGGAAAATCTTTTCCAAGATAGGTTGGATTCCTTCTGCCTTGTTGGCCTGGATCTAGTGGTTCCTGGGAATCCCAATCACACATTCAGAATTCAGCAAGAAAGGGGTTGTAAGGACTTGGCTATCCGAGTTCCTAAGGAATGTGCTTCCATGGCTTTACCCCCAAAAGAGAGTAATAAAAAGAGAAAATAAGTCAAGCTAGGCCATGAGCAGCACCAGCTCTGGCTTCATGTAAGTAGTGACAGGTTCATGGTTTAGAGGACAGTTCTCTTAGCCTGGCCTGTGCTCTTGACACACAGGTCTAGATGGCCTTGGTCTATATGGTACATCATATTCACTGAGAGCTGAGGCTGGAGGAAGGAATGTCTTCACCTCCCACCTCAGCAATACCTTTGAGAAATGTAGCAATAAAAGAATGGGAAAACAGTGAAGTTCTTGCTGAGAATGCTATTTTAATTAAAATAGTGGTATTTTAATTAACTTTTCGATGGTTAACAAAAATGAGAAAATTAAAATTCAGTGTATTTTAGAAAGGCCAAGCAGTTTCTGGGAGGTCAGAAGTTACTGCTGGCAAGCATGTCTAAAAGTAAGGATCATCGCACCTGCTGTTTCAGGCGCAAACAAGCCAATGTAAAACCAGAGAAAAGTCTGTCAGCAGAGTTCAGTGCTCAACTGGGTTCTGGATTCCCATGAACCTCTGTGAACACTAGTAGAGGGGTCAGGGCTGTGTGAGAGATGGCCTCTTGCTAGCCCAAAGCTTGTTCTTTTTTACTTAGATATTATTGTTTCCAGGTGGACTTTTCAGAGGCTGAGGAGCTCATTTGGCCTATTTTCCCCATTATCTCATTGGCATACAGTTCTTGGTATGCCATAGGTGCTCAAAATATGCTCAAGAGGGATAATGGAGTTTAACAAAGCAACTTGCTTCTCCATAGCTCTCCACTGAGGAGGGGAAGAAAAGAGGAGGAGCTGTCAGAAGGATGAGATGCATAAAGACTGGACGAGGAAACCATAGGGGATGGAAGTCTTCTGTTCAGATTGGAAAGGCTGAAATTGTCTTTACCTCCTGAAAACTGAAGTCCCCAAAGGCTTTGGAGTGATATCCTCTTCTACCAAGGCTGAAAAAAATCAATAGTGCATGCAGTTTACTAAGTCTATAGAGAAGACATCTGAACCAACTGATAGAAATCTGAGCCACTGCATTGTGCGTAAAACCACTTCCTTCAAGACTTCACTGAAGATGGGGGGCAGGAAAAAAGTCTTGGGGCCTCTTTTCTTGACTTGATAATCTGGAGGCAGCCTTCTTTGGGAGTGTCTAGAACTGTCCCTCTTCTGAGGGGGTCACTAATAAGAGTGACCATTTAGGTTGAGTATATTCGAGCGAGTTGGATCTTGGAGCCAGACTGAAGAGACTACAAAGAAAGAACTGGGGGCGGGGGGCTGTTCCAGAGTTGAGAGTGAGTGAGAGCTGGGTCCTATGATTTTCCATCAAATACTTCACTGCTGAGCAACTCCTCAGTTCCCGATGTGCTTTTATAAGAGTTCATAGTGGCCTCTCAAGTTTCTTCTTCAGCAATGTCTCTGTTGGCATGGCCATATTAATTTTAGACTCAGCTTGTCAATGTCATCAAAACAACTTAGTCTTGGGTTTATATCTTATTGGCTCTTTAGATCAATGTGGATAGGTTTGACTTATGGTGACTCATTTCATTCATGGGACATCCCATTCATGAGAGTGACACAGTGTTCAACCTTCTTACATCTTCTTTGATTTCTGTCAGCAGCATCTGTGCCTTCTGATTTTGATTATCATGTACATGTATTGATAAGTTTGTCTTTAGGTCACATATAACTTTTATATAAAGGGGGAAAGCCTACTAATGAGGTATACAAATACTATGCCCTAGGGAAAATATTGTGGACACCTAAAATGATCACTCACATTGTCAGAAATAAAAGATCTGGGAAATGGGGTGAAAGAAAACAACAGGGCTGATAACAGATTTCACCATGCATGCACACACATGAGCATGCTCACAGAAGTGTACATCCATGATTTGGAATGCCTACTGGTACTGATGCCAAACCCATGTGCTCTTAGGATTATTTAACAGAACTGGGAAAAAATGCCTGAATTCTTAGTGTCATTCTTCATAAACTAGCTGTGAAACGTAAGTCAAGTCTCTACTTAAGTCCACTTCATCTCACCTTCTGCGCCACTAAGAATGAGTTATCTGCCATGTCCTTTGATTTGCAAGCAGAGAGGAGAGAAATGCATTGGCTCCTGGTGTGTATCACCAAAGTCAAGGATGTCCTGAGGATGACTGAGGGTTCTGCTGTCCGGAAATTTCTTAAAAGTAAGGTACCTCCCCATTGCTTTGGAGTATTTTCAAACCCTTTAATAAAAAAAACAAGGCTTTTAAAACACGCGTGTCTGAGAAAGGAGACCCATATGACAAAGGGATGTGCATAATGAATACAAAGGGAACAGTGGGGAGGAAAGACTGGTGTCTGAAGTAGAGTGGGGTTCCAGGGAGGAGTGGGTTTCAGATATGGAGAAGGAGCAGGGCAAACTCAGGAGGATGCAGAAGTAAAATGAAGCCCACAGAATCCTTACCTGCATTTATTTTTTAAAAATTCACAGAAATGTTGTGTCAGGGCTTTGCCTTTGGTATCTCTGGAGAAAGCGTTATGGTCAATGGAAAAAGAAGTCTAGTCATTTTTTTTTCTTTATTGTCAAGAGCAGTTGCTCTAAGTGAGCAGTAGAGTGTAGCCGTGTCTGTTGTTCAAACCGCAAGCTCTTGTTTATGTAGCAAAATGTTCCTGCTAGGATCTGTCTTCATCACTAATTTCTGTTACTCGATCAGACTCTGTTCCCAAAACATCCAAGCATCTGAGGTGGGCCCAGAGGGTACATGTAGAATTCATCTCTGTGACCTCTGAGTTTAAGCTATGAAGAGGCATGTTCACCTTCCTCACCCTCTATCTTACATTCTAGGAATAGACTCCAAGGACTTCCAGTTCCTGGGAGAACAGCACAGCCACAAGACACAAGGAAAACTCTAGTCTGTTTTCCAAAATCCATGGAGATACTGAAGGTTGGAGGCTGTTACAGTAACTAGTGATATCTTACACAGCATAACAGAATACTTGAGACTTGGGAAGTTATAAATAACAAGACATTATTTCTTATTATCCTAAAACCTGTACAGCCCAAGGACAGGGTATCAATATCTAGTTCATTGGGTGTTAATTGTCTAGTGAGAATCTGGTCTCTTCTTCCAAGATATAGCAGCCTCTAGAGGAAGGAACTCTGTGCCTTCTCTTGGTCAAAGTTTGAATGGTGGAAGTGAGTGACCTGTCTCCTTCCAGCTTGACTACAAGGGCATCTAATTCAGCTCTAGCAGGGAAGAGCCTTCCTGACTTAGTGATCTGGTTACGGTCCTTAAGGACAGCCTTCTGCTGGTGAAGTAGAAAGTCATGCACGTCTTTAGAATAATGTCAGCTCTTGATCCCTAGCTCCTCCCCATCATAAATCCATGTTCTCCAGATTACATTGGCAATCCCTGGATTTTTGAGAGGACCCATCAAACTATGACAGAGCGTCAGTCCTCAAGTTGACACACTGACCATGTGCCTACCAATAATTCTTGCATGACACTGTTGCCTGTGAGACATCAGTCCTGCCTGTTGAACTGAGTTACTGAATTTGACATTTGTCTGTTAGCTCCACTGGTGTAGTTGGTTCCCGAATTAAGTGGAAAGGAAGAAAAGGGCCATGCTGACATATCGCTGCCATTGTGTTTTTCTATAACAGGACATGGGAAAGAGAGACAACTCAGGGTTTCCCAAACTTTAAGTCACTGGAGAATGTTCACAGCTCTTATAAAAATAGGGCACAAAAAATGTCTCTACATAATATCAGGGCCCAATAATTTTGTACTGTCTCAATTTGCGTTCAGATTTCCCTGAATTGGCTCATGGCACATTCATATGTGGGATTCAACATTGAACAACAAGACTTCCGTCGCTCTTGGCACGTCTCAGTCCTCCCTCTCCCCCGCGCAGGCACATCCCTGCTGCCTTCTTCTTCCCACAAAGCTCATTTTTGGAAAAATGGTTTTTATAAAGCACACATTTTAACTAATTAAGTGTAGTCCCACAATCTCACACGCCTTCTCCCACATCCCCCTGACTCAGACTCTCCCATCTATGGGAATTCTCTCATGAATCTCCAAAAAGAAAGGGGCATGGACACACACACACACACACTCACACACAATCCTGTCTTATATGTAGCACGGTTGTTCACAGAGTGTGGCAGTTCTCCTGATTTTCCTTTGGCTTTTTTGTAATGCAAAATGGAAAACGACTTTTCCAACATTGCTGGTCCTCTGAGAAACTAAAATATTCAGTGCTGGTTTTCTTTTGGCAGCAAAGTTGCTTGTGATCCTAAGTCGACACAGATCCCGAACCTACAGAAACAGTCCGTCTTGATCCTTTCTAGCAGGAGCTTCGTGGATTGTCGTCATACCCATTAGAGGCCTGGATAGCAAGAGCTTTATAATTCACAGCCTTCCATTTATTGATGGGGAGACCCATATACTCACAGGTATCTTGTTTCCTCTAAAGCTCATATGGAAATCTGAGCTATGCCCATCATTCACATGAGGCAGCAGGCACAACATCTTCCTGGAGTATTACATCAGCCACTTGGTAATGGGAGAACCATTCTCCATCAATGAAATGAAGGGGATTTGTGAGTGCTCAGAACAATGCCAGCTTCTGTCCTCTAGCCCTGCACCACTGAACCCATGTCCAAGATCACCCAGTATTTCCCCCGTTTTTTGGAATGGGCCCCGCAAGCAATAGACACTTGAAGGAGATCTGAGGTTACCCCAACAAAAGGCATATTGGAGGATTCCGAGAGTGCGATTCAGTAAGGGCAGGTAAATTGAGGGTTCAATCCATTGTGCTAAGCACACTATGTGGCTTTTGCTGCCACTGTGCATTCGTTTCAGAAGCATTGCCCTAGAAGAAAATAACAGCGGTGGCAGCAGTGGTGACAGCAGCGACACCAACAGCAGCCAACGACTGAATCACCAAGTGGGAAGGCACCAACAGCTTTGCCTCCCAACTAAGGAACATCTTACTCAATCTCCCTCCTACTCACCATCACTGCCTGCAGGTTTGGAACCAAAAAAGGCTTTAGTCGCTAAAGATAACAGGCTAATAGGATGTTAAAGCAAAAAGCAGCCTCAAGGCCCACCTCCAGAGGTAGCTTGTAGAAAGACGTTATTCCTGGGAGTCACACTTCATTGTGTGGCTCCAATCTGTGGCACTTCACTGGGCTTACATGTGCTGCTTATCCAGAGAACTCAGAAATTGCTTTTGGCAGAGGAATCAAAGCAGGCATATCCAGCCTTTTTTTTTCTTTCTTGCTGTCTCTTTTTTGTTGCCAAAACATACGGTTCTTGGTTTTACGGGAAACTTTCCTTCCAAGGAATAACTCGAGATGGTGTGATAAAAATGAAATGGTAGAGGAAGAGAGATGGGGACAGAGAATCAGCCAAAGTCAGATCTAGTCCTGTGCCTGCTGCAAATAATTGTAATCCTTGAGCAGGATGTTTATTTGCTTCTAGTCTTTAATTTTTCTACCACTGAAATAAGAAGAGCAGACTAACTGCTCCCTGAGGTCTCTAACTCTTCTGTCACTATGTATGTTGGAAATACTCTTATTTCATTTTAGGAACTACTTATTGAGACTATAGTTCCATTGCAGCCACTTCAAAGGGCATGGAAAAAGAGGTGACTGGCTTGATTTTCTTCCAAGAGGAGACCAACTTAGGAGTGTGGGGCCTACGCTGCTGTAATTCTGCAGGGCATGTGTGATTGCAGAGCTGTACCCCAGATGGGTGCCTTTACACTCCGAATCCACTCTTGACCCTTTTCCTTTGAATCAGTACCTGCTACTCCAAACACACCACCCACTGGTCTATGTGGTTATTTTGAGCTAAAGGCCCTTGAGCAACAGTAGATGCACATAAGGGCTACCGACCTACCTCTTCCTATCTAAAGTACTACATCAATTTCTGGTAAGAAAGATACCCTCCCTGTAGGAAGAGGGGACTATTCTGATCTCTAGAAACAAGTATCTGATGCCCAGATGAATTCTTGCAAATAAGATTAGAGCATCCCTCCTTATCTTCTGTCAGTGTTTCCTCCATCTGTCTCCTGGTTGCGTATCCACAATTTACTGCCAGAGCTCCAAGGCCTTTTGCTTCTGTGCTGTCATATCCCCACAGTTGACTACCCTTTGTTGAGATGGTATGTACTTTGTCAACACTATTCAGTGCTTTTTGATCTGTGTGTTTGTTTGTCTTCATTAATTTATCAGTTTCAGACCCATCAGGGAACCCATTATTTCATTCACTGGGAGAATAACTCAATCAAATCTCACTGTTTATACCAAAAACATGACTCTCTCCTTTTGGTAGAGGAAGAGAGATGGGGACAGAGAATCAGCCAAAGTCAGATCTAGTCCTGTGCCTGCTGCAAGTAATTGTAATCCTTGAGCAGGATGTTTATTTGCTTCTAGTCTTTAATTTTTCTACCCCTGAAATAAGAAGAGCAGACTAACTGCTCCCTGAGGTCTCTAACTCTTCTGTCACTGTGTACGTTTTTTTTCTATCCTTGGTCTTGTGACAGCCCTGCTGGGTCTGCTGGCCTCAAGTTTCTATGTCTGTTCCTGCATCCTTTCGTAATCTCAGAATTAGGCCCCGTGGATGATCCTCTGGTCTGGACTGGGCAGAAGGTGCCTTCTATTTTCTGTTGGCCTAATCGAGGCATGGGTCTCACCTTTGAGTTGTGTGTCTATGAAGGTGATGAGCAGAACAGGTAGATCAGGGGAGCAGGAAAAACAGCCAAAGGAAATCAGAAATAAGTCTTGAATCAGTCATATGTAGCCACCTCACAGAGGATCCAAACGAAGGGCAAATGCTTTGAGGGAGCCAGCCAGAAGGCCAGAGACATGGAATATGCAAGTATTCAAGGAGACTGGAAGGAGGGCTTGATGAGAAGTGGGGTGGGTGATGAGGCTGGAGGAGGGTCACATGAAAGACCCTAAATGATCTATATGCAAATGAACTTGTATTCTATTCTCAAGCCAAAGGAATCCACTGATAAGTACTTAGGAGCCACGTCACCAGGAATGTCTTTCCAAACATTATGCTGGTGTTTAGGGTGGAAGAAAACAGAACTGGGGGCCAGGAGGTTGGTTGACAAATTCTTCCAATGACCAAGGCCAGGGCAATTTGGAATTTGGTGTAGATGCAGGAGCTGTAAGCGAGGGTTCTGAGAACTGAAGACTACAGGGAATCTGATGAAGATCCAGGACAGATGTAAGTCTAGATGGTACCCAGTCATTCGGGTTTGGCAAATTGGTAGTTGGCGAAATCCTTCATTACCAGCATAAACCATGAAGGATCATTCAAATCCAATTACTGTTTTTTAGTCAAGAACCTTCATGAACATCCTCTGCACACTTCAGCAAGCATGTCAGTTTTCTTTGATGGACTCTGGTATTATCATCTGTGAGAATAATGTCAGTATCATCTTGCTTTTGGAAAAATAGGAAATGGACCTATACTCAGTTGAGGCCCAGAATAAACAGGGAAGCTTATTACCCAAACCAATGACCGGCCACATTCAGTCCCTATTGCAGATATATAATTTATTTGTGCATTCACCAAATCCCTTTTGAGTTTATGACTTGTGTCTACTGTTGGTTATCTCTCGAGTGGACAGCTGGCGACCAGCTGTGTGAAAGGGCTGTATCTTTTAAAGTTTTTTCTTTTTCTTTTCTTTCATTTGTCTTCCCTTTCCCCTACAATCTTTTCCCTCCTGTATGTGAATAACTTGCATTTCTAAGAAGAAAAAGTTAAAAAAAGCTAGATTTTAGAGCACAAAACTCGTCTGAATTATCGATTCATAGCTTTCTAACACACCCAGGATAGTAAGGACATTTATAGATTTCATGAGCTGTTTAATATCTATTTGTGGAGCAAGCGCCATGCATAATCATCCTGGACTCATTATGTTTCTTTAGCTGCCCAATGAGTCATAATGAATTTCTGAAAATGTAAAATAATGGTTAGAACTAGAAGGAATGGAATAACAGCCAGAGTCAGATATAAAATTGTTATTACATGCCGTCTGCAAGAGCCATCAGGGCAAGGGGGCGGGGGGATGAAGGACCCATTATTACAGACACATGTGTGCATGTCTGTGTGTCTATGAAGTGTCTAAAGAATTCACTATAAAATGAGAGGTAGGGACCCTCAAAAGTGATGGGCTATGGATTGATTTTCCATTAAGATTCAGGTAAGTGGAGGTGGAGAGTTCAAATTACAGGGAAGAAATAGAAACGTCGATGGAGACCCCTCTGAGAAGATGGAGCCCTAGGCTAAAAAGATGAAAGAAACTTTATATCCCAGCAGTTAAAATGAAGAGGAAGAGAGCATTTCTAAACAGAGCATTAGAAATAGCTTCATTTCTCCCTGTTAGCCTCTGCTCCCCAAAAGGAATCCAGGACAAAAGAATTCTATGAGAACATCTTAAAGAATACCTTCTATGATTGAAACTATATTTAGAAGAAAAAAATATGAATGCAATTTTCTCTTTGGGGTTTTTCAAGTTAGGTCTTTCTTCCTAATTGGCTCCAAGATCATTTGCCCTGTGGATGTGCCGTACTCCATTCAAAGAGGAAGACTTGAAACCAGGTAATGGTCTTAGAAGAAAACTTTCTTTCCCTGCCCTTTATTTGAACTCTTCTGCCTATATAGTGAATTTGTATAATTTTATACTGCCTTGCTACTCAGTTGAATTTTTCTCTTACTCAATAGAGGGCTTAACCACCCTAATGTAGTTTCTAGTTCCTGCTTCCTCCTAGTTCCTCAAGATAATCATACGCCTTAAACAACTGCCTCCCAGTGACTACCTTCCCTTCCCATACAGAGGAAGATACAATCTGTGTGAGTCCCACACCTACGTGCACCGAACAAATGTACCACAGTGACCCCTGCTCAGTGATAGCATGACTCCATAGACCATGAACTGGTTTGTTCCAATCATACCAGTTAGAACTCCCCAGGACAAGATGCCATGGACTCCAACAAAATCTGTAGCCCATAGGTCTCTTTTGCTGTCTGGTGCTCTGTCCCAACTCCCAGTAATTGAATACACATGTTCCTGACAGCTACCTACTTTCCACGGGCCCTGCATAATATACTGCCCTCCTCTCTCTAGGATCTTTGTGTGATATACCACTCCTGTTGTTTTATGTGTTTTGTTGAGCTACTTCCTCTGTGTCTCACCTGATTGATATATCCAAACCTAATGTCTTTCTTGATCAGGGCTTTCCTGAAGAGTATCTATGATAGGAATAAATTTGACATAGGATGTTTCCCAGGATAAACACACATGTCTTGTGAGAGTAACGTGTGGTTACAGATATGAGCATTAGGTTGTTTATCTGGATGAAGAAGTATCTCATAATAACATTGTAAATATCTTATGTTATTTCTCTCATCTCTTTGACAAAATACCTGATAGAAGCAACTTAAAGGGGAAGAGGTTTAAATTTGGCTTGCAGTTTAGAAAGCACAGTTTATAAAGTAGCAAAAAGGATGGGAGCTAGGGTGCCTTTTTCTATAGTGGCCAGAGCTTGGTGCATAATTCCTTTCCAGAGTTACCAGGATAAGGCATAACAGTCTTGGTATGGGGATGGGGTGAGATTGGCAAAGCCCAGCATGTATTTCAGTATGATTTGCTTGGATCCTTTCTGGATGCAAGCTGCAAGGGATCAAATCTACAAATAGGCAATGGCCTTCTATACTCAAATATAAGCACTTTGGCTCACAACTTGTGACAACCTGTTAAGAAAAAATAAATGAGCCCTGTCATCTGCAATAAATAATCTAGGACTTCATCTTGCTCTGAGCCAGGCTTTAATATGTCTCAATTGTTATCGCTAACATCAATCAAGGAATCTAAACAATAGCTTCAGCAACAACCTGCACAAAATAGGAAAGATCTGATTAATAACCCACCCCACCCCACCCCTCCCCTCCCCACCCCACCCCTCCCCTCCCCACCCAACTCCCCAGCTTTTGTCCTTGCTTCCAACTTGGTTCTAACCAGACAAAACCAAATATGTACCTCACGATGGTTTGAATATACTCCCTTATGTTCGTGGGTAAGAATTTAGGGTGCAGTATGTAGCAGTGTTAAGCCTTGGGCCTTTCTCAGAGGCCTAGGTTCTAAGGACTCTGTCATTGTGAGTGGCTTAATGAAGGGGTTTATTGTTAAAGTGAATTCAGCCCTCTCTTACTTTCTTCCTCACTCAGCTTCTTGCCTGTCATAGAGTGACATATGAAGAAGACCCAGGAAGAATGCTGGTACCATGATTAGGGGATTTCTAACCATTATCACTGAAACAAACAATTTTTTTGTAAGTTACCTAGTCTGCGGTACTCTGTTATTGTAATACTAAATATACAAACATACTGTGAAGTAATCTAGCCAGCTACTCCACTGAGAACCAAATGAACTAATCAGAGTAGACATCCAGTCTTTGCACTATGCCATCTTGCCCCTCCTTTCTCTCATTTCGCTTGGAGTTCTACTGAGTTCTTTCTTGTCAGAGCAAACTTAGGCTAAGTACTTGTGCTTTTCACTTGGCTAGTCTCTACAGTGATTAACCTTCATTATCAACTTGATTGAATTTGGAATCAATTTGGAAGCACAGCCAAGGGTGTATCCAGGAGGGTGTTTTCAGAAAAGTTTAACAGGGTGTGGAAGACCTTCCCTGAATATAGACAGTACCATTTCCTGGGCTGGGGTCCTAGACCAAACTAGAGAAGAGAAAGTGATCTGAATAGCTCTCTCTTCCTCCTCTTCCTCCTCCTCCTCCTCTTCACCATCATCATCACCCTCATCTTCCTCTTCTGCTTCTTCTTCACTTTGAAGGCAGTATGACCAGCTGCCTCTGACTTTTTCAGTCTTTACTTCCCTATCAAAAAGGACTGTACCTTTAAAATCTAAGCCAAAATACACCCTTTCTTCTTCAAGTTGATGTGTCAGACATTTAGAAAAGTAGCTCATACAGTCTCCATTTATTCTGACAGCAGAGAGGCTTGGAATGAAGATGTAGGGTCTAACATGAAAGCCACCTTGGAAGAACAATAAACTGTCTTAGCTAGGAACAGAACCAGGGATCACAATATACTAAAGTGGCTGCTGCTGAGGGAAACTCAGGTTACCTAGAGAGAATCATCAGCCTGATCATGTAAGAAGAAACTAAACAAATATTCTAAATACAAACTTCAACTGTAAACTTCATGGGAGTAGGTAGCAAACAGATATCCGAAGGTCATTGTTCTAGAGGTCCCAGGAACCAAGACTGTGAGCTGACATCTTTCCCTCTGCCAACAATGTATGCACACAAGTGGTATTTCCCCCATCCAACTCACTCAGACACCATCAGAGAGGAAAGAATGAAAGAGTGAAAAATTGGAGTGACTGAGAAATGCTACGTAATCAAGCTGAGTATTCACTGGAAGGGGATTTAAATCACCACATCCCTAGTCTTGCTGTTGCTTTCTCTCCAACCTCCCCACCAAGGCATCAGATCAGTTAGAAGCAAAATGTTAAAACCGTGATTTCTCTGGGTACTGAGATTGCAATTAAGCAAACTTTGAAACCTCATCAGAACGGATTTAACTTATTTCTCTGTTGCTGTGTTGAACAAATCTGGGATAGGGCTTGTTTTCTTGGTTTCCAGGTTCTTGGAAAGCAAACTGTAGAGTCCCCAGAGTAACCTAGTATCATGACTAATAAATTCTCGTCAAAGCTCTCTCTAGTCCCCTTATTTGCTGTGCCTACCAGTCCTGTGCTAGTATGTCATCATTTTTCCAGTTTCAACCTTTTCTCAGTCATATAAGGCCCTCCCTAAAATCCTCTTTTGAATTATTTCTTCTTCAATGCCACCAGACTACATCAAGCAGGCCACTGGTCTCCCTATTGTAACAAGTCTTACAAACTTGGTTTTGCTTAATTCACATTATCTCCCTCCCAGCCCCCCAGACTTTTTGGGTATTCCTTTGACAATACCCAAGATCCATTAAAATTACATTATCTATCTGGCTATAGGATGTTAAGATAATATAGCTAGAGGCAACAAATTAGCCATGTAGCTATAGATGAGTTCAATTGTAGCTAAAATTTAGGAAACCAAAGGTTAAAAGTTATACACAGGAGAACTTATAAACACATATCCAAGGGAACAAATGCAAGAGTGATTTTTATACATGGGGAAGTCAAATACGACACTTCTATTTTCAAGTATTACACACACACACACACACACACACACACACACACACACCATTGGTGGTGGTTTGAATATGCTTGGCCCAGGGAGTGGCACTATTAGGTGTGATCTTGTTGGAGTAGGTGTGGCCTTGTTGGAGTGGGTGTGGCCTTGTTGGAGGAAGTGCGCCACTGTGGGGGTGGGCTTTGCAACCCTCCTCCTAGCTACCTGGAAACAGTCTTCTCCTGTCTGCCTTTGGATGAAGATGTATAACTTTTAACTCTTCTATCCCCAGTCTTCCTGGACGCTGCCATGCTCCTACCTTTATGATAATAGACTGAACCTCTGAACCTGTAAACCAGCCCCAATTAAATGTCCTTTATAAGAGTTGTCTTGATCATGATTCACTTGTTCACAGCAGTTAAACCCTAACTATGGCAGCATTTAAATTTATAGAAAGAATATATGAAATAGTCACATAAATTTACACATTAATGTAATGCATAACAAGGAACATACAAGCCATGACCCTCTTTTCAATCCAGAAGAGATCTTACATCCAGAGCTCTGAAGTTTAATATGCTCTGAAATGCCACTGGGCTCTCATCCCAAGCCACAGGCCCTTTCCATGGCTCTGGGATGCCAGCTGTTGAAGGAGACCTAACGTCAGTCTGTGCATGGCCACATCAGTATTTAGATTGGACCTGGGAACCAAGAATTGACTCTTCTACTATCAACACCTATACATCTAATCCGTGTTGTCCTCTACTCCTAGCTTATTGAATGCTTTGGTGAGCCATCCTGTGGTAACTTGGAGTGTGGTAACAAGGTCATACCTAATAGTGCCACTCTCTGGGCCAAGCATATTCAAACCACCGCCAATGGTGCGTGGGGGGGGGAGGGGGGTGTACAGTCATCCCAAGTTTGCTCCTGAATGAGTGTTGGTTAAGTCTTGAAAACAGCTGGAGCTTCTCAGCTCTACTTCAGCTGAGTTGCCTTCTCTTAGACATTAGCTTTGACGGTATCTCGTGGGATTCTAGGCTGTCAAAGATTCCTGTAAGTCACCTGAAAAACCTCAGTGCAACAGGCAGTGCCTCTTGCTTTCTCTCTACCCAGTGTCCCCAGCTCTGAGCAACCATACTGTGGTGGCTTGAGTATGAACTGCTCTCTTAGGCTCATTTGTTTGATTACTTGGTCACTAGTTTGTGAAACTGTTTGGGAAGAATTAGAAGGCGAGACTTGATGAATGTGGCTTGTCACTAGGGGTGAGGCTTTGAGGTTTCAATAGCCCATGCCATTTTCAGTTCTCTTTCTCTCTCTCTCTCTCTCCTTTTGTTCTCCTCTGTCTCATAGCTATTGGCTCAAGATGTAGCTCTCAACTACTGTTCCAGCTTCAATGTAGCCTGCCTGCAGTCATGTTCCCTGCCATGATGGTCATGGACTCACCCTCTGGAACCATAAGCCCAAAAAACTCTTTCGTAAGTTTCTTTGGTAATGGTTTCTTATCACAGCAATAGAAAAGTAACTAAATTACAGACTTTCCAGAACGACCAAGAGGAGAGAAGCTTGGCTTCTTTTGCAAAATACAACATCCTGGCTCTGTTTTTTCTCCCCCTGTGCTGCTATTGACCAGACCAGAATATTGTTTTTGTTCTCCTCACATCTTTGTCTAAGGCAGTTCTCCAAGCCTGTATCTCTTCAAATAACATCACCATGTTATAGATAAAGTTGTGTGACTTGATGTGGGGAGGTTGACACTTTTATAAGATGATGAATGCATACAAATATGAAAATATTTAAATAAAATAAAATATTGTAGTGGTTTTGTGTAAATAGCTAAGCTGAAACAGTTGGTGGGAATTATAAGAAAGGAACTCTTGGCTCTAACAAGGTTTTTTTTTTTTTTTAACAGCATTAGTCATATTAAAATTCACTAATCTGCTTATGAAGTCGCTATGTCTTGGAACAGATCATTTACACGTGCTCTCTGTGTGAAAGCTGATCAGACATGATTGGTTCTTTTTTTTTTTGAATGTCTGTTATTTGTCAATAAGAAGCTTTAAAAATGAATGGATGGACAAGCCCATCCCTCCTGTTTGTGTGTCCTCTTGTTGAGTGCGTAGAAATAGAGGCCTAGTGGTATCGTTCTGAGTAACTACAGGAGACTCGGGACTAGAAAGCAAAGGAGGTTAAGAGTAGTTTCTTAATATGTTATGGTTCTGATTCTTCCTAAGGAAAGGTATTAGTATGGTGTGGGACCCCGACCCCAGAATCAACTGCAGAAGTAAGCAAGCAAGACAGAGCCTAGGAGATGACAGCACAGGTGCTGGTGAAGGTAGTCAGAGGGGACTGACTGGCACTGGAAGAGGAAATGAGAAAGAAGCTTTCTGAAGCCTATCTGATCCCCACCCCATCCTCCAACTCCTGTGTTGCCTGAAAGCTGTCCTTAACTCTCCCCACAGAAGTTGACTGCAATGATTCAGTGTTGGTACTCCATCATTTGCAGTGTTGGGGTGAAGGAAGTGCTGAGTGCAACAACAGAAGGTACAATTGATGAAGACAGAGGTTGTGTGGGTAGCTGCCTTCAGTGTCTCACTGCCCCTCACCCACTGTCCCTAGGCTGGTGAAGGGGCATCTGGGGAACTGCAGCCCCCAGTGGGCACTTCCTGGAAGGTTTAAAGTTAGAATTAACCAGAGAATTCCCTATGACGTGATAGATAGTGTCTGCTGTAGCTGAACTCCCTTCTGGAGGTTCATGGCCTCCTTCTCAAGCTCACCTCGGCAGACACCGTCTGTAACACATGGGACTTGGGAAGCCTAATTGCTCTTCTTAGGGGACTGCTGGGTCATGTGAATAGAACTAGAGCCCTGATGGGTTCTCCTGCTGAAAAGGTACACAGGTTGTCCTGTGCCTACTATCTGAATCAGGAGAATCACCTGCCTCTACACTGAGGCTTCTTTCATTCTAAGAAATGAATATTAGATAATTTTCTCTGTATGTGAAAAACACCAGTGTCCTATGCAAGCCTAAAATGCATCTGTAGATCACCAAACATGGCCCTTTAATACCAACAAAAAGTATAGTAAACCCACCCCCCACACACACATACATACATACATATATACATACATACATGTGTATGTACATAGGGGACATGATAAAATAATGTTTAAATAAATATATAAACCAGAAACACAGTCATTTACTGTCATGATCATTCACACATTGAATGTGATAGTATGGGCAGTGTGGTAGATTTGTTTGCAACAGTATCATCACAAGCAAGGCAATACACACGGTGTGATAACATCATATCTATGATGTCATCAGACCATTGGAGTTTTTGGCTCCATCATAGTTTTATGAAACTGTTCTTACACAAACAGTTCATGTCTATGTGATACATAACCATCTCAGAAGATCTGGGATTTAAACCAATGCCACTAACTGTGGGTGAAGATATAAAGGAAGGTCTTATCAATATACAATACTGTGGAGAAATTCTGAAGAAAAATGAAATAAAGATGAAATCCATATGGATTTTAATAAACAACTCTCCCAAGGGATCCGCATTAGCTGATCATTTGCTTACCTATGTAGTACGAGATGAGTGCTATACTTATTTTATAGCTGAGACAGTCAGGTCAGGGCGATGCTAATGAACTCAACCAAACTGGCAAACAGATTATGGATTTGAAACTAGCAGTCTAGTCCCTGAGACCAGCCCTTAACCACCATACTGATTTTCACAGTTAACTGATGGTCCCAGCGGAGGGGACAAGGTGCTAACATGGGCACAGCAATCGAGGGTCTTATGAGGTAGATTACTGGATGGAAGGACTGTCCTTGAAAGTGTGAACAGTGTTTAAAGTGATAGAAAATATAAACAGAAATTAAAGAGCTTTAGAGAAGAGTAGAAAAGAGTCAACATTTAGATTATTAGTCGCCTTATAAGAGAAAGGTGGGAAAAAGGGAGATGATCTGAGACCAAAGAATGACCTTAGCCACCTTGTGGCCCAATAAGGGGTGGGTTTCATTCTAAACTGACAAGGGTGGGTTTCAGAATCTGCCACATCAACCTTTCCCCATCCTTAATACTTGAGGAATGTGTTAAGGAAATCACTATCCTTGCCAGCCTCACCTTAAGACATTTCTCTATCCAAATAGACATGTGCCAATGGCTGGTGCATGTGTCCATGTGTGGTATGGGGGGTGCAAGTGGATGTGTGTGTGTGTGTGTGTGTGTGTATGTGTATGTGTGTGTATGTGTGTGTGTGCAAGGAGCAATGGACCATAGAACAATAAAGGAATACAAAGGAATAGGGAACGAGAGGCAAAAAGAAGAGGACTAGAGAGACATACTGGCCTCCTTGCCAGTACATCATAGCTAAACAGGAGTCATTGTAGAGATCAACGGGAATATGTGCTTCTAGATCTAGATGAAACTAGAGAACAAAAGCCCAGGTTGCCATCTGTTGCTGTAATGCACCTTTTACTGGAACACAGTCTTGCTACATACTCATCAACTGCCCATGGCTGCTTTTGTCCCAAGGCACAGGTAAGTAACTGTGCCAGAGACTCACAGGTTATGTACTGCTTGACACTTTCCAGAATATATTATCTGGTGAATGCTTCTCAGTCAACACAGGTGAGGACATTTTAACCCATATGTTTCACCCTATCACACTCACACAAGGCTCTTCGTCTGTCTTCTATCTTATGTCCATCCATCACTGGTCTCTAATCAGAATTCATCTTCCATATGTGCACTCCCAATGAGCGCTCGGCTTCTCTAAGTTTACACATGAGTGATCAGAAAGGCCACCTCACATCCCTGTGTCCTCAGAGGTGCCATCTCTTATAAAATGAAATAGAACTTGACTTTTATCGTGTCCTGACAGAGTGATGAAACCATAAGCCACAAACCATGGACTCCTACCCCTGTCTCACATGGCATTCAGAAGTTCCTGAATTTGCAGAAAGCAAACAGACAGCATATTACCAAGGATAAAGGAAAAAACATAAATAATATCTATAGCTGAGACTGAAGTAGAGCAAAGCTGTCTTCAGGACAACTGGTCAACCACCGTGCAGTTGAGTCCTTTGCTTCATTCTCCTGTTCCCTTCTTCAACACTGAACCCTGAGACATAAGGAGGTGTCTCCCTCCTGCAGAAGATGATGACATGGCTAGAGTGTTTGCTTTGCTGGCGTGCTTTTGTTCCTCTCCAGCTAGCTGAGCACACAAATCACTCGTGCTTATTTGCAAAGCCCATACGGGAGATAACGGCCAGACAGTTTGACTCAGGGTAGAATGAGGGAATGAAGAGATTGAGATGTGGAGGTCAGAGATGCCTGACCAGACTGAGCCATCATCACATTAGGTCACTGTTTATAGAGAGAGTTAAAATTAAACAAAGGACTATCTTCTAGGTTTCCTAACCTTGGACGTGGTGCTGTGTTTCATTCCTGGAATGTCATGCAATAAACATCACAGAGCTCATGACGTCACATCCCCAGAGAAACCAGGGAGTATTGCTAGGCTTGAGTTCTAGGCTCTGCCACATGATGATGTGAATAGGCAGCATACATTTTTCCCCTCTGGCTTTTTCTTGTCAGCATCTCTCCTGATTTTTTCTCTTTAACTTATTGCCACATTTGTATCCAGGAGGCAGCCTTATCACTTGAGAATTACCCCACAAGGGGGTTCTCTGTCTCCATTTGGCCAACAGCATAAAGCTCAAAGCCTTCTTATACTACAATACCTTACTATTCATCCTCCCTCCAGCAGACACTTACCTCACAGTCCCACAGAGACAGCATCATTATGTAAAAAAAGCAAGTACCCTTGTCACTTCTCTGCAGACAAGAGAGCAGGCTGCTGCGGTGAAGTATCCTCAAAGAGGTTCAGGGACTTGCCAAAGGTCACAGAGCAAGGAGGCTGCTAAGAGAACATAAAGCTTGCTATCCCATGAGTTTCCCATCACATCCTGCTGATCTCCCCCATCTGTCACTGAATTTTCATGAAGAGCGGAGGCCCGTGGCATGTGTCCCCATGCTCCCCACATTTAAGTGGCTATTAGAACAGATGCTCTAGGGAGACAAGGACTGTGTCTTGTTCCTCAAGCCCAGGTGTGTGACCTCAGTGCTCACCCTACAATTGAAACTCAGCAAATTCACACCGGAAGCTCCATCTGTCCGTTAATCAACTCTCTGACTTATTCTCCCCAGTAGCCTTGAAGGTGTTTGAAGGACCAAGTAGTGATTTTTATTTTCTTTAATACAGGGCCAAGCCAATACCCTCAGCCATTGCCTCCAAGGGATTGAAATGGAAATAAAAATATAGAGTAGGAGATGAGCCCACCCAATCCACCGAGCATCATTTTCTCTATGGCTCCAGCCTCCCTACTGTCAAAATAGATCCTTTCATGCTTCAGCATGGTTGACTCCATTGTTGACATTCCGTCTCCCTCAGCAGTCCCATCTGGCAGTCAGATTCTATATCTGTGTTTTTAAATAAGCCAGAAAACACTCATCCCGCCCGCTCCAAATTAGTTCTTTCTTCCATGCCTTTTCTGTCTCCTGGCCTGGTGCCAGTCTCCGTTTCCTTTAGAATTAGGAAACGGTGCTCCGAGTCATATGTCCTCACCTTGTTAGCTTGTCTCTTCTGGGAACCAATTCTCTTGGGATGGCTCCTACACACGCCACACTTTCTTCCTCATCATCTCCAGGTTGTTAGTGTCAGGACCAGGAACGGGGATGTGGACTTCTGGAGGGGAGGAGGGGCAGGCTACCTTGTCACATGAGTCCTCTGTTAAGGTGATGGAAGGAAACAGTTTCTTGGCCACGTGTTCGGAATGTGACTTAGGGAAGCCAGAATGGATTGCTTCAATCTTGCAAATGCCTGTTTTGAAATTTTTAAATAAGTCAGGAAAGTTTGCCTTGCTCTTTGCCTGCCTCCCTAGCTCTACCCCCCACAAAAGCTTGAGTTTCACAAAGATACTTATGATTAAACTATCCCTGAGTTCTGTATGAGTCAGCAGCCAGCAGGAACATTCTCTCTGATGTCACTTGTTCTGGGAAGCTGTCTCTCAGCTATGCTCCCACCCCATTTTCCTATACTGTCCCTCACAGAACACCCCATTTTGTATTGGATTACTATTTGCTCACCTCTGCCTCTTGCCTGTCTCATCTGACTGACAGTGCCTGGATCTCATAGGGAACCAATGGAAGACTGTTGAGAAGATAAATAAATAAGATTTTTTTTTCTTGATAGCAGATAAATAAATAAGATTTTCTTCTTTTATTTTTGTTTGTTTGTTTCTCAAAGATTCCAACAAAAAGACCCCCCCAGGTACATCAAAAGCAGAAATTTCTCTATAGGTGATGGCTGTTTTTCAGATATTAAAATCTGATTTTCATCCTTCCTGATTCAGTTATCTATTGCTTTATGGGAAGGGCTTCCTATTATTAAGAATTCTGTGGTGAGCAGGACTCAGGGCACCTTTCCCCAGTACTCATGGAACAGCTGAGGTTTCCTGCAGGGGTGAGCTCACTGGGCTGGAATAAGAAGATGAGCTACAATTCTTTACCATTTTCCTCCATGTGGCTACCCATCATCCATTTCATAACCTACAAAGCCTTTGCGTCTTCTGAGAGGAGCATATTGGAAAACGAGCCCTGGTCCACAAGTGTTTACCAAGCCTTAGTTTCATCACACTTATTGAAGTGCTAAATCAAGTCACTTGACAAAAGGACCACACAAACACATCTCACATTCTTCGGCACCTCTTGTCCTTGCTAAACACATCCTTTTCTCCCATTCAGATTGAACTTCCTTACCTTGACTTCTTAAATAACACAGGTAGCCAGATACCCAGTGCCTCCCCCATGGTACGAAATAGAATTCTTGCTTCAAAAGTGTATATTTGATACATTACTAGAAGAACAAGAAGTCATAAACTTCATAGGTTCTGTGCATATCATGTAGATACGCTACTGTGGTGTCTGGAGCAAACACAGATTGTTTTGTGGTCTCCGTAGAGAAGTCAGTTGTTTACTGATGCCAAATCTATATAGAGAATGCCACCAGTTTTCAGCAAACAAGGTACCCTCAGGATAAAACTTAGTTCCAGTCCTCATGTTAGGCCGGCTCTTTGCCATGATTATCAGAAACTTTGTTTTCTTTTAACTCACCTAAATGATCTTTCAAAAATGTCACTGATAAGTGATAGTAGCATCAATTAGAATAGTGTTTCTTATAATGGGGGAAGGGTGTCTCATACAGCCTACATGGGTGACAAACTCTGCATGTCACTGAAGATAACTTTGAGCTCTTGATCCTTCTTCTACACCCTGATCCCGGGGCATGCATCAGCACCGCTTAGGTTTATGTAGTACTGGGCACCAAAGTCATGATCTCATGCATGCATGCATGCAAGACAGCTACCAACTGAACTACACCCCCAACCTAGAATGAGCATCTGTTAAGCAGCAACAGCAATCGAGAAGTCAGGCAGATTTGCAGACTCTGCCTGTACTTGTTGGTTAAGAGTCTCGGGTGTGCTTTAGCAGGTCCCGGTGATGCTGACGGGGTGTACTTACTTCTGAGGACCACCGCATAGGGCTGTCTGTGGTTTTCACGGACTCAGATGAAGTAGGAAAGTGTTGAGCATTCCTTATCTAAAATGCATGGACAAGAAGCTTTCAGATTTGAATTTTTTGTAAGATTTTTGGAATATTTACAGATTCATAATGAGGTATCCTGGGGATGAGACACCCGTCTAACACAGACTTCATTTATGTTTCATGCATACCTTATACCCGTAGCCTAAAGGTAATGGCGTAATTGCGTTAGGCATTTTCAGTGCACCTTTATTTGGAATGCCTTGTCACATGAGGTCAGTTGTGAGATTTTTCTACTCACAGTGCTGGTCTCAGCATTGAGAGTGCTTTGGATATGGGAGCATGGTATATTTTTAATTTTGAGATGGGGAACGTTCGTTCAGTCTGTGTGGTTCACATGCCTGCTTTCTGATAAATTTTACAACATCCACCCTAGCAAGCAAAGGGAAGAAAAATGGGATGCTTTTGTAAAAAGTTTCCAGAGGAAAGAAAATTCCCCAGCTAATGTCTGTAATTTAGACTTGCTGTGTTGTGTGCACTCATTAAGATACACTGATTCTTTCCTATAGAAATCATATATTTTCTGGACTCTTGGTTTCAAATAACCACAAGAAAAGCACTGTAGTGGGGGGATTTACTTCCACATTTTTTTAAATTAAAAAATTTTTCTACCATATCTCAAGCAGAAACGGCAAATGAGATACAGGAAAATTGAATCAGAGAGAAAGTGGTCATACATATTTGAAAGAAAGTTTAATCTCAGACTCTGGTTTAGTATAATAAAAGAAATTCTTTTTTTTTTTTTTTTTTGGAATGTCAGGTCATCTGGTAAAAGGTCCAACTGATGCCCTTTCTATTTTATTGACCAAATTTACAAACTAGTTTCTCTATCTCATAGGTGTAAATATTTATGTTAACAGTGGTTGTATGGGTGTTCAATCACAAAAGAGTCCTTGACCTATGTTTTTTTTATAACTAAATAGATGTATTTTAAAAGTATAGATTACATCTTATGTGGCCATCTTTCTAATTCAATGATAGCATATATTCAAATTTGTAATGAAATAATATTATGTAAAAAAATCTGTTTACCTCTTCATAATTCATGATATGAAAAACTACAGACAACCCAAATATTCAGTAATGCAGGGTTATTTTTAAAGAATGTGCTCACATATAGCTGAATAATATATTTTGAAAATTATTTTGAAAATGTTGCTCATAAGAATCATAGAAGAAATGCATTTGTTTACCATACACATCATTAGAAGAAAGTTTCAAGAACCTAGGCACAGTGATTTTCATGCACGAAGATGGCTATTAAAGTGGAAACTAACAAGTATCAATAAAGCTGTGGGAAAATGGAATTTTTATGCACTGCTGAAAATGTAGAACAGTGCAGCTTCTATGGAAAACAGAACGGTGTTTGCTCAAAATAGAATCATAGATTTGCCATAGAGTATGGCATAAAATATGATGCTAGAGTTCAGCTCCTAGCTACGTCCCCAAGTAACCAGAAGCGGGGGCACAAACAGATGTCTTCACACCATCGTTCAGGGTAGCAATATTCTCGGTAGCCCTGAAGTGGACAATCTATGTCTACTGACTGACAAATGGACAACCAAAATGTGGGCCATATACACAATGGAATACTACTCAGATCGAAAGATCAGCATTATTCTGGTTTGTATTACAACATAGTTGAATCTGGAAAACATCATGCTACAGCGAAAGACAGCAGGACGAATTACTACCTGATTCCATTTTGATGGTTGGTTCATGGAGGTGAGAAGCAGCAATTACTAAGGTATAGTGGAGAGGAGAAGGGACAGGTAACATTCAATGAGTGCAGAGTTATCATCTGGGTTGATAAAACCATTCTGGAAATAGTGGTAGTGAGTCTATGGCCTTGTGAATGTGCTTAACACTACTACATTATATACTTATGCCTAAAATGCTAAATTTTGTTTAGTATGTATAATACCATTTGTGTATATTTAACAAACAATAAAGAGAAAAAACTTGAATCTATAATATGGTAATATATTTCATACAGTATATACCATATATATCATAATATCAAATATCATATTCTTACAAGCATATGATATTCCTTCATAGGCAATACCATTAGCTTAATACATTCATCCTTTCACGTCCAAGGTGGATTAAATTGTTGATTGGCAAATTCTAATAAAATTTCTGAAAAGTAATATGCAAAGGTTATTTTTTCTGTTTTAATCTCCCACAATATAGTAGAATAATTATTAATAAAGCATTTACATTACACTGGGTATAGTGAGTAACTAAGGCTGACTTGACCTCCAGGTAGACCAGGGTAGCTTCTATGTACATACTATATGGCATCTTAGATAAAGAACGTGAACAGCCATGATTGGTGCTTTCTCTCTGGGAATCCTGGAACCAACCTCTCATGGACACTGAGGGATAAGTATAATCATCTTTTGGAGGAAAAGCAATACAGCTATATTATATGTACTTGCAGATTCTATCTGATTCCAGACCCAGAAACTGAAATACTAACCTCTTAGCCTCTTAGAATTAGAGCAGTGTAGGCCAGAAGGAAAATGGTCTGAGCTTTGTTCACGGCCAACACCCTGTGTGGCGAAGTTACATGTGGTTTTTGTGATTCTGTGTTTTTCTATATCCACTCAATTTTTTCTACATACAGCACTATTTTTATGACAGTATTTGTTACTGAATTAAAAGGTATATATGCTTCTTCTAGAATGAGTTTTGGAATCTTAGCAGTTACAGTTTAGCCTATGGAGGACACGTCCACCTTGAGAGTTGCTTGCAAATTAAAATCAATGCAGAAGGACCAGTCTACCGTTCTCTGAGGTGAGGGCTGACCATTACTAAAGTATTTTTTTCCTTCTGTTTCATCCAACTTCTCTGCACTCAGTATTCACATCAGTATGTATACACTCCATCATTCATTGACCCATTTTCCACAGTTAGAAGCTGACAGACTTTGTCACTGATTTTAATCTTTATTAAGTTTACCATTGAGAGCTCAGAAAATGGAGGTTCTGGGCAAAGAACAGGGTGGATGACAGAAGAAAACCAACCAAGAAGCAAAAAAAATGTTTCCTTAAAAAAAAAAAAGTTATCGTTAACCTCAAACTTTAACGCTTACATTTCTGTGATTATTTTGCTTTTTTACCCAATCCCTGCCCCCAAATCCACAGTTCAGCTAGAGAGCAGTCATCCCTCTGATAAAGCAAGAGATAGGGAAGGGTCAGTCCTCACTGTCAGGCATGGAGTGTGCAGACCCAGCCCTGCCCTCTGCTGCCTCTAACACAGAGTTTGTAGAGCAATGTCTTTAGGCCCGGGTCTACCTCTGTATCTGTGAAAACTGAAGAAACCAATAAGACTGCACAGTGTTAAACTTAGTGTTTTCATGTTGCTTAGTTTGTAAAGAGCAAGACTCTAGGAGCACCGTGCCTACCGCCCGCTCTTCATTACTTGGTAGCTGTGTGATGCTTGGCAGGCTCCTTCCCTGCCTATGAATCCGTTTCCTCACAGAAACACAGAACGAATAACACTCTCATCTCACACTGCTGTCATGTATTAGTAAGTTATGCAAATTGAATGTGTTAAATAAGTTACCACACTTCAAGTAGTTAGTATAGTGCTCACCTCATGGAATACACTCAACGACGACAACGTGGAACAGATCTCTACAGCAGTCTGCTTTCTACTGCTCCTTACCCTTCAGGGAAGGATCTGTGTTGAGGATAGCAGCTCTTTCCTATCACTGATTTTACCCAAGAAAAAAGAGGTCCCTGAGCTGGTCTTCATGTTGCACTTCATTAGCGCTGACTGACAGTCTCAAGTAATGAGAATGCTAGGGACCAGGAACAGTTGAAGGACTTGCCTACTCGGGAGCTCAGGGAGGTGCATTAGGGAGGCAGAAACAGAATAAAAACATTAAGTTTAAAATTCAGCCACTGTCTCAGGTTAGAGTCGTGCTATGAGCAGAAGAAGGTGGAATTGGTAGTCAGGTCATTTTTTTTGGTCATTTGTCAATCATGAAAGTTAATTCTATAGGCAAATTAGCTTTGATACTCTGTGTTGAATGACCTTTTACAGGGTGACCATGTTCAAGGACTCAGGTAACTATATAAACTATCACCACCGTGCCAGAATACTATAGTTGCCATCACTCCGGCAGCACCAGCTTTGTTAGAAGTCATATGATTGAAATACATGAATTTATGCCTTGTTGCTACCCTGTTCTCATGGTCTATCTGTCACCAATACTGTCTTGCTCTATTATAACTTTAAAATACTAGCATCTAATACTTTATCTTCACTTTTTAAAGATCAAGATCATCTTGGCTATATTTTTGCCTTTTGCATTTCTATACCAACATTATAATCAGATTTAATTCTTTTTTACACATAGAAATTTAGTTACAGAGTGCGTTTACCAGCATGGCATGGTTGAGTCAATGAACATGGTATGTCCCTTCATTCATTTAGATTTTTTTTTTCTTTAAATTAGAGCTCTGGAAAATATTGAGGTCTTTTTAAACAATCATTTCTAGGGCCAGTAAAATGGTTGCTGCCAAGCCTGTTTTTATGAGAGGAATCATGCAATTCACTGAACCCCAAACCTACAGTCCAGGGTCAAGTCTATGGCCTCATGCACGTAAAGCAAGTACTTCTACCACTGAGCAACCCTACAGGCATCGGTGAGTCTTAAGGCATCTTTGTCAGCTTTAGTATCAATGTCATGGAAACCTTGTAACACTAGATGATAGACACATTTCTACACATCTTCCGCTTGAGAACTTGTTATTTCTTTCAGGTTAAAGTTTTCTGGACCTGGAGTTAACCTTCAATGTTAGGATTTTGATGTTGACATTTTAAAATAGACATATTATTCATGCTTCTCCACTTCTCTCGGTGTTTAAGGTCGAATTCTTGACCAATTTTCTACTTCTAAATTTTCAAATTTGTCAGCATAAAGCCTTTCACTATGTCTTGAAATTTGGTGATGTCTCATGTTACATTTTTCATATTGAAAATTTGTGCCTCTTTTTTTTTTTTTTCCTTTTAGCTCAGACCTGTCAGGGTTTGCAAACCTGTCAGTCATTTTTAAAAATCAACATCTTATTTGTTGAGTCTTTTCATTGCTGGTTTTCTTTTACTGATTTTTGCTATCACTTCATCATTACACTTTTCGTTATTCTTTCATCTTAATTTCTTTTAGTTGTTTAAAACATGTAGTTAATTCATCTCAGCTTTTTAAAGTGCTTGTATATTATTAGCATTGGAAACCACAAATTTCTACCTTAATACTATTCCAATTATGTGTCACAAGTTTCTATGCATACATAATACTTTTAATTTTCTTTGGTTTGAAATATTCTCAAATTTCCATACTTTCTGACCTTTAGTTACATAGACATTTCATTGATAATTTTCAAACATTTGATGTTTTCTAGTTGTGATTTTGTTAACTATTTCTCTTGTGGTTCAAGGATATATTCTATCTGGTAATATTTATATTCCTGAGAATATACTGAGAGTTGTTCAGCACTTAGCCAATTTTAGTGAACTAAACTTAAGCATTTAAGAGAATCCATATATCCTGTACTTTGGGGGTGCAGTTTTTAATGTAAGTTAACTAGATTTCTGTGGGCAGCAATGTTCATATGTAACTTGTCATATAACAACATTTTGTCAAATTTGAGCCACATACATGATGACACACTCTATGATGTCCACACACAATGAAATCACCTAGTAATACATTTCTCAGCATATATTTGCCATCAGTTTGTACCAGAGGTATGGCCTCTATTTCTTTTCTGTTGCTATGACCAAAACTTCTGACCAAAGTCATTTAAGGTAAGAAGGATTCACATTGGCTCATGGTTTCAGAGGGTTTTACTTTGTCATAGTGTGGAAGGCAGAGCAATTCCTTCATAGAGGTGGGGCTGTCTACATCACAGTGTACCAGGAGGCAGAGAAAGAGCAATGAGCCAGGTTGAACCTCAGAGAATTGCCCAAATCTACAACTGCCAGAAAGCCTCATGGAGAAGTTCTTGAAAGGCTACCTCCCATCAGTCGGGAAGCAAGTGCTTAACTCACAGACCTATGGGTGATATTTTATATTGAAACCATAGTAGCCACTGTTCTCTTAGTCTTTCTTCCTTTCCTTTTTCTACTGTCACTCTTTTCAGTTATTCACCAAGAACAAGTACAAACATTCATTTAAATGTATGTAAATGTATGTATTTCCTTTTAGCATATTATCTAATGTTCACACTGTAATATGTAAACTGCCATTTTCACAATCTAATGTTCTCTATTATTATGTTATTTTTTCTTATTTCTTTTAGATTATAATATAATTACATAATTTTCCCCTCCCTCTCCTCCTAACAAAACCTCCCATACATGCTCCCTTGGTCTCTCTCAAATTTGTGACCTCTTTTCTCCATTAATTATTGTTACTTACATATATGCATACGTTATATATATATGTGTGTGTGTGTGTGTGTGTATGTGTGTGTGTCAGAAGCTACATCCATAAAGTCTCATCAATATGACTGCTTACACATTTTGCTGAACAACAAATTATATATATGTATATATATATACATATATATATATCCCTGTTCCTAAATGCATATATACTACCTCATCAGTCTTTATAATGCTACCTGTATGTACACTTTTTTGGGCTGATCATTTTGTATAGGAGGATAACCAGTTGGTGACTCTTCTTTAGAGAAGACTATTTCTTCCACTCTCAGCATTCCTTAGTTGCCTATAGCTCTTTGTCTAGTCCATGTTACACGTCTATTATTGTTGTTCAGCAAAATGTGTAAGCAGTCATACAGATGAAACTTTATGGATGTAGCTTCTGATATCCTTAGGAGACACAGCTTCAAACTAAACTTCAGTTCCTCTGGCTCTTAGGACCTTTCTGTCCCCTCCTCAGCAATAACCCTTGAGCCTGAGGTGCAGGAGTTGTGGTGTGCAGATATACCCATAGAGAGTGGGGTTCACACGACTCCACTTTGATGGGCTGTGGGTTTCTGTGATGATCTCCATCTGCTACCAAGAGAAGTTTCCTTGATAAGGGCTACATTACTTGGCTGGACACTGGGAAGAAGGTGATCTTTTATTACTTAAACTGCTGTTCCCCTCTGCCCTTCCCAGTTAGTTTTCTCAGATTCACGCATTGATCTGTATTCTGTTGTGTACTCCTGTGGGATCTTTGCAGATGTCCACAGCCTGGAGGTTTTCTCTAGGCAGAAAGCCCAAGTGCTCAACAGACTCTGCCTTGACCGTTCTCAAGGACTGTTGTGTCTTGTCTCCTGGGGAGTCATCGAAATATTGCTGTTTTATATAGTTCGCATATCCTATGTTCCTTCAAGAATGAAAGCTAATCTAGATTCTTATATTCTGTATTAAGCAGAGACAGAACTTGGTATGCCACAGTTTAAATTTGTATTTGGCTGTGGAACCCCTTCTGAGTGAATATTTGGGGAACCTCTAGGTTAAAGGATTAAATCCACAGGAATTAGTCTGATAGACACTAGATGTCTGATAATTTTTGAACTAAGAAATTGAATTTACTTATTAAAATGCACTTCCCCTTGAGAGGCGAACCCTTTAAATCATCATTAACACCCATTAATGCTGACTGGCTTATCTGAAGATTGGGTTTCTGTTTATTTCTTTGTCTATCAGAGAACAAAAAGAATGGAAGATGCTAAATTGTGGCATCAAAAATTAAAGTATAAGAAGATAAGAATAGGGTAAAGAGACAAGCCAAGTGTTCGAGAGAGAAGTCTCCCTTCCCCGTTTTGTAGAAGTGAGGTGAATCTTAAAGATGCTAGAGAATTTACTCAGTTAGAAAGCTTTAGAATAGAAAAATTGGAGTTAAATCAGATAACATTCTTCAATGTACCTGTTGTGTAAATGCTGAGAAGAAGGGGATAACTCATTTTTCCAACTGTAGCATTGAGCCAGGGTGTGGAGTAAGGCAGTGGAACCTTGGGGTCATCTTGGAAGGTCGCAGAGTTCATGGGTTTGCCACCTCAAGGTATGCAACACATTGTTGCAAGCATGTTGGGGTATGAAGAACTAAAAGAAGGACAAACAGACTACTGGGGGACAGTAATTTAAGGGTGAAGAGATGATTGGATTGAGTGACATAGGTGGGAAATCTCAGAAGCCAATACAGACAAACAGAAATAGCTCCTGGTGTGGCAACCTTCCCTTATCCATGTGGGGTACATTCCAGAACATTCCAAAGACACTGGAAGCCAAGGACAATTGCTTTCCTATGCATATACCCAACCATGATAAACTTAACTCATAGTAGAGTGACAAGCAATGACAAAAAAGTTATAGCAGTATTTTACTATAACTCATTTAAAAGTTGGGAATTATTTTTTCTGGGTATATAAATTAATTTTCAGGCATGACTGAACAAGGTTACAGAGATGGGACCATTACTTATTCCCCTTACTCTTCTCTCCTCATTCCTCTCCCTTAGCTCTTGAATTCTCTCAAACACTGACATCCACTAACTGAAGCTACTGGTTCTTCTACCATGCATCTAATTGGACTTAGTAGACTGATGCCTTTGTCTAGAAACTCAGTGCTGACATATCAACCCAAATATCACTACTTCAAAAGCACAGTGCCTCAACACGACAATTGTGTCACCTTCTAAACAGCCCTAGAGTGCTGCTGTGCCTTAGTCTTCACATCAAGAGACCAATGCTTTCCTTTGCCCCACCCCAGCAGATCCACATCTTAACTTTAGGATCCCTGTTCCACAGGGAGATTTTCACCTCATTAGGCAGAGTTTGTGTTACAGGTGAGCACAATGACTTATTTAAGGTACAGATTGGACTGCCTGGACATTCGTCTGAGGCGGTATGTTAGAAAAGACCTGTCCAATTTCACTATGGAATGTCGTATGCCTTTGGTGGGTTGGCCTATGGATTCTGAGACTTATTTGATCACAGCTCCGACATTGGTACATACCAGTAGGAGTTCTAGTTTAGTGACCATTGTAAAGGACATAGCCTTGGGAACATCAAAGGCAGTAAGAACAAATTAATTGAACTGTAACCGCATACAATTCCTAATTTTGCTGGTGGTCACACTCTCGATTCAAATTATATAACGGTCAAAGTTCGATCAAAACAAGCTCTCTAAAACACATGATAAATAGGCAGCATTTCCTGTGCTTACATGTCATTTCCCTTTTTATGGAAACCTAGTATTCTTAAGGAAGAGATCTAATACCCAAATTGTACTAATGAGGTGACAGAGGTCCGTACTGGTTGTGATGTTAACTAGGTCAGGCAATCATATGGTGACAGAGCTTAGCCTCTTCCTGCCTACTTCACAGAACCCTGTACTGGTTTGTATTGGTCCTCTCTTCAAGCTCAGAGCTCAGAGTGGCTGGTAATTCAACTTAAAAGCTTTAAAAGAAGGGGCAAGCTGGAGAGATGGTCCAGTGTTCAAGAGCACATATTGCCCTTGCCGAGGACCAGAGTTCAGTTGATGGCTCAGTCAGTAAAGTATTTGCTGCATAAGCGTGAGGAGCTGAGCTGGCTCTCCAGCACCCACATAGGAAGGAAGCCCACATTACAGGCACATGCCTATAGTCCAGCACTGGGATGAGGGAGACTGTGGAGGCAGCTGGCCAGCTCATCCAGATGATAGGCAAGTGCCCAGTGGTACAGTCAAGGATCAGTGAGATCCAGACAAGGTTCAGTGAGATTTTGTCTCAGAAAATCAGGTGGAGAGCTACTGAGGAAGACATCTGACATCAGTTTCTGGCTTCCACATAGTGTGCATTTGCCTACAAACGGTGTTGTGTGTGTGTGTGTGTGTGTGTGTGTTGTGTGTGTGTGTGTGTGGTGTGTTAATATGTTAATAGATTTTTTTTGAAAACCATGGCTAGGGGTGTAGCTTATTGGTAGAGTACTTATATAGCACTTTCAAGGCCCTGGGTTGATTCCCAGATTCACACATGCGTGATTCACACACACACACACACACACACACACACACACGGGGGGGGGGGGGGGGAGAGCAAAGAAAACAATAGCAACAGCCTATATCACTTACTCCTGAGTACCAAGTGCACCTTCCATGCCTGCCAAGGCAGCCCAAAATAATGAGAGAGTGCAGGATTTATTTATACACATGGAATGAGTTTGGGCATAACGATCATAACAAGATGCATTTCTTAAGAGGCACGGAAACAGGCAGACCAAAGGCTAAATACAATGGGCAATTTCAAAATACATGGAAAACCTGGTCTCTTAACTTCAAGAGGCCATGCTAAGCAGAGATGCCACAAAAACACATGTCAAATGAGCTTTAATAAAATGTTCCTAAACAAGTCACTTCTGTGCAAATAGGCACTCCAATATAAATGACAGCCATCATTGTCGTAATTTGTTGAATGTCTACTATGTGTAGGCACGTAGGTACTTTCTATATGCAACACATTTGACCTTTACTTCCTGAAGAGGGCGTTATGCCAGAAAGGCTAAGAGACTGACTGTCCCACACAGCTAACAAACGCCAGAAGCAGATCTCAAGGCCAAGGCAATTCGATTCCTTCATCTTGATTCTTCCCAGACCCTTCTGAGAACACGAAGAACAGTAGATTCTTAGATATGAATTGGAATTGGAAAGACATGATCTGGGACAGGGATAAATTTGAGATTAGTTCAGATGCTAGATTGGCAAAGGGGAAGGGCAGGCTCAGTCATTTAAATAAATGAATGATAATGTAGAAGGCAAAAGGGAAGAAAGAGCAACAGATTTAAACATAATAACTGTAAAGAAAATAGTAACGACAGAAACTGATGAAGGCATTCTGATCCTATTTCAATTTCCCTGATTCCTTCCTCATAAAATCATTTAGGGAACAGAGAGAAACGGGCAGGTAAAAAGCACTTAATTGTAGAGTTTACAAACCACTAAATCAAAAGAGACTGTGAAACTTCCACCTGGGGAAGCCAGCAGCCAGATTTAAGTGGATTAGCCTACTGTACAGGAATCCGGGGAATGCCCTCAGCACGCGCTCCTCCCCTGGATTATTCAGCGGCAGCAGCGCTCATCTTCCATCTCCGAAGAACAGATGGGCATGCGCCCTTGTGTGGAGCAGCAAGAAAGAGCAACATGCGGTGCGTTGCCTTGCCTGTACTGTGCACCACCACTTGCAATGAATGCATGGCATAGTTTCTGAAGGTGACAAATTACTGGCATTTGATGAGGAATGTTCACAAGGAGCATAATAAAAACTAAAAACTAACCTTGCTGTCACACCCATTTTTCTAAGCTCAGAGACCAACTCATAATTGCTTAAATTTATTATTATCATTATTATTATTATTATTACTGTAATAGCAACAGGAGCTGGGAGAGGGGCTAGAGCATCAATTCTTGCAAGAGTCCTAGGTAGCAATTGCTACCTGACCATGGTGGTAGACTTTTTTCTAAGCCCCTGTCTTCTTAGTGCCAGCCAGCACCAGCAGCAACACCGAGCCTGACACTCTCAAACCACACAGATTGCTAGTCTTCAGAAATCCACACCCAAAGTCCCAAATCCCAGAGCACTGAATAGACACATGTACAAACCATGACCTGCCAGAGATAACAGTTTACATCAGCAGTCTATAATAAATAATTAATATCGCCCCAGGAGAGATAAAGCTGGTGACGTGGTATTTCTCCCTTGGCTCTAAACGGGATGCCAGATAACCTACTTTGAACAGTTAATGTGTTCACAGTATGTGGGAATTAACTGCGCAACATAATAAGTACCACCGAACGTCCCATCTCCATGCAGATCCAGGGTAACTACTACCCCAAGCGCAGCAATAGCAGGACCAAATGCCGGGGAAGAGAACACAATTTTTTGTATTGCACCCTTAAAATGGTATAAGTTAAAATAACGTTAGAGTTTTTGTTGTTGTTTGTTGTTTTTTATCAGCAATTAAATCTTTCCATGTCTGTTTTCCAAGATTGCAGCTGGGGAAAAACGAGGGCCTGAGAGCCATACGGTGCTAGCCCTGCTAATAACGCTCTGTGAAAAATCTCATTAATTCAGTCTGGCTCTTCAGATCAGCCGCTAAATCCTTGTATTGTCAGTCATCCTCTGGCCTTTTCAGGATTTCCATAGCCCAACTAGCAGTATCTCCATGGAAACCAAGCAGTCCTCCTTTGCACATCCCGGAACTTTTTGTTCCTGACAAAGCTTGACAAATCACACGCAGCGCGGAGAGTTTAACACAGCGAACGAAATCCTGACCCGCACTTAGAAACGATAAACCGGAGCACACCAGCTTTATTAGAAATGATTTCCTTACAAGATACTTAACCAAGCCGCTGAAACGCTGAACCAGACAAGTTTCAAGAACAGGGTGCTGGGGTGGGGTACAAATAAATAAATGGATAGATACAGATAGGTACGTAGGAGCCCCAGGAGTGTTCGTGGCGTGGCGAGCTCAGTTTCTGACTTCAAGGGAAAGCTCCCGGATGTGAAAGGGAGGGACGCTGTCTCTGAGCCACCTTTGGCTTCTGCTCTCCCTTAGGAAGAGAACTTCTGCAGTCATCCCTTCGGCTCTCCAGCTCTCAGCTGGAAGTCTCAGATCTCAGGCTCGCTTCACTCAGTCCAGCTGCAGAAAATTCACACTGTAGCTCTAAGCATCAGTAGCTCTAGAAAGAACCTGGCCTCCGTGAGCGCTGGCTAAGCATCCTTCTCCTCTTCCAGCCTGCTTCCTCCTTGCCTACACTGTCCAAACAGGGAACAACGTTCCAAGAAGAAGGAGAGTGTCGAAGGAAGCAGACTCACACCTGCCAGCCACGGTGACACTTCGTATTGTCAGGTTTTTAAATGTCACATTTCTCTGACGGCTTCAGACAGTCTTTGAGCACCTACCCAGACGCCCGGTGTGCACTGCTGTGATAAGGCCAGTCTCTGACTCAAGTCCTCCTACGTGAATGGGAACAGTAACATTTTAACCTATGAGTAAAACCCACTCCCACCTTTTGCCTTCTGTTTGTGTATTGCTCCTTGCCCCCATTGGTGGACAGGCCCCTCCCCCCTCCTTTCCTCCTTCCCTCCCTTCCTTTCTTCCCCTGACATCCCATGTGGTCCCCTGTGTATGTTCAGTCTCTACATCATTTGTGCCTACAACTAATCTTTGAAATCCACCTGTCTCTGTGGATATAATCTCCACAGTTGTGCTGAAGTGACTCAGGAAGAAGTCAGAAAAGGGACTTCAGCTCCCATTGACAGCATCAGTGTGTGGCAAGAGAGTCAGGACCAGCAGAAACAGGTCTGAAAATCAGCTTGATTTATGTGTCATCACCACTTGGAGTCATACTATCGGTTTCCAAATGTCTGGGGCAGGTCCCCTCCTCCACACACCCCCCACCCCAATCAGTCATGTTTTAGACTCAACGTTGTACATGTAGCATGGGCTGAGTTTTGGCTGAACAAACCCAGGCAGAGCCAGACTGGTTACCAGGAGTAACATCTGATACGGCATTACCCAAGAACTCATAGGACAATGCCATTAGGTGTTTACAGCAGTGACAGGTCCTGGGTACCGTGTGCATTGACTATAGATATTTACTGTTCATCTGAACTGGTGCCTTAAGCGACTACAGTTCCCTAAGATTTCTCAAAGCGATAGTAAATGGAGCCTAGTTCCTTTCAGCCCTCGGTGAAGGCTACTGCAGGCTTTGGTTTTGAAAGCTGAGACTCCTCACAGTAGACATGGTGGCCATGAGAAGAGTGAGATGTTTCCAAGTTGTTACTCAACAACAGGCTTTCTGCCGTGTGTGTTTTCTATGTACGTGTTCCCTTCCTTAAGGCTTGTCACTGAATCTGGAAGAGACATTATTGTGCCTTTATTAACGCCTGCATTTTACCCGTGAAACCTCTGAGAACACAGAGGCTTAACAGAAACGTTCAAGTCCACAGCACCAGACTCAGAACCCTAGAAACCCTAGGGCTCCCACATTTTCTTCCTTTCTCCAACTCCTCCCAGTCTCCCCCTCACCCCCATCCCACACCTCCCAAATCCCTGGCCTCTTTTTTCTTTGTTTACATATATACATATATACCAATTAGGGAGCTCGTTCCCAGGGGAAGACTATTTCCTCCAATTTCAGCATCTTTCAGTTGTCTATAATTCTTTGTTTAGGAGTCGAGGCTCCTGTGTTTGACTACTGCTCTCTCTTGTCCTATCATTAATACTGAATGCTTTGAGCCAGGATATCCCATTAATTACAAAAGGAGTCACTAGCTCTGTGCCAGGCACTCCTCCAATTTAACTGAATCACCTCATTTGCCCCTCTCTATGAGTAGCAAAGTACCGTGTGTGTGTGTGTGTGTGTGTGTGTGTGTGTGTGTGTGTGTGTGTATGTGTGTGTATGTTTGAGTCAGGGGTACACATATGTCATGACATGCATGCAGAAGTCAAGGGACAACCTTGGGCAATCAGTTCTCTCTTTCTATCATAGATCCAAGGACTTGACAGCTCAGGTCGTCAGGTTTGCATAGGAAGTACCTTTACCTGCTGAGCCATTTCATTGGTCCACAGTATATGTTAGTAGAATCATTCTATAGATGACCAAACATGCATAGAGAAGTTAAGTAACTCACATAAAGTCATAACTAAGTCAATGACAGATCTAGGCCCAGACCCAAACAGTAGGGTTCCAGAAGCTTCCATCAGCCAGTAGTCTCATTACTCTCATCATCCCAGGTAAGTTGGAGAACATTTCATAGAACTATTATTCCAGACAGACATCTTCTTCCTTAATGCCCATACTCAGCTACCAGACAGGCCTGATACTGTTATTTTCCCTTTTTAAACTGTCCTTTCCTGAGGATCTGAGGCCCAGAGTGAGTCTGTAGTAAAGGCTTCTCCTTCCCCGGGTCCTAGACTGCCTTCTGTTACATTCTCAGAAAGCCAGGTACATAGAAATGTACCTCCTACTATCTCTACAAGGCTGCCTGTGAGTTCAGCTTAGGCCTGCTCTGGGTGCAGACTCTATAAAATGGATAGAAGGACATTGCCAAGGCTTTAGGGTCCTAAAATTATACCTCCCAGCTGTGTTTTGGTTTTGCAAGTACATGCAAGTCTAATCCATTCTTGAGTGTGCTGGCTATTGAAAAATACATGAAGCCCATCCTCTGATGTATGAGAACACAACAGTCTTGAACCATTCCTTCTGTTCACTGCTTCTCTTCTGATCTCACTTTTTACAACTGAGGGAATGAGATTAACAGGTTGCCTCTTCTTTCTTTGGGCCATTGCCTCTGAAGAGTGCACCAATGCTCACCTCCAAGAAGCCCAGGTGTCCTCTCAAGAGACTGGGCTCTCCCCTCTGTTGAGGTTCTCCACTAAGATCATGGAGGACCAAAATCACTAACAAAGTCTTTATCAGGAAAAACTAGCCCATCGATCAGGTCTAACCATACCCACTCATGTCTGAATCACCAAAGAAACGTAAGTATCCCAAGGGTGCCAAACAGACCTCCTTTATCACCAAGATCACATAAACCCCTGACCTTGTACACCAGGCATTATATAGAGAGATGTGAGATAGAAATAGTTCAGAGAGTGTAGTAGTCACCCATGGCTGGGTAGCTGTGTAACAAATCATCCAACATTCCCTGGCTTAAAACAGGGATACATAGTTATTTCTTCTTAGAGTTTCTCTGAGTCAGAGGTTTCGGAGTCATAGTGACAGCTGCCTGGAGGCTTCCCAGCACTGGAAGATCCACCTTGAAGGCACTTGCTTTCTAAGCCAGTGCTGACTGTTGACAAGGAACCTCCGTTTTTTGAGCTGCTGAGTCTCTTTGTGAAGTGACAGTTGTCTTCCTCCAGGGAAAGTGATGCCAAGAGGCAAGGAGAAAGCAAAAAGCTTTAAGTGTCTCAGTCCCAGAAGTTCCACATGATGACTCTTGTCACATACTACAGTCAGCAGAGACAACCTTGATGCTAAATACAAGGACATCAATACAGGAAGGCAAGGCTCATTCTGAGCCATCTCGTCAAAGGCTAGTTACCACAGCAAGGAGTTAACTTTTGAATTTGCTGAAAATCACTAGTAATGTCGCTGATTTAACCAGAAAAGACTGCCAAACTCCTGGATACATTTGAGGTTTGTGTAAAGAGGCAGTTACACCTTAAGAGGAAAACATTCCGTTTTTCCTGATTCACGTGTGATGATAGGGCTTTAGGAAGCAAAGTTGGTAACATTTGTTTAAAAACATAAAACAAAAAGCAAAAACAACACATTGTGTCTTCCTAGGGATGAACTGAGACTATTTAAGAAACTGATTGTTTCTAATTAAGTTCTATGTACTAATAAACAAGTACTGAATCCCTCGTGACCTCTAGTGGTTTGGTTTCAAGACCCCAGACGATACTCTAATCCATAAAATGTTCAGGCCGATCAAAGAAAATGTCACAATATTTGCATAGAATCTATCTACTTCCTTCAGCATGTTTTAAAGATTTTTATATTCAAACGTGTGTGTATGTGCATGTGTGTATGTACATGTGTGTGTGTTGTGTGTTGTATGTGTGCCTATAGGGGATAGAAGAGGCCATTAGATCCTTACCTAATACAGGCACTAAGAACTGAACTCAGGTCCTGTGCAAGAACAGTCTGAGCTCTTAACTGCTGAGCCATCTCCCCAGTTCCCCTCATACATGGTACAATCATTATCTGGATTACTTGGAACACTTAATACATGTATGGGTAAATATGTATACATGTATAGTAAATATGGTATAAATAGTCATTACACTGTATGTTTAAGGAATAACAGCAAGCAAAAAGAATCTGCACATGTTTAGAAGAGAGTATTTCTTTTCACATTACTTTTGATACCAATTACATCTGAACCTGTGGGATTTGTAAGTGTAGAGCACACCGCAGTGACTTGTTCGTGTCTCTGTGCTTGACTGCTCTTCTTAAAAATAGATAAAGCATCTGAACTGTCCCTTAAGACATTTATACTGTGAAAAAGGAGTGAGGGGCAAAAAAGGAAGAGGAAAGGTGTAGTTTCAGAGCACCGTACCTTTCGGTCAGAGGTGAGCAGTGTCGGGTGAACATCACAGATCGAGTCCTGTGATGTTCACAGCTTCAAGCATCCACAATGGGGAATCACCAGCTCCCCTCACTTCCTAAGCACCAGGAGGCCAAAGACCCATGACACTCAGGTCCTGCCCCTAACCAGAGAAAGTCTGCCACGAAAGGGGGAGAGGCCAACCACCTCCTGTGATGCTCCTCAGATAACAGCCCTGCCCCAGGGCTTGCTGGAGAAGAGAACCCTCCTTTCTCTAAGTTAGGGCTGAGTGGCCTGAGGATGGGCTTTCCTTGAAGTTGGACTCTTGGGATACATCAGCACTGAGGTTTCCAGGACAACTGAAGCTTTGGTATTAATGGGAAAAAGGACTAGGGTTGGGAAGCTGCAAAACATGGAAACTTTTTCCTTCTATTTCCGGAAAAGTCCTGGCTGTGGTTTATTTGGAGACAAATAAACCAGTGTTCCATTGCTTTAGGAGGTGAGTGCAGGGTGAAGAAGGGAAATGAGCTCTATTCTGCTTGCTTTTCTGGTTGGGCAAGGGCAGATGGCTCAGCTTGAGCACCGGGCATGGGATTCCTAATAGTACTTCAGAACATTTGGTTTGGTACCTAAGAATTCCGAGACCCCAGCCACATGCAAGTATATATATTCATCAGCCAGCAGTCACCATGCTAGTCCATGGGAATGGCCCTCAACAAATACTGTTCAATGATGAAGAAAGGAAATTAGACAGCATTTTAGAAAGTAGCATCATTGTTGCTAGACCATAGGGAATGTGGAGCAGTCACAGCGAGTGCTAAAAATAAAGTGTCCCATTTAGTATTCACTTGCCTTCTAGTTGTACCTAATTAATGAGAACTGTGTTTTGGGGCTTTGGTGAAATGATCTCTCCTCCTTTGTTCTCCCTCCGTTTCTTTCGTATGACCACCATTGAATGATACCAAGACTATTGTTCAGAGAATCTTTCAGAAAGGCATCCAAAGGGAGGCAAGGTCCAGAGCACCTTAGCTTACAACTCTCCAGTGCTATGACCTTGCTCTCCCAATTCAGTACTCAGAAGCCCTTAATGAGAAGCCTTTTGCATTCTTCTGAAACAGAACAGCTGCCTCAGTTTCCCTACCTGTAAAGTAGATACAATTTGACACATCTTGTAGGGCTATAAAAATGTAATGAAGATATATCCAAAATTCCTGGCACAGTATATATTGATTAAGAAAAAGAAAAGAAAAGCAACTTCTAGCTGTACCCAACCTTGTAATAATAGGGAAATGTTATTTGTTTCACAAAGTTATGAAGATTCAATGAAAACATACGAAAGTGTCAAACTCGGTATCTGAGATAGCTAGGATTTAATGGGATGAGCTTGAGAAATTTACTATTATTATTACTTTCTCCCTCTGTAATTTCAGAAAGGAATAAGGAACATAAATATTTTTTTCTGCTCTCATTCCTAAACACCACCCTCCTTTCCCCTTCGCCTGGCTTGCTCATCTTTGCAAGGCTTTATGGATCTTAGTGATCTCTGGTTCTGACAGAGTTAGCACATTTTACTGTGTTGCAAGGTCTGTGCTTAAAATGGCTAAGTTCTGGGGTTCTTTTTAAATCTCTCTCTCTCTCTCTCTCTCTCTCTCTTCTCTCTCTCTCTCTCTCTGTCTCTCTCTTGTATGTCCATTCTTATATGTGTGAGTGTGCGTGTCTGTGTATGTGTACATTCTTATATGTGTGAGTACAGGCACTTTCTCACTTGCCTAGGTTAGAAGACACTCTCAAGTATCTGTACTTGCCTTCTACCTTGTTTGAGATCGAATCTCAAACATGCCAAGCTGGCTAGCCCGTAAGCTTTTTTGAATTCTATTTTTGCCTCCCATCTCACTGTAATACATTCATATATTACATTTACATACACACTACCCTGTTGATAGTGGGCTCTGGGGATCCAAGCTCAGGTCCACACACAAGCAAATCACCCCCTGAGCCATCTCCCCCCATCCTGACATGCAGACTTTGGTTAGTTAAGTTAGAGTTCATTATTGTGTGCATTGGAAAGGCTGGAGAATGGGAGAAGAGAGGGCAGCCAAGGGTAGATAAGAAAGGAGCCTTGCTCTAGGACAACACCTTGGAGAAGTCAAGACTCCAAATGGCTCCAGCTAACTCTTACCTGAGAGGTGGCCCTTTATGCATCATGGCCCAGGGAGCCTTGGTCAGGGATTTTGTGGTCTCATTACATCTCTCAGCTAGATTCCTTGCCTTATGCCTTAGTCCCCTTCTATCTCAACCTGGAACCCCAAGACCATAAGAACATATTGTCTAGTAGTCCCCTCATGTGCCACAATAGAACAAGTCTTGAGCAATGTGAAGAATTTGGACAATTTTGGTTACCATCAGAGAACATGAACCAGTGTCGTGATTCTTTGCCCTGCTCAGATCTCATCAGATAGATGACATCTGTCTCCTCAGAGGATCCTAATATTGCTTCTGTCTCCAGGGCTTCTCCTGTAGACAGGAAACAGAGCATGTTTGCTGGACTCAGATTTCATGACCCCGCCTCTTCCGGTTCCTGATGCTCAACTTTTCCTTACGTCATCAAACCTCGAGTCCATGCCACGAGAAAGACACATATTTCATTCGGACAATGCTGGGGAATCCTCCCAAGTACGGCTTGAGCTGTAGATCATCTGTTTGTAAATACAACCTGAGTTCCCAAGGAAGAGATAAATGAACACAAGAGAAGAACGCGGCATGGGCGGCCTTGACTGATGTTGAACACTTGATGGAGCACGAGCGAGGGTTGTACTTTTATACAGAATACTGTGGCCCTTGTTTGTTTTTGTACTTACAGGATGCTTCTATTCATATCCCTTATGTTTAAAAAAAAAAAAAAATCAGAGGGGAGAGCCTTTGTGAAGAGAACAAAGATCGCTACAGAGTCAACCAGTTTATAAGTGAGCAAAACGAAGCTCCCATCCCTAACCACAATACAAAATGCTTGGAGCAGAAAGAGTCGCTAGTTTCTACAGACAGGTCCGTCCATCTGCCTTTGAGCTCTCAGGGCTGCAGACGCCTTTAGAGGATTCTTTGAAGCGTCCATGGCTCTGTTATTAGATTTGTCTGCAGCTTGTTGAAAAGTATTTATTAGAAGCCTTCTTGATCCTTCTTCTCTCTGATATGTCATAACTTTTATGACACAGAAATAACCAGAGTGAAGAAGTGATGGTCGGGTGGAGGTTATTTACCAGTCCTCTCCAAAGAATGCCGGCCATTTAGGCTAGGAGGAGCATGCTGGATAATTTATGAAAACAGAACTAGTCTCTGGGAGTGAAATAAAGCCCCATGCTATCCAAGGCAGTCATAATGAACAAAATAAATTCCATCTTTATGCAGATGTGCCACGAGGGCTGTCAGAGTGTCAAGGAAAATTTACTCCCTGTCTCAGACGCTCAAGACAAACAATTGCAAGAGATAAAAAAAAAAAAAAAAAAAAAGAAAAGCACAAAAGACAGCGCAGGGGAGGAAAGTAGAACCTGACTGCCTGGTGTCCCTAAGAACCTTTGCCCTTGAACTCAACAGTAGTGTCCCCTGAGCCATGTTCTTTTCCCCTGTGAGGACAGACAGGGGAAGTTATTTTATTCTTATCATTCTTATATGTTGACCAAGAAACATTTACTGAACCCTAGCAAACAAGGAAAAGGAATCAACTTGGACTGTCATAAGTGACAGGGTCTACGTGGCTGTAAGACAAACCAATATAAAACACAGAGCAGAATAGCAAAACCGTGTGATTCCTTCATCCCTGAGCAGCAGCAGCAGCAGCAGCAGCAGCAGCAGCAGCAGCAGCCGCTCCCCCCCACCCCCTGCTTTGAGGAGATGCCAAAGTTACTCTCTCTGGTGTCTTCAGTAATAGGTGGCTGCCTGCCCCTTTGCCAGCCACACTAAGCACCATCCAGAGTCTCAGGTTCCTGATATAACCCTGGGGAGCAGTCTCCCTTCACCCATGTCTGCTTTGCTAAAATTTAGAAAGTGATGCAGTTTGTAGATGATGCCGAGGAGTTATGCATGCAAGTCTGCAAGTACATTCAGTTCCTTGCCTTGGCTCTGCTCCTTACTGTACTCCACCCGGGAGCAATTTCATTTGATTAATTTTACTTTACTTATGGGTTGGGATGGGGTGCTTCTTCCCTAGGACCTGCATTTTTGCTACGGCTTCACTGTAACTGCCAACCTGTTTTGCTGAAAGAACCTTTTATGGATGGGTGTGCAATGGTCATTTGCCCTGTGGATTTCTTCTTTGAGGTTCCATTACCCAGAATCTCTAACATCTTAACTACACTTGACTTAAGCTTCAAGTACGTTATAGTACCTTGGCTTCCCTAAAAACATTAAAAGGCAGAAATAAATATTAATTTCACTATATAATATTTCAGAAGACATAAAGGGAGATGGTGAGCTGGCTATTCCTTATGTGGATTTTCTGAGAAACTATACCAACCAGTAAGTAGGGCGATGCGAGCTATCGTTGCTAGGAAGTATATAATTTCTAATGCAACCCTCACCAACAAATGAGCCAACTCAGGCTGCTCAGAGGATGAGTTAAATATTTTCTCTTCCAGTTTTTACGGTTTCCTGTAGACGCAGTATGACTCCAACCCAGCAGCTATATTCAGCTAGGACCTCTCCCTTCGGTTCTGTGTGAATCTGCTCTAAAATCATAAAGTGAAACATAAACGCAGGATTTCAAGAGTAAAGCAGCTTCGCCACAGACTCTGTGACGATTATGTATTCTATCCAGGGCACACTTAACTCTCTAATTGCTAATTGTAATTTAAATGAAAACATGTGTTTCTTGTTAAATTCATCAACTCCCTTCCTAAGTACTAGCGAGGAGAACTGTGATTAAGGCTGAACGCTCACCTAGGGGTTCTGACACCCACAGGGCTCAGACAGTCATTGAGGTATCCTCGGAAAATGGAGCCCTAGATGGGTTTCTGTGTTGCCTCCTAAATCCAACAACTGGAGGGACCTGGAGAGGAGAATCGGGGAGGAGTCCTGGCAGGTCACATGCTGCACTGTCTTTTCAGAGATGCAGCCCAGCCCAGATCTATTTGGAATCCATTCCTTGAGGGCATGGATGCCATCCATCCCCAAAAGGTACAAGAGACTCTCAATAAAGGAATACTTATAGATCCTATTGTGATACAGAGGATTCTGGAACACAATAGGGGACCAGATAACACCAGTCCATTATTCAATAGGTACAAGTTTAGTATGAGGAATTGAAGGGAGAGCCAAGAGGATCAACTCAACTTTTTCAGGAAAAAAAAAAATCCCCGGTAGAGAAAAGGATTGTTATTTCCATTTAGATATGGTGATTAAACCCTATGCCAGATTAATAGCAACCAAATGGCTTTTTTCTTTTTACAAATTACTTTTTCGTTATTTGTTTTCACTGAGCTAACAAGAAGATATGTGGATAGCTTATCAATACACATGAAAAAAAATCTATAAGGTGGGAGTTTGGCTTAGGATGTGCTCTTGAGAGAAATAGGATCAATACAAGATACACACAGGAAAGAGGGAGGAGTGGGATGTGAGAGAAGAGGAGAAAGAAAGAGATTGGTTTACAAAGATTAGTCTTGTAATATCCTGCTAAGAGAGAAACCAGTGTCCTCTCTCAAAGACAAACCAAGAGGGTGAATGCTCCTCCCCAGAGCCCTTTGTGCTATTCAGGCCTTCTGTTGATTGGTTGGATCAACCCATATGGTGGAGAGTCTGCCATATTGTCTGTTGATTTACATATTACCCTCATCCAGAAAGATTCACACAAACATAATCAGAATAACCAAATTATCTGGGTCTAGTCAAGGTGACACATACAGTTACCACAGAATCTCAACTTACTTTGGGTTTAGAACACTGAACCTTATGGCATGTCCCAGAAAGTGTATAACTCAGCAAATGTGGCTGGATACAGATACAATGACTCTTGTCATTTGTGTGGACACAGGTGAAACTGGTATGCCCCAGGCTATTAGCCCATGAGAGAGTATAATGCTAGAACTTCATCCTCTGTCTCTATGAAGCCTGGAGATTTGGGGTCTGTTTACTCTGACTATGGTAGTAAAATCTGTGGCTGAGGACAGGTATGCCAGAGGTTTGGTTCAGTTGTCTAGGTCCCCAATTGATTCCAGCCAGTTCTATTCCACAAGTTCTTGAGTACCTGCGAGAGTTCATGTTGACTCTGGAATACTGGATCAAAACTGCCTAGGTATGTGTTAACCCTAACCTATGGCATGCAAAACCCTCTTTCCCTTCAGTTAAGTTCCTGGGGCTGGGAGCTTCTCAACTATGGATCTATTACCAGTTAAACTGTGTTACTTTAAAATGCATATTGACTCCCAGTACCTCAGGATGTGAGACTGAAGGCATGGCCTTTAATGAGATGATGAGTTGGGGTTGGGGGGGGGGGCATTAGGTATGGTCCTGGTTCAGTCTGACTGGTGTCCTTATAAGAGATACACCATGCACAGATGTGAAGACCCAGGAAGGTGACAGAAATCTGGAAGCCAAGGAGACCAGCCCCAGGGAAACCAATCTTCCTGACACCTGGATGTTGGACTTCCAGATTCTAGACCAGTGAGAAGATAGATATCTGTCAACTGAGACCTTCCACCAGGAATAGTTTATTATACCAGCTGGAAGAAAATGAACATAGGATCCTTAAAACATTAATGGTATTGCCACACCCTGTCCTGGTCAGTTTCCTGTTGCCTTGGGAACATTGCTTAACAATAACTTTCACAGTCTGGAGCAGACAGAGCAAGCAAGCTCACCCTACCTCATCCTCTCGCACACCAAATCACTGGTCATATTGTGTGTCACAGAGAAGCTGGCTTACACATGACTGTTTGCCTCTCTGACTTTATCCAACACAGATTTTGTTTTTCTCCACTTGAGCCACAGCCCCGCCCCTACCTGAGTCATTGCCCACCTCCCGTGGCTTTGCATTATTTTCTAAAGATTCTTCGCAGGCCTCTGCTACACAAAATTAGACTTTCTGTTCATGAAATGCTCTGATCCTTGCTTATGTAAGGATTCTTTTTTAAAAAATGTAAATATTATATCAATCAACACTTATCTCTTGAATCTATCAAAGAACCTCTAATCATACTTATTTATGCCCCTCTACCTGTATGACTAGAGGTAACTACTACTTGGAAGTTTGTGTGGATCAGTGCGTTACTACGTTATATATTAGTCTAGCCTCTAAAGAACACACATGCAAAACACACACACACACACACACACACACACACGCATGAAACCTGATCACACACTAGTGTATGTTCAACACTTCCGTGCTCCACCACCTGCAAGCTAAAGCTGTAGGAGAGCAGGGGTTTGTCACAAAGGCCTGGGAGCTGAGAAGGTGTTGGTACAGATTCTAGGCCAGGACAGAGAACAGGAAGAATAGAAGTTAGATCAGTGGCCAGCTCCAGCTGCCAGGTGGGGGAGAGCCTTCAACTCTTCTCCTGCTTTGTGTTCACTCAGGCCCTCAGTGAACTGGAAGATGCTCTCACTGGGGAGTTCTGCACAGTCTCTCATACAAATGCTCTTCCTCAAACATGCTCACACACACCCTCAAGAATAATGTATAGTGTATGTATAGGTAGCCTATACCAAGTACCTGTGACCAAGGTGACATGCTGCTACTGCGATTGCTTATTCCAAGTGAGTTTTTAATTGCATTATTCAGTTGTCTCCATCCTTTATTCATCAACACGGACTCAGCTCACTGACAGTATTCCCCAGTGACTGTGAATAGCCTGCTGTATCTGGTATTCTGTCCATTTTTACTGACCATGTTGTTAATTGTTTTTCTTTCTCTGTCTTTGTTGATAAGGCTTGCCAGAGATTTAGCTGCTCTCACGGTCTTCCTGAAGAACCTGCTCTAGCCTGTATTGTCCCTCCTTGCTGGCTCCTGCTTTCTAGTTCATTCCTTCCACTTGGGCTTCTGTGTTCCCGCCCCTTGCTTGCCTCTCAGCTTCTTCTTTTCATCTTTTTGCCAGTGCTTTCAGTGGATGCTCAGAACATTCATTTTTTTGGCTTTTTTTTTTCATTCATGACAGGACCCCACTTGTACCGCTTCTCACAAGTCTTCATATTTAGTATTTGGATCATGATTCCACATCAGATAGTTTTTAAATTTCCAGTTAGACTTCTCTCCCCTGCCCCTCTGGTTTATAAGCCTACATACCTACAGTGCATTCTGATCACATTTGCTCTGCATCCCTCCTCCTAATTTCTCCTAAATCCAGTGTCCACCATCCTCCCCAAACACTTTCAGTTCCTCCCAACTTCCATCCCTCTCCAACCTCATGTCTTTTTTTAAATTTTATTTATTTTATTTTATAACTCACCGAGTCCAGTTTGCACTGCTTACGTACTCATAGGTGTGGAGCCATCTACTGGAGCATGGTCAACCTACCCTTGAAGCACACTGACTCTTCCTACAGCAGAAGCTATCAGCTGTTAACAGCTCTTCAGTAAGAACAGAACCTTTGAACTTCTCTCCTCTCTCTATGCTGGAATGTTGACTTGCCTGGTCATGTACAGGCAACCAGAGCTACCATGAGTTCATGAGTCCTGACATGTCCAGAAGATACGTTTCAGTCTCATTTTTTTTCCAACCTCTGGCTCTTAAGACCGTTCTGCCCTTGATCTGTGATGGCCCCTGAGCAGAAGGACATTGGTCATTGCATAGATGTTCCATTTATGGCTGAGAATTCCATAGATTCTCTGAACGTTGATCAGTTCTAAGTTCCTAAGTTAATCACCATTCACAAATAAACTCTGCTGATGAGGCCTAAGAGCTGTGATAATCTGAAACCTGTATTCAGGGGGCAGTTAATGTCCATTTAGCAACGAAAAAAAAGTAAATTTACCCCTGGATCACAATGGCAGACATTTGTTCCCTCCTGTGGATCAGGTCTTAATCCAAACAGAAAGTAGTTGGTTATTCCAACCATATGACATCCATGCCACTATTACACCCCTGGGTATACCCTGCCATGCTAGCCATTACTATAGCTCACAGAGTCCACATAGCTGGGTAAGATTGTTGAGAACTTTTCTCCCTCAGTAGCCTGCATAGCATCTTATCATTCCTCACAGCAGGGAGGAAGCTTCCCAGTCAATAACAACTTGATTTTCCCATTTCCTGTGACCAAGTGGTGTGTTCTAGGGTCTTACCAATAACTGGAGAGAGGTATCCCACACCTAGAACTTGATTGTTTATTTGGCAACTTTTGACTTCTGGGAGGAACATTATTCTCATATGGGTTAACTCCAATTAAACTTTTATATATGCATATATAAAAATATATGATGCTTATAAAATGATAGGTTTACATATGGCTTTTTCAAACGTCTTTAATGTTAGTTATTCCACGCTCTCCTCTCCCATACCCTCTCATCCTTCTCCCCAGTTAACTATCCCTCTCCACTGTTCCTTCTGCTTCCCCTTCACATCACCTGTGTTCCACTATCCCCCTCTTTTAAGATCTTCTTCTCCCTCCCCACCAATCTTTTCTTTCTAGTTTCCTGCCTTCTACAGATACTCCACATTAAATACATATTCTACAGATTCAATGTTAGAATCCACATATGGGTAAGAACATGTGACATTGTCTTTCTGAGTCTGCGTTACCTTAAGGCTCAGTATATTTTTCAGAACCATTTAATCATCTCCAAACTTCATATTTTTTATAGCTGACTAAAACAATATATAAATATGATATATTTATACAACATATAAATATATGATATTTTATATAACATATAGCATATAATATAAAATAATATATAAATATATTATATATATAATATATCAATATAGGTTTTCATTTGTAAATTCTGTGACACCACTTTCCTCTGTCCTCTGTTTCTCCAACACAGATCTTAAGGGAGTGTCTCATTCCATTTTGTGCTGTTAAGATGGAATGTTTAAGATTGGGTGATATATAAAGAACAGAGACTTATTTATTGCAGTTCTATGGTCTAGGAAAGGTCAAGGTGGAAGGGGTCCAAGTTTGTTGAGTGTCTTGCTGCATTAGCATCCCATTGCAGAAGCGAGAGAAGAAAAGACAGAAGGGAATGAGCCAACCCCACCCTTTGTTCAGGATCCCACTTCTACAATAACTAATATACTCTCATGATGGTGACCTTGATCCACTCCGAACAGCAGAATTCTATGACCTAGTAATCCCTGAAACGTCTCACTTCGAACATGGTTCTATTGGGGACTAAGTCTATAACACATATTTCAGGAACAGCTTAAAACTGCAGCAGTCTATGTCACGTCTTAGAAGAAAGCAGAAGTCCTCTGTATCTTCTCTCTGGTTTTCTCTAACAAATGCAATGTCACTTTCCTGTTTACCTATGCCTTAAGTTGTTAAGGTAAAACAGTTGTGTCTGTCAAAGCTAAATGGTTTTCAAATGTCACTGGCCTCATGCTCCTGCCTCTTAGACTATATTCTTTTTCAATTTTTCAATAGTCTCTTCTCTGCCCCACTTCTATATCAGGGCATACACTCCACGAGGACAAGAGCATTTCCACCACATTGCCCTCCAGAGTCCTAAAACCTGACCTTTTCTAAAAAATATATTGCTATGATGAGTTTGTAGTTGTTAATCTCTTACTGTGTCCATTGTACATATTAATTTTTCCTGATTATGCATATATAGGAAAATGCATAAATATAGTGGGTTATCCACAATTTCAGGCATCCAGTGAGGTCTTAGAACATGGTCACTGGGACCAAAGAGGTAAAATTGTACTTAAAAATAAAAATGGTATCAGCACAATGGCTGAGTGGATAAAGGTTCTTGCTGCCATGCCTGACAACCAGAGTCCAATCCTTAGAACACCCATGGAGGAAGGAGAGAACTGACTCTGAAAAGTTGTCATTTGACCTTCACAAGCACAACATGGCACACTTGTACACACACACACACACACACACACACACACACACACACACTTAAATATATCAAAAGAGTAATACTGTTGATGCATGATTTAATGAACTTACAGAAAACCACCCAGAGTGGGAAAAGTCAATCCACAGAGCTCCTGCACTCTGATTTCACCTGTATAATGTTGTATTCGCTGCTTCCATGGGCTCTTCTCCCACAAATGCCCTTCTTTCATCAGTAAACCCATGGTGTCCAGGAATGCAGACACTCTTGCAGAGAAGAGTGAAAGAAGTTTCCTAGATGCTGAAGCAGACACCTGGGTGATAGGAGGCAGATGACTGGAAAATCTGATAGAGGTGTTATTGTAGGAACGCAGAAGATATGACAAATAGAGAAACAAGGCAATATATAACTCCCGGAAAAACAAAGAGTTGTGAAGGAAAGAGAAAACCATAAAGCGGGTGCTGCTGCTGTGAACAAAACCTTCAAAGTTATAATATAATCATCTAATCATAATTGAATTGGGTATTTTCATATATCTCTGTGAGGAGAACATGTGAAAGGGATGTCTACAGTTACATATGGAAGTGCATACCTATGACACCTTCTGCATAAGAGTTCCTATGTGTATTTTATACAGACAGTTAACAGATAGTATAAAAATCAGAAAAAAAAAAAGTGATAAGAAGGTTCCTTTAAAAGTGGAAGTAAATACAGGAACTTATACTAAAATGATTTAAATTGCCTCAGAATTATGGAATTCAGGCATATAAAGGGCAAGAAAAAGGAATATTTTTCATGTATTTTGTAATGCTATTTGACAGAGTAAATTGTGTGTGTGTGTATGTGTGTGTGTAATTCTGATGAAATTAAAGTTACAACATAAAGTGCATGTCTCATTCATGTTTGCTGGAGCACAACCTCTAAAGACTGTGGTGCTCCCTAAAGCATGTGGGTCACAATTCCTTTCTTAGAATCCCTTCCCAGTGCAATGTTGTGTAAGTACCTCTTTCACCCTGACCGTGAGCACACTCATCACCAGTACGCATGCACTGTTACACCTGCTGCGGGTGGGGGTGGCGGGGGAGAATATGAATTGAAAATGTGTAAAAGCTGCTTGCTCGGGGAAACAAATTGTGCATGGATCTTTTTCATAATTTGTGATCTCTCATACTATGTCGGATGTGCTCCTTCTATGAACTCTATCAGCTAAATGCATTGTAAGGTTGGCGCTTGTCAAATAAGGCACCGCTATCCCTAAGAAAACAGCCTTGACAAATGGGCTGAAAGGCAACAACACAAAGCCGGGTAATTTGAAAGGAACACAGTGAGGGAGAAGCAGAAGGGGCTGTGGGGATGTAAGGGCATTGATGTTCTTGTCCCAGGCAGAGCTGAAGTTTTCTTCTTCTTAAATAAAAGACAAGTATATGATCTTCATAAGACGAGTATATGATCTTTATGAACCCTGTAAGATTTCACATTATCTGATGGTTTTTTTTTCCTGAAAAGTTATTTTTAAGCTCACAAAGGTATTGTGGGACCCTTATAAAAGTTTCAAACAATGCAGAATTTTCAAAGTGAGAAGTGACTGTTGTCCTTTATCCTGAGCTATGATCCTTCCCTCCCTGGTTCTTTTTGAATTTCCGTGTACCACATATGTGCTTTCATGCATGTAGGAACACATAGAGGTTTGGCTTGGGTAAAAACGATATATATGTAGACAGATATATAGATAGATGGATATAGATGTGATATAAATAAAGGTAGATATAAATATAGATTATAGAGATTGTTTAGAGCTTTATTGAATGTTATCTAACTGGTAGCTCTATATGTCATGAAAGCAGAAGAGAGCAGGAAAAAGATAAAACACAAATAAAGAATTACATCATCGGACACACATGCACATGCACACATATACACACACGCATGCACATGCCTACAGGCACACATGTAAAACTGCCATAGTGAAACTCATTTCTTTGTATGGTAACTAAAACTCAACAAAAGTTATAGCAACAGATTCCCCACCAAAATTATCCCTGACATTTTTTCATTCCATGACCACTAACAGCTTTCTCTGACTAATGAGCTACATGATAGTGTATGAATAGAAGTAGCCCATGAAGTTACAATTACTCCTCTATTGAAAGCCACTTAAAGCTCTTCTTGTTTCTGATTCTATATGAAGTGCTGCTGTGAGCATCCTTGTACATTTATCTTTGAGTGTGTATTTCTATCAGACATTTCTAGAAATGTTTTTGGATCCTAGTGTGTTAACACTCTATTTTGAAGGTTTTTACCAGATGACACCTAAAATAATTTCAATTTTCTTTTGTTGAGACAAAAATGTTTGTACATGTTTATAGGATAGGGTATGATGAATGATCTAATGCATGCATATAATATATAATGAACAAATCTGTACAATTAGCACTTCTAGCTCCTCAAACATTAATCATTTCTATATATTGATAACTATATGCTTGCAGCTATTTTTAACTACATTGTAGACTATAGTTCGCCTTCACTATGTTATAGGGGACCAGAACTAATTCTCCTCCAATCACCCTTTGGTGACCCTGCCATACCGCTCTCCTATCCCTGGGGGAAAGGTAGAGTGATTGACAGTCCAGCTCCCAAAACACAATCACTATGGCGTTTAGTACCAGCTGGGAGTTGTCCAGTTTAATGATTTGGATGAAATTTGGCTCTTATAACCCTCAAATCCATGCTATGCCCCCATCAAAGGGAAATTTATCTTCTAGAATAAGGGACAAAAAAGGGACATGGAGGCAGAATGGTCAATTTATCACTGGGAATGAGATTAAATTGTGGGATTCTAGCAGCTCTCAGTCTTTCATGTATGCAGACCCAGAGCAGATTTTGCTCTATGTGTGTGTGTGTGTGTGTGTGTGTGTGTGTGTGTGTATGTGCACGCACATGCGTGCACACTTGTATGGGGGTTATAGTGCAATATACTTTAAAGTGTGGAACCTTATTGTTAATATTTTATCAGATAATTATCTTCTTATGATATGTGCCTTTCAGTATAATTAGTTCCATTACTGAATGTACTATGCATTCACAATGTAAAATAGAAACAACCAGCCATGTCATCCATATTGCCATTTGTCATTGGCTCATCTTGGTGGCTTCCCGTGTCACTGTCCATGTTACTTTACACAGATGAGGAGAGCATCCCCTCAACATTTTCTTCTTGTGTTAGCGCATACATTGTCATAGTCTCAGATGTGATTCTTGCTAAAAAGGTCACTGGAAAACCTCCAAAGTCAATGACCTGTTATAGAACCCAGCTCAGCACATTTCCACGCCCCCAAAGACTCTCGTTTTGTGCTTCCTGAGATGAACAGCCTGAAAGTCAAAAGCAGAACTGATGTGTGGAGGTTGAACCCAGGATTAGAAATCCTTTATTCAAGTGTGCTTTGGATTTATGAGCGTGCTTACCCACTGCGCTTTAATTTTTGTTTGCGTAAACAAAAACCGAAGGCAAACTAGTAACGATCCTGCCTCTCACTTGGGATCTGAGAATGTCGGTTCTAAACGGCAGTGAGTCTTTCCTTGCTGTGCTCTAGGCTTGTTTGTGTGGCAGGAGCAGGGATCAGCAAGGAGAGGAGCGACAGTGAGGACGTTCATGGTCACAGAAGAGACAAGAAACATCTGAGGGTCCCATTCCATGGTAAAGAAGGAAGGGTCAACACCTCCTGGCTCATTTTCTATTTGGAATCATCATCACAGGCTCTATGTAGAACATAGCCATAATGCAGGGTGAAAGGGGGCATTGTTTTGCCAGAAATACAGGCAACCCCAGTAATCCCAAGCATTCTAGAGCTCCTGGGCACAAAATACATCATGGTAAGTTTTGCTAACTGAAAACTCTGACACACTTGCACAGGAAGACAGACCAGAGCTGATGGGATTGTTATCCAGTACTTGCTCGCACACATGTGTCTGCTCTGGTTGGTTACCTCTCCATACACATGCCTCCTTGCATGCTCTCCTCTAGTCCCTCATTATTGTCTTCTTGTATGTGAGGAACACAGACCCGGAAAGTTAAGGAAATGAATAAGCTCCTATGACACGAAAGGGCAAAATCAAGTTTGACCTTAACTAAGCTGAAAAAGAGTCCAGGTCTTTTGCTATTCTCCTGATTTCCAAGAGGAGTAAAGTTTCCAAAGTGTGACCAAGGCCCTGGAAGAGGAGGTAAGATATTGGAATTCATGGTCATCATAAATCACTCCTTCGAAGAGCTGAGACTTAAACGTGGAAGTATGGACTGACGCACCCTGGGTCAGTTCAACACCGACAGGCTTAGAGAAGTGAAAGGGCGTCTGTATGTCATGTTCAATGTCAAAACTGATGATACAGTGGGCAACGAGGCAACCATCCTTACTTCAACTCAGTATGTGTGTGATTTGTGTTCTGAAAAGCAGTTGGAAACAGAGTACTTTTCTTGTGCTCCTGAGATCCATGACGAGGAGCAGTGAGTATGCTCTCTGCATGGAGCTGTACTGATGCAATGCGTCATACGTGTTTCTGGTGACAACACTTTCCAGTGAGTCACTAGTAACTGTAAGTAGGGCAAGCGGATCTGAGGCGGCCATATTCAATGCTTGTTTATCCTTACACCATTTCTCTCAGGAGAGAAATCAGAGGGTTTTTAAGATGAATTCATTCTCTGTTTTCCTTCTGGAATGTTCCACCATCTTACAAGATGGCAAAGGGCCTTTCAGAAAGTGTGTGTGTGTGTGTGTGTGTGTGTGTGTGTGTGTGTGTGTGTATTGCAAGGTCACATGTGAAGAAAGATGAGGGGTTTTGTGAGGTGGTGATCTCTGAAAGGACCTGAGTGGGAGCTGAGATCTCCCCACTCATAAATATGAGAGAAATACATTTGGGGGATTCTGTCTTCGTTGAATTTGTGGTGGCCACATACTAGTATCTCACCTATCCAATTTTGCATATAAGTCACAAGGAATGTCCCCAACTCTGTTTTTACACATTATAAAATACAAGTGGATTAAGACCAAATAGAAAAGGTGTTTCCCTAGAAAGTTCCTGTCCTCTGGAGAGCTGATGTCTCCTCAATGCCTGCCAGTCTCCAAGGTGACATGGTTAAGCTGACAAGAGTGTATCGGCTGCTAGGTAGACACATAAGGCATGTTGTTAGGAGCTGAGTTTCATGATCCTCGAAATCATGTCACAGTCCTCACACTCTGTCCCTCAGAAGATGGCCATGTGGAGACAGATTTCGTTGGCTTGGTACGCACAACAGTGGGTTTAGTTATATCGTTTTCCTACATGTATATTATTGTATTTTGCTCATATTCACCCAATCCATGAGCAAGTTTAAATGACATTGCCTGAAGGAACTGTAACTCCCCAACCCCTCAATAGGACAGATGTCCTTAGGAAGAAAGAACACACACACATAGTAGAGGCCATGAGAAAACACAGGGAAAGAACAGCCATCTAGAAAACCATCACAGAGGACACCTTCATCAGATACTACATCCTGTAAGAGAACAAATGTCCACTGCTGAAGGCACCCAGCCTGCCATGGCACCTAATGCTGTGGAATCTGCCTGCCATTCCACCCCACCACACACACACACACACACACACACACAGAGAGAGAGAGAGAGAGAGAGAGAGAGAGAGAGAGGAGAGAGAGAGCACAGCACACACACACACACAGAGGGAGAGGGAGAGGGAGAGGGAGAGGGAGAGGGAGAGGGAGAGGGAGAGGGAGAGGGAGAGGGAGAGGGAGAGGGAGAGGGAAGGAGAGAGAACGCACAGCACACATCAGAACTTCCCGCTGGACCAATCTAAGTTTCCCCCTTCACAGCCCTAAAGGCTTCCATTCTCTTTCCCACTTCCAAGGAAGGCAGTGAGCTGCCTCCTCCTACCCTTCTCTGACTGAAAATCACCACAGAAAAGCAGAAGGAAACAAGAAGAGGAGTTTTCAGAATAGACCGGCATCACTAGAGGAGTCTGGGGTGCTGTGGGTGTGGGCGAGAGGTCACAGCAGATGCTGCCAGAGTCTCACCCACAGACTTTGGGTGATTTGAAGGACATGTGAAGAGAAGGAAGAGGAAGCAGGGCTCTGCAGAGGCCAGCCTTTACTCTTGATGTAGCTTGCCCTCAAATACTGCCAGTTGACGCTTGGTGAAGGGATAGCAGGGTTTGTTTTTGGTTTGTTTGTTTGTTTGAACCTAACCCTTGGCCAAAACAACTAAGCTCCACTCTCTGGCAGAAACTTGGCCCAGTTCCTCCATCCCACACAGATACGGATACTGGGAGACAGCCCCAATCTGGGAGACCTGGAAAGGTGCAGGCCTGCTTTGGAGATCAATACTTTTAAACCTTCCTCACTGTTCTCTTTGCTTCTTGCCAGAGTCCAGAAAGCTTGCGTGGCTGTTAGTAATATTTACTTGTTAGTATTTGGGGTGTGTGTACATATGTGTGTGCCTGCGGGAGGTGGGGGACTAGACATCAACGCTGGGTGTCTTCCTTTACAGTTCTCCACCTAATTTTTGAGACAGAGTCTCTCATTGGACCTGGAGCTCATGGATTAGCTAGACCAGTTGGCCAGTAAATTCTCAAAGCCCCCCTGTCTTTGTCTCTAGAGCTGATATTACAACATGTGCCACATGAGTGCAAATTCAGGCCTCCATGCAAACACTTTACCAGCGAAGCCATCCCCACAGACGGTGGATATTACTTATTGTTATTAATTTGTATCAGGTTGCATTAATTTGCACAGCGCGCGCGGAAGGAGCTCACATCAGCACAAAACTGAAGCCAGCTGATGCGTTGGAATTAATTGGGCCAGGAGGCCGCGGGTCCCTGGCTTCTGTGGCCAGTCTTAGTGGATTTTTCTCTTGTGCTCTCCCAGCAAGGGCCTGGGCTGGGAGGATGTATCCGACCTTACTCTGCAAGCATTTGAAACTCGCAGATGAAAGCTATTGCCGGAACCAGTCTAATTGGAGAGAATTGCAGTTTAGAGGTAAGGGCTGTAGCTAAGGAAACGTAGAAGGGCGGGTGTGGGGGGGAAGTAGGGTGCAGAACAGCGGGGAGCAGTGTGCAGAACTGGGGGAGCAGGGTGCAGAAGAGGGAGAGGAGCAGGGTGGGGAAAAGGGAGAGGAGAAGGGCTCCTTTTTATGAAAATGTGGGCCTCCCCAAAGCCTTTCCTCTTCAGCGGCTGCCTCACAGATGGACCCTTTAATTGAATTTTCCTACAGGCCTAGAGGAGGGAGTCATTTCAGGTCCAGGAGCAATTGAAGTGAATCCGATGGTTTGGGTTTTTTCTTTTTCTTTTTTTTTTTTTTTCAATCAGGGGCTGAGGGCCAGGTGGGCAGTTGTCAGTCTTGGCATTTTTAATCTTCTTCCTGTTCCCTCTTCTACTTTTTTTTTTTTTTTCATTCACCTGGAGATTTGTCCTCCTTTGAAAGTCCCCATTGAGGGTTATCTGGCTATATCCTGGTCTTACTCCCAAGGGCAAGCTTAGAGGAAGATGAATTGGAAAGATAGGATTTCATTTAACTGCACTGCATGCATTGAGCATTTATTGAGCATCTGATGAGGCCCGGGTGCCACAAGGAAAGAGGAAATCGGCAGCTTAACGGCTGCCCTTGGAGAACTTATGCCTAACCATGAGGAACACTCTTTTTTCTCTCTCTCTCTTAAGAATTTCATAGACAAGTACTATATTACATCATTTCCACCTCTCCTTCCCCCTCCTGAGACTCCTCCCACGTGACTCCCACTTCCCCTCACGTGACCCCTACCTCTTCTTTAATCTACATATGCAGATGTGAATGCAGCCTGCTGAGTCCATTTACTGTTGCTGGTTGGTCTATTAGTTCAGGGCTGACCACTTGGGACTGACTAACCTATCAAGGCTCTGCTGGGAGAGGACTGATTATCCCTCTGGCAGCAGCCATCAATTGCCTATAGCTCTTCGTCTAGGGGTGGGTCCCTGTGGAATTTACATTGGCTTGTCAAATGGTGTCATTGTGCAGGTCTGTTTTACGCAGCTCTAGCTTTGAGAGTTGATGGGTATGATTTCCATGTCATATATAGAAGACACTATATTGTATCAGATGCCCTGGTCCTCTGGCTTTTATCATCTTCCATATCCTCTTCTGAGAGGTTCTCTGAGCCTTAGAGGCAAGAGTTCCCTGCATTGTGACCTTCTGTGACTTTCTCTAACAGTCTCCATTTGCTGCAAAAAAGATGCTTCTTTGGTTAGGGATGTAGCCTACGTGTATCTGTGGGTATAAGGATCAGTATTTCGGATGCAGTTAGAAATGGCACTGGTGTGGGGAAGTGGCAGTATTAAGTTCTCCCCTAGGCTCCGTGGTCTCACCAGCCACAGGTAGTAGGCTAGGTTTATAATACCAGGCATGAATTCCCCTCGTGAGCAGGCCATAAGCCCAATTATATAGCTATTAGCCACTGCCTCCGCCCCACCCCACAAGATGTAAGTGCCACCATGGCAAAATATCCCCAAGGAATAAAACTCTTAAAATAAAAGCAAAAGGCAGGAAGCAGAGCAATAAAGAAAAGTGCCTAAATGACAACAGAGACAGCAGGAAGTCCTAAATTTAATATAATAGAAGTCTAAAATATATATAAGGTAGCCATAAGAATCTTCTTGGAGTAAGAGGGGTTAGGGGATACTTAATTTGGGCAAAGACTTATAAAGTAGTTAGTATGTGTGGGTACCTCTTTTGTCAGGAACAACAATAGAGTTGGCAGTGCTCAAGAAAGAGAGGAGAAAAATGAGTCCCATCCTCATTGTGCAAATATGTATGTACCTATGACTAGGTTTCACAAGAATTGACCATCGATCTCAGAGAGTCCCATGTAATGCCAAGGAGCTTTGTGGAAAGTGGTCACCTGTACCTTCAGCCAACTCAATAAATCTTCAGGAGATGGGGCATTTAGTAGTTTAGAGGGGAGAAAAACTTGTTAGTACAAACCCGTTCATTCATTGTCCAAGTGGCTGTGCTATATCTGTCTCCTGGCAGCATGAACCATTACCATCGTCATCATCATCACCAGCATCACCATTATTATCATCACCACTATCATAGTCATCGCCATCAGCAGCAGCATCTTTATCATCCTTAAGTTGCACAAAACTACAGCAAAGTGGGTAATTTGATTTATTTTAGATGGAAGAAAAGCAAAGTTCAAATGGTGTAAATCACTCACTGGGGTTGCACAACTCATGACACACCATCTTTGACACCACACCAATCTCCCAAGACACATTCAAGGTCAGAGTTGTGGCCTATATAGTACCCTCTTGTCGCGTCCGCCTTGGCCAGCAAGTAAGACGTGACACGGTCGGATCCTTCTCAGTCAGCTTTATTCCAGGAACGGCTCTTGACTTAGGGACGGGGAACTGGACGAGGGACTAGGATAGGGATGTATGGCCGGGGACCGGACCGGGAAGGCCCGGGAAGGGAAGGCAAGGGAAGGGCAGGGAAGGAAGGGAAGGGAAGCGAAGCGAAGGGCCAAAAGGCGCAGGCCAAAAGGGGCGCAGCAGCAGAAGCGAGCTGCTTATCTAGCTGCCCTAGACGCGCTGGGTGACGTGTCCTCTCAGGATAGGTTAAGCTGCCAATACCTCATTATCATGAGCCCGCTCAGGAGGGGCACGAGGCCGACGCATGCTCAAAGGACTTGTTTACCAGTTTCTGAGCTGGCCACTGTGGAAGCCAGCTGCCTGCCTTGTCAGGTGCTAGTCATATGACTTTGCAACTGTAAACACGGCTGCCTACATCTCCCCCTTATTTATTTATTAAATTTGAAGTAGGTTACCTCTGGACCCTTCAGACCTTAGGCATCCCACACCCAAGCATGCTTGAACTCATTCATTAGGTGTTTGGAGTGAGGCGATTGAAAGCACACCTAGAAGGTCGCTGCTAGCGCAGCAAGTCAGCGGTGGAAAACAGAGGTCCGAGCCCTTGTCCAAAGTGAAGGCATTGTAATGGGAAAGTTTATATTTCTGCCATACCCGCCTTCGTGCCTTTTTTCAGGGAGAGGTACATTTGGCACAAAACCTCTATGCACTCGGACATGCTTTCAGAGAATCTATCTCAGGATTGAGAACATCTCTAGTCGAGGCGCTCCTCGTACTCCCCGCTTCAGAAACATTGAGGTGATGCTGTAGGAGCCTCATGAGTGTACACCTTTGGCAATGGTCAAGATGGTCAGGATCTAGGGATTATGCCTGGATGGCCATTACTGGGTCCAGAAAGCTCCCCACTATGCCTCCCTAAGGGAGGCCAGCCAAATACCTGGGGGAGTGCCTTCCTCCATGGCAGTCAGCGCCTGGTAAACAACAACCTTATGTCTTGCATGGTCATGGCACAAATGACACAGAAACCAAAGGCAGAAACCACATCCTAGGAGAACAACAGCTCCCCAGATAAATACTCTTGCTCATTCTTTAAAGAAAATTAAGGGCACCCTTGACCCAAGTGGTGAGCCCCTCCAAAGTAAGGGGATCCAGGCGGGTGCCATTCAGGGTAGCGATCTGCAACAGGAGCCTCCTGGATAGGTACTCGTCTTCTTTCGACCAATTTCCTTTCAGGTACTCAGACAGGAGGCGACTCTGATTGAGAGACTGAGAAGAGTTATATACCAAAGGAGTAATATACAGTCCCCTGAGAGAGGAGACGCAAGAGAGCTGAATAAGTTTATATTTAAACAGGTTAAAAATGGGAAAGGTATTAAGGTCAGCCTCCACCGTTGCCGGTACAGAGGTAGGCAGTCTGACAATAAAGGCAGTGTCATTCCTGCCTTTCCAGCACTCTGCATTTAGTAGAGTTCTTTGGCAAAGATATGGTGGCATTGTAAATCATAAATAGCATGGTGATGTTTAGGGAGTCATCAGTCCGGTTCGAGGCGTCCCCCGAACCTTGTGACGATCCCAAACTTACCTGAACAAGCACGTTTCTCAAAACCTCTGCGTCAACCTTACTATCTGCAAGGGATCCAACCAAGCAGATACATTGGCTAATACAAGGCGCAGAGTTTTGATTTTGGCAAAGCATACAAACACAAAAGGTAGAGAAAAGGTAGGAAGGACCGGGGAGTTAGAATGGACCGGCATAGGCACTGGCCAGGTGCGTGTGACAGCCCACAAAGGTATAAAGTCACCCGGTATCCATAGTAGTAGTAGGGTCAAAAACAGGATCTATGCCCTCATCATCCTTTTCTCCATCTGGGACTGCCGGGCTGGAGATCTTCCGAGTCAATCTCTCGGGTACCCAGATGGGGTTTTTTGGTCCTCTGGAAAGACGCAAACAGAACCTCGTGCCCTTAAGAGCACGGGATCGGGCCCTCGCCATATGTTTGTTATAATATCTTTCCATTTTACTTTCTCTGGCGGAGGGCGTAGGTGATTATGATGCCTGTCAGCAGCAGACTGACCCTGAGCATCCAAATTTAGGAAATTTAAGGTAAATAGTGCTAAGGATAGTCTATGCTTGGGGGTAAGGCCGTGGCCTATTCCCTCTTTTTGTTTTTGAAGGCATTCTTTGAGCGTGCGGTGTGCTCGTTCTACAATGCCCTGCCCCTGGGGGTTGTAGGGCAGTCCATGAGTGAGTGAGACTTCCATGCGTTGGCAAAAGGAAGAAAAGGCCTGTGCCGTGTAGGCTGGCCCATTGTCCGTCTTAAGCGTTTGGGGTTTTCCCCAAGCTGCCCATGCTTCCAAGCAATGAGTAGTTACATTGGTAGTTCTTTCCCCAGTGAGGGGAGTAGCATGGATGATACCTGAACAAGTATCCACAGAGACATGAATATATTTTAATTTTCCAAATTCTGTAAAGTGAGTGACATCCATCTGCCAAACCCTGAGGGGTGAAATGCCTCGAGGGTTGATGCCCACATGCGATGGATGTAAGTGTATAATGCATTGGGGGCAATCGAGCACAATTTGGCGTGCTGTGGCTCGCGGCAAGTTAAATTTTTGCTGTAAAGTTTTAGAATTGACATGAAAGCGTTGATGAAAGTGTACTGCCCGGTCGTATACACTGTTCAAAAAGATAAACTCTTTTCGAGACAGTTGATCCACTGCATCATTTCCAGCGCTCAAGGGACCAGGGAGTCCCGTATGAGCTCTAATATGCTGGATAAAGAATTTGTTGGTGCGCTGCCGAATCATGTGTTGCAGATCTTTAAAAAGAGCGCACACTGTACTACTGGCTTTGATTGGACCGGCAACTTCTAAGACTCTGACAGCGTTTACCACATATGCAGAGTCTGAAAGCAAATTAAAAGCAAAATGACAGTTTCTAAAAACTTCTAGAACTATTTTCAGTTCAACAACCTGAGGTGATCCAGGCTGGAATTGACACATTACAGGCTCAGAGTTCTCTATCAAATAGGCTCCGCAACCAGTTTTGGAACCGTCAGTGAAAATATTAGGTACATTTTTCAAGGGACTATGAGAGGTGACGGAAGGAAAAACTACAGGATGCTCCTTGAAAAAGGATAATAAAGGATGTTTGGGGTAATGATTATCTATAATGCCATCAAAACTACAGGTCAAAATGGCCCAGTCATCTATTGTACCACATAAGACCTTCACCTGGTAAGCAGAGTAGGGTGTTATGAGTGTTTCAGGCGTTCGTCCAAAGTGCTGCACACATAGGCGAATGCCCTCCTGGGCCAGACGAGCTACTGTGGTGGGATAATGTTCAATGGATTTGCTTGGAGATATTTTTGGGTGGACCCACAAGAGTGGCTCATCCTGCCACAAAACCCCTGTAGGTTGATTACGTGTGGCAAGGACACATAGGATTATGGGTAGCTCTGGTTTTAGTCTTCCTAGGAAGGCTTCCCTCAAGCTCTTTTCTACCTTCTCAAGTGCAGCTCTGCCTTCCGGAGTCAGGAGACGGGGCGAGTCAAGAGCTGAATCACCCATCAATATCTCATACAAAGGTTTTAATTCCTGGTTAGACAGATGTAGATAAGGACGTATCCAATTAATGTCCCCTAGCAATTTTTGAAAATCATTTAGGGTTGTAAGGTGGTTCTTACGTAATTCGAATTTTTGAGGTACTATGTCCTTGATACTTATTTTTGCCCCAAGGTATTTCATTACCTTGCTTTGCTGAACCTTTTCTGGAGCTATTATCAGCTGTCTTTTGTCTAAATGCTTGATCAACTCTGCATAGACACAGTCCAACAAAGGTTCAGTTTTTGCTGCTATTAAAATGTCATCCATGTAATGAAGACAATGAACCTGGGGAAATTTTTCCCTGACAGGGGCTAAGGCCTCTGCCACATATAATTGACACATGGTGGGGCTATTGGCCATGCCTTGAGGCAGTACTGCCCACTGGTAACGCTGGTCAGGTTCCTCATGATTAATGGATGGAACTGTAAAGGCAAATCTCTCACTGTCCTTTTCACAAAGTGGAATAGAAAAGAAACAATCTTTAATGTCAATGACAATAATAGGCCAATCACGAGGTAGAGTAGATAGTAGAGGCAATCCTCTTTGAACCGGCCCCATGACCTGCATCTGACGGTTTATGGCTCGCAGGTCATGTAGCAGCCTCCAATCCCCTGATTTCTTTTTTATAAACAAATATGGGAGTGTTCCAGGGAGAGATAGAAGGTTTAATATGTCCCAACTCTAATTGTTCTTTGACTAGTTGTCTAGTGGCTAGCAACTTTTCTGAGGAAAGAGGCCACTGGGGAACCCACACTGGCTCCTCAGTCTTCCAGATAATGGGTATACTAGGTCCATGGCCACTAGGAAAAACCCAGTCCCATGCGCAGCCCTTTAGACTGCAGTTGCACTGGTTCCCTTCTCTCTTGGAGATGTTTTCCAGTGCCATGAGATGGATGCCATCCCATGTCTGTCATCATGTTTGTTGCCTCTGTGGAATAATGTGTGTTTGTCAATCTCAATTTCATGGCTTTTAACAGTCTCTGCCCCAAAGGCTAATAGGTAAAGATAACACAAAAGGTTGGAAGGTGCCTTCATTTCCTTCCTTGTCTTTCCAAATAATGTACCTGCGCTTAAATCGGGCATTTTGCATACCCGAGCCCTTGTAGGGTTTGGTTGATGCTTGAATAGGCCAGTTTTTAGGCCAGTCTTTTTGGGCTATAGCCGGTCAGCTCCTGTGTCTAATAGGCCCAATATTTTCTGGCCGTTAATTCCAATTCATATGGTCTTTGGTCCAAATCAAAAAAGAAGGGCGGCTTCAGTCCCGGAGGATCCGGGCCTTTATTTTCCCCTTATTACTTTTTACTGGGAACACATTATTTAACTGGGTACATTACTATTTGGGCAATTCTGTCTCCTGGTGAAATGGCCACAATCCCCGGAGAGAGGCAAGGACTAACTGCCCCCCAAAAAATCGGCATCATAACACCAGGAGTACAGAACCTTTTAGGGTGGAAGAAGAGCGTCCATCAGTAGACCCACGTGTCGGGGCATGGGCCCTGAATCATCCTCAATAGGTTGCACACCCATTTGGGGTGTTAATACGAATCTGGTGGTGCGCGCAGGTCCAACCCTGCGGCCCGTGGTGGCTCTCCGAGGCTCCAACCCCGCTGAACCCGGAGTGGCCTCCAAGCTCGGGCGGGGGTGATTGGGCTGACTCTGCCCCTCACTGCCCTTATTTAAGGGCCCTGGAAGCGGGGCCCCCTGCACTTTTTTTGACTGGGTACTACCATAACCAAAGGCAGCGTTTGGCTCCAGGGTTCCTTGCTCTGCATTCACCCCAAGATTACCCTTGTCTTTTGGCAATTCCTGCGGCCTCAGACAGGGTTTCCCTTGTTTTTTCCCTTCCTTTTGGCTTCCCCTGCCCTTTTGGGGGCCACTCTTAAAGGCCCTGGGGCTGCATTGAAGCAAGCCCCGCACAGGGGCCTGCCTTTATCCTTACAACTGCATAACGCAGCTTCCAAGCCAAGTTGGACAATGGTCCCACCAATCCCCTACAAGCCTCACCAACCTGCAACCCTTTGCTTTCCAGGGGTGAGGCCACCTCACTCTTTGGGCACTGTCAAACACCAATTGCTCTATCAATGGCATGGCTGTTCAGAGCAATATTCCCCTGCCTTCCATCATGCACCACGAAGTCAGAAAAGGCCATAGGACCTGGAGGATTTTTGTTAAATTGCCAGAAACTTCTCCCCTATTGGGTAAGCCCCAGCTCTAACACCATGGCACTAATTTGGCCGTACACCGCTGGCGGGTATGCTGTCGGTTACCTGCCCATTGTCCCTGACCTAAACAATCCAGGTTCCATAAGGGGCTTCCCTGCGGCGGCATTGCTTGACCTTCCTTGACATAACACGTAAATAGATTTCCAATCAAGATATTGCCCCATAGTTAAGCATTTTTTAACAGTACTTATCCAATCAATGGTGTCATGGCCTGTGCGCTACCCTTTTTTCTATCAAGGATGCGTGAGGAACATTAACCCGAAGTCCTGACTATTTTCAAATTTTTTAACATCTGATATCCAAGGCTCATGATATCTTTTTGACGGATCTTCAAAAACTGGGAAGGCCAAACGCCTTCCTTTCCCATCTCAGGGCAGAACGATTGATCCCCCTGGAGTCCCCTGGGGGTGACCGGCCCGAGAACCTCCGCATTGGAGGCGGGCCGGGCGGAGCTGTGGGCGTCTCCCACAGGTGATTTAACTTCTCCGCCCCATTTCCTTCCCCCCCCTAGGGAGGGTCACAGACTCCTTTCAACGATAGGTTTCTAATCCCCTCCATCTTTTCTAAATTTCTTTTCCGCCATCTTGCTAAGTTCCCTCCTTCCTCCCCCTGAGCTTCGGAGCTGGAGGAACCTCTGTCTCTAAATCTTTTAAGCTAGGATAAATGTTGGAGGCCCTTTTTCCCTTTTCTTTTTATACTTATGCCTGCGGACAATTTTAAACAAGAAACAAAGACTACATACTAAAAAACATAATTACGACCCCAACCGACCCACACCTGGTCTACAACAAACACAACATGATCTTCTAAGGTTTCCGTGATTCAATGCCCTTTACCATGGACCTATGACCTGGACCTTATACCCGTTTACCGCGGACCTTGTGACGCCCTATTCACTGGGCACTTTCTGTGACCCCTTTTCCGCGACCTGTGAGGCCCTACCACCGGGCACTTTCTGTGACCCCTTTACCGCGGAACTTGTGAGGGCCCCCTACTCACTGGCACTTTCTGTAACAATAAACAACCTTACCGCAGTTCCTAGCTCCCTGAGTTCTGAACCACGAAGGGCGAAGTCCTCAGTTTCCCCGTACGGGCCACCAATGTCGCGTCCGCCTTGGCCACCAATAAACGTACACGGTCGGACCTCTCATCGCTTTATTTCCAGGAACGGCTCTTGACTTAGGGACGGGGAACGGACGAGGGACTAGGATAGGGATTATGGCCGGGGACCGGACCGGGAAGGCCCGGGAAGGGAAGGCAAGGAAGGAGGGAAGGAAGGGAAGGGAAGCAAGGAAGGCCAAAAGGCGCAGGCCAAAAGGGGCAGCAGCAAAGCGAGCTCTTCTACTGCCCTAACCGCTGGGTGACTGCCCTCTCAGGATAGTTAAGCTCAATACCTCATTAACATGAGCCCCGCCAGGAGGGGCACAGGCCGACGCATCTAAAGGACTTGTTTACCAATTTCTGACTGGCCACTGTGGAAGCCACTCCTCCTTGTCAGGTGCTAGTCATATGACTTTGCAACTGTAAACACGGCGCCTACACCCTCTTACTGGGTCACTCAGGCAATCTAATTATTTCCAAACTTCAAGACATAGCTCAGCAATCTCTTAAGCTCTGGTGCTTAGAAGGCTATCCCAAACCGTATGCCAATCAAAAAAGTCCCCCAGGGCTAATGAATGGGGGGAAACAGGCTCACCAAGAACATTCAAGTTCTTTACGAAAAACAGTGCCCCACACGACTGTCCGGGCCCAAGGTTTTGCGACTGCTTCCTATTGCAAAAGGGGGGGGGGTTGGGGGGGGGGGGGGGGGGGGGGGGGGGGGGGGGGGGAAAGGCTAAGAAAAGGGGGGGGGGGAGTTGGGGGGGGGGTTGCTAAGTCTTCGTTAGGGGTGGGTCCTGTGGAATTTACATTGGCTTGTCAAATGGTGTCATTGTGCAGGTCGTTTTGGCAGCTCTAGCTTTTTTTTTGAGAGTTGATGGGTATGATTTCCATGTCATATTAGAAGACCTATATGTATCGATGCCTGGTCCTCTGGCTTTTATCATCTTCCATATCCTCTTCTGAGAGGTTCTCTGAGCTTAGAGGCAAGAGTTGTGTTGGAGAAATAAAATGAGGTGTTCCTGCATTGTGACCTTCTGTGACTTCTCTAAACAGTCTCCATTTGCTGCAAAAAGATGCTTCTTTGGTTAGGGATGTAGCCTACGTGTATCTGTGGGTATAAGGATCAGTATTTCGGTGCAGTTAGAAATGGCACGGTGTGGGGAACTGGCAGTTATTAAGTTTCCCTGGCTCCATGGCCTCACAGCCACAGGTAGTAGGCTTAGGGTTATATACCAGGCATGAATTCCCTCCTCGTGAGCAGGCCATAAGCCCAATTTATAGCTATTAGCCACTGCTCCGCCCCACCCCACAAGATGTAAGTGCCACCATGGCCAAAATATCCCAAGGAATTAAAACTCTTAAAAATAAAAGCAAAAGGCAGGAAGCAGAGCAATAAAGAAAAGTGCCTAAATGACAACAGAGACAGCAGGAAGTCCTAAATTTAATATAATGGAAGTCTAAAATATATATAAGGTAGCCATAAGAATCTTCTTGCGGTAAGAGGGGTTAGGGGGTACTTAATTTGGGCAAAGATTATAAAGTAGTTAGTATGTGTGGGTACCTCTTTTGTCAGGAACAACAATAGAGTTGGCAGTGCTCAAGAAGAGAGGAGAAAAATGAGTCCCATCCTCATTGTGCAAATATGTATGTACCTATGACTAGGTTTCACAAGAATTGACCATCGATCTTAGAGGTCCCATGTAATGCCAAGGAGCTTTGTGGAAAGTGGTCACCTGTACCTTCACCCAACTCAATAAATCTTCAGGAGATGGGGCATTTAGTAGTTTAGAGGGGAGAAAAAACTGTTAGTACAAACCCGTTCATTCATTGTCCAAGTGGCTGTGCTATATCTGTCTCCTGGCAGTATGAGCCATTACCATCGTCATATCATCATCACAGCATCACCATTATTATCATCACCACATCATAGTCATCGCCATCAGCTGCAGCATCTTTATCATCTTTACAGTTGCACAAAACTACAGCAAGTGGGTTAATTTGATTTATTTTAGATGGAAGAAAAGCAAAGTTCAAATGGTTGTAAATCACTCACTGGGGTTGCACAACTCATGACACACCATTTTTGACACCCCACCAATCTCCCAAGACACATTCAAGGTCAGAGTTGTGGCCTATATAGTACCCTCTTACTGGGTCACTCAGGCAATCTAATTATTTTTTCCAATCTTCAAGACCTTAGCTCAGCAAAGGTCTTCTTAAGCTCTGGGTGTCTTAGAGAGCTATCCCAAACCGTAGTGCCAATCAAAGAAAGTACCTAGGTGCTAATGAATGGAGGTAAACAGAGCTCACCAAGAAGCATTCAGAGTTCTTTACGAATAATCAGTGCCCCACACGACTGTCCAGGCCAGTGTTTGGACTGCTTCCTATTGCTATAACTGAAGAGTGGGTACTGAAGAGATCTGTTTGGCTCACAGTCATGGTGCCAACATCCTGGTGAGGGAACATGACAAAGATGCAGAAGAACCAGCTGTGTTCAGAGAATCCAAGGACATGACTATTGCTTTATAAAAACCTGCTCTCACAAGAGCTTGTTTGTTCTGTAGAACCATTACAGTTCCCTCCGAGGGCAGTGGCTCTCTCACCAAACTGCCTTCCATTGGGACTCTCTGAAAAGGTTCACCATCTCAAGATTATCACACTGAGGACCGAACTTACTTAGGGGAACACACTTGATCCCTAGCAGTCAGCCTAGCCTCATCTTCTCCTTCTGACAGGTGCCATGAAGGAGATGGAGAAAAAGAACAGAGGGAGGGAGGGAGGGAGGGAGGGAGGGAGGGAGGGAGGGAGGGAGGGAAAAGGAAAGGAATATTTTTATTTCTCAGCATTAAGAAGCAGCAACTTGGAAAGGAAACTGAGCTATGGCTCAACACGGTTATTCTAGAAGCCTTTGGAGGCCACACTCCATGTCCGGTCCTGTCTTGGTGTTTGTGTTTCTTAAGGTGAGTCTGGAGTATGGTTTTGGGGGGCAGGGAGGAGTTGTTTGTTTAGTTTAGAGATGAAATCTTACCGTGTGTCCTAGGTTGGTCTGTTTCCATTGAGTGATCCTCCACTCGTAGCCTCCCAAGTAATGGGATTTCATGCACACAGCACCACGCCCAGCTCTGGGATATGGAATTCCTATGAACCCTGATTCCTTCCATAACGGTATTCAGTTTCTCTTCTTACTGTCAACTGTAGCCGTGTTTGCAGAGTTTTGGATTCTCTCTTGTTAGAATCGAGGTAATTTCAGAGCAATGACTCTTGTAAATTTAAAGCATTTACCCAGAAAAATGTAGCTTGGGTGGGTGGGGGGTGGTGCAGTCTAATAAATCAAACCACTTAATAAAACTAGAACTAGATAATAAGGTCAACTCAGAAGCGAAATATAAATACCCAAAGCTAAGTCTGCCTCCCATGTCTGTACCCTGGCCCTTGTCAAGACTGCCTCTGAGCCCATCCCCACCAAAGGCTTGGAGTGTAGACTCCACAAACATTTTCCCAGAGATCAGCCCATGCCACCCACTGCTAGCCACACATCTCCACCTCCTCTATTTGAAAAACAAAAACAAACTGTCTTCAATGCATGTATTGATTCATAAGACCTTATGCTGGTGGGCACAGCCAGCCAGTGGGCCACATCTGGCATAAGCTTGATGCTCAGAGGAAGACACCCAGTTCCCTATGCTTCCCCAGGGAGGGCCCCAGCATCACCTGCCAAGAGCTGCCAGCTCAGTCCTCAGGTAGGAGGGCTTGCTGAGTGCTAATATATTCACTGATCTCCATATAGCACAAGAATTCATGAATTTGCTAAGATGCTATTCATCGAAGGCCATCTATTGAAAATCTGTGCCAGAAAACTGTTTCTCACAGGGAGCTTTCCTGGGCATCGGAAAGACACTAAGTAGCACTCTGACTTCTGCCCACTAGATGCCAAAAGCCATCTTCAGACATTGCTCCAGATGAGGACCATCCACTGTTTCTAACTCTAATCTGACGTGCTTCTATATTGACACGTTGGGACCTCTTGCCTCAGGATGGCAATGTATCTAAAGCAGTCTTTGGCTTGGGTCATTCCAGGCTAAGCTACCACACCACTTGAAGTTCTGAGTGGCAGACTTGACCCTCGATAAGCCAATGCATCTGAATATGAGCCTAACTAACAAAGGAGAAAAGCAAGTCTCGTATCTCATGTTTCCCGGGTTGACTTGTTTGGAAATGGGCCCAGTGGATATAAAACCCTGGGAGAGGTCTTTCAATTAGATGTACTCTCCAAAAGTGATGCAAACTTGAGGCTCAATGTTATCTGTAAATCAGATCTGGAGAGAATTAGACTGGATGTTAAATATTCGGTTTCTACCCACCCATGAGGCACCTTCTGGGTTTGCACCATCTGAATTGTTTGGACCCTATCCTTTAGATAAGCATAGGTTTTTATCTGGAATAAGACTAGTGAGCACCAGGCCATGAATTCGACTAAGCAGGCGTGATATGAATAGGTGCTGTATTTCCTTCCAAGCATGGCGTTTGAACTTGGCATAATCCAAGCCCTTTGTGAATTTCCAGGTAACCTCCCTGAGACCGTGTACATAGACCTGTGGGATCAAGGTGGTTGTTTGAGGGCTCCTAGTGGGGGCAGGTGGGGGCCCTCTGCAGGTGTCTGTCCCTGGTTAGCTTGTCAACAGGAGCTTTCTCCTCTGTCAGGTGTACAGGTGTGCCTGGGCTCAGCTTACACCCTGGAGTCAAGGTCATGGTTGCTGGGGTGGAAGAGCCTCCCCCTTTCCCTCTAGGGATGGATGCTTTTATCAACCCACACAATAGCCTGCTACACCCTAGAGCCCACAGAGGGCAGTGAATAGGTTTCACCCCACTTGCAAACATCCACGATGGTCATCAGGCAGAGAGAACCAGAGAAACAAGTAATGCCCTATGACGATGTGTGTCTTTAGGGATCGAAAACTAAAGGATCAACAGCTAGGCGATTTGGGGCTGGAAATCTTGTCCTTCACTTCTCTTCCAAACGTGCATTTTCCTGACTGTCTCCAGGAGTGGGGGATGGGCACAATGGAATAAATGAAGGTGACTTTTTAAATCTGAAAAGCCCTCTAATGGCTGCAGTTGGCAGAAGCAGCTCTTGGCAGAATTAGAGTCTGAGGGTGACTCAGGTTTCATGCATTCACATCCGCGGTCCTCCCTTTGAGTCATCTGGGACCTAGAATAATAACTACCAAAAATTCAGTGTGCAGCAGGTTACTTCTGGTGTGATTAAGGTGGGGCAGTTATCAGAGGGAACACGGAACGCCTGAGGAATCACGACGCCTCTGGTGTGACTGGACTAAGCCATTTGAGCTCTCCAGTGGAAGAACCTCAGTCACCAGTCTGTGGACACCCAACAGGGCTGGAGAAGGGAAGCTCAGGGCAAAGTTTGTAAAAATCGTGTGAGTTAGGCACAAGCTCAACTAGGCTAAGGAAGGCAGGAGTTAAGCAACCCTGTGACAGCATCGATCCTCTACTGCAGACTAACACCTCGGCAGGGATGGGAGATGGTAATATCTTCGAAAATTTACAATTTGGAAATAAAAGTGTGTGTGTGTGGTGTGTGGTGTGTGTGTTTTCCCAAGAAATGTTGGAACCACCAGAGACCAGGTTGAATGTCACCTAATAATTAAGACTGCACACTCTACAGCCAGGTCAAGGTTCAAATCTTAATTCATTTACTGGCAAAAAGACAACATTGATTCTGTGCCTCAGTTTCTATACCCATACAATAAGGGACATCATAGTACCTCTGATAGTTTCCCAGCATGGTAAGCTAGCACAAACTATGTGGCTTAAACAACAGGCCCAGTACTAGAAGGCATCGTTCTGAAACCAAAAGGCTAGGAGGGGAGGCTCTCTTTCTCCCTTGAGGTGTCTTCTTATGTTTTCCGCATCTAGGGGTAGCTAAGAATCCTGGGCTCCTCTGCCTTTCAGATGCTGTGTCTCCAGTCACAGGGCCTCTCTTATGAAGCCACTAGTCTGTTGGATTTAGGGCCCACAGTAGTCCATATGATTACATCTTAATTTAACTAACTCTATCTGCTAAGACCCAATCTCCAAATATCACTGCAAGTAGGAGACAATATAATTTTTGGGGTTGGGGGGCTTGTATTTCTAAGCTTTACAACAACCTCGATGGAGTAGATAGATATTACTGTACTTCTTTGATAGGAGGGGACCTAGGCTACAGGCTACGGAAACTGGACCAAGACCACCAAACTAGTTAGTGGGAAAGTGGGATCTTGGAAGGCTCCCTTCAGTTCCACAGTCTGTGTACTTCCTCTGTAGCCCACTACTTCACACATCTGAGGGCTACGAGGTTTCTGTCTTCATCTAGTTCCTTTGGAGAATTTGTATAGGTCCCATTTTCTAACCTTGGGTTCCTCTACATGATACCCCACCACACACAAATAATTCAAATTCTAGCTCACTGCTTTAGAACCCCAAATTCAAATACTTTCGACTACCATGTATCATGCTTAACATTTAATACATGTCTTAAACCCTTACTGTGTCAAGGACCTCACAAGATTCAATCAGCAGACCAAAACAGACCATGGACTTCTCTCCCTTTAAGAGTCTGCAAAGACCAAAATGTCTATAATCCCAGTATTTGGAAAACTGGTTCACACCTCAAGACCAGCCTGGGCTACCAAGCTACTGTGCTTTAAAAAAATTTAAATATGAAAGGTTTTCAGATAGGTATTTCCAGAATTAGCCACTTACAAACAAAATTGGAATGTGCCTGCTACACATACAGTCTCCATAACAATTCTGTGAAGAAGATGTCAGTTTATTAAGTTACAGGCTAGAATATGGAGGCAAGAAAGTCTAGACTCACACAGCTGAAAGTTATCACAGTTTCTAGGGCAAGGGCTAGACCTATGTAGTGTGCCTTCCGAGACTGTTGATTTGTGTGTGCTGTTCCCTGTGCTCTTTAGGATGTTACAGCATGCTTAATAGTTCAACATTAGAGATGCTGCTGCAAGCTTCCTTTAGCTAAGTATGCACCTCCTGAATGAGAGGGAGTTCTTATGGGAGAATCACTGTGTCAGAGTACGTGCGTCATTAAGGCTTTGGTACATTGTGTCAAATTGCAGGGATGAGGGTAGGAGTTATCAGGAAATGGACATGTGATCATCCGAAGCACAAGATGGAAAGGAAATGGATGCTGGAAAATAGCAAACACTCCCGATGAATGGAAGGCTCAGTGCTTGAGGGCGAGGGCCTGAAGAGCCAGCTCTCAAGTGGCCAGCTCCAAGCTTAGGAGCAGTCAGAATGCCAGACTAGGGATCGAAGACATTGTCAAGTGACACTCAAACCCTTACATGTGCTTTTGAACGTGGAGGGAGATGACCAAATTCTGTCTAAAATAATTTCCTCACGGGAGACTCCATTTCCCATGATTCTCCATTGTACCCACTTCAGCACCAAGCAATGTGGGAGGGGAAGAGGTTCCTACCTGGTTTGGTTTGTTTACATGATGCATCATTGAAATTACCTACCATAATATATAGGGAATGATATGAAGAACAATGTATTTAATATGTCCATGTTCTAAAGATGTATTACAATATAATTATATATAGCATACTATCTAATAATACAAAGGAGAATATAAAAGGATCCAACCTTGTCTGGAGTCAATCCATCTCCTGCACAGCTTTTATATATATTTATTTTTTTTGCAAATTCAACAGAGCAATAAACAATGGTGTGTTGGCAGCGTTAAAATTTCATAGAAGTAGAATTGTCACGCATGTACTTCACTGCAAATTGGTTCTTATTTCACTGTCTTTTTCTTAAAAAAACATATATTGTTATTGGTGCATGCAATATCTATCTCTTCACTGCTCTCCCACATTCCAATCTTGGAATTCACTCATTTGTTTTCTCTTCTACTTAGTTTGCTTTTAAAATGTTGCTGCTGTAAACAATACCATGGGGCTATTCTCACCATTGCTCTCCATGTCTTCTTGGTTAGGGCCATGGGCAGAGACCTTCTTAACTGGAGGGAGATAAGTGAATAACTGGATTTACAAGATGCCGAAATGAGAGCATCATCCGCTTCCTTCGATGGCTGCCTCAGGAGAGAGAGCTGAACCCCTTACCAAAACCAACCAAACAAACAAAAAACATAGAGAAAGACAATGTGATCCCTCTTAGGGTGGAAGGTGGGTTGGCTATGCACAGTTGCTCTTTTATCAGGAAAGTGTCAAAAAGCTGTAGATGTGGACTCAATGTGACAGAGACTAGAGCTCCATGGAACTGTGAGCCAATGAGGCGGGGCAGCGAGAAGAGGCACTCAGCCTGGGGAACCAATTGCTGCTCAGAAGTAGGTAAAGCAGCCTCTAGGCCGTTGAACTAGAATGCTACTTTCCTGTAGAGGAGCCTAGCATGGAATTCCTTGTTTTATATTTTCATAGATGACAATATTTGAGTATCTCTGTCTGAATTTCCTATCTAGTCCTTACTTTACCCAACTGATCTCTATTTGATTATCTGTCTGTCTATCGTCAGTTGGTAGACATTCTTTATGCATTGTTGACTTTCTTTTCCTGAGAATTGTATGGAAAAGCTTATTCACCGCAGAGAGAAAAAAACAACAAGAGCCCAAAGACATGATCCCATCTGAGTTCATCTTGGGAACCTAGTGAGTTTTCTGGGCTGACTTACAGGTGTAGTGTGAAGAGTGACTTACAGAGGTAGGAAGGACTCAGGCAGCTGCATCACACAAAAGCTCCGCCCACCAGCTCATGAAAGCTGTCGTCAGATCTTCCTGTGCAACATGCCTGGCAGCTGCATCACTAAAGGGTCTCCTCCTGGCCAGCAGTTGTGGAGCCTGGTGAGTCTCACTGCTTTCCTAGCTTCCTGGCTCTTCCTTGTGAGTCCCCCCCCCCCAGCTTTGTGACCCTGCCCCAATCCACAAAGCAATGTTTCAGCCCCTAAGAAACAGCTATGTAGCACACACTCTGCTCTTGATCTGAATCGCTAATGAATAACATAGGGGTCCTGCAAGATGGCTCAGTGGGTAATGGGGCTTGTCCTCAAGTCTGGCCACCTGAGTTCTATCCCTGGAACTAGCAGAAGGAGAGAAACAAGTTCTAAAAGTTGTCCTCTGACCTGCACACAGACACTGTGGCACACATGTGCTGACCCTGACTGTGAAATAAACAAATAATAAATGTGATTTAAGAATCTTTTTAGATAATTAATGTACGTGAAAAACCCTTCGCTATGGTGTTTAAGATGCGCTGAGTCCTACTGCTTTAAGAAGTGGGGGAAGGGGAGAGGAAGGAGGAGAGGGAGACAGATTTTTATAAGGGGCAGTTACATTGGTTGTACTTCCATTCAGTGGGTAGGTACTGAGCATCTCCTGTGAAATTAGACAGTGAGAGAAGGCATGCAAATAGAGAGGTAACAGTGGGCTGTCTGCCCTTAAGGGAGCTGCTACTTCTAGAAGTGCCATCGTAACTAGCTACACGTTTAGCCACAGTGACACCACTTTAGGATGGAAAGAACAAGCTTCTGTACCTTTTACTCGAAAAGGAGGGATGCTGGGGAGAGCCACTGACCTGATCCTCAGTCCCATTCAAGGCAGGACCCAACGTGGCCAGCCCAGGCTGTGGTCTCACCTGCTGCCACCCAGCGCTAAGGCACCTGTAAGAACCACGCCCTTATTAAAACCACACCCTGTACCCCATGTTCTTTCACTCCTCACTGGACAAGGCTTTCTGCTCCTGTCCCATCAACTGCTCCCTGCAACTGTGTAGAAAGACTATCACACTGTACAGCGTAACCAGCCGTGACAGCTGGTGGCTCGAAGGACCTGTGTGTCTGCTTTCTCCCCCTGCCAAGGCCTCCTTGAATAATGTGGGGTCTTGAGTAAGTGGCCAGGGATTGCTTTTCCACTGGCCTACATACACATTGCTGTCTACTTCTCCCTGGGACCCAGGAAGCACATTTGCACTTGGCTTATCACTGCAAGGAGCCCTGGCATCCTTGTCAAGAGAACAGTGTTTTGGTGGCATTTCTATCTCATATAACTGGGTGGCCATGGGGAAGTAATTAGGCCTGCATCTCTTTCGTCCTATGTAAAAAAAGAATACTACTGGTCCTGACTCCCAGATATATGCATAAAATTACTTTTGAAATTGATTTGGGAACTCTCTAGCATGAGGCAAATATATTGTAACTATTTGCAAGATAGGGCCACGCTGTACTTGTACAGGGGAACAGTGAGAAGGGGACCATTAATTGCATCTTGTGGTTTCTTGGTCTACACAGAGGGGGCCCAACACAAATGGGCACAGACCTTTGTTCCTGGACAGCTGAGGCACTCAAGCCTAAAGGGGGGAAATATAAGAAAAACAACCAAGAATTCTCAGATCTGTAGAGCCACGAACCTATAAATTTGTTCATTCGTGGGACGATCAGGATAGATTCAAGCACAAACTTGAAGCAGGGATGTGTTTGAGAACTCAACCTGTCAGAACACATATTCTCACTTCTAAACCGTAGATGGATAGGAATATATGATGATTTTGTAAAAAGTACGCACACTGTTAGACAACTCAAAAGTACAAAGGAAGTTTTGTTGTCCCCAGTCAAGGCAAAAGGCACGTCTCATGACCTCATGGAAGTTGTGTCCAGGGGTGTGGGATTTCTAGACAAATGAGGATACTGAGACCTGAAAAGATGAAATGATTTCTTCAAAGTCACACAGCCAGCTGGTGACTGAGTAGACACACTATTCTGACTGGTAACTTCCTGACCCAGGTGTGACTCCCAGGTTCACCTGAGTTGCAAAGAACCAACAGTGCAATTATCACACTGTCTAGTCTATTTATTGATGCATTGAGATGCTTTATTAAAAAAAAAAAAAGAAAGAAAGAATGAAATTAAGCCATCTTTTTTCCTTTTAATTTCTGAAAGCAGACCTAAGACTGTGCGTATAGATTTCCTTCATGTAACAATGTGAGAAATAACGGGGTAAGATTGTATGTCACAGATGAAAACGTTGTATTTACGCCTCATTGTGATCCGTTCATTGCTTTATGGATCCGGAGTCCCCTCGGGACTGTCACAAATCCATGTAATGTTCTTGAGTGCAGGATTTGGCATTTGGATCTCTGATTTAGCTGTCAGATATGTAAAATCACATGTCGCCAGACAACTCCCCGGGGACTCCACAGCTGCTCCTGCTGCAGAGCACAGGTTCCTCACGTGGCCAACATTAATTTACGCCCTCATCCTGGCTGCCCCCCCCCCAACTCCCACCCCAGAGCCAGTCTTCTACTGCCATGACTAATTTTAGTGTGGCTCACTGGCCTCTGGTGGAGTGATTCAAGTAGCATTTTCTTCTTGGGACTTCTCCTAGATTTCTGGGGGTGACTTTCAAAGGAGATCACCTGAGGGCTAGGAGTGCAGTTCTGTGGTGGAATAGCTTTCCTGACATGCAGAGAGACAGTTCAGTTCTCTTCCCAACACTGCATGCACACAAAGACTATCTATCTATCTATCTAATCTATCTATCTATCTATCTATCTGGAAATAACAATTACCTGAAGTATTGCACAACTCTAACTAGCGGCTTCACCTTCAGGGCCTCTCATATAGCCCCAGAGTGGCCATAATCTAAGGCTCCTGCTCACCATGCAAACGCAGGGTAGACGGCTCTGCCTCCAGACTATGTGTCATCCACCGCAGCATCGTCTTTTACATTCACATAAGCTCTATGAGCGAGTGATGAGAGACTGTAAATGAATTAGAAAAGCTTTTCTAACAGAAAAAAACCAACGAGCTGGCATGTAGGCACCCATTCCTCTCAATGCCAGCGTGTGCCAAGAGAAATTGCTGAGTGGAGAATTGAAGTTCAAGGTCACTCCATTCTCTTTCAAACCAAGAAGCAATAAGAAGAGGGGATGTTGAATCAATCACAAGGTCTGGATTTAAAATCTGCCCCTGCCAGATGGTCATTAAAATCTTAGAGGCAAGAACTATCTGCCCAGTTATGCCTGCTATGTCACTTTTCTGGGCTCATAGTCTACTTGTGGTGAGAATTACCACAACCCCAATACAACTGTGGAGATGACTAACACTCAGTAAGGAGTTTTGTAAATGAAGGGAATAAGAGAAGTAAAGAGGGAACAAATAAAGGGAGAGAGAAACAGAGAGACAGAGAGAGATGGAGAGAGACAGAGAGATGGAGAGACAGAGAGAGACAGACACACACATGGCAGGGGCGTCTGGGGATATAGCTTAGTCCAGAGAGGGCTTAAACTACCATATATGAAGCCCTGATTTCAAACTCTGATACTACATAAAACTAGATGTGGTGGCAACGCAACTGTAATATCAGAACTCAGGAGGTAGAGGCAAAAGGATCAGAGGCTTAAACTCATCTCTCTCCTCCTCTGTTCTCTGCTCCTCTGCTACATAGCGATTTGAATGTAAGCCTGGGTTTGCAATGGTAAGACTCTATGAGAGAGACAGAAAGAGGGAAGGGTAGGAGAGAGACAGACAGACAGAGATCTGTATGTTTCTAATTAACTAGCAGGTATGTTCAGCTTGTAGCCTATGGACCATAACCAGGATAGCAATGAACCCAAACCAATCCACAGTCATAAACTTTCTCAAAATGTGGTGTGTGTGTGTGTGTGTGTGTGTGTAACTCAGTTGTACAGTTCTCAAGTGTGAACTTTGTAGATGAATATACCACAGGTTCAGAAGGCTGGACCTGCCTGACGCTTTTTCAGTCCTGAAAAGCCAGTAATGCTAAACTGCAGCTTCCAGGAAGCCTCACCAGAGGAAGCCCTTTCTAGATATGACAAGCTTGAAAGTCACCTCTGTCCTCTCAGTGCCCCCGGAGATGAAAGTCACCTCTGCTGGCTTTCTTAGAATCAACGAATGTCACTGAAAAAGACTTCCAGTCCTTTTGACATCATCTCTCAATTCTGGTCACTGCCCCTGTGTCGAGGCACAGAGCGGGAAAGCCAGGACTCACTTTCCCTGACTAGGGTGGAGCCCTCCACCCTCTCTCTTCCCCTTCCTTCTTAGGGAACTCTGTTCTCGTTCTCCATCCTCAGCTTTCCCAGTTCTCTTCCTTCCTCTAAAAGAAAGATGTCTCCCTGAAGCCTCCTTGTCTCTACCGAGTAAACAACTCAGCCCTTGCTCCAATGCTCACAAAACACACACCCACCAGCAGGTCACTGAGCCTTTATGAAATCAGGTTTCCACTAGCCAGTCAGGGATGAGGGCGCAACATCAGGGAACTTTTAGAGAATCCAATGGCAGTGTTTGAATGCCCTGGCATAGAGGTGGCATTCAAGACACATGCAGGTCCCCTGGGTTTCTCGTGAGCCTCAGCCAGGTCCTGCAGATTCTATTGACTCTGCTCCATGAATGAAAAGGAGCAGGTACTAGTGCTGAATGAGGCCACCTCTGAACCTCCACGAAGAGGCCAACATCCCACTTTGTAGACCATGGTGGTCTGTACTGTCCCTCGACCTATGCTTTTGGTGTGTTTGTTTTCAAACAATCTTTTCATTGCTGCAGTTATTAAAACACCAGCAACCTCACCGGCACATGGCACATGTATGCTCCTGGGGTTGGATGGGGGATGGGCTCAGCTGTTTCTATCCAATCTTCAGTCATGTGATGCTTAAGATGACGTATGAATGAATGAGCAGGCACAGAGGGAGATGCTACATCTTGGTAGGAGAATAAAATATTTCTCAGGACAAAGGTTATAGATATGGGGGGTGAGAGATATGGGAGGGAATATCTCCCCTTCCCCTCGGCCCCTACCATTCCACTGGAGTCCTGTCTCTGCTGCATCTATCCTGATGAGAGATGGTTCATAGGGCTATTTATGAAAGCAGTAGGCTGTTCTTCTAGATCCTAGCCATGAGATGAATATGGGCAAAGAAGGAAACCATTTGGCTAAGTCTCCACTCTGTCTGTACTTAAACCATTCTAGGGATGCAGGGAAATGAAATGGACTCCAGTCTTTAAGGCATCTAAACAACCTCAGAGGCCTTGTCTTATCTTTTCCCTCCATTTTGGATATTGCACACAGATAGCTCCTGCTCACCGGCATCTAACAAGATCCATGGTGAGCAGTGTTCTGTCGGAGCCTCTTTATTCCTCCCAGGACTAGGTGTGATATTTCAGTTCTAACCTTGTCCTAGCTCCTCATTCCGCAGCCAGGAGCCCCATCCTCAAGCCTGAAGAGACTAAGTCAATTCCTCAGAACATTTGTTTCAGTGAGTCTTTACCACTACCCCCACACTGCCCCAGTCTCTGTAGCCCTGGGGTTTCCCCAGGCAATGGCTGGGTAGTGGCGCCCAGTGTAATAGCAGGCTACTTGAGTCCATCTAGAATGGCTGACTCATAAATGTTTTATGGAGATCTGCTCTTTTATAGGGGAGGAAAATGAAAAGGTACCCTCAATAAATGACTCAGCCATGTTGTAAAAGGAAAAAGAAGGAATCGCTCGCATCTCCATGGTTAAGTTATGGAAGCCTGAGAATCACTTTCATCTGTCTCTCTCCTCCATGCAACCTAATGTGTTTACAGACTCAGAATCATCCTAGTTCATGAAGAGGGCAGTGAAGCCAGCTTCCCAAGGCCTCACAGGCTCACTCAATACCAGCTTCTACTTCATGTTCATGTGAAATGGAGTACCAACCATTGTTCAATCATCCTGTACAAGGAGCTGAGGACAGAGATGTATTGGGCTGGTTCCTTTGCGACATACATTGTAGAGGGAGGTGATGCAAGTCTAACCAGATATAACTAGCAACCTTAGGAACAGTCATGCTTCCAGATGAGTGGAAGGGGTCATGAGGGAAATTGGAGTCTATGTGGAGTCACTGTTAGGAGACTACACTGCTGTGGTTGTTGGTTACTAGCCTAAGACCAAGATGCAAAAGAGAAACACTACCCTCACCCCTCAACCCCCGTTGGGTCTTCTTCCTGTACCAAATACAAAACCAAGGTCAAGGAAAACCAACAGTTGTGTGAAGCCGATGAAATAGAATTCAGCACTCTCCCTTACTGTGTATATTTAGACCATTAAACAGATATTGAAATGGTAATTATACATACATTAAAGGTTTATTAAAATCTTATGATGGCCTCCCTGGACCACAATTTCTTTGTCTGTACAAACAAAGAGGCTGGGCTGCAAAAGTGCTATTATTTCTTAGAAGCATGAACAAGGTTCTCTTTCTTCCTTTTACTAACAAAAATAATGCAAATTTTAATTATAAAGTAATTAATCTAGGAAATTATGAATAAAATAGAAAAAATGATCCTATTCCTACTATCTAGAAACAGCCACCATTATCTTTGATATCCGAATCTTTCAAGGGTTTTTTTTTTTTTTTTTTGAGTTTTCTTATTTTTATAAAAATTTGAGTGCAGTAGGCATGATCTATTAACCTTTTAAAAATCAGACCCAATGACAATGAGGTGGCTTATCACTTGCCACTAACCCTGGGGACATGAGTTTGGTCTCCAAAACTCTAGGTAGAAGGACAGAGCCCACTCCTAAAAGTTGTCCTCTGACATCCTGACTGACACATGTGCACCTGCACACACACACACACACACACACACACACAGAGAGAGAGAGAGAGAGAGAGAGAGAGAGAGAGAGAGAGAGAGAGAGGAGGGTAGGAGAGGAAAGAGAGGAAGGAGGGAGGGAGGGAGGGAGGGAGGGAGGGAGGGAGGGAGGAGGGAGGGAGGGAGAGACAGAGAGAGATTTCTAAAAACACTAGATACCAGGTGGATTGCTGCTAAGGTCAGGACAGCTGTGGTTCTGTCTGATTTTCAGTGTCGACAGAGTTTTCTACTCAGTCGTCTTCAATAGATCAGACATTTAGGTCTTCACTATTGAAAATGATGCCAGTAAGTATTATTTGACATCTACCTGTGTAGTCAACCACTGCTTTGAAATGTGTTTTTAGAAACGGAGTTAATGAGGCATTTGGTGCAATTGAAAGCTACATGTTCACTGTGGCCCATCCTTGCAACTTCACTGTGTGTGGGCTCAGCTGGTGTCTGTGCAGTCCCCAGCCATGTGGTGCCTAAGATGACTGATTTCACTCATTTGTTGCAAAGAGAAATGCTACACACACCATCAGGGAGGAAGTTGGCATGTGAACTAGCTCAGGACCCTGGTTCTAATATAAGACGAGGAAAGATAAGAGGACAGGCGTCTTCCCTTCCCTTCTCTTCCATCCCGCCACTTGGGCTCTCAAGATGAGTCACAGACAAATCGAAGTGCTTTTGCTAAAGCCCAGGCTGGTGGCAGCTTGATTTTATAAAGGAGAAGTGATTTGCTGGTGGTCATGTGTCATGTGAGAGACAGTAAGGGTTTAAGTCCCACCGTACTGTAGAAAGTGGTGAATAGCTTATCTTTCAGAGACAGGAGGCTAGGGGAGCCTCTTTCTTTTGGGAAAGGAAGGACACGGAAGACTGAGGGGGAAAGAATAAGTTTCTGAAAGAAAGGGAAGAGAATGGGTGTGAAACAGGACTCCCAGCAGGTCTGTGACATTCTCCAGAGTGCTTGGTGAACCTGGGCACAACTATTTGCTATGTATCAAGTCACCAACCCTCAATACATAAGTGCTAGTGGGTAAATCCTATGAGGTGGTGGTCAGGTCAGGAGGGTTCTGGTCTTGGGAACGAACAGATGTGCCTGTGATGAAAGGATGCCAGTCTGTAAGCGCCAGCTCTTTCTCCGCACGCCATCTGCATCCTGCCACGTAACATTGCGAAGTCATGTGATGATGCGGAGCCATGTGTTAAAGCCACAAGTAGAGCCTAGTCTGCTTGTAGGATGCTCACAGTCTTCCCAGCCTCCAGAACTACCGAGTACATTTCTCTGCATTGTCAGCTACCAAGCCCATGGCAGCCTGTGTCAGAGCTCTAAAATGTCTGAGGCATCAGTCAGCTTTTTTTTTTTTTTTTAAACCTTTGCCAATCAAATGGTTGAAAAACAAGGACTTTTGTTTTACTAATTGAATTTTGCTTTTGTAATTGTTTGGTAATTGAATCCTGTAATTCAAATGTTATTTGTTGCCTTACATGAGGCTTAGCAAATACTTGGTGTGTAGTAAGTAGTCATTAATTTTTATGAGCTCAATTAATAAGCAAACTGAGTGTCTGCTGGAGAGCTTAGAAACAAACTTGTGATATAGTTATAAGAAAAAAAATCTAGGCTGTTACACTTGATATATTTTCTCAGTCTCTGTTGTGATTTAAAAATGAACTGTCCCACCATCCCTGGCTCACATCTTTAAAAGCTTGGTTCCTACTATGTTGGGAAACTTCAAAAGGTGGGACCCAGTTTGAGGAAGCTGGACCGCCATTGTAGGTGTGTCCTTAGGGGTTGTATGTTGTCCTCTCTCTATTTCCTTTCCCCACATGCTTTGCCTCCACATTTGTTAGTTGCCTCAGGCACAGAGCAGAAGAAAACATTCTAGGAACCTCTGAAACTATGTATCAAAAATAACCTTTTCTTCCTTTGAGATTGCTTCTCTCAGATGTCTGTCAGCAACAAGGGTCTGACTGGCACAGACTGCTGCCTGGTTAGACTTCAGTCTCATCGAATATGTTTTCCTTAACATCTGCTATTAACCATTTTATTTTTTGTAAATCAGTTCATTTATATTTTTCTTTTTTGATTGTATGTATCATGCATGTTGTCATGAATTCTAAAGCTAGAGAATGGAAGGGTGGATAGATACATCAACAAGGAAAGTTAGTTGGTTGTTATGGTGATGGTAGTATGATGTTGACACCGTACTGTGGCGCTTCACCAGACCCTTCTAAGCCATAAATACAGTGGTAGCTCCTGAGGCTTACTTTTCTCCTAGGAAGAGGGAGTTTGGGGATGGCATCTGTGATGGTTGGCCCTGACAGTCTACTTCATTGAGAATCACAGTGAAAACTTAACTCTGGGTCTGCTCTTAATGGCGCTTTCAGAGAGGTTTAGCTGAGAGTAGGAAGACACACCCTGACTGTGAGCTAGACCCCTTCACCAAATCAGAAAGGAAAGCCCATCAGAAGTTACTGATGGTGTCAGCGGACTGGTGACATCATCACACTGTGGAGCCGAAGGCCAACATTCATCCTTCATTGATCCCCAAATACAGACACGATCTGTCGGGGTATCTCAGGGATCTGTTGCTGTAGCAAGAGCCACTTTTACCACCATAATGCCACATTGAGAGGGGCTGTGCCTTTAAACTCTGAACCAAATGAAAAAACCTCCTTCCTTAAGTTGTTTTTGCCAGATATTTTGTAACAGCAAAAAGAAAAATGGCTGATACAAATAACCAACGGACACTTACCCAGATAGCAGACACTTGGGGAGTTTGTTTCTAAGACCCTTCTGTGGTGTCAAGACAGTGCCTAGAGAATACAGCAGAAGGTCCTAGGGATTGTCGATATGGGAAGCTCCAGGGGAAAATGAACACCAAAGAAACTGTCCTTAGTGGCTGTAACACTGTATTTTACCAGTACTGTTCTGGTACCTGAATCTGAAGAAACATTTTTTGGGGGAAGCTAAGATCTGTGTCCATTAAGTGTCTCTACAGGGAAACTTGACCCAGATTAATTATCAGGAATGGACTCAGTAGAGTATAAGATGAAGCTGTGGTCTCCCCTGATCAGAAGTATTCAAAGACCCTGTAGCATCAGCAGGCTAATAAAGAGTCTGACAGGTCTCCCATGGAAGAGCCTCCTGCATTCCGGGATGAGGTGCCTGCGCTATTTTTCATTACCTTACAATCTGTCTCTGGCTGATCATTCAATTCAGCCCCACAATTAAGTGGAAAGAAAAAGAGTCAAACTGATTGTTTTTACTTTTGGGGTAAGAATTGATTGTTCAACTCGGACAAAAATGTTGATCCCATTTTGCATGTGGAGATAGTCAATTTAGAGGGATTTTTTTTCTTGCTAGCCTGAGCCCAGGGAGACAGAAATTAAATCTGACACTGCAGCAGAGGTTGGCATGAGGGAGGAGGTGAATGAATTACTGAGCTCCTCAGAGCTTTTTCTTCTGGCGTCTCAGCATTTTGCAATCTGGTGGCTGCAGCCGAGTGGCGTCAATTATTGACAATTTAATAAACATTAAGCAAACATTTATAATTGGTAGTTATTTGATGGAGCAGATCACTGACTTGCTCTGGTTGTGGAGAATCCTGAGAGATGCAGGGTAGCAGGTTCAGCTATGAAACATGGCCCCGGGAATAAGGTCTAGCAATGGCTTGGAGTATCTACCCTTATTGTATAGTCAAGAGAACCAAAGGATCCGTATGTTTCCTTTTAGATTCTAAACTCTAGCCAGGAGGAAGAGAATCCAACATGAAGAAGTCCAAAGTCTCTCTCATGTTGCATTTTAAAGTGGTCTTAGAGATTGTAAATGCTAATGGAGAAAGAAACCCAGAACAGTCACAAACAGTCTGGGAATTAAAGCTGAAATCAAAAGGGAGAGACTAGAAGAGGGACTGGTGATATGAGGCTTGTCCAGTGAATGTAAGGCTCACACTTGTGGGAAAAGAGGGATGGTGAAGGGTCTGACCAATCACTGGAGACTGCAAGAGAGTCTGCTGTCTTAAGGAGACATGGGCAAACTTTGTTGCTCAACCTCTGTTGAGACCTGGAGGAACTATCAGAGGTCAAGTCCGTATTGGAAACCTACCCAGTGACCTCAAATCACAGGATTATAAACTCAACAACTCTATCTATCTTCGCTGTTCCCAAGGGTACAAATAAAACCGCCTAAAATGACTAGAGATATGGTTTTAAGGGTTCTGAAATATGAATTAAGTCTCAGAAGGATTTGGTAGCCTGGGTAGTATTTTTACTCAGTAAATAGGATTTGGGGTGAAAGAAGTCAAGTTGGCTAACAGTGGACTCTGAAGGTGACATTATGGGCAGGAGCTAGACAACTGGGGTCTGACCTAAGATCCCAACTGGTAGGGTGGTGGCTTAGTGTACTGGGGTACATTTCAGGAAAAGAGGAAAGAATTCACCTAGCAGTTAGTTCACTGCCCACATTGAAGACGTTTTATCAGTTCAAGCCTTATCAGTGTTAATAACCCTTTTGGGGCAGACACAGAGATTCTCAGGTCTAAACAATCCTCAGGGCAGATGACTCAGTTGGCAAAATATTTGCTGTGCAAGAATGGGGACCCGAGATCAATTCTCGGTGGCCACGTTAAAAAGTTGGGTGTGATAGAATGTGCTTGCAATCCCAGCGTTGGAGAGGTCAAGACAGGAAAATCAATGGGGCTTACTGGCAGCCAACCTAGCCTAATCAGTAAGTCCCAGAGAGACCTCGTCTCCAAACGCAAGGAGAATGGCTTCTGAGGAATTATATCTGAGGTTCATCTCTGGACTCCAACCTAAAAACACACATACATGTGTCCCTATAGACATGTGTGTGCACCAGAACAGTACCAGAATATTGACACTATCCCTCAGTTGTTAACTCTTTTAGATTTGCTTATTTTTGAGCCAAGGGTGGACAACTCTCACAGTGACCCCAGCCATGACAGAGTGGGACTCCTGTCACAGGGTGTCTTTGCTCCAAACCCCTCTTTGGCTTGAAGGCTGAGAGAAATGTGTATGGGAATCTCACAGAACCACCGCCCAGCCCTGCTCTCCTCTTTCCCTTACTCGGGAGTTGTACCTTACTATTTCTACCTGAGAGTCTGGCTTGCCAAGCTCCCAGTTGGGGTTATACCTGCACATCATCCAGCTGAGGACACACTGAATCTGACAAATAAAGAAAAACTCTGTAAAAAAAAAAAAAAAAAAAAAGATCTGACCTGTGACAACAGCTATTTGGGAACATCATGGAGGACGGAACTCTTAAGTGTATTCCAGCAAGGGTTAGCACATGATGCAGGGTCAGGGAGCAGACAGACTTGGAGGCACACTCTTGGAACACGGTATTTAATATCTTGACAGGGAAAACCCCAGTAGCACACCAAGAAAGCAGACGATGAGGTAAGGTTTAAACCAAATGTCTATGAATAGAGAGAGAAACTACAGTATATACATGCAATGGATTATTATTCTGTCTTATGTGTGTGTCGATATGGATGAGCCCTGAGGATATTATTCACAATAAGATATTGCATGAACTCCCTTAGTATGGAATCTGGAAAAGCAGAGCTCAGAAACGGGTTAGAAACAATGGTAACTGGGAGCTGAGGCTGGAGGAGACATGAGCTCTGGTGCTTGATGAGTGCAGTCTGATAGGAACAATCAGAATAAACAGAGGTGTAAAGTGAGCCCAGTACCCTGGATGATGCACATTACAACAGTACAATGAGTTTTATGTTAGGTGTGTTTTGCTCCAATCAAAAGTACTGGGGTGGGGTCTGTGTCTCTCATAATTAATTAGCAGTGAAGCTTCCATCCTTGTGGTATGTAAGTCTTCAATCATCTGACTTAAGGTGGTGGCCCAACATCTAAACTCTTCGTGATAATCACAGGGAGATTTTGAAGAATATTCCAGCATATATAAACATCCTGGCTGGTACCATAGTTCAGATATTTAATCATAGATGGTGATGAGGCTGGAGTTAGGGCATATGGTGCAGACAAGCTCGCTGTGTCTTCCTTGATACCAAGCAGTATTGCACAGCAGGATAATGGATAGGTAAGAGCACTTGGTAAACAGCTAAAACCTAGGTATGAAACCCAAGTGTCTCCTTACTCTCTACAAGGGGCCTTTATCTTCTATAACAAGAGATCAAAAAAGGTCAAAAGGGACTTGAAGAGCTTGTTCACATTTTAATAGATGGAGACTCAGCATGTGCTAAGGTAAGACTCATCTGACATGACAAAGCTGGGTTGGGAGAGCCAGGGATCTAACACAAGGCAACACCTGGTGGAAGCCCTAATAGTTTGGCTGTAAAGACTCCGAGTCTTCTTTACATGAATGCATGTGCACACACTTACACACACACACACACACACACACAACACACCACACACACAACCACAGATGCTGTTGCCAGTGATGTCTGGGAACCAAGGCACGTAATTAGCATTCCCTGTGACTTCTTGAGAATCTTTGTCCTTCCCCTCCATGGTATTCTGTCTCACTCAAGGTTAATATATTCAGTCCCAAGATAAAGCAACGCCTCAAAAGTCTGAAGTTCCATATCTAGGAACCAAGAAAGAAAGGAGCCATCCCCTCAGCACTCTGGTGTTTGACTCTGATAATCAGGAGGGGACAGAATGGTCATTTTACAAGGGTGGCAGAGAAGAACACGCATAGTTATAGGCAATCCGATTAGACACCTCTGCATCCATCCTTGATCCGTCACAGTTGCGAATGGGGGAATTCTGCCTGCAGAAGGGTGTAGTTACCAGGGGTGATGGTTGATCTTGATTGTCAACTTGGCAGCATTTCAAATCGCAATGAAAGCAACCTGCTGCGGATGCCTGTGCGGAGTTAGTAGATCAGGATAATTGAAGTAGGAAAACCTACCCTACACGTGGTCAGCACTGTTGCCTGGGCTGGAACCCCAGACTAGAATTTAAACAAAGAAGTGAGCAGCAGCATTCTTGGCTTTCTGTTTCCTGATTGCAATGTGACCTCAAGTTCCAGACACAATAGACTACACCCCAAACTTTGAGCCACAATATAAGTAATATACCAGAGGACTCTGGTAAGTATAGTCTACTACTAGGTTCTTCATCAGGTATACCAACTACCAGCTGAGGTCCCAGTCTTAGCTTCATGACTAAGGGAGGCCATGATCCAAGCAGTCAACCATTTCTGCCAACACAGGGTTCCTCTCAAGACTAGCTTGGCCTTGGCTTTCCTTGCTGACCTAACAGAAATGGTAAGCTCTGCATCACTGTCTCATTCTTCCTCCCGCCTTATTCCTCCTCCCCATTTCCTTCCATGAGCATCAATTCTAAGTAAGTAGTTGGCCTCCTAACTCCATCTCAACGTCTGACTATGGAAATAACCAATCAATGCTACTGAAGTCAGGTCATGTAAACAGAGGCTCACTGTGCTCAAGGGAACATTCATTTGAGATGTCCTTAAAGAGGGATGACAATTGAGAAAATGGGAAAAGATGCCTTAAATACTAAGCACAGATGAGGAGAAAGGAAGATGCCAAATAAATCATGCAGTGCAAGTCAGAAGGTATAACAATTTATAAATGAGTAGCTTGAATAGAAACGGCCCCGGAAGGCTCACACATTTGAATGCTTGGACGTTTGGGAGTAGAACTATTTGAGAGGGATTAGGAGGTGTGGCCTTGTTGGAAGAAGTGTACCACTGGGGGTGAGCTTTGGGGGTTTCATATGTTCAAGCCAGGACCAGTGCCACTCTCCTTTTCTGATGCCTATGGCTCCAGATGTAGAGCTCTCAGCTCCTTCTCCATGTCTGCCTGCGTGCCACCATGCTTCCTGCCATGATGATGACGGACTAAACTTTTGAACTGTAAGCCAGCCCCAATTAAATGCTTTCCTTTTGAAGAGTTGCTGTGGCCTGGTGTCTCTTCACAGCAACAGAACCCTGACTGAGACAATGGAAATAATAAAAGTTACTTTTTTTTTCTTTTTTCTTTCTTTCTTTTTTTTTTTTTTTTTTACTAGAAAGCCAGTGAGCCAGGGGACCAGGAAGAGAAATAATAATCTGAGGTGTCTTATTTCATTTCAGTCAGCAGAGCGTGAGTAACAAAATGAATTGGAGATAATTTAAAAGAAATTCTTACAAGATAAGGCAATGAATATGGGCTTGTTTCGCCAAGCTCGGGAGGAAAGAAATACACAATTGGAATATGTCAATGGAAACATAAGCTCTAGTGGAGACAAATCCTCCTGTTAGAGGGAGAGATTGATTGAAACGCAGTGACAAAAAGACAGACATCTGTGGGGGAACCCAGGGACCTCAGATGCAGGAGAATAGATGAAAAGACAGCCGTAGAAGTGATAATGCTTCTCAAATCCAACTAATCATCCAAATTGCTCAGGAGACCTTTAAACTGCACGGGGATAGTAGGGGACAACAATGGTGTACCCTACTGTCTTATAAATTCTAGTGTGTTGAGTCTTAACATTTAGCTTTTACAGATCCTTAGGTGAGTGCCTGGCTGCAGAGGAAGGTGAAGAAAAAAAGGTAACCAATTTCCAAACATTTTTCTTAAATGCCCTTTAGGTGTGATTCGTTCATGCTGTAGGGGTTTGGCTCTCTAGACTGACTAGAGACCTCGTCTAGCCAAAGGCAAAAACACAGAAAACTCTCATTACATTTCTACTTAAATGAAGCAACCAAATGAAAATAAAAAATAAAAAACATTCCCAGATTTACTTGAGACTGACTAGGTTAAAATAATGTTTAGCCAAGAGGATGAGAAAGGAGCCTTAGCAGAGAGGTCTCTGTGATGGTCTAGCTTCATTGTCAACTTAATTGACAATCACCATGGAAACACACCTCTGGATGTATCTGCGAGGGTATCTCCAGAAGGGAAGGAAAGACCTATCCTGGATGTGGGTATCACTACCCCATGGGCTGACGTCCCACACTGGATGAAAAGGAGCAACTTTCTGAGCCATGGCGTGCGTCATTCCCTGCTTCCTGGCTGTGGATGCATCATGACCAACCTCTTGACAACCCCCGCTACCATGCTTCCCTGCCATTTTCAACTGTGTCTCAAACTACAGGTCAAAATTAATCCTTCCTTTCTTGGATCGCTTTGACCAGGCATTGTGTCATACTCGCAAGTCCACACAGTTTGATGGAGCCCCTGTACCACAGCAGAAGTCCAAAGGAAAAAGGGGGAAATCAAAAAGTGAAAAAGAACATAATTTCAGTGCAGGATGAAAGAAGAATCAGACGAATCAGAAATTTCTTGGTGGTGTTGCACTAGGCATAACAGGTGGGAGCCAATGGAAAGAAAAAGGGAGTCTATAAATGACACACACACACACAACAAGCAAGCAAACTAATGCCTTAGCTGTCCATGGAGGGATGCCAAAATCAAAACAAAACAAAAACAAACGAAAAAAAACGATACAAATACTTCCACCACTCCCCAAAGTTTATATTCAGTTTGTCTGGGGCAGGAAATCAATGTAAGTGATTTTTAAAATCTCTGCAGAAGATTCTAGTATTTGACTATGCTTAACTGCCTTGGGAGTTTAGGTTTCAACAGACAGAATGAGAAGGATACAAATGAAAAGAGAATCAAAGGAAATGACAGAGAATTTTAGCAAAATAACCCAAAGCAAGCAAGCAAAGAAATAAAGGAAAAAAGGCAATAGGTAAACCCAGAGTAACATCAGCTGTGTTTGAGATCCTTTGAAGATGAGAGGAAAGACAGATTTGCTGCTCGGGAAGAGACCAAGATACCTTAGATAGAAATGAATTGCTATCTTTCCTGATTCCTGAAGTGGGTGGAAAATCGATCCAGGAATGCATGGATTTTAGGGTGTGATGAACTCAGAGGGGAGTCCAGAGCATCTGAATGACATTTGGCTAACAGATAGAGCATAGGATCCCCAGAACAAGTCCTTTTGGTCCCAGTTGCTGTGCAGCAATACCTTTCTAACAGAAATACTTCTGGGCCTGAGGAGAACCCTGAAGATTTCGGAAGCAAACAGCTTCACTCTTGGGAAGTCTTTACTACTTGAAAGATTCACAAAGCCCCTCGCCCTCCAAGGTTATAACCGATAAGAATTGCTGAGAACCAAGAGTCGATCTATGCAGCTGCCTCCAAGTCATGCAGAAAGTTCCAGGGGAGCAGCTTCCCTGAGCCATTACCCATGCTGGGTAATGGGGTGGGCTTTGCACTGGTGCAGCTGTCTTTGATGCCTCTGCCCACGTTTCTGTGATTCCTCACCCACATACCTTCAGATCACCAAGCTGGAAAAGTCACACAACACCAGTCCTCAGGGGCACTGTCAGATAATGTCCTTTCATTTTCATTCTGGCTTCTGGATGCTAGCAAAATTATTGACAATGTCTCTAATGATGCTTTGGAGTTTATGACAGAATCTCAACGTTTTGGTGGCTTCTTATTAAATAACCATTCAGAAGTCACATGGGAATAAACCCAGTAAAAGACAGATGCCAAATATGGTAAGGAGTTCATAGGGCCATGATGCTCTGCCACAGAACTAGTTGACAGCCCTGTGTATGCCTTGATGTCTGTTTCTCAATGACTTAGATGGATCTCAAAAAGCCTGCCTTGTCTGCCAGAGATATCACAAAGTAGGACAGTATGGGCCTTACAGTGAAGAAGCATGATGTAAGACGGTGTTTCGTGTGCTGAGAATTTGCACTCATTTCCGGATTCCATATTAAAACACAGAGGTTGTTATGATTTGAATGTAAGATGTCCCCGACAGGCTCATGCGTTGAACTGCAAGGCTGTGGAGTCCTTCAGAGATGGAGGCTGACTTTTGAAGGTTCCATTCTTGTTTTCTCCGCCTCATGGGCATCACTTTGTGACTCCCTGCCTCATGCTTCCCTGTTGCTGATGGAGCCATCCATGCTGTCTTGCCTTCTCTGCTATGATGGAATAGAACTCCTCAAACAATAACAACAACAACAAATCTTTTCTCCCTCAGGCTTTTTAAATTGGATATTGTATTAACTACTTGGGTCACCGCTGTGATGAAATATCCAACAAAAGCAACTTAAGGGAAAAAATGATTAATTTGAAGATGTGGAGAAAAGCATGGCAGCAAGGGCCATCCTCTTCTCTTCTTCCTCCTCCTCCTCATCATCATCCTCAACAGATTTACTTACTTTACGTGTATGCATGTTTTGCCTGCATGTGTGTATGAGCACTGTGTGCGTGCCTGGTGGCTGTGGAGGTCAGAAGACAGTGTCAGATTCTCTGGAACTGGAGTTACAGGTGGTTGTGAGCCACTGTGTAGTTGGTTTGAACAACACCTTGGGCCTTTGCAATGGCAGCAAGTGCCCTTAACCATGGAGCCATCTGTCCAGCCCAGTTTCCTTCTTGTTATCCAGCTTGGGACTCTAGACTATGGACTGGTACTGCCTACGTTTAGGGTCGATCTTCACATCTAAATTAATCAAATCTAGAAACTCAATTACAAGACATTGTCAGAGGTTTGTTTCCTTGTCTATTTTGAATTCTGACAACCTGGCCCACACAAGCATTTTGGTCACGATGATGTATGTGTCACTAATACTGGTATCCCATTGGCGATGTATCCTAGGGGGAACCCCAGTGTGGTAAGAGAACTTACATCCAAGCTATACCAAAGCAAATGGGCGACTGGCTTCCTTGTTAAGAGAAGGCAAGAAGAGATGAGTCATGTGTCTCCAATCACTCAACATCTGTTTTATAGAAGAACACTGGTATGTTCTGTCCCCCACTATTAAATAACAGCTGAGGGTGTGGCAGGGCTGAAAACTGTCTCATGTAGAAATGAACATTAGCAATGAACTGTCTGAAAGACAGAACTTTACCAGAAAGCTGGTCCTCAGTACAGGGACATTGTACAGGAGAATAAAACTAAGGTATCTCAAGGAACATTTAGCTCCTGATAGGTTGTCATCCTAAGAATACAAAGTAGACTTGTGTATTGCCCAGAGCACGTCTCCATCCATGGAGAGCATTTCTAGCTATGAGTAGACTGGAGAACAGGCATTCTTTCTACCACGTTGGATGGAAGATCAATCTTCTATGGCTGGTGCTCCTCCTGGCACCAATCCAAAATAGGGCAGTCTACTGCATATAAAGTGAATTTGAACAGGGGCTGCCCCTTTTCCAATTCTATCTTTTCAGTGTGGTCCAAACTAGACTTTTCTGAACTCCAAGAATCTTTAAGTGGGTCTGTTCCTTAAAGCCTGGCCTTAGCACCCCAGTGATGAGGGCTGGGTGGGGCTGGGAGATGCTCCTGTCATTTTGTCACTGCCCTTTCATCACCACAGGGCTCTTTGCTTCCCTGGGGGAGCCTACATGGATAACTCTTCTTTCTCAACAGCCTGTGCCTGGAGTCTTCTTCAGGATACACCCACATTGGCCCTGGAAACCTTCCTTCCCAGGGCAGCATGTACCTTCCGATGAACAAATTCTAAATTGTTCTTGAGAGCAAAAGATCCTGCTGCTTCAAGATTCAGCTGGAGCTACTAGAATCCCCCACCAGGATTTCAGGTGTCTGCTAGTTCCATTATGGGAGAAAAGGCAGGGAGGGGGTGGGAGTGGGGTCTTACAGGGACATGTGACAGGGGATGAAGAGGTAGCTTCACTTACAGTGTGATTACTCTCTGGGAATGAAACTCCAGTCATACTGCCTTGAAAGTCTCTAAGGAAAAAGATATCACAGACTTCAGTGATAAAATGATCCCCTGAAAATCCTGCATTATAATCTGGGAGGGCAGACTCCTCATGTGGACGTACCTCTGGCTGTCCTACTGCAGCAGAATGTGGCGGTAACTCTACCTACCCACACATCCTACCCACATCTATCAGTTGTGAAGATCCCTCAATATTGATTGCTCTATTTGGTTCCATCAAAGCCAAGAAAATAATACTTGCTCTTCTGGATGGCCCTGGAGCCTCTGCTGTCCATGGAGCACCTTGGGAGTTTGACTGGGACCCTGTTACATGTCTTTCTACAGGGAGAATATTCTCCATAATTCCTGATAATGAATCAGAAACGTCTTCAGAAGGGAGTTAAGCCTCTGCTACTCACTAGTTCTTGATCCCTGATGGAAGTCTCCAGGCTATCTGCTGCTTGTTAGGGTCATCCCACAACAGCTTTTCTGTGTGAGGACAGACTTCCACAAAGCCCATTAAACTATCTGTCTGTGGCTCTAGCTTAGAAAAAGAATCACCAAGCCTAGGAGGCAAATGATAATGACGTTACTAGCTGGATACAGCCTGGGGATTGCTGGTCCACTTAATTTAACTGGTTTGTCCCCCGGAGCACCACTATCACAGGGAATGGACAGAGCTGGACATCTATTCAATAATGCTGAACTTTACGATCTTCATGAAGACACCCACCTACCCAAATGCTCTTACCAAATGGTCGGACCACTTGAGTTGCATCGGTAGATGCTGAACTGCAAGACAGAGGAAGTTATATTTAGGGAATATTCAAATTGAGGAGTTATTTTAGACGTGGGATAATTTTAAAGCATGAAAATAAGTTGTAACTTGTGCGTGCTAATTGTAGCTTCCACCTCCGTTAAAAGGAAGCAAGAACGGGTAATAATTAGACGATGGTGGTGGCGGTGACGACATTCATCTGACACTTCCTATGTGGTTGGCACCATTTCAAGTATAACATTTTAACTCTCACAGCAGCCCTGTCAGGTTACTAAATGAAATGTCCCCATTTTACAGATGAGAATACTAAGGAAGAAGGGAAGTGAATAGCTAGTCTGAAGCCACATAGTTAATAGATGGAATGCCTCAAGCCAAATCTTCTATGTCCTCTAGACCTATCTCCTATCTTTGGCCGGGGGAGGATCATTGGGGGAAGAGATGAGCCAAAGGCAGGCTTATTTGTTCATAACTTCAACATTTGAGTGCATTCATGCAGATCCCAGGAGTGGCCTAGATCTCTATCCTTTGCGCTCTCTCTCTCTCTCTCTCTCTCTCTCTTTCTCTCTCTCTCTCTCTTTAACTTAATAAATATCTCTCTTTAAGTTCTGGCAAATGTTTTCAAGGCAAGGAGGAGGAAGAAGAGAAGGAGAAATATCCCATCAGGAAAGCAGCTAGTGAGTGCGTGAGTTCACCATGCTTGTGGCATCTGTGCACATCAAGGTCTGCTGTAAGGCCGTCCTCAGAGTGTGCTGAGACATGCCAGAGAGGCTGTGCGGTTGAGTGTGCACATCTCTCCCAAACGCAAGGCCAGTGAATGGGTTGACTCCCAAACTCATGGGAGGAGTGTTTACATTATATAGTCAGCAAGTGTACAACTGAAGTGTGTGTGTGTGTGTGTGTGTGTGTGTGTGTGTGTGTATGCTCAATCTTTCAATGCCAGCTTACCAGTCTGTCACTGTACACTCCACAGGTCGCTTCCCCTAGAGACAGAGTGACAAGCCTCATGCCATTCGGCTCTCTCCAGTAACTGCGCTTCGGATAATGCAGAGTACACACTTGTCTCTCTTCATGCTTCCCTCTAGGGCCATTATCATCTGTCAAGCAGAACTTTCATTACGAACATTTTCCCTCCTAAGAGGCACTAAACCACCAGAGTCGCCTGACTCACAACTTCCTGTGTCACAAACGCAGCGCTTCTCACATCTGCTGACTCTCTCCCCAGACCCCCCAGCTCAGTCCGCTGGCTTGCTTTGTCTGCAGCAGCCCAGTTGAATTTTCTATTCCTGGTATCAGCTACAGCTCTGGTTGGATCAGCATTTGAGCCCCAGTTTCACCTCTGTAGAATTCCCCCTGAGATTTACTTTCATCATGTGTAAACTGAGGATTAGGCTAAAACTAAATAAAGCTTATGGAATCTACTTGGTGAAGACCCTTTTTAAAGTATTTAAAGCATATAGTACACATCTGGTATGAAAGAACACTTTGATGTGCTTAGCTGCTGCATGGGTGACTTTTCCTGTGGATCTTACCAAAAAACCCAGCAGAAGCAACTTGAGGGAGGGGTCGCTTATTTTGGCTCTTGATTCACAGGGATACAGTCCATCCCAGTGGGGAAGGCACAGCCGTAAGAGCTCTGTTAGTGGTCACTGGAGCTTGCTTCGTAACGCGTTCCTCACCTCTTAGCAGCTCAGGCAGTAGTGAACTTAGCAAGAAGCAGGACCAGGCTATTCTCCTCAAGGCCAGTCTCCCAGGTAACCCACTTCTTCCACATAGACACTACCTACTAAAACAGCGCCACCATCTGGAGACCAAGTGTTCAAACACATGAGCCTATAGGGGACATACCATAGTCAAGCCACAAGACATGTTCTATCAGGGCTCAGCACTGACAGTTACTTGCCTACTAGCTAATTTCTGCAGTCTCCATTTTGCATCTCCTTGATGTTGTTCATCTAGTTCTCTTGTCTGGAAGGGCCTCTCCATTGCTTACTGAAGTCATTCCATGGCCTTCAAATCTCTCCTGGGATAGCACTTTCTCTGTAAATTTTTACTAATGTTCCCAACCTCAACTGCACTTGGTGTTGCCACCCTGCTGGAAGCCATGGGTCTCCTCACCTTCACCCCTCCCTCTCACCATCCTCCATGTCCTGAAAGGCTCAGAGATGTTTCCTTGAGGTACAGTTAATATTAGAAAAGTGGGAATGTTGTACATTGTTCCACAGTGGTATGTTTTCAGGATCCCTCGGGATCAGGAGATCCAGAGAACTGGAAGTTTCTGCAGACCTCATACTGACAAATCACATTTCCAGATGAAGACACGATCAGGCTCTGTGACTTCCTCCCCAACATCTGCCTATCCCACTAAGCCTTCGGAAGACTAGGACTAAGCCTGACAGAGGTTGTTTGAAGGACATGAAGGACAGTGATCAGGGCCTAAGAGAACATTCCAAAGAAGGCTGGTGGGCATCTAAGAGGTCAGGACATCCAGGGGAACTATGAAGACATGAGTTGGAGGACGGACTGAGAATCAGAATTGGCAAAAGGTTCCGAAATAGTTTCTGGAGGCAATCTTAGAAATAATCGGTTGGCTTCATCCTTTGGTTCACATTGGCAATGTCCCAATTGAGAGCCCTGATCAGACCACAAATGGCCATTTGCAGGAAAGTAATCACCGAGCATCCATCATCATTCTATCAGCAGGATGTGGGCTTTTTATATTTCCTAATGGCTACCCAGGTTCCTGTCCCTGGAAGACAGCCTGCAGTATAAAATGTGCTCTATACTTCTTCTGTTGTACTTCTTTATCATTAATGGTAAGTCATCTTATGACTTGAAATTATTTCACTCATGCTAACTACTCCCCATGAGAAAGGAAGTTTGAGGGTTAGGGATTTTGTCTTCTTTTCATACTGTACAAAGCACTTAATGAATGTTTGTTGAATGACATAACCATGACATGTCATATTAGTAGAGATTTGTTCTTTTCTTAGTACTCTTTGGAGGGATTCGTTTTACTGTCTATTTTCTAACTTCTCCGTTTGATACTTTGCGTAATTACCCCCCTTCCTGCCTTGTGACTGTGAGCACTGACTTTGTAAATACTTGCTTAACGCCATCCTCAGATTTGGCTTGAAAAGATTCAGTACTTTCCAGTACTGAATACTTTCACACTTTCACTGAGATTTCCTTTATGACACATGATTTCTTTGGAAGCACATGTGAATGCACACGTGCCCGTGTTCCATGTATAAGTAAAGTGAGGGCAGAAGCAATGAGTCAGGAGCCAAAACATGTATTGCTCCTGCAGAGGGTCCCAGACTTGATTTCCAGTAACCACATAGTGGCTTTACTATCACCTGCAACTCCAGTTCCAGGGGATTTGACACCTCCTTCTGGCTGCCATAGTCACCAGGCATGAAGATGGGACACAGACATACAGGTAGACAAAACACTCATACATGTAAGATATAACAAGTAAATATAGAGAAAACCTTTTTAAATTAAATCATTACGCTGGTTCTAAATGTATGTGTGAGCTGAGATTAATGTGTAGGTCTATTCATCTGTTCTCAGTGCTTAGGATCTATCACAGGGCCTTGTCCGTGTAAAGACCTGTATCCCATTCCCGAGTCCAATCTTTTGGGTCAACAGTACTGGGGCTTTCCAATTGCAGCATGCATTAATATTCCATGCACTCTCGAAAGGTCTGTTCTCCATCTTCATACAGGTCCACTGACCATACTTGACAACCGTACTGCTCATCTGGGTCCCTTCTTCTGCACAGGTTCTCTCTATTGGGCTTCTCTCCTCCATTTTAGTCTCCAGCTCTCTGCAAGTTGTCTTGAGTGCCTCCTTAGTGGCCACTGTTCCCTTGAAAAAGGTAAGGACTACAGCTCCTGTGTGCAGCTCAGAGCGGTCCTCTCCCAACTTACATGTCCTTGCTTTGTACTCTTTTCAGTTCTCCTGCCAGCTTTCCTACACAAGCTAGATGCTGTTCTTACTTACTATCTGTATCTTTCGCCATCACTCCTATCTGCCTCTCAGGTCTTTCATTTGACATTAATTTCCCTCCCATCAGTAGGAATCTTCTAGAAGTTTCTTAATGGCAGTCTCTCTGTGATAAACTTGTGGTTTGCCTTTTTTGGGGGGTCTTGCTCAAAAAAAATTTTGTTTTAGTTTATGCTTTTGAGATGGAGTCTCACTATGTAGCCCAGGCTGCCCTCAAAATTGTAATTCCCGGCCTCCTAGGTGCTGGGGTAACAGGTGTACACTAACACACTCAATCCTGTTCATTAATGTTTTCCCTCCCCCTCAACAGGATAAAGTATTGTGAATTGACCAGTCTGCTCTGACTATACCTTTGATATTACTCCTCTGCCTAGGAATTTTCACCATTGTAGATGAAGTGTATGCATGAGGAGCTGGGAAGCCAGCTCAGTTGGCAAGGGATTTTCCACACAAGCAAGAGTACCTGAGTTCAATTCCCAGCTTCAGCCTAACAGCCAGGTGCTGGGGAACTGCTTACCTTCATGTCTGTCTGACACTGGGGTGCTGGAGCACGGACGGCAAGCTGGTCGGGCGGCAGAACACAGTCCATATAATAGAGGTTCCAGTCCACGTTTACCTGGGTGAAAACAGCAGAGTCTGAGATGGATGCTGTGGTGCTCAGTCTCCTGTGTACCTAGGTGCCACTCGCAAATTGTTGGGAGTTGAGAACAGGGTCTGAGGGTCTGTGGTTTCTCTCAGGGCATCTACGCACCAGGCAAGAAGGGGAAGGCTGAGCCAGGACTGGAGGGTAGTGGAGGAGGAATCCAGTTTAGTTCTGAGTACTGAGAATATGGACGGGCTGAAAGAGAGAGGGCCTTCTCAGAGAGACGTAGGTACAAGTCTTTTAGATGAACACACACACACACACACACACCTTGCAAACCATCCTTAATGAATAAGATGGTCCTTGCTTGTCCAAACTGCTTATTTGATGGCAGATGTGAATGTGTACACCTTACTCAGGGTGACGCAGGGATTAAATACCTTTTTCAGAAAGGAATGCCCAGGAAGGGATGCTTGTTGACTGAACACTAGGGGCCTATCTAAATATCTCATTAACATGGAGAACTCCAAGTTTTTATGCTACATGACTGATTGTCATGGTCCTCTCAGTTGAGTGTCATGGTTCTGTGTTCCAGATCAGGTAGCATTGAAGGGAGCTGACTCCACACCTGACGTTATCAATTCTGAGATTCCCCAAGGTCTGTGTCTGCTCAACCTTCCCATTTCTTCTGTCTGGTAGTGCAGTCCACTTGCCCACAGGGAACATGGCCGAGAATCCCAGCACTGGGAGGCAAGGAGAAGAGGCTCCTGGGGACTTCCTTGGGACTTGTTGGTCCGCTAATTCTAGCTGACTTAAGGAGCTCCAGGTTTCATGAGAGACCATGTCTCAAAACATAAGGTGGAAAGGATTGGGAAAAGTATTTGACATTGACCTCTGGACTTCTCACTGGCTACCTTGTAATTATCGCCTGGCCTTCTCACTGGCTACCTTATAACCATCTCCTGGCCTTCTTACTGGCTACTTTGTAACTATTGCCTTCTCACTGGCTACTTTGTAACTATCTTCTCACTTTTTTTCCCTGCAGTTTGCTTCTGAAGGCTCAAGGTGTCCTTTATTTGTAATCCTCTGACTTAGATTTAGGGAATGCTATGGTTCAGACATGGTTTGCATGTATCCCTGTTTGTAAGATGCAGGCTTGATGTCCAGGAAAATGGCATTGAAAGCTGGTGGAGCCTGTAAGTGGGGGCTTCTTAGGTATGTTTGAGGGTGTGACTTTGAAAGGGACCAGAGGACTCTAGCCTCCCTCTGGCTCCCTGTTTGAAGATATGATCTGTTCTTCACACATGTGCTTTTGCAAGGTACCTCAGCTGCCACGAGATCTTCTCCAGAGCTGAGATGATGCTGGTGACCCTCTAGATGCCTTGACTCTCTAGAACGGTTACCCTGATTTGGGTATTTTGTTACAGGAACAGAAAACAGACAGCTTCAGGAATTTCTAGGGTAAATATTAGTATGATTGGTTAATTCTGGAAAGTTTCTCAGCAATTATCTCTTGGATTGTGCCTCTTCCCCATTCTAATTATCTCCTTCTGGAACACTGATTAGAGAGCAGTTAAACTGGTGACTCCCCTGTAGCAGCCACCTGTGGCTAGTTTGAACACCCATCGCTACAGGTGTTTCACCAGGCGTACCTCAGCCCATACTCACTCTCTCTCTTAACCTTTCCTTCATATTTTCCAATTCTGTTTCATGGGCCCATGCATGAATGGTTTGTTTCGGTCAATCTTCTGGTTCTCCATTCACTATTTCTTCATTAGACTGTTCAACCACAGTTTTTAAAAATCCATTGTATATGCGGTTATTATTCCTAGACATTATATTTTGAGATATATGTAAATCTAAACACAAAATAGGTCTGGTGGTGTTATTAATCTAGGAGTTTTTGAAACTTTTCTTTGGGGGGGGGTTGTTTTTTGACAAGAAGTTTTTATCAGCCCATATAAGTAGTGTGACTTCTGACCAAATGCTCATGGTGGGGGGAAGGGTGCTGGGGGCGTGCTGGCTCACAGTAACTGGTTCTCACAGGAAACCCTGTTTCTCCTCTCCCCAGTCGCTAGAGTTCTGACATGTTTTCTAGCTGTCAGGTTTTTTATGTGGTAGAGTTTATTTCTCATCAGTCTAACAGTGGCTGCTGTCCCTCAGGCTCCCAGCTTAACACATGAGTGCTGAGATGGGAGATGGATGGCATTTTCCCATGGTGTTTTATTCTACACATTGGGAAAGCCCTGGATGGCATGCCCTGCTTCCCATGAAGCCATCTAGGTCTCAAGTCTTCATGGTTTGACAGCACACTCTGGGGAGAAAGCCAACCTGCAAACTCAGAATGTCCATGATTTTATTTATAAATCATTATGATTATTGTCCATTGTGGTGACTCATGGCTGCAATCTTAATTCTTGGGCTGAAGTGGAAAGACTGTCATGAGTTCAAGGTCCAGCCAAGGCTCTACAGTTTAGACAGTCTGACCTACACAGTAAGACCTTACTCCCCCTCCCAAAAAAAAAAACCCAAAACACAAACAAAAACCAACCACAAAAATGAAAACAAAGAACAACAACAAACCCCTAACTCTAACAAAAACATCAGGAAAATCAAGTAGAGGGACATTCTACACAACAGCATACCTCAAAAGTTAAAGTTAACACACACACACACACACACACACACACACACACACAAGTAAAGAATTGTCACAGTCCAGACCAGAGAAGACTAATGTACTGTGATACCTTGATGTACCATAGAGCCTGGACTGGATTCTGGAACAAGAAAGAACATTAATTGAGAAATTAATGAGCTCTTTGCAAAGGGTATTGTTCACTAATAGTTTGGACCAATGTTCACATGTTTGGACAAAGGAGCTGTGGCCATGGAAGATGCTCACTCATTGAAAACAATCCAGAACTTAATACTCCCTTTGCAATTTTTCTTTTAAACTACAGTTATTTTCAAATAAAAAGCTGATTGAGTCAGGTAGTAGGGGCACACAACTTTAATCCCAGCACTTGGGAAGCAGAAGCAGGTGAATCTCTGAGTTCGAGGCCAGCCGGGTCTACAGAGAGCAAGTTCAAGGACAACCAGGACTGTGGAGAGAACTCCTGTCTTGAAAAACAAACAAACAAAAAGATGATTGAAAAATAGAATTCTAATAACCTCTTACTTTTAGTGAGAGCATTTACAATCTTCTTCCTTTGAGGTTGGGGATGTAGCTCATTTGGTAGAGTGCTTTCCTAGTATGTATTCAAGGGATACATGGGTTCAATTCCCAGCACTGCATATGAGTGGGTATGATGCATCACATCTACAATCTCAATACTCAAAGCAGAGGTGGGGGCAGGTAGATGAACTTCAAGGTCATTCTTGGTTGTATACCAAATCAGAAACCATCCTGGGGTAAGTGTAGCACCAAGAGAATGAAGACAGATAGCAGGTCAATAAATGCCAAAGACTATCAGCAAACAACCAGGATCCGGCAATGAGTTCTGGAAAAGTCTTTTCCCAGTCCTGAGAAGACACCAACCCTGCTGACACATTGAGTGTTCCTAAGGTAAGAGACAATGTGTCACCAATATTTAAGATTCTGCAGAGTTAGTCTCTAAGACTTGTCATTGTTATGTCTCCTGTAAGAAGAAGAAGCCTTCCTAGCTCTTTTGTGTGGAAGTAGGTCAGATCTCAGATAGTTGAATCTCACTGAAGTCATTTAGAAAGCCCAGGCTCACCTCTGTCCCTGGCAGCATTCCCATCTCTGAGCAGTGTTCTCTTCTGTTACAATGTTTCTGTTTTACAGGTATTCCTGGAACACAATCAATTATCCTTACCAAAGTGCTTTCTGCCTGAAAGACACAATGTACTTATCCACATGCACTCTAAAAATGTTCCAAGGCAAATCCAAGAGCACCCTGGCTTTTCTGATCTAGAAATTAACCAGTAAGACATAAAGTCACAGAGAGATGTGGCAGCTTTTGGCTAGGTCACTCAACAATTTAATGGCCATGACTAGAACAGAACCAGAGTCTCAGTACAATAACCTAGCATGGTCAAGGGTGGGATAGCCTTCAACAACTGACCTTGTCAGTCTCAAGGGCTGGGATAGCCTTCAGCAATTGATCTTGCTAGTCTCTGAGAATGGGGACCAAGGGATAGAATCTTTGGATCTCAGAAGCTCTTATTGCCTCTCAAAGGCCAATATAGCCAGGTCTCTTACTCATCATGAAATTAAACAGTCTATGGGTAAACCCAAAAACCCACCCAGCAGAGACGTCAAATCATGCAGCAGGTGGAAAATTGACAGATTCCCAAACCTAACTGGAAAAACACATGGAATACAAAAAAGCTAGATTTAAGCAGTAAACCAGACCTCCCCTTTGTCATCTAGTATGCATGATTCTCCCCTTCCTCTTAGCAAAGCCCATTTTCTCCTTTTCTTCATGCAAAAAATACAGCTACCCTCCATCCATGTGGAGTGTTCTACACACACACTCACACATATATGAACTGATATTTTTCATTATATACATATTTATGATTAACTTTGATTTATCAATTAGGTATAACAAGACTTACAATAACTAACAATGAAATAGAACCATTACAATAATGCACTGCAATAAAATTTACTACAGTTTATGGATTCTTTATTTCAGGAATTTTCCACTTAATATTTTGGGGCTGGAGTTGAACATGGGCAACGGAAGCCCGAAAAGTAAAAGCAAAGGCAAGTGAGGAGTGCCGGGAGACAGAAGCTGGAGGTTCTCTGCACAGTTCTGAACTGAAACAGTTCCGGGTCTGGGAAGTGAGCAGCATGAAGGAAACATTCTCACACATAGGCACCAAGATGCTGTGTTAGACTTACGTGTCTGAGGCTGCCCGTGCCTGGGAACTCTGCTCTGGATTCTGAACCTTGACATGCCCCCCTCCCCAGCTACATTTCCCCTAGACCTCATGCTGGACCACTCAGCTCAGAGTCCGCAAGAGCATCCCACAGGCTGCCTTGATCCCATCCATGCCTTGGTTCCATCTGATGGAGTGGCCACTGGGGCTCTCTTGCTCTATGTCGCCATAGCTAACTAACCAGTTCTATGCTGCAGGAAGCCAAAAAACAGCCACACTGGACAGTCACGGATAAACACGCCAGTGGCCCATTTGCAAAAAGGGAAAATGGGTGAAATTGATCATATAGATGTGTTCTGTGCAACCTAATATATTAAAAATACCACACTGATACATGATAGAGTTAAAAGCTTTTCCATCAAGGCATTTCAAATTTATTTAGTTTTGGATATACATGTGTGTGTGTTCATGTATGTGCATGTGCACATGTGTATGTAGGCACAAGATCAACTTTGAATGTTGTTCTTTAGAATAATATCTATCTTGGTTTTTGAGACTCACTGATTCATCCAGGCTGACTGGTCAGAGAGCCCTGGGATCCCTGTCTCTGCTGTCCAACACGGAGATTATAAGTGAGTATCAGCACACTTGGCTTTTTTTTTTTGTTTTTGTTTTTACGGGGTCTTTTACGTTCTGGTTACTTTTTTTTGGGTTATTTAAAAACTGGGGAGTACAGTTTTACACAGCCTGCACATAGTTCATGATTACCCCCCAAAACTTCACATAAAAAGTTATTCATGAGAGAATTACTTTTTTTGTTGGTCTGTCTTCAAATTTTGGTAGTTTATACTCTAGCATATTTGATTTTCGCTAGTTATAGTTCATGAACCGAATAGCCACACGTGTCTGATGGCTACCATATTGGACAGTGTTGATCTCCAATGGTCTGAGAGTTTCAAGTGATCTCTCATAATTTAAATCATAAGGAACCATAAGAATTTAAAGCATATTTCTCATACTTTCTTTATGTTTTCATGGGACCCATAAATGAAAGCTCCAAAAAGTTATTTTCTCTCACTAAATTGTTATTGAGCCCAGTTCCCTTCCCTCATATGCACAGCTGTCTGCCTCAAAGACACACCCCTTCCCTTTTCCCCAGACACCTCAAAGGAATCTAATCTCTTATATAAGTTTAAAAGGCAAATCTTCAGCAATACAAACTGAAGCAAAGTAGCTCCGAATCCCCTCACAGTTGTTTCCTCTACACGTATAACTATCAACGTCTGAAAGTACATTGCCTTCTGCTTACAACACTGCCCTCGCACCTATAAAACTGATTGTTTCTTTGAAATGGGAAATATTCTCTATCTCTATTATACCTAGTCTCAGCTTATTCATATGACAAAATGCCAGAGATAAGAAAATTTAAAAGCCGGGGTGGTGGCATCCTTATCCCAGCACTTGGACAGAGCAGGGATTTCTGAGTTCGAGGCACTGGTCTACTCAGTGAGTTTCCAGGACACGGCTACACAAGAAACCCTGTCCGAAAAACAAAAAAAAAAAAAAAAAAAATTTAAAGGAGAAAAGGTTTCTTTTGGACTCATGGTTTCACCATCATTTTCCCAACATTCTGCTTGGTTGGGGATCTCTACATAGTAGAGACCAATGGAGGACTCTTAGAGGCTGGTTACAGACTAAGGATGGAACACAGAACTTCTAGACAAGACAATGTAAGTTTCTAATTTAGAACCTAAGTCACAGACCTTCCAATGCAAGTCAAGCCCTTCAGATTCTCAGCATTGCATCTTCTGGTCACACCCACAGGGCAGCTTACTACTGTAGAATCATTTCTTAACCCATTTCCCTGTGGTCTTATATGAGTTCCACTGGGTAAGACAAGGCCAAATCCTGATAGTTGAGTGCCTGGCCCCAACAATAGAGAAGTGTCTCTTGCTTGATATGGAGGAACCCAGGTCTGTTTGCTGAGTGAATGGATTCATTCCTTAAGCCTATCACCATCCAGCCTCCCCATGGCTGACAGCAATCAAACACATAGCCATACTGAAACTTAAAATGAGCACTGGGCTCGAAAATGGAGAAGATAGTAAAATTTTATGTCAATATAGGTGAACGTAGCTATAAACACCAGCCACACCAAAATTTTGATACTATTCACCTCAATTTTGATGTTGTGTAGATCTAAGAGTCTTGGGAAGCAAACACAGAGAATTTCCAGAAAATTGAAAGCAAAGATGCTTTGACTCCATACAGATTAATATCTTATTTAAGGGACTCACAAGCCGACACTTACACAGAAACCCCATGACAGCCAGCCTTCAAGTGAGATTATTAAATATATTAGTGCATTAGTAACTAAGGTCTCTTGTCTTTCCAGATTCATCTTGCAGACATTGCTGCTTTGCCTACTCTAATAAATCTGTACCCTGTTTAGATTAAAAAAATATTTTTTGTTCATGAATTGTAGCATTTATTTATTTATTGCTGATATGTATGTTCAGATTGTTTTAAAGCATGAGATTAAAAATAAATAGGAACTCTATAATTCTCTCCCCATAACGGCTTGTGACATTCACTTTGGAGTCCTTTGTCTCTAATTTGTTGTGTACCTGATCCATTGTACTCAATGGCAGGATATGGTTGTCCAGTGACTTTGGGAATAAGCAATAGAATTCCTTCCTGTATCTCAGTGTTCTTTCATCTTCATGGGAAGGAAGGAAGTCTGTAAAGGGAAATGGCGGGATGGTCTCAAGTTCCCATGGCTTTCTGGTCTACAGAAGTGTGTGTGAGCGAGGTAGATCTCAGGAAGCCTAGATGTTGGCAGTTTTAAATGACCTCATCATGACAGCAAATGAAGCTGTACGCATCTGCACTAAGGGCACTCAGAGGAGGCTAGTTAGGCAGAGCAGAGAAGCCTCCAAGCGGGAGCTCCCTACAGAGGGTGGGGTTGTTAGAGAAGGGGGTGTTAGTAGAAGCTGTGTGCTGGAGCTTCCTCTGTGAAGTTTCTGCTGATAGAATGTGGGACCAGAGGCAGAAGTATTCCCCCTTTACTGTGGAGACAGACAAATGAGCAAAGCTCTACTGTGAACGAGTAGATATGGACCGCTTGGTGGGAGCCTCATCTCTGTGAGTCTGAGCAGAGGAGTCAAGTTCAGCCTTACCAGAGGAGAGAAGGTACGTTAGGATGCAAAAGGGCTCAAGAACTGTTGATGTGTTTATAAAAAGATAAAGAAAGAGAGAGTATGTTCTATGGCATGTGGTGAGATATGGGGAAGGGGATGTCTCAGTGTGCCCATGACGAGGCATCCCTTCACCATGAGGTACCAGACACACAATGATGATATAGTATAGAATAGTTTATTTAGGGCATGGGGAGGGGAGTTAAGAGGGTAGTAGTAGAGGCAGAGAGGAGAGAGAGAGAGAGAGAGAGAGAGAAGAGAGAAGTAAAGGAGAAGAACAGAGGCAGCCATGAGCACCTCGAGGGAGGCAGGGGGAGGGAAAGAGCCCAAGAGGGCAATAGAGAAGCAAGAGGCAAGAGAGTGGGAATCAAGAGAGCAAGAGAGGGAGGAGGGAGTAAGCAGCCCCTTTTATAGTGGGCCAGGCCTACCTGGCTGTTGCCAGGTAACTGTGGGGTGGAGTTTAGACAGAATGCTAACAACTGTATTCTCAGGAATCTAAGACCAGAGCTTGTCTCTCAACTCCTCAGAGTGACTGGTCTGAGGGTCAGAGACAAGGCCCTTTGTCCTCTGATCTGGAGATTATAAGCCTGATCATGGGTAGCAGTACTTCAGGTACCCCCAGAAGAAGCAGTGTGGCACTCTGGTGGAAATTTCCAGCTCAAGGCTACTGTGTGGTCTGGGCTTAGGAAGCAATGAATTCCTAAGTGACCAGAACTGATTTCTGGATAGATGGAGATATTCCTTGAAATTCGCAGGAGGGAAAATGATTCTGGAAGCAATTCAGTATGTTGCAGCCAAGAAACTCATATTTATAATCATGCCTTCATTTTTAGGAGCAGGCAAAAGTGAGTGCTCAACACCTCCACTCTCCTACTCAAGTGTAAAGACAACCCCATGAAAGTATAATGACCGACAAATTAAGTCATATCCTGCAACAGCTTCCATTTTTAAACAGCGTGCAAACATCCATAGGAAGAATAATCGATCCCATATCTCTGGCAGAAGAACTAAGTGTCCACACAGAGGTGTTGATACTCCCATTCCTCTTTCCATTTAGCAATGTCACTGAAACACAGGCAAGCAATTAAAAGAGGCTCAAACCTACACGATCAAAGAGACATGGTGAATATATGTCAGCGTGCAGTTGCTATCCACAAGAATGGAGAGATATGAGCTCCCAACTGATGTTTACAGGAAGCTGAAGAACAGAGAATTACAGATGATGAAGCATCCAGGGAAAGCGGAAACTTAAAATCATGGCAGAGGAAGTCACAAAAACAAGCTCTTCTCCAGGAAGCATCCCAATAAAAACTAGATGCACTGGAAGTCCCTGAGAAGGAAGGAAAACAGAAGTGGCTAAGCACTTAGCTCCCCACATTCTGTCCCTACTTCCTGTAACCAAAAAATGGCCCTCTCCATCACCTGCAAGGGGGGGGGAAGGAAGTTGAACAATAGACTATGCACTCCAGATACCTTGGGCAGAATGAAACCCTTATTGCAAAATGTTAGGTTGTGTTGCACTGGTAGAAAAATTCTACCCATCAAGGAATGATCTGGAGAACAAATACTCCTACATCTTCTCCACTCCCTCTCCCTTCAATTTCCATGTTTCCCACTGACCAAAGTCAACTGAAAGCCAGAGGACAGGAAGACCACTGAGGAGTCTTTACAAGTGTCCACACTCTATGGCACAGAGCCAGGGAGATATTTGTCTACTATTCACCTGCCAAAGGATTTATATCCAGAGTCTACAAGATGCTCAGAGAACTTAGCAATGATAGCAACAACAGTAACAAAACCCACAAAGAATTGAATTTTAAAATGTCCACAGGATCTCAACAGACTTTTTTTTTTTTCAAATAAAGAAATGCAGAATGACCAACAATGATATTTTTAAATACTCAATATCACTCTATCAGAGACATGAAAGTCAAAACGATGATGAGGTATCATCTCATTCAGGTAAAGTGGTTATTAAGCAAAAGGTTGGAAGAGTAAATATTGGTGAAGAGGCAGGACTCTCAACCACTGCTGGCAGAAATGTAAGTTGGTTCAACCATTGTGGAAAGCCTGTGATCACGCTACCTCACTTCTGGCTATATATGCAATGGAAAAAGTCTACACACCAGGTACTCGCATGCCTATGTGTAATTTACTGAAGCACCTTTTTACAATTATCCAAGCTATGGAATCAACTTGACTTCCCTGGAATCGATGAATGGATAAGGAAGGGGTGTGTGTGTGTGTGGTGTGTGTGTGTGGTGTGTGTGTGTGTTATAACTGAATATTATATAGCCATAAAGAAGAATGGATTCTGGTCACACAATGGGCAAGTCTCATTATGGATGCTCTTGTGTGTAGAAACTTTAAGAAATGTCGAAGTAGAATCATGATTTCCAGGGTGCTAGAGTGGGTGGAGGGGAAAGCGGAATGAGGACCAGCTGCTGTACAGACATGATGTACGCATGTGCTGAAACATCAATCAGGGCCCCACTAATATGTGTGATCAATACATGTTAATCAAAAAGAAATCAAATGTAAAAACCAAGTTTTAGAAAAATGAAACCTTAGAAAGAGTAATGAAAACTCCCAAGACAGTGTCTGTGCTGTAAGCTCATAGAGACAAATCCAAACAGGAAGAAGAGGAACTCAAGAAATACAGCTAGGGAGAGGATGGAGAGGAAGTAACAGCTGGTACTGTTAGGGAAGAATGCTGCTTTGTTCACAACTCATGGAAGGACTGATGATGAGTGTCCCTAAAAATAAGCACATGAGGAAGAGAGACAAGTTTAGCACCAAAGAGAATAGAAAAGCTGCAGAGAAAGGAACTGTGATTTTGATTGGCTCTGACACGTTGCAGACCATGGCTGATTAGTGTACTGTCATAGTAGGGAGAGTAATGGGAACCTGTGGCTGTCCCTCACAAGTCAAAAGAATTCTCAGGTGTCTTCAAGTTCATGGAGGACTTTGAACCAGAACCGCTCAGCTGAAGTAATCCATGTTCCTGTCCCACTGCAATCGTACATAGCAAATGGCTGTTCCTTCATGCTACTAGCAGTCATTTGTGGGCAGTAACGGGTATCTGATAGACAGCCGAGGGATAATAGTGATGAGTTGTTTACATGTGTACCTTAGAGGGAGTGCAGAGTCGGGAGCTAAGAAATTATATTTCAGAAAAGAGAGTCGATACATAGTATAAGGAAACTGAACATTTGAAACGGGGAGCATAAATCATATTTCCCAAGAGATAGAAGACATACTTGATAGACTTGACAGTGTTTGCCTTGAGGTCCAGGAACCAAGTGTAAACATCTGAGTGTTCAGAGTTGGGCTGTCTCTATTAATGACACTAGGAGGAAGAATTTGACTTTTCATTTCTATCCATATCTCTATTAGAGAATAACTGTATTAAAAAGCCATTTCTATGCACCTCCTGATACAGTCAAGTATCAGAGATCATCTTTCTTAGGTATAAACAAAAGTCTAACCCTTTGATTAGACAAAAAGAACATAAAAAGGGAGGATTCTGAGAGGAAGGCAGATCCCCAGGGATCTCCTCTTCAGTAGGGCTGTCTGACAGCTTTTCGGAGCTGGTATGATTCATCTAAACCAGGCAGTGAGGGCCATGAGACCCACAGCAACATGGAAAGGAATCCAGAGTGGATGAAGGAGGTGGCTCTTTATGTTAGAAAACTGGCCTCGAAGAGGACCAGATGTTAGGCTGGGCATTAGTCACTCCAGAGCCCTGGGGACAGTGTTCATCCATCAAAAGCAGACTAGCTTCTGTAAGCGCTCTCTGAAGAAGCACTCTATAGACAACGTCCTTAGCTGCTGTGAACGTGCCCATCGGGAGAGTGACTGACAGGTTACCGAAAGGTCCTTGTAGATTATTGTCTACGCAGCAGGGGGTGTCAATTCACATCCTGTGCCGACCAGATTACTAGACAAAATTCACCCTCAAATGGCAACAGTTAGCATTATTATTGTTATCATAAAACCCACAATAGCTTTGACAGAGCATATTATAGTGGGCAGGCAGTTTTCAGTTGTTGAAATCATAGTCTTGGCTGCTAAATACCCAGAAGTCTTCTCTTCTGACTGATGCCAGAGTTGCATGAGATGAACCACCAACACTATAAAACTCTAGTCTGGGGGATGTATGATTCTATGATTCTGAAGCTGCCAAATGATGACAGTGACATCAATGAAGATGATGATGATGATAGTGATGATGGTTATTATGACGATGATGATGAATAATATAATAATATAATGACGGTGATGACGTTGCTGTTGACGATGGTCATGAATGTCGGTATGAAAATCTTGTATCTTTCCTTTTTATATTTTGTTTTTTAAACTTTTTATTGATTTTTTGTGAGTTTCACATCATGCACCCCAGTACTCCTTATTTCTCATCCTCTCATATCTGCCCTTTGCTCTTGCAACCTCTCCCACAAAATATAGTGCACACACACACACAAGCATAGAAAAACATCTCATTGAAGCTGTGGCCTGTCAGTGTGTCCCACAGCATACCTCTCTGTCCACACATCTTCACTTGCAGATCTTCACTGCAATGAGTCCTTGGTCTGGTTAGAGATGACACCATCAATATTGGATCCTCATCAGGACTCCTCGTCATCATCCTACTGTGTCATGGAGATCCTGCAGTTTAAATCAACAGGACTAGCCCAACCATTCACATATGACATAGATTTTGGGGCAGACCAACTCAAAATTCTGGATCTGGGCCTTAGTGGTAACTGGGCTGGTCAGCCTGCCAACTTTTCCTTATTCACACAACTAGGGTGAGTTCTCTAACAGTCCCACCATTGGCAGGAGAAAGGGCTAGCTCTCCTGCTCTAATGCCCTCGGGCCAGCTCACCCATGCCCTCTCTACCAGGATCAGCATACTAGGCAAGGAGGATGCAGGGCCCACTCTCCTGAGTGCTGCAGCTAGTAAAAGGTAGGGCCAGCTCTCCCAACTGCCACAGGTGGCAAGGGAGAAGGCGAGGAAGGGCATCGCCCTGAACCCACAATCACCTCATGGCAGAAGAGCGGTGGGACCAGCTCTCCATGATCTCACCCTTGGGGTTGGTTCCCCTGAGCCCCACCACCAGGGTTAGCTTGCTCTGCTGTGCTGTCCAGGCAAGGCACAGGGCCCACCATCCCCAGTGTTACCCATAGTAAGAGGTGGGACCAGCTCTGTAGAGCCCTGTAGCCAGTGAGGGGCAGGGCCAGTTCTGTATAACCTTGGACATCCCCATGGTCCCTGGCGGCTGCCCCAACCAGGAAAGTCCCTAGTGGTAATGCTCTCTAGTGGCAATATGAGCCATGGACATCACACCAGTCTGGCTGCTGCAGAGCCACAGATCCAGACATGGCCCCTCAGCAGCAGCTTGGACTGGGACCTCATCACGGCTCCAGGTGGCAGGGTTGCCCATTCAGAGTAGGCCACTCCTCTCCACCCTCGAGTCTCCAGGTCTGTCCCCCTTCATAATGCTCAAGCTTCTTCCCCTTTTCTTTCTCTCCCATCTGACCACTACATGTAGTGGCTCCCACTGCAGGCTGGCCACGTGACTGCCGGGCCCCTGGGTGATATCCTCAGTCCCCAAACTGCATGCATTGCAGTGGCAACTGGCCAGTCTGTGCTATATGCAGGAGGGCAGATCTGTGGGTGGCGTGGTGGTCCACAGGTCTCTGTTTCTCTTCCTCTACCCTTGTGTTTCTTAGTGGTAGACCGGGCTCTGTTTGTCTATGGCCCATCTGTGCCACGGGGCAGAGGGCAGATCTGTGGGTGTCTTTCCCCACCAGCTCCACATGGCATGGCAGAACACAGGTCTCTGTCACTTTCCTTCTCCCATGTTGCACTGCCTGGATCTGATATGATTTTATTTTATGTGTCCTAGGGAGAAAACAACTTTGGTCACCAAGCCAGGCATCAAGCTATGATAAACAAAGGACTGACATCTGCTCTGCCTCTGACTGATATAAGAACATCACAATCTTGTCTCTTGGCGGAGGTCAAGAGATCTTGTGTTTTTTCTAGAAGCTCATGGTAATCTGTGATGAGCAGTTGATGTAACTCTGTCCCAATCTATGAAAGACCATCATAACAGGAAAGGGGAAGAAGAGGAGAGTTCTGAGGACTCATCACTTCCAGTGGTGGCTGCATTGTTCTCCACTGTCAGAGGATGTGCAGACGACGAGTGGCATGAGACCACCCATTCAAAAAAGGGGGAAGCTTCTGGCTTTCCTTCACTATGCTTTAAGTCTCCGGCTACATGGTAGCCATCTTCCCCTCACTTGCCTCATTAAATCCTGATTTCCCCATCCAAATGTGGGGCAAAGTATCCAGCTATCCCGTACGATCTCAGAATCCTACCCCGAGTCCTCTGATCCTGCTTCCTTCTTCCCCGTGCCTCCCTAGTTTTCTCCTTCTTACTGCCTCTTTCTCTTGCTTTTTCTGAAACCAGACAAGGAACATCAAACTGTGTAGGTACAGTCTCAACAAATGGAAGCCCTCTCCTTGCAACTTGATGTCAACCAGGTGTCCTTTGACTGCAGATATGTTATTATTATTATTCATGACGACCTATCTTAGCAAGCTATGTACAAGCACACATTAGCACCTTCCAGGCTGTCTTAAACCCACTCTTCTATGCTTGTGTTTGTTAACATCTACAAGATAGTTTCAGATAAGAACAAAAAACAAACAAACAAACAAAAACTGAAAAAAATAAGAACTAAAACACTCCTTTGAAATCCATGAACTCGTGGTAAGGTTAAAGGCACACGTGAGAATTAGACACCTTTCAGAGATAAGGCCTCAAGTCAAGCCATGAGTGAGCTCTACACCTGCCTGTGGAGATTAGTAATAAACACAGTCACTGGGAGATAAAGCCACCAACATATAGGGGACAGAAGAGTAGAGCATGGATCCTGTCCCTGGGGACCTGAACTGTATGCAAGCAAAGACAGAAGCGGTACCAGCCAATGAAGCAGTGTGTGACTCCTTCTAGAATCTTCAGAGGAGTCAAATGCCTACTGAGGACCGAGAGACAACTGCCTGCTCAGGCTAGGGAGAGAGTACGGCCCCTATGATCTCAATAAGGGAGCAGCAGAAGGCAATGGGAAAGGCATGAGAGCAGATCTTTAGAGCTCTCATCCAGGATCTGAGAGTTGGAGGCAAGAGGATCATTGAGTTTAAAGCCAGCCTGTGCTAAATAGAGAGCTTTTGCCTTAATAAACAAATGAACAAGCAACCCTGCATATGAGGTATTGTGACAATAAGGACTGCAAGAGACTGGGTTATTTGCTGCTTCTCTGTAATTGCTGTTTGTGTGACAGTGTTTTCCCTCATGATCCACAGTAAAAACCTTAAAGACCAAAGGGCTTTTCTGTTCATCCTTGGGGACTTTAAAGGGGAAAACTCCAAAGATAGTGGCCTCTCCTGAAGGAGAGAAAATGCATTGATTTTTCTGGAGCTTGCTATAGAGTTGAGGAAGATACTATGGGGAATGGAAAGACTTTAGGAAGGGTCTTTAGAGATACATCATGGAAGTCAGGCACAGTAGTGCACATAAGCAATCTCAGCACTGGACAAGAATCAGGAGGTTCACAGGTTCAAGATCAGTCTGGGCCATACAGAAAGACCTTCTCTCAAAAAGGAAAGAAGGAAGGAGGGTGGGAGGGAGGGAGAAAAGGAAATGAAGAAGAGGAAAGGAAAGAGGAGAGATGGGGAAGGGAGGAAAGGAGCAATCTAGATGTCCAGATTTAATAACTGGCACAGACAGGGTGCCCTAGCTCTGAGTCATTTATAGACAGCAATGGTTATTGTAATTAGTCCTAGTAGATATGTGTGCCATTCAATAACAATGGTGGGTGATTTGGTGTCTCTCTCCTTCATTTCTCTGCTGCTCCCACCCCGTCTCTCACTCATCACTTTTAGCAAAACAGCCAAGCAGGGCTTGCTTAGCCGCCCTCCACAGCATCACCCTGCCATTTAAGATGAAAAAGCCCAGATGTGGGTGACCATCTGCAGTGTGTGTCACGTTTCAGCATCTTCTTTATTTAGAGCTAGGAGAAAGAGACTCATTAGAGAGAGGAAGTCCACAATGAAATTAGGAAACATTTGATCAGACCATTATTCTGGCACAATGCGGGCAATGAGAGACATGCTGGAGTTGGCTGCAACCCCTAAATGTGTGTTGTAGCCCCTGTGGGCTTGCTCATCACTCACTGCCCCCATGCTGACCAGGAACAGGAGCCTGACAGCAGCCTACACAGAAGCAGAACACCATTAAGACACACAACCTCTCTCTTCTTCCCCTGTGGCTTTCCCTGGCTTTAAAGTCTATGGCAATGAGAATGTTCTAGGCCTTTGTCTACCTCAGTTCTTCTTTGCTCCCTTCATGGAAACATTGATTAGAACCTAGGGGTGGATAATAACCACCCTCAAAACATCGACCCCTGGACAACAGGCCCTCCTCAGCTTCCTACCACACAGAAAGCAGAGGGTTGCTACCTAGGCCAAGGACTCCAGGCCATCCTTGAACTCCAGTTCTGTTTCTGTTTCAGGTATCTCAGCTCCTTTATTGAGTAGAGGCAAAGGTCAGAAATAGATAGCGATCCCAAACTGAATCGATAATAATATGTGTTGAGCCCCAGGCGACCATTTTGGCTCAAAAAATGTCTAGTTGTATGTTTAAACATGTGATCTGAGTGGTACAGAAATTGGTTCCATACTCGAAAAGCAGAAATGAAGCCCAAAGTGATGGCGTCTAGAGACTGGATTTAAGAGAGAAAAGAATGTATTTTGCAGAATTAAAAAACTCCAGCCCAAACTTGGTCACTGGCTGTGAGCCATTCAGACACTTCATCTCATTTATAACAGGATTCAGAGTGGCTGTTTTTACCCCCTCAAAACGTTGTTGCAAAAGTGTAATATGAAGATGGTTATTAAAGCGACCTGGAGAATTAAAGCATTGTATAAAAAGTAAAGTGTGAGTTTTATTACTATCCGGTCCCACGGCAAGTTCACTGCCATTTGTGGGGTTAGAATTCATTCCCCATCTGGCACTAAATCCATACTGTTTCATCTGCTTAAATGGCATTAGAGACCTGCTATTCTCAAAAGACATGGAAAATCCATCTCTTGGTCCAGGTTTAGAGCATCATGTAGCACTAAGCATGCAAACATTAAGCAACAATGTTCTAAAGTCCACCACTCCAGCATTAATGGCTACACACACACACACACACACACACACACACACACACACGCTCACCCTCTGCACAGGGAGGGCACTCTGTGTCTGTTCACTGGATGGATTAACTAAGGAAAATGTCTACAGAAAAATCTGTTAAAAATGAAACTAGGGGCTGGAGAGATGGTTCCTCAGTTAAGAGCACTGGCTGCTCTTCTAGAGGACCTAGATTCCAGTCCCAGCACATGGTGGCTCACATCCTTCTGTAACTCCAGTTCCAGGGGATCTGACACCCTCTTCTGGCTTCAGTGAGCATCAGGTGATCACCTAGTGCACAGACAAATCTGTAGACAAAACACACACGTTAAGAGAAAAGAAAACAGAAAAGAAAAACCAAATGTAATCAGCAGATGTGGTACCACGGAGCGCCCAGTGTGTTCATGACTGTGGCTTTCACCTCAACTGATGAGTCAGAGTTCTCTTATCCACATCGGTCACCTAAAGCCTTTCTTTATGGAGAGTTTGGTAAGCCAGCAAAGAGAAGCAATATGAAGTATGTCCTAACAAGACTCACCAAAGCCAGTTCCAACAAGTTTACTCCCCACTCTCAGTTGGAAGGAAAAATGAGAGTAGTATAAAGAAGCAGAAAGAGTTGAGTGAAAATGGCGGCAGGGAAAGTAGCAACCAATGAAGTGGCAGGGAGACTGAGATGCTCATAAGAATGGGGAGCTTTGAGGGCTGGCAAGATGGCTGGGAGGGTAAATGCATTTGCCACACAAACCTAGCTACCTGAGTTTGCCTGCCAGAACCTGTGTAAAGGTGGAAGGAAAGACTGGACTCCATAAAGTTGTCCTCTGACCTCCACACAGCATGCCACAGATGTCTATAAACACACACACACACATACACACATATACACACATGCACACACACATATACCATATGCACACACAGGCTTGCACACTCATGTGCACACATGTACACATGCATGCACATACTCATATACCACATGCACAGACACACTCATATACCATATACACACAGGCTCGCACATGCCTGCATACACGCACACACGTGCATGCACACACATAGTCATATACCAAATGCACACATATTCATATACCATATACACACACATACACACACACACATGTCCCCCCACACTCAGGTATCACATGCACACACAATAATAATAAATAATATTTCTTAAATGAACAGTGAGTCTGGGGTAAAAAGAATCCATATATTTCCATAAATCTTGGAACATTATGATTTTGGTTAAGAAATTTTGATGTATGAGTGTGTGTGCATGAGTGTTTGGTTAACAGTTTCTTTGAAACTGTTGTGACATAAAAAACATCTGTCCTTTTGTTACTGCATTTGTTGTGGTACTACTAAGAATAACTTTTGCTGAACATCTCATCAGATTTTCTTTTAAAAGGTAGAAAATGTTTGTAATATAAATTTTTAGTGGAATCAAATATTAGACAGAGAGTCATGCATAAAGAGCAGCAACAGACACTTCTTGTTTATTTTCTGCCATGCTTTCACGTCTATTTTGTGGATGGATTAGACAATTTTCCATTACTGTCACAAAATGCCTGAGTAAGCTAACTTAGTAAGAGAAAAGGTTGACTTGTCAGCTCATCATTGTGGAAGTTTCAGTCCACCACTCATCAGCTCCTTTGCTTTGGTCCTGGGGCAAAACAGCTCAAGTCTTGCCTCAGATACAAAAAAAGAAGAAGATGACCTGAGTTTCAAGGGTGCACTCCAATGAGTGAACTCTTCAGGCAAGGTCAGGTCTTAGTGTCCAGTCCCTCCCAGTAATGTCTGGGGAACAAGCCTTTCCCACATGGCTTTCTTGGGGACATTTCAGGTCCAAACTGTAACATTAAGTGCAATGGTTAGTGAACTCTCTGAATTTGTCTGGTTCTATCTCTGTGCCGCCTCCTGATCAACGCATCCAAATACCTCCCTCCCCCAATTTCCCATCACTCTGATGCTCCAAAATCCTCATGGTGTGACCTGCCTGACTTAACCTCAGCCTGAAGAAGAGGAACTGGGAAGAGGGATACAAGCGTTTGTGTAATATATGTCCAGATATTTTCTTACAAAACGTGTCTTGGTGCCCTGACTTGTTTTGCTCTCTGACAGCTATTACTTGTGTTGCCTCGGTCCAAACTTCCAATTTAACACTTGATTACCCTGGAGAACTCCTACATGGAATAACATTAACCGAGAGGTGGGGGTAGGTTTTCAGTGGGGTGACCACTCAGCATGCTCAGTTACCCCATCCAACATGAGGATACCTTTAACATTTCTTATTTAGAAATATTTGGGTTTTTTTTTTTTTTTTTGATGAGATGGTTCCAATTTAAATCCAGATGTTTGAGATCCTCTGATGAAGCCAGGAACTGGAAAAATAAATTACAGTATAGCGAACGAGCCCTGGTTTTGATGTCTCTATTTAGATGCAATCTGACAGCACGTGGAATTGAATATCAGAATTCTGGATCTGGGTCTAGATGTAGACACTGAAATTTTCTGTAGCTGGAAAAAACTATTTATACCTCTGAGCTCATTTTCTCCATAGCCAAAAGGATTATAATATTGCATTCTGAGAAAAAATAATAGTAGTAAGAAACTACTCCTGTTGTGGAAAAGCTCATATTTTGTTTGGCATACAAACAACAGAAAAATGCAGTTTCTACCACGGAACTATGTTGGTTTTGTAACATGTCCAAATGTTCCTTGATACCTCATTTGATAAATGGAATCTACAGAGCCAGGCTTGGTGCCTCACCCTCATGACCCTACCGCTCAGGAGGTAGAGATACAGGTAGATCAGAAGTTCAAGGCCAGCCTTAAGTGCTTCAAGTCTTCATTGTAAATCTGAACTACATTTGACCCTGTCTCCCAAAAAACTTCTTTGAAGTCAATAGCACGGGGGAGCCTGAGTCAGGAAAAATCTCGTGCTTAAGGTCAGCCTGGGAAATGCAGTGAAGTCCTGTATCAAAAGGACAAACTCGTGAGTTCTAGGTGAGCTATGCAGCTCAGAGGTCAAGCTCTAGGCTTTTCTTAGTAAGCTGCATCCAGTAGATAGATGCAGAAGAAATAACTGTGTTCATTCGAATCTATGGCTGGGGCATGAAAGGCAATGGCTCCCTCCTCACTCTCCTAGATCACTCCTTTGAAGAAACCAGCGGCCATGTTGTGAGGGTACTCAAACAGTCCTAGGGAGAGGTCCTCAGGATGGTGTACTGAGGCCACCTGCAGATGGCCAGCTTGGGACTGAAGCTACCTGCAGACCATTGAGCAGTGAGCTATCTTGGAAGCAGATTCTCTAGGGCCAGTCAGGTAAGCAGATCTCTAATACTGATATTCATGGTATGCCTTTTATATTCACTCACATAAGAGACTCCGAGCTACAAGTCCCAACTAAACTACTCACCTACCCCTGACCCAGAGAATGGCAACTTAGCACCTGCCTGTGGTGTAGATCCAGTAAATTGTAGTGTAAGTTATTATTCAAGATAATAAAGAATTGAGTTGATTCCTTATTCTTTTATAATAATCACTTAATCTCTCTTCTCTCTTCTCTCTCTCTCCTCTCTCTCTCTCTCTCTCTCTGTCGTCTTGTGTGTGTGTGTGTGTGTGTGTGTTTTATCATTGAAATCCTACTTTAAAAAACAACTCCTGAGAACATTCTTCCATTTCTGATAGGAGTACAAACTTGTACAACCACTCTGGAAATCAATCTGGTGGTTTCTGAAAAAATTGGAAATAGTTCTACTTTAAGATCTAGGTATACCACTCCTGGGCATATACCCAAAAGATGCCCCTGCCATACCACAAGGACACTTGCTCAGCTATGTTCATAGCAGCTTTATTTGTAATAGCCAGAAACTGGAAACAACCTAGATGTCCCTCAACCAAAGATTGGATAAGGAAAATGTGGTACATTTACACAATGGAATACTATTCAACTATTAAAAACAAGGACACAAGGACATCATAAAATTTGAAGGCAAATGGATGGAACTAGAAAATATCATCCTGAATGAAGTAACCCAGACCCAGAAAAACACGCATGATACGTATTAACTTATAAGTGGATATTAGCTTTAAAGTACAGGATAAACATGCTGCAATCCACATACCCAAAGAAGCTAAGTACCAAGGAGGGCCCAAGGGAGGATGCTTGACTCTCACTCAGAAGGGGAAGTAAAATAGACATCAAAAGTAGATGGAGGGAGAGAACTAGGTGGGAGAGGAGATGGGGAGAGGAACAGGGTGGGGATCAGGGAGAGTGGTGTGGGGTGAAAGGGCTGGGAGAAAGGAAATCGGTGGGGAGCATGGACATCTCTGGGACAAGCCAGGGGTTGGGGGAGTCTCCCGGGAGTATATGGGGTTAACTCTAGCTGAGACTCCTAGCACCTGGGGATATGGAATGGAGTCTGAAGTGGCCACCTCCTGTAGCCAGGTAGGACTTCCAGTGGAGGGAGGAAGACACCAATCCACCTATAAAACTTTTGACCCAAAATTTGCCCTGCCTACAGTATGTGCCGGGATAAAGATGGAGCAGAGATTAAAGGAATGACCAACCAATGACTGGCCCAACTTGAGAACCACCCCATGGGAGAGAGCCAACCCCTGACACTATTAATGATACTCTGTTATGCTTGTAGACAGGAGCCAGCACAGCTGTCATCTGAGAGGCTTCATCCAGCAGCTGATGGGAACAGATGCAGGGACCCACAACCAAACATCAGGCAAAGCTCAGGGAGTCTTGTGGAAGAGTTGGGGGAAGGACTGAGTGATCCAGAGGGGTCAAGGACACCACAAGAAGACCTATAGAGTCTACTAACCTGGGCCCATGGGGGCTCAGAGACTGAACCACCAACCAAAGAGCATGCATGGACTGGACCTAGCTCCCTACATATGTGTGTTAGATGTTTAGCTTGGTTTTCATGTGGGTCCCCCAACAATCGGAGCAGGGGCTATCTCTGACTCTGTTGCTTGTCTTTGGATCCCTTTCCCCTTTCTGGGCTGCCTTGTCTGCCCTCAGTGGGAGAGGATGTGCTTAGTCCTGAGGAGACTCCATGTGTCAAGGAGAGTTGGTACTGGGGAGCTCTCCTTCTCTGGGGAAAAGGGGAGGCAGGAATGGGAGAAGGGGGTGAAAGGATAGGACTGAAAGAGAGGAGAGAGGAGGGCTGAGGTTGAACTGTAAAGTGAATAAATAAGTAAATTAATGAAAAACAAAGGAACAATCCTGAATCCCACCCTTTAAACCCACAGCTTGCTGGAGTTACCACATAGACAAACAAACGCATGAGTTAACTGTTTTAAATGCATGGGGTAAGCACAGATTCTTATTACCCCACACTGACTATTATTAATAAACTTAACAATGCATCCGGGGTTACTTCTGGGTGCTTCCTGCATTAGCTTCCTTTTTTATAAAGTCATCAATTTACTTTGTATTTGTTTAGGAACTTATGTTTTAAAAGGAAAGCAGCTATGTGTTTATTATGAAGATAAAACTTATCTTTCATGAGAATGAGATAAGGAAATTGCACTTGGGATATTAAATATACTCACGAGGCAGCGCAGCACATGACTCCATACATCTGCTGAAAGCTTACAGCTACCTGAGCGAGTCTCATTTAATTCCCTCAATAGTCCTGTAAGGGCAGGGGGCAGGATAGTTTCCTATTTTGAATACATAATGGCCAAACAACAACAAGACCTCTTAATGTGAGAAGCTTCTAGAACTCAGCCTTCTTTGAGTCTTCAATGAAAATACTCTGGTTGCATACCCAGTCTCCCCCTGCCCTTTCCAGCTAGAGATAGAAAAGCATTTCTGGAAAGGTCACAGAGAGAAACCAAAGTTGGGGGAAAAGTCCTACCAGCTACAGTTAGAAAGGTGTTCAGGAAAGGGGAACATGAGAGCTAATATAGTGTGAAAGGCTAGGGCGTGTTATGAGGGTGTATATGCAAATGTGTGTGCACGTTCATGTGTGCGTACGTGTGTGTGTGTGTGTGTGTGTGTGTGTGTGTGTGTGTGAGTACATGGGCTCAGGTGTCTTGCTAAGTCACTCTCTATCTTTTAAAAACAATTCTATTAACTCTTTGGGCATTTCATCCAATCCATTTTGATCATGTGACTCTCTTGCTCGTTTCTCCGAACAGGGCTCTGTCCCCGACTGACCGACCCTGCAGCTGACTAGAACACACTTGCTCACTAATCCCCAGCTCTTGCTTTAGGGGCACACACCACTCTCATTTTCCTGTGGTCCCAGAGATCCCAGCTCAGGTTCTCAGACTTTTGAGGAAGTATTTCCCTGACTGAGCCACTGTCCCAGTGCAGGAAGAGAGGAACATATTTCTATTTCCTTTGACTCCACTGGCAATTGGGAAATGGGTAGGAACCATGTTCATTATTTGGGTATTTGCTCCATCCTCTTCCAATACACCACTCTCTTAAACTCCCGAGTCCAGGTTCAGATACCAAAAATGATCTTCGCAGACTCCGGCTCTCCTAATTAAACCACTTTCTTCAGTTTATCAAACTTCACCCTCGTTCCTGCATCCATATTAAGCGAACGGCAACTAATCATGGAGTGGAGTCCGAGCCTGGGGAAAGAACTTGGCTTTAAAGTGTGAAAAATGTCATTCTTCCACTCAGCCAAAGAGTTCAAGACCTGACTTCAGTCTCCTCTGGGTCAGGCTGCTGCCAGACTTGAAATAAACAACCTGGATGGAGTCTTTAATGACTCCGACACAAAGCCAACATTGTTCTGAGCTAGCCCCGTGATGTAACAGCAATGCCTTGGGATGCGGATGAAACCCGTCTCTAATCGTACATTTTACCTACAGTCGAGCCAAGACTTTATTTTGTTTTCCTCTCTTGTTATTCCTTAATTTTAGAAATATGGCTTTTCCCACATGGATGTAGACAGCCTGTGCCAGAAAGCCTTTGTACCTCAGGAGGAAAAAGGGACATTCAGGCGCGATCCCAACGTTAGGAGCCAAGAACTGTGAGCAGTCCTCTTGGTGCCCCAGGCTGTGTTGCACTGTGGGTGTGCCATGCACTGTGGGTGTGCCATGCACTGTGGGTTTGTCTTTTAAATACACCTTGGGGAATTCATTAACCTTAGGAGACTTTGTTCTCAGCTTCTTACATTGTTGTTGCTCCTGCTGTCTTAAAATAGCAAATAATACTGAAATAGAAAGTAGAAAATAGGACTTTCCCCACCTTCCCCAGTCTGTGTTATGGTGTGTGTGTGTGTGTGTGTGTGTGTGTGGTGTGTGTGGTGTGTGACCCAGGCTAGCCTTAAACTCACTGTGCTGAATTGTTAGTGTCAGAGCCTAAGCCTGGCAGCTTTAGCAAGTTATGCTGGGCAAACCATCTTCAACAGACCAACTAAACTGGCAACTAATAAAGCAAAGCAGAGAACTGAATAATGTGCCTACATTGGGAAGAAGAACAAATAATGAATGAGGTCCAAGGATACCACCCCCTGAGCACCAATTCCATCTTCAATGTCCTGGCATGAGGTTTAGGGTTAAGTAGAGGCTAAGAATGTACAAAGCTCAACAGTCCCAGTCAAAGAATGGTCCCGCCCATCACTCACCCATCCGTGTCTCAGCTCCAGTCTCTCTTGCAAAGTGCTCTGACAAGTTGTAAGAACTATGTAGAATTTCTTCCTGGAGCCTGGAGCCTGGAGCCTGGAGCCTGGAGACAGTTTCTTCCTCTTACTGACATCAGGGCTTCAGCCTTGCCCTCCTCCAGCATGGAATTCCTGCGGAATCTGCATTTTCTTTGAGTCTGTTGTTTTAATAGTTTGATAGTCAAAGGGAAGGGCAAAGTAACTCTTGAGAATAACTTCATCTCTTCCAGGATGGTAGAATTGCACATTCTACATACTGGGACAAGACCAGGCAAGCATTTCGTCTGGCTCTAGCTCCCCAAATCCCACCCGACTCCTCTGTGTCTTAATATCATAAGACATCACTCTTCCCTGGTTTCCCTCCTCATGAGAGGACTTTGTTCAGACTCCTGTCCTGCCTCTCGTCCTGCACTCAAGTGCAACTGCCCCAGGACTGGGCTGATGGTGGTCATCTAGGAGAGAACTCTGCTTGCTTTCTGCCTCTGGGGTATCATCCAATGGTGGTCATCTAGGAGTGTACCCTGCTTTCTGCCTCTGGGGTATCATCCAATGGTGGTCATCTAGGAGTGTACTCTGCATTCTGCCTCTGGGGTATCATCCAACCATCATCTGTATTTTGATGATACCAAAATTTGTCACTTATTCTTTGACCTTGACATCTGCATATCTAGGTGCCTTCAATGAGCATGGCTACTTTTCTAGCACTGTCCATCTTGGCCTCCTGTACAGTCCTGTACATCACCATATATCATGTGATCTGATTGTCTGGGACACATCCTACTAGGGCCTCCATTTACTATACAATACTGTTTCCTTAGCAGCCAGCATTATCATTTAAATACATGTTATTATGGTCCTTCTTGATCATTATCTCCTGCTACAGTTTGGATAAAAACCCAACTCCTTCCTACATTGACATGTTCCTAAACAATCTGCCTCCCACCTGATCTTCAACTTTATTTCTCCCCACTCCCCACTTCTGCCATAATGTCTTCTTGTGAGGGACGGACACCACAACACCCATGCCCCATGCAGAACAGAGGATGTAGCTCTGTTCTTGGAAATCCAGCTCGTGGACCTACTGGGAGATCGTGGCAGGGATTCAGTACAGATGTGGAGAAGGGGATGCAAATTCAGCAAACAGACTCAGGCTCAGGCTCAGGTAAGCACCAGTAAGTGATGCATCAGATGATCCTGTGGCAGCCATGAAGGGGCCTAAGGACTTGGGGTGGATCCAGGCTGTTACCAATGGCACAAGAAGTCTACCTATGGTGATCTTAAAGCATCAGTGGATATTTGACCAAGTCATTCAATGACAAGCACTTAGGACATATCACTTATGAACCAGTGAAAGTGAGATATAGTCTCTGTCCTCAATCATTATTCAGCCTGATGAGAGACAGACAGACAGAAAATTGCTGCCCAGTTTGATAAGTACTGCTGGCAGAACCTATGTGGGAAGAAGTGTGGCACAAGTCTATCAGTGAGTAAGATTTTCTAGGCAGTGACACAGAGTAGAAAGGGCGGTCACAGGATTGTGTGTCTGTAACTGATCATGGTCTCTGTGTTAGTCACTGTTCCATCGCTGTAAGGAGACATCATGACCAAGGCCACTCATAAAAGAAGGCATTTATTAGGGTCTGGCTTACAGTTTCAGAGGATTGGTCAATTATCACGATGGCAGGAAACATGGTGACACACACGGTGCTGGAGCAGTAGTTGAGAATTCTACATCCTGATCCACAGACAGCAGGAAGAAAGAGAGACGGAGAGGGGAGAGGAGGAGAGGGGAGAGGGGAGAGAGGGAAGAGGGAAAGAGAGAGAGAGAGAGAGAGAGAGAGGCCTCTCTCTCAAAGCCCACCCCCAGTAACACATCACCTCCAACAAAGACACACTTACTCCAACAAAGCCACACCTCCTTATCCTTCTAATCCTTCTCAAAGCCAGAGCTATCTGTAGGACAATGAAGAACCCCATCCTTACTAGTTAATCCGTGCTCCAAATAAAGTGCCACAAAAACATGCATTTGAGATTTGCAGAAGGAACTAAAACTCTGGTCAATCACGTTTTGTCTTACACATGTTTTCTGTGCCATGCCAACATTACTAGCATTGCTATCTTTTTAAAAAATAAAATAAATGTCTACATTGGAATCCCTGAAGAAGAAAGCCACAAATGGAACAGAGAAAATGTCTGTGTTATTATAGTGTAAATGCCATCATTTGAGTGTGGCAGCAAAGTAGGCACAGATCAACTAAGTAAGAGATGCCACTAGCATTGGGTTTCTACTTTCTCCCTGTGGTTCACAAGACACACCCTTCCATCTTCTGAAAAGCTTGGGGAGGAAACTCATCAATTTGAGGGGGGAACCACCACCAAAGAGATAGAAGCGAGCATCTGCCTAACTAATGTCTACCCCCTCTGCCCATCTCAAAGCCCTGCATAGGGTACACTTTCCAACATGCAGGCGGTCACCCCAGCACAGCAAGCGCGTACTATGGTAAGGAGAGCAATTGGATTAGTTCTCTGGAGGCAGGAATCAATAGCCCAGAGTATGTGGAGCCGATTAGACATTGCTAATTAGAGCTCCCAGACATTAATCAAACACCACGTATGGGGCTAATCAACCAATGTAGGAAGCAGAAAAAGTCAATAACTTCCCAAGTCTCTCCTTGAATCTTCCAACCTGGTTCACCTTGAAATCCACCCTAAAAACAGCAGTCTCCGCAGTGTGTTCGCATGGGGTAGGTTCCGGCACAGTGCTGTTTCATGAGCTCCTGGGCCTTCTAAAACAAGAAGCAGATGTGACGTCATCAGGCCTCTTCTTAAATAAGCACAGCCTTCGTCCTACAGCCTTGTCACTTTTCATTGATGGGACATCAGGTCTATGGGTCAGCTGCAGGCTGGTCCCAAAGAGGATGACCAATGATCCTAAGGCAGGAACTGTAAATAAAGACAAATGTTCTCTTACTAGTATGTTACGCGTGAGTAGCCCAGCATGTAATTCATACAATTGCTCCTGTGCAATAAAGTAATAAACATTAGGCTTGTGTTTACTCACATGAGTGGAGAACGAATGCACGGTCAAATCAAATAGCGCTTTATAAACTCTAGATGATACTCCATTAAGTTTCTCTGCCCACCTTGGTTTAAAGAGCTTTGGTAACCTGAATCTTAAAGTATGTATTAAGTCCCTTAATGCAACGAAGAATATCGGTTAAACTGGCCTTAGATAGATTCTCTTTATAATACTGAGCAAATCCAGACACACCAGATGAATAGCATATAGTAAGAATAGTTCTAAACACCTACATCCTAATTGCTGGCTCCCTAACATCTCTGAGTGTTATCCTGCATGAGTTACTTCTTGCACAACATGTTCTTTGTATATCATCAGAATCTCCTTTTTAAAAATATCTTTGTTGAAAATCACACTCTGTGTGTGTGTGTGTGTGTGTGTGTGTGTGTGTGTGTGTGTGTGTATCATTAAACTTTGTTTCTTCTGAAATAGAAAGTCAGCTTGAATTAACTCAGACCCTAAAAGATTCATAATAGAGTTAAAATTCACACACCGTAGGGAGGAGCGGTTTTTAGGCTCTTAGAAAGCATGTTCCTCCAGCCCCTCTCAGCATTACCAGTTTAGACTTAAGAGAAGAGAATTCCAGGATTGAATTATGGGATACAGAGCAGCGTTGGAGGACAGGAAAGCACAACACAGGAAAATTAAGACCAGAATCAAATCTCGCCGGAATCCCAGGTCATGACATATTGATGGCAGGGCCTGGACAAGTATGTAATGTCCTAGAGCCTCTGAGATGAAGACAGAAGTGTCCAAGGTCATCAAGTGATATTAGACAATACATATGAGCACTTGGGGTACCATGCATGTTTGTTGTTAGAAGATAGTGGATGCTTGGCTAAGTCCCCTTGGCTTCTCCCATTGATGCTGGATATTGGATATCACATTCTAGAGAGCAATAACTGTATTTTTTCACCTTTTATATCTTTAGTGCTTGGAACTGTAGTGGTGCAAAACTGACTTAAGAAATTATTATTGAGACAAAATGAATTGACTAAAGGACATGAAAAGAATTAATAGGGGAACAGAAGAATATCTCTTTCTCTTTTGTGTACAAGTCAATACTGAACAGGATCTCCAAGGATCTGGGAATTAGAGCAAATAGTTCAGAGGAGCAAAGATAGATTCTTCCAGCAATTTCCACCTTTAAAAAGATGGGCTATAGTGGAAAAATTATGTGTCATTTTGTTTTTTAACTGAAAATTCAATCACTTCATTTCCCCTCTTCCTTTTCCTCCCTCAAACCCTTCCCCTGCTCCCTCCCTCAACTCCTCCTGTTCCCACCCCTTACTTTCTCTCAAATCCATGACCTCTTGCTCTTTGTTACTGTTACCTATTGCCTCATTAGGTTTCTATTGTGATAAAGACCATGACCAAAACGGCTTGGGGAAGAAAGAGTTTGTATCAGCTCACAGATCTTCTTCATGAGTAGAAGTCAGGTGTAGGAACACCGTGAAGGAACCCGGAGACAGGAACTGAAGAAAGGATTATGGAGGTATGCTACTCCTGACTTGCTCCCTGTGGTTTGTTCAGTTTGCTTTCTTATACAACTCAAGACAAACCTTCCCAGGCAGCATGCTATAGGCTGGCCCTTCCACATCAACCACCAATCAAGAACATGCTTTATACACACTTGCCTATAGGCAATCTGATAGAGGCATCTTTTTTCAACTGACTTTCCTCTTCCCAGAAAACACTAGCATGTGTCAGTTTGATCACACACACACAAACACACACAAGAAGAAGAGAGAGAGAGAGAGAGAGAGAGAGAAGAGAGGAGAGAGAGAGAGAGAGGGGAAGAGAGAGAGACAGAGAGACACAAAGAGAGACACAGAGAGAGAAATATTCCTTACAGTACATAACTTCAGGCTGATCACTTGATATTGGATAACCACTTAGGAAGCTTATCCCTAAGGAAGACTAATGCTTCCTCTCTCAGTTGACATTCACTGTCTGTGTAGTTCTTAGTCATGGGGTGGGGCCCCATGAGAACTCCTTCTTCTACTTTAGCATGTCTATTGGCATTGTTGAGGTCTTCCTCCAATGTTGCCAAATGTTGCAACCTCACGAGTGTAGCTTTCCTGTCATTTTCAGGAGACACAATCTCACAGAAAACTTCTTGGTCCTCTGGCCCACATCCTTTGCTGCTCCCTCTTCGGAAATGTCCCCTTGAGCCTTAGCTACAGGAGTTGTGTTGTAGATACATCCGCTGAGGCAGGACACTCCACTATCAGTTATTCTGTGCACTTTGACCAGTCGTAGTTCCCTGCAATGTCATTTCATCTGCTGGTGAGAAGGGAGAGCTCCATTTACCTGTAGGTGTGAGGGTAAAGATTCAGAAAGCAATTAGGAATTAGACTGGTCCAGGAAAGTGGCGATGGTAGGTTTTCTTCTAAGATCCATTACCTTAATAGCTGTGGGTAGTTGACTAGGTTTCCAAAACCAGGCATAATTTCCCTCCTGTAGAGCAGACCTTAAGTCCAATTAGAGAGCTATTGGTTACTGCCTGCCATGATATGCGTGTCACTATTGCACTTTTAGGGATAGCTTGCTGTGCTGGCTGTTATCGAGGTTCATAAACATCACAGCTGGGTAGGGAGATTAATTGCTTTTCCTCTTTGGTGACTGGCAAAGCACCTTCTGTGAAACTCAGTCCTACAGTAGGAGGCTTTCAGGTCAGATCCAGCTTGAATCTTCTGAGTCCTATGTGAGACAACCAAGAGCAACAGCAATAGCCTATATTGTTTTGGGAGTCTCTTGGGTTACCTTGACCAACATTTGGAAAAGAGGTTTGTCATGCCTGAGGCTGGGGGATTTGCTTGATGATCTATGGCTTGTGGTGAGGGATATCTTCAGACTAAGTTTTATACATACATACATATAATATATATATATATATATATATATATACACACATACACACACACACACATATATATGTATACACACACACACACACTTATTTTCCCCACTTACAGCTTCATATCCTTTGTATGGGGCCTCTTTCTCTCCTGCTTGCTACGTTCTACGCTGATGCTGGTTTCAATGGAATTGCCCCAAACAAATCTTCATTTAGCAAATCAACTCTTTATTTGTTAACTGAAGAATATCACACTTGAATAATCACATCTCTCTTCTGCATACTTGGGACTTAAATATCTGTCACTTGGAACCAATTTCCCAATTCCAAAAATACTGGGAGTCCCCAGGTAAGCCAAAGCCTGGACACAGGGACACCGGAGTGGTAGGTATCCAGTCACATTACATGGAACACACCTGGAATAAAAGCCCTCGCTCCAGCAGCTCCTCGGCCTTTATTAAATGGATCCTGGTTCTGTGACACACTGTGCTCCAGGAAAAAAGAAAAGAAAAAACCAGCAGATGCTGACAGGGAGAAAAGGATGGAGTGTTTCCTTCAAATTTTGAGCCTCTGAATTTCATTCAGAGACCTTTTTTTTTTTCCTGGGCTATCCTTGTCCTGCCTTTATTCATTAGACTCCATCACCACCAAGTCACTTCCTATATACAGCCCAAATTTCCTGTAATGAGGGGAAGCTGGGACGCAAACGCTCCACGGCTGCATTAAGTCTCAGGTTATTGAATTAGGTTGGCATAATTTTAAATATTAAGCAATCTTCCCAGCCCCTGGTTATTGTCACTCAATGCGGGAGACACATGTCATATTATCTGCCCGACATTGTTTCCCCTTGTCTGACAACAGCACCCCCTTCTCTTTTTTGGGTAATTATGCCCCTGCCAATCCAGGTACCACCGACTACCCGGGGAAGAAAATGGCTCCCATGAAGGGGCATCAGAGACCCATCCTGAGTTTTCTATGCAGACACAACGGGGGACAGGAATCTCTCTCTTAGGTCATCACTCTCTGGCCTCAGAGAGCTTGGAGTGTTCTCTGCAGATTTACCCAGCTCTCTCAGCCTAAACGAACTGACAGCATCATCTGCAAACTCTGGATGCAGTCATGCCTGGAGCCAGCTGAACCTCTGCAGCTCCCACCATTATGAGCCTGTTGTTTGCTCTTTCTGAGCGCTGCCCCTCTCCAGGCTTGTTCACAGGTTTTCTTCCCACAAGGCTAACCCCTGTGCAGATCATTTTATCTGTTGGTTATAGATCCGCCCCATTGTATTTCAACATGGTGCTTTCCCCAGCTAATTAATCGCTACCCTCTAGGCTCTGTGTTCTCAGAAACTTCTAGAAATGCCTCTCCTCCTGGCACTAAGTCCTAATTTGCTCCTCTGGCCTCACAATCTCTATGCTGCCTGCATGTTCTCTGATACCCCACCCCCTGCTATTCTTATTCCCCTTTCCTTTTGCCAGACTTAAGATTAAGGGTTTCCTATAGCAAGGCAATCTATTAGTGAGATCCACAGCCTAGTCATTAATGAATTTTGGAAACATCTCAAAGCCTCATGCAATTATATATAATCTTTACCTGAACATTCACAGTTAGATGCATTAGTCACCAATGCTACATAAGAAATTATTCCATGTTTAACAGTGTAAAACTACAAACATTTATTGCTTCACCATTTCTGTAGGTCAAAAATTCAAATGTGGCCCAGCTAGGTACCTAAGGCAATCAAGGAGGGGCACAGAGTCAAGATTGTGATGGGATTTTTTTGGTCAATCGGAAAGGAACATCTGTTCCAGCTGTCATCGACACTTTCGGGAAGTGGTCTTTCCTAGGTCGGGACTCAGGAGCAGCAGGGGCAACCCAGGGCCAGTGGGCGGCACTTTGGCCTGTCTGTAATCTAACCGCAGATGTGACACGCTTTCACCTGGACTACAGTGGACAGATGAGGCACCTGGCACTCAGCCCTGCTCATGCTCCAGGGGAGAGGCTTCCACAACGTCTGAATGCCAGGAGGCAGGAGCCATGGGCCTTAAGGGGAGGTTTGCTACACAGTGTACTCTGAAAAGGATTCTCAGATGTTGTCCCCTCCCGTACCTGCACTCTCTTAGTTTCTGTCTCACTCATCAGCCTTATCCAATGTCTTTATTTTCACACATACTAAAGAAATTGCCAGAAAGATCTGAGTAAATACACAAGAATTGACTTCAGCTTTGGAACAGTCCTTACACCCCCTGTTGCTAATAGTTTTGTGACACAAAGATCCTGTTGTCACCTGTTCCCCGATTGGTGCCCCCCCCCAACTATACATGGTCATTTGATGAAAAGAAGAATGCTTTTTTAAAAATTATATTTAATTAGTATATAAGGTTTTAATTAGCATATAAGCATTATCACTTATTTTTTGAGACAGATTCTCAGGTAGCCCAGGCTAGCCTTGAATTTGTTATCAAGCCAAGGCTAATCTCAAAAAGCAAAACAAAGTTGTCCCATTGGGTGGAAAATTTGGCTAGCATTTTTCCAAAAATCAACCAGTCACACTGCCTGCTATATGAGGAAACATTGACCCATAATTACCATTTAATCATGCAGAATATCCCAAAGATATAAAAGGGTGAGATGATAATTTATGTGTGTTCTGTTTTGTCTGTGGGTGACACTGGCTTTCTTTCCACTGTGAGTGTGATGGGGAATTCAGGGTCACCCTTGCAGCCAGGTGCCGATGCAAGGAAAGTATGCAACTCCTTAGTGCTCGTATAAAAATGTTTTTTACTTCAGTAACACATGGAAAATGAACCCCTGGAAATGAAGAGCATCCGGGGAAGCCACCATCACAGGCTGCTGTACATATCTATTTTATCCCTGCCACATGTATACATGGTGGCTTGATAGATTATCTACTTCCTTCTGCTTCTCAAGGTCTACTGGGAGAAGAGACTTCTAACAAAACGTTCTGAAGTAATGAGTGGGAACCACCTGAAATTTCTCAGACATCACCAATTTACAAGTTTTTCCAGAGAAACACAATCACTCAAGCCTAAAATGAATATTTAAAGAGACTTTTCTCAATCTGAAAACAACCATATTTTCCCACACATAGTAAAAAAAAAAAAAAGACATAGTATTATTGCTAAAGTGCATATTTAACTATTCAAACTTCTCAAAAATGTTCCATCAAGTGTACGGCCTGAAGGTCCCACCATTGAAAACTCACTTGTAGGGAGAGCGCAATACAGGCTCATCCCATTGGTGAATTACATTATATGCGATTCCCTTGCTTATATCTTTTAAATCCTTCTGCCTACAGACTGGGAGTCCCTCCTGTTGGGGATAATTAGAGAGAAGGAAGCTGGGGATTGGGTAAGAGGGGAGGGGCTGAAACAGATGGCAAGGAAGAAATACAGCTTTGGGCATGAAGCTCTGGGAGACATAAAAGAGAAAGCAGGGGAAGAAACTTCCATGTGAATGGCCCTGTAGGTTCTGGAGAAGCAGAGGGTTGAGGTGGGTGTGGACGGAGCTAGCGAAGAGCTCCTCGGAGTGGAGTGAAGGATGTTGGGATGCAATACTAGAAACCAAACACACCTACCCAGCTGTGTTAAATAAAGCTCTCTGCAAAATCTTTCCATTAAAAAAAAAAAAAAAAGCACTTCATCTTATGTCTCCGAGACTAGAGCAGAAGACAGGCTGTTGTTAAACATTTGGATAAAAGGCACATGTCAGTATCCTTGTTTGCATGCACGTGCATCACATACTTGAGTGTGCCATCTCTAGGAGTGTGCATTTTCTTCAGTGACTCAAGATAATGAGAAAGCATGGTGTAATCACAGAGACTGCCCCAAGAAGTCTCTACTGGGAGAGGAGACACAAACGGAAAGGAAGGCTGTGGTGCCCGCTGCGACCCTCTCGAGTTGTGAAAATTCGGCTGCGGATCTTGCTTCTGTGGTCCTCCTGCAGCTGATGTTTGTGACGTACCCGTGAGGACTGCTCTTGGCTCGCCTGTCAGCTTTGTTCTTTAACTCTGCCTTTGCATAGACTGTGGGCTGAGGGTTTGAATGAATTGATCGTGGTCTTCATGCATCTCCTGTAATCTGTCACACGTCCAAGCTCCCCGCTCTCAGACTTCATCTGAAGAAAGGCCTCTGATTCCATACCTACCCCCACCCCCAATCCTAATAATTTAAGTAAGACAGCCACATTACTAAGTCTACCATCCCTCCTAAATTTGAAATTTTTCCTTTCAACTTCCAATAAAAAAAGAATGCCAATATTATATGCAAAATCTCAGAGACACGTGGTCAGCATTATAAAAAAGGATTCCAAGTGGCTGTGGCATTTTTAAGTGTTTTCTACCCCGTATTCCTCAGTTTCACTATAAGGAAAACCATTCCAAGGCTGTCCTGTAGCCATGGGAGTGGCTAAGCTGAAATGATGACATCAAGCTTCCGTGTAGGAAATGGAAAGGTGGAAGTTTCCCTGAATAAGAGGAAGTGAACATTGCATCACCAACTGGAAAGATGACAGTGCCCACTAAACACTGGATGTCGCCTGCAGCCCAGTCACTATTCCCCTAGGGACACAAAGGCATTCAAGAAGGCTCAAATACAGACATCAAGGTAGGAGGGAGACTTGCTAGAAAGAACTGTTTTGGTGAATGCAGGAATTTTTAAAAAGCAGTGGGTGGGTGTGCGGGTGTGAAAATAACCAAAGTCATTATAAACATGAGTGAAGTCATTGAAGAACCAAACAGAACTAATTAACAATAGAAAATTCCTCTTAATTATAAAACTGTGCTTATAATGGCAAATGTTCTATTATATTACTTTTACTACAATAATAGTAATAATAAAAACGGAGACAAAATGAGAACAGTCACAGAATCTCTCAATATGCAAACATTTAAAAGGAAGTGGAGGAAGTCAAAATCATTCTTTGAATTTATTTTACATTTATGTATTCATCTATTTTATTTTGTGTGTATATGTATGTGTGCAGGCAATATATGGCCAGATCACACGTGTGCAGGACAATTTTTCAGGAATTAGTTCTCTCCTACTGTGTGCAATATTAGGGATAAAACTCACATCCTCAGGCCCTATGGCGTGCCACTCCAGGAATCAAATTCAGCTCCTCAGGCTTGGTGGCAAGCACACCTATCTGCTAAGCCATAGCAGTTCCAGTTTAATGGGTCACTACCATAAAAACAACAACAACAACAACAACAATCCACCCTTCCCATTCTAAATACATAAATAAGTAAATCTAGCATGTACCCTTGGAGCATCCCCTTAGATCAGATACTATACTTAACTTTAGAACTGTGCAGGCAAAGGCAGCCAGCAGAGCTTTGATTGGGAAAGTTGGCTGTTCATCGGTAGAAATCACAGTTCATGGCTATGGTGAGATCGTGTGCTTAGCATCATGCAGGGCCAAAGATAAGGACATGAGGACATCAGAAAGCAGGATGACAATTCCCTCCTAAGTCTCTGGGGCGGTGTTCCCCTCCTCTGTGTATAAAAGCTAGCTGGACTTACAGTCAGTAACTACAGTGACCCAGTGTCCTCTTTCCCATTGATCATTTGTCACCCTCAAATAAAATAGAGAAGGGGATTGATTTGGAGTATGCTGTCATACTGACTTTTGGGCAAAAATTATCCCCCCTTCACAAATACATTGTGAAGCCCGGTGTCACCCAGCACTGGACAGGCTGAGGCAGACAGACCATGAGTTCGAAGTCAGCCTAGACTGTTACAAGGTCTCAAAAGAAATAGAAAAACCACCCAGAATACCCAATGAGACAGGGAAAGAGAAAGCCAATCAGTGTACCTATAAAGAAAAAAATTTTACACCAGAGATACAAGAAGCCACAGAAAGCAGCTTGCTAAAGGCTGATCCATGAATATGCTCGAAAATAACCAATCCGAACCAACAAAACTGAGAATAATGTTACTGTGATTTAACTGCTCTACTATGGAACCCAGAATGTTGGGATAGAAGAGAGTCCCTACAGAAAACGGATGGACAGCTTCGGAGATATCCTTGACGGCTCGCTTGGCTCTGCCTAATGGAGCAAACCCACCAAATTAAGCTCCGTCTCCAACCTTCCTTTGCTCTCCTCTTCGAAACAGAGAGAAAACTCGTGGACATTCGTTTATAACCTAAAAGACTCCCAGCTGTAATCTCAGGGTTTTCTACCTTCATCCAAGTTCCTGAAATAAAGACTCTGAGACTTATTATTTCTGAATAATTGCCTAGGCCATAAGCTCGAGCTCATTCCCTGACTAGCCTGCAGCTTAATTAACCCGTTTCTTCTATTCTAAGTCCTGCCACATGGTTAGTTACCTCTCCTCAGGTTCATGAGGACCATTCCCATCAGCTTGCAGGGTGAATTGGCTCCCACACCTGACTCTATCCCAGAATCCTCTCTCCCTGTCAGAACTCCCACCTCCTGTTTCCTGCATGACCTAATACACCAACAGCTATTTTATTGACAGGTGATGCTTCCACACAGCACACAAGAGATTCTCTATACACCCAACCAAAAAGAGACAGATTGCCTTCAGTCCCTTTCCTGAGACTTCCTTGGTCAGGATGGACTAAACTATTAAAACAGGGCAGGCTTCGTTGCCAGCCATTGTATGTTCTCCATCTACTCAGCTTCCAGAGAGAAGCATTTACAAACTCTTATGTTCTTGGGGCCCCCCTCGGCTGTCTGAAGATCACTTATTGCCCCACAAAACTGCCCTCATTTCCACACCTCCCCTCCCTGTGAAGGGGATATGCGAGTGTCTGAGTTATTAAGAGGCCACCATTCACCTGTGTGCCTTATGTGCATTTCTTTTCTAATGATATATTGTGAGTTCGTGACCTTTGTAGGGCAGAAGAGACATTTCCCTCACCCTGTGCAAATGTATTGACAGTCCTTCCACCAAGAAGATGGAACAGCAGCACACGGGACTCACCTGATAAAACACAGATGAGGAATTTGTGCAGTGCTAGATCCTCGGCAGCTAGCGACTCAGGCTGCAAGACAGAGCAATTGGGATAGTGGAGAAAAGAGGGCGACACACACAGGAAGATTATCTGCTGTGGCCAGAATACATCAGGATGCTGAAAAAACAAGGAGAGAGATGCCGAGAAGATAGATGAAGAACGGTAAGATTCCAAACTTAATGCTGCCTTCTTTTCTAATTACAGTTCTCCTCCCGGGAACATTCTAGAACCAGCAGGGATTGTTGTGATTATTACTATTGCTTATTGCATGTTGATATCCAAATACATAAATTATGCACCCAATCCTTCCACCTGCTGCATTCTAAATGAGTCTTTTCCAGAATGGCATCTCTGAGAATTTGCTGATCAACAAATTAGGTAATGTGCAGGCCTAAGTCTTTGTCATCAAATGCATATATGCACCTCTCTGTGTCCCTCAGTGCTGGCATTACAGGCTGTGCAGGGGGCCCCAAGAACATAAGAGGGGATTTGAACTTGTGTCTTCATTGTTGCCCACCAACAAATGCTCTTACCTGCTTCCTTTCTTCCTAGTCCCCCAAAGACAAAATTCTTGACTCATTCTATGTGCTGATTTTTAGCTTACATAAATCTGTTCCTCTGAAGATGTGTAGAGTTTTAGTCCTGTCCTGACACTGACTCTCTCTCAGGAAAGGCCTGGATGCAGGCCCCTAGCAAGCATTAAAAAGGCACTTTGCCCTGGCTCCCGGGTTACACATTAACTGCACTATGCAGTTCCGGAGGCTGCAGTCTTCAGACCCCATCCCCATCCAGGCTGTTCATACTTCCCTTGACCTTTTACAGCAGGGTCTGTATTTATAATTCATGCTCCTCTGTTGGTTTCCTTTCCAGGTCTCTCTGGGCTGGTGCTTAAACAAAATCTCTACCCACACTGAGCACATGTCAATCCTTCCTCGATTAATAATTGATGGTAATGGTGATAACCACGTGCAAATGTTTAAGAGTATTTCTCTTTTGTCTTTCAACTGAAGGTCACTTCTTGCCTTGCTACAAGGGGTGCCAGAGAGACACAGATAAACTCAGACATCTTGAAACATCACTGGCTGGATTTTATGTAATAGTTAACAAGAGGCATGCAGCAAACCTTGAAGACATAATAATTGTATTTACCATCATAATTTAAACTGTCTCCCAGTGTGGTTACAATGGTATTTTCCTTAAGAGAACACTTTTTCCTTCTATCTACTCTGACTCTTCACTCTTGTCTCTCCTCAGTTAATGCTGAGGTCACCACTGGGCCACAGGGGTGGACAGTGACTGCCCAGATGAGGTCTGTCCCCACATCAGTAGAATCTGCCTGTGAGGAAGGTAATCTCAGATCCACTTGAATCAGAACCTGACATTCATCCTGTCTGCTAGACAGCCCCAGTGTCTACCCTCAAACAAAACTCCTAGGTGAGTCCTATGCATATTGTGGTTTGAAGGGCGTAGGGTCCCTGCATAGCCATGATAATTATGTGGCCTGAGAATTACATAGCCTGAGTCTTACACGGTTGTGAGTTCAGAGGACAACCTCAAGTATCATTCCTCGGACACCTTCTACTTTTGGTTTCTGACAGGGTCTCTCATTGGCTTGGAACTTTGAACAAACAGCCACCTAGCTAGCCAGCGGGGTTCCAGGAATCTGTCTGCCACCACCTCCCATCTCAGCATTGCTGAGACTACAAGCCTGTGCCACACACCTGGCTTTTTACATGAACTCTGGAGTCAGACTCAGGTCCTCAGACTTTCACGGCAAGCAGTCTTCTGAATCATCCAGCTCTCACACCCCTAGACTTGAACCTTGAAGTCTGTATCCCCAGTGGCTGGCGGCCTTTGGGAAAACGGGAAGGAGGCAAGGCAGTGTGGAAATCAGTCCACATAGGGGAAGGGAGAAAGACCAAGTCTTCACATGTCCCTGCACCTTCTTTCACAACTGGGCCTAAAACTAACTTGGCAGTAGGGCTGTTCAAACGTCAGATGTGCAGCCCCTTTCTTATGGAAACATCAACTTGAGCCTCTGTTACTAGAAACCAAGCAAATCCTAGAGAATCGGGACTCAGCTCCTGAAAGAGGATACCTCCTGTCCAGCCAGCAGTACTGGCATCCTTGCTGCTCCAAAGGCAGATCTGAGCTACATATTTTTTTTAATGTGTTCTTAGAAAACATCTCTGGGAGGCTTTTTTAATATGCACTACTGCAATGGTGAGAAACCCTCGGGCCACAGGGCCCTAAATTGACTAAGGTCTCCTTTCTGCTACTGTGACCTCAGCTCCCCTATTCCTCTCAGAAATGCAAGGCACACTGCTGTCCCCTGGCAAGAACAGCCAGACTAGAAAAGGTTAATGCTCACATCACAAATGGCCATCTTCTACTTTGGTTAATGGGTCTTCTAGTTTGCTTGACTGTTCCTTTGCCAAATAGCTCAGCAGCTCTCTGAAGCACCTCTGTAATGTCACTGCCTTGCCCAAATGCTAGAAGCATCTAGGTTTATGCCCAAGTTCCTGGTTTGACAAAATATATCTGTGCAAGACTGCCACCAGAAGAATTTGGCTTGTTTTCCACTTCTGTGTAACAAAGGCACAGGGACAGTAGAGTGGCCAACCTAAAGGGTGTATTTCAAATACAAAAGACTTTACCTTGCTTCCTTCCATTGATCTACCACTACTGTGCCAATATGTCTCAAAGAGTAGCCCATGAATCTTAGGTCTTGGCACTCTTGGGAAGTGTACTCTACCTGGGGTCTCTGAGCCTCTTCTCTCCTCCTCTGGACTGCCTTAGCCCACATTGATTATTTCACTGGGGTTAGAATGGATGAGCTTCATAAAGGTCCCTTTTAACCCTGACATTCTGTTTCAATTGGGCTGGAGGTGACTTTCACCAGTTGTCAGAAAGCTCCATGAGACCAGGTCTACTCACGTGAGGAAGAAGATGAGTCAGGAGGCTCATGAAGCTTCATGAGAGTCTCATGGGGCCCCCCATCCATTAGATTATCTAAGAGGTGAACAATTCACTGGGATTTCTTCTGTGGCATGGCTGCCCCAGAGGACTTCTCCATGTACAACTGCCTGTGAGTTGCCCATGTTTCTTAAATAGCCTCAGCAAGCTTGATGAATCACCAAGATGGACTTAGATGGAATCTTTTCTCTGGTCTATGAGAATTTTCTCTCTCTCTGTCTCTCTCTCTCTCTCTCTCTCTCTCTCTCTTCTCTCTCTCTCTCTCTCCCTCCCTCTCTCTCTTTGAGAAGAATAGACATTTCTCTTTCTCCACAGAAAGAGTCATAATGGAGGATAACAGCTGTCAGAGAGATGGGTGAGAAACGCATACTGCTGAGGATGGGAAAGGTTTGGGGGACGGGAAAGTTGGTGGCTCTGGCCAGTGGTGCTGGCCTCCTGCTAAAAGAACAACAGAACCAGGGGGACAGTGACATTTGGGATGAGTGTGAAGGTGGAAAGGCAGCAAAAAGTCACTGCACAAGGAGAGGGAGTCACCATGGCAACCCGCACAGTGGGCTCCTTCACTCTGGAACACGTTCGTTCCCTGAAAATCCCAAGCACCCTCCTGTATACTTTACCAAGCCAATGAAGCACTTCAGGCTTAGCTGTCTAAAACTTGGTTGTTTGTTTTTGAGACAGGGTTTTCTGTAGTCCAGATTGCCTCAAACTCGCTATGTAACTAAGAATGGCCTTGAACTTCTGATCCCCCTTCCTCTACCTCCCAAGACCTGGGATCACACTGACAGTCTAAAACACTAGGGCCTTTTGGGTTTGTCTCTTGGTCATGAAGAGCTTCTGATATCATTAAAGTGAAAAGTTCAATTTGTTTATGAGGTGGGCTTGAACAATTTAATTTTTTGCATCACAACATAGGTTAGATTAAAATAGAAACTTTTAGCACTGTCATCTGCTCAATGGCCCTGTCACTTTGAGAAGTGGCCTTTGTTACAGATTGAAATTAGCTGTGCTGACCCTGCAAAGACGGTGTGCTGCAATGGAAAGCAGATGCAGGGCTCAACAGGTAAGCCAGCTGAGAACCAAGGACACATGCTCTCTCAGCCCTTAACTCTGCTCAAGAGTATTTGTTTTCCATAGGAAATCACTGACTTCACAGCAGTTTGCTTTCCAATAGCTCTAAGAACTAGAAATATACAAGGAATACTATGGACTTGAAACCAACATGTTTGACAGTCATATATGTCTCTAGAAGCTTCAGTGGCTGCCAGCAGTCCTTGATTTATGGTCATACAGCATCAACTTCTGTTCTGTGCCAAATGTCCCTGTACTCTTTCTTACAAGGACACTTGCAATCACTTTAAGAATTTATCCAGACACCCAACCATGGATAGAAGCCAGGGACCCCTGTGGCTGAATTAGGGAAAGGCTGGAAGAAGGAGGAGGGTGACCCCCTCTCAGACACTGAGCCATCAACCAGCAGCATACACTACTGATCCGAGGTCCCAGATACAGAGGACTGCCTGTCTGTACAGTGAGAGAAGATACACATGATCCTTGAGAGACTTGAGGCTCAGGGAATAGGGAGGCTGATGGGGTGTGGGTGAAGTGGGGGTGTGGGTGAATGTGGGGGTGTGGGTGAATGTAGGGGGTGTGGGTGAATGTGGGGGAGAATGTGGGGGGTGGGGGAATGTGGGGGGTGTGGGTGAATGTGGGGGTGTGGGGGAATGTGGGGTATGGGGGAATGTGGGTGGGTGAATGTGGGGGGTGTGGGGGAATTGTGGGGTGTGGGGGAATGTGGGAGGTGTGGGGGAATGTGGGGTTTGGGGGAATGTGGGGGGTTTGGGGAATGTGGGGGGTGTGGGGAATGTGGGGGTTTGGGGGAACGTGGGGGTGTGGGGGAATGTGGGGGGTGTGGGGACATCCTCTTGGAGATGGGGGAAGAGGAATGGAATGAGGAACTGTCAGAGCAAAGAACAGGAAGGGGATAATGACGGGACTGTAAAAACAGATGAAAGATAATTGAAAAAAAAAAAAAAAGAATTTATCCAGATAACCCAGGATAATCTCCAGCTATGGTTTGTACAACGTCGTTCTGGACTTCTAGTTGAGCTTAATTCACTGTGAGGAATTAAAGTGGAAACTTATGCAACTTAGAATGTAAGAAGACAGTAAGGGATAGAGACCCCTATAAAATTGAATATATGGTAGGCCTTATAAAAAATAAACACAAAAAAAAATAAAAAAATAGGAGAGTTCCTAATTCTATATACACTTCTTCTCTTGAATATATACTTTCCTCCAACCATGCAAAATCTAAAGGCAAGGTCATTGGCCACATAGAATATTTATTAATAAAAAATAGCTCTTTATAACATAAGCCTCGGTATTTATTACACAGTACAAACCGGACCAATACACTCCTACCCTTCAAGGTTGTAATGTAATCACATTCTCAAAGATTCTTTTACACAAGCTTTAACATAAGCTCCTCAGGAGGATGAGGAGATTAGACGGCCATGTTCACCTACAGATGTGAGAGGGGATCATTTGAAAACAAATCTTGGGTTTGAAAATCCATTGCCAGCTTTTCAGAAAGCACCAGCAGAAAGAGCTTGTCCAGTGTCACTTAAGGAAAAGCACATCAGCAAGCAGCTGTCAGGCCGCATGTCACAGACCAGAATCTTTAAAACCCTCACAGTGAATGCATGGAGACAGTGTTGTTTCAGAAAATTTCCCAAAAATGAACATGCAGGGTGGTACTCCGCGTCTCAACTCCAATGTTGCATATGGTCCCCCCATCTCAGTTGATGCGTCATGTGTGTGAGGTTAGAAGAAATTTATGGAGAGGCAAATTGGAACTGCACCATGCAAAGACAAAAGGACTCAGTTTCTCCCACCACTGCCTGTCTTCTCCATGGAGCCCAAGCTGACAGGAAGGAGGAAAGAGTGTTCATGGATGCAGAGAAATGGACCTTTCTACATACATATGTGAAAGACAGTATTTAAGCCAGTCTGGCACTGCGGTCAGAGAAAGCATTTGATCACTGGCTTTGTGCCTTTTTATGTATACTTAGAAGAACAGTTCTTCTTCTAAACCCATGATTCCCTGAAACAAATTGCAACGGGGTAAAGCGGTCTGCTTTAAGACATTTCTGGAGTGTTGATGTTGCTTTGTGACTCTAAATTGTGCTGAAGCCACATTTGCGAATCAGACAGGTCATACTTGTTGTCTTCTTGTCTGAAACTCTGTCAGGATACAGGCTGGGGCAGCTGAAGAGACCTTCCCACCGTGGATCTCATCATACATCATTATTCCAACTTCCTCTTCCTCTGAAAAGCTTTGGCTCCAAACTCTATTCTGGATGGGGCCTTCTTCTAAATACCACACATATATATGAGGACTGATCAGCTTTAGAACCTATCTTCCTTCCCTTCCTTCCTCCCTCCCTCCCTTCCTTCCTTCCTTCCTCAGTCCAGCTGAGAATACTCTACAACGATGCTTCTATTCTCAATATATTCCTTTCTTCTCCTCTATCTCCAGAAAAACCCCTCTTTGCTTTAGCCTCTCTGTTGTCCGTTTTAGATCCTTCTCCCCCAGTAAAAACCTTCTTGGTTAAGCTGGTGACTTATACAAAAAGCCTTTCCTGGCTCTAGACACCGCACCTGTAGAACTTTAGAGTTGAATTTTGTTTGTGTGTTGTTTTGTATCCATGGCTTTTAGATGCTGAAAGCTATTTGGGAAGCATTAAGACACGAGAAACACAGAAAGAGCAAAGTCATTTCAAGGACAGAGTGACTAGCAAATAGATATGTTTGGTTTAAATGGAGCAACGGGTTTCTTTTCTTTTCTTTCTTTGTGTGTGTGTGTGTGTGTGGCGCGCGCGTGCACACGTGCGTAAGCAAGACCAGCTTCAGCTACACTCTAGCTCTAGAGGCAGATAAATAACATGGAAAACAAGAGGTGAGTCCGTAGGCAGAAACAGATCCACCCCTCAAAACTCCTTGACTCGAAATGTGTATCTCTTTAGACTGGTCCCAGCAGTCCTTAGACTGGTCAGCAGTCCAATAGGCAAGCAGCATGGGCATTCTGTATGTTTACAGAAGTGAGCACCAGCCGACACCAGTTAGCACTGAATGGGCTCATATGGATAGCCTTGTGTTTTCAAACAGCTACCTATACCAAGGCACGATTTCAAAACTGACTTTCCCCCAACAAGAGCAAAGGAAATCAACCAGAAAGAGAGAAGGGATTAACTGCATAGGAGTGACTTTGTGGCACTTGGTTGAAGGGTCTGAATTGTTGCTATCTTCTCCCACAGGTCTGCTCAAAGAGAAGCCCATAGTTCACCATTAATGGAGACTTTGGTCCTGAGGAATGTCAGTGGAGACACGTGACCTAGCCTGTTTAGTGACACTTAAGTACCTGGTGGTACCCAGTTCTCAATTCCATTCGGGGCACAGAAAACACATTCACAGTGCCCGGTGAGTCCAAGTGATTAATGTCACCCTGTTTACAGACAAGGGACTTGAAGCCCAGGGAGCTCAGGTCACTGACTAATCTCTTGCAGATCATGGCTAGTGCTAGGGTTTGAGCCGTGGGCTTCGAGATTATTCCCTTGCAAGCCCCTAAAATGGGTTCACAGTGTGTTCGCTGAGCTGTCTGCTAGCTGCGTTTTCCTGTGATGCTTGTTATTTACTGAAAGTGGATTAAATCTAGTTTAGTTATCATTTCTTCTTCTAGCCTTGCCTTCTCTATGCAGTTTCTGCACTCCACCCCCGGCTCTGTGCTGTGATTTTGTGTCTCTGTTTCTGTCTCTCTCTCTAGCTGACTCACGCAGCATCTCTCTCTCTGTCTCTCTTCCCTCTTCCTTCTCTTGAAACTCCCTTCTGATCCTTAGTGGAAATGTTTAGTTCAAATAACAAAGGCTCCAATAACATTTGCTTTTGCCTTCGTTTCTGATTTCTTTGTATCTTGTTAGAACCCAGTAACCCAAGGAGGTAGATACTGTTGTTATCCGCATTGCACAGAGAAAAATTGCAAATGCAAGACACTCCGGTACTTACTGAAGGCTTGAGTGACAGAGCCTTGTCTCCGACCCCTGTGCTCAGGCACACTAGGCAACTCTTCTCCCTCTCTGGTTCAGAAACCTGAGCCTCCCCACTTCCCCAGTCCCAGCAGCCTGTGTGAGCCCAGGCTGCCTGGCCAGCTGCTGAGTGCTCATCTGTCTCCACCGGGAAGCTCTACATCTCACCAAAGGCTCTGCCCATGGGGTTTGGCTGTGCAGAGACAAAGGCTGCTCAGTGGTGTCACAGCCTTCAGTTAATTGACAACAACTGTTATGAGCCTTTCGATGCACTTGGTGGTCAGAGAGTTGGGGATCCATGGGCTGAGCACCAAAGGCCCCCGGCCACAGCCACTAGACCCCTCATCTGTTACCCCAAGAATAGATAAGCTTCATGTGTAGACAAGTGTCTGTAAGAGGGTAGTTAGCTGGCTGGCCTGCAGTTGCTTCTTCCAAGTCAAAGGAAAATCTGGAGCAGGAGCTATGAGGGTTATGACGTTAGGTCAGGAAGACCTCTGAGGTTTGCTTCTGCCTTCATGCCCAAGGAAAGGTTATGAGGTTAGGTGACATGAGCAATGTAAAAAAAAAACCAGCAGTCAAACACTTGGGATGTACATCCTGTTATTTGTGCACATGCACACGCACACACATGTACACACAACACATTTAATGCTTGACTAGTGACCTTTTTGCTGGTGAATTATCCAACTCCATTATTTTCTCTCTGTGATGAAAGGATTCATTCGTTAGCAGGAGTTGACAAACGTCTTTAAAAGGCTAGATAGCTACCATGTTCAATTGTTAGGTCACACACCGTCACTATAAAATACTCTTTGTGTTTTACTTCTTTAAAAAAAAAAAAAAAAAAAACACCTTTTGTAAATATAGCACTGCTCTTAGTTCATGACTGTGCAGATGGGCTGCAGCCTGCATTTGACATACTCGTCATCTTACCACTCCTAAGTGCAAATAAATACAAAAGGATATTGCAGGTTCTGTGATTCGGGTTTTGTTTTATTTTTGCTTTGTTTTCTCACTGATTACCTAACATTACAGGAATGGCTGAGAATGAGAGCAGTCTGCCCTGGCATTATGTGTGGGAAAGGGTCTTCACTAGTCAATATTTCCCACTGTGTAGAAAATGGAACACCAGAAAACTGTTTTATTATTGTGTTTGGGCAGATCTGTGGGAAGCTTGAGAACTCATCTCTGCCCTCATCTTGCCCTGCCTGCGGAGTGGGTATAACATCAACACAGGCCCCAGCACTGACCGCAGGGCTCCTGTGCTCCTCTGGTCTGACGCATCCTACTTAGAAGCTACAAATTTTGAGGCCAGTTCGTAAGCTGTGGCTTTGCAATGAAAGCTTTTTACCATCTCACGGACCGCAGCGGGGGAAACGGCTGAATGCAGTGAGTAATTCGTGGACATCCAAACACTTCAGCAGCTGAGGAATGCCAAGGGCAGGGCTGGGGGGTGGGGGGAGCAGCATGGGTAGGGGGTGACTTTAGGACATTCCAGATTCTCAAGTAGTCCCTTTTCTGTACAGTGAGACCAAACACCTCTCGACACCAAGCTGTCTTTTCTGAGGCGAGCCCTACCTGACCTCCAGTGCTCTGGGGAGCCATAAAGTCTCATTCAACTCCTAGCTGTTCCATCCTCCCAGTGGGAGGAAGAAGCAGGCTGCATCCACGCCTTAGGGATGGAGCAGGTGTCTGCTGGATTTGAAGGCTCAGACCATGAAGCTAGCAGACCTGAGTTTGAGTCCCCGCTGCAACACAAATCCACAGAGCAATGGCTTTGGAAAACTAAATCCCTCAGAACCATGCTGCCTCTACCATGAGGGCTTTGCACAGCAATGGTCTCCAAGGTCTTACTGCCATCAGCATCCTAGTTCTTATGGGAGGCCCCTCCTGACCCTCTGCAGACAACCTCACTTCCTACCTCCTAGAGAAAAGAAAGAAAAAAATGGCAGCCAAGGTTAACTTGCTCACATCTGCTGCTCTCCCACCCTCCATTACCGACATCTGTTTCATGTTTCTATCTCAAGCAAGGTAGAAATAGAAGAAAAGGGAGTAGTGTCTTATCTTCCACAGCTGTGTGCTCCCTGGATCCTCTTCCATGGGTGAGTGCTCCCCTGAGCCTCCACCCACTCCCAGGATCACATTCCCTTAGTCATGTCCTCCCTCCTGTGTCTCCCCTGTCCCTTTCTCTGTCCCCTTTCGGATGCAGAAGCACATCTAAATGGTCTCTTGCCTAAATGCATCCCTTACCCTATTCTACTCTCCCTCTGAGAGCCTGATCCAGCACTGCTAACATCCCAAAGTCTAGAGCCCACCCCTTACTGTGGCAGCCCAGTGGATAAACAGCCCTGTCAGTCTGCCTATACCCAGCTCTCCTGCCCTTGCTAGAACTGGTGCTGGAGGACACCGTTCCTATCAAGTCTGTCCTCTCTGTCATATACTGTATTATGTTTCCCCCTACAACACCAGGAAATAGGCTTGGGCAAGCCACAACTTATACCTGCTTGGAAGGCAGCTCCTACCTAGGTCTAGTCCTTTCAAGAACCAACTGTTTTAGTTTCTGATCCATCGAGAGTCCCTTGCCTGTGTTAGACACGGGGCCCTCTGTAAGGGGAGGCTCATTTCCTAGCCAATTTCCTCATTCTCTTCTTTAAAATAGTGGAAGGAGGAGAGGAGGAGGAGGAAGAGGAGAGAGGAAGAGAGGAGGAGGAGAGGAGGAGGAGGAGGAGGATTCTTTGTTTGATAAGCTGAGATTTTAAACCTCCCTAGAGGTCAAACAAATTGCATTTTTGCCGCAGAGATGGTTAGGGCAAGAGAGGGGCAGATGACGAATTGGCTCTGTGAGACCCTTCCTGTAATGTCTTTCTGGAAGCCCCCAGCTGGCAAAGCTGCACTGGAGTGAGGGGAAGCCCCTCTGGTGGGCAGATCGGATCACAAATGGAGAAACAAGGCGAGCCAGCAGGAGCCGCAGCGGCAGGGAAATTATTTCCTAATAAAACTACAAAGGGAAGGGCGATAGCCAGGCACCGCTGACAAGTATTGTTGTCTTGTATCAAAATCTCTTTATAAACCTGTTTGAAGCAAAGAGTCCGGTTTCTCTTTGAAGTCCGGGTTCAAAGCCATTGACTTGCAGAGTGGGGGATGGCCAGGGAAGAGAAGTCAGGAGGACTTGGCAAATTCTCCCTCAGCCCGCTGAGGATTTGTGAGATTTCCCAGAGAGCTCTAATTATTAATAACCATGGAGCCCTACCTCTGTAGTGGACCCTTCCTCCTAAAATCCATCTCATTTAACATTGACATTTCTGCAGGCTGGTTCCCTGTCCTTGCTGGTGATTCTCAGAGAGAGTGGGAAAGATGGAGGAGAGACACCATCCCATTCCATGAAGCGCAGGGAGAAGAGCTCTGGCCTCATTCGGGATGGCTCCCATTCAGTGTGGAATTCTGACGGCCTAGCTCCTGTCCCAGTCCCATTCTCTTCAACTGTCTCCAACATCTATGTTCTTTAATCTGCATCGACTTACCCACACCCAGTCTCTCTTTCCAAAAACAGGTTCCTCGGGTCTCCAAATGAGTGTGTCTCCAAGTATCGTCTCCAGACTGGCAGCAAAAGCTTGGCCTGGAAACTGGCTAGAAAGCATAGTTGAGCCACATCCCAAACCTAATGTGTCACAAGCCCTGGAAGCAGGTCCTGGTATCTGTGGTATCCTAAGTCCTAAAGGAAAATCACAGCGTCAGCTCCAGTAAAAGCTCACAGCAATGGTGTGAGAAGCCACTGGTCATTGAGAGGCAGGTATTGGCATCTACAGCAGCATGATCTTGGCCAGACTTGGAGCTGAGGATGTGAGGAGAGAATGAGGGAATTTTCCCTGAGGCTAGCAGTCTGCCCTCCCCTCTGCAGGGTGTCTTGTGGAGAACAAAATAGGCCCAATAAAAAGCCAGACCTTTCGATTTTTACAATGCAAGGTCATGGGCCTTCTCTGACCTTCTGAAATTGGCCCCACAGTCCCCCACAGGGCAGACATGAGACGAACACAAGGTGAGCTGTCTTGTCTCGAGAAGATCAAAGGAGCCTCCATTGTTTTCTCTGTTTGGTGCATGAGCTGGTATAAGCTGTGTGTGACATCCGGTCTGTGCCTGACAGCCACTTCTTCACTTCCTCCTCAGCTTGGGCTTCCCTGATATTAAAGTGGTCCTCAGTGTCTCCCTTCCATAGGATGGACCTGCCAGCAAGGTGGCTCTGCCTCCCTGACACAGGGGTAAGGGTTGCCAAACATACCTCAGGCTTCTTTTGCTTGGTCGCTCAAACCAGGAGAAAGTATTTGACTGAAAGCAACCTTCCTCGGACTCAATTTCACAGCCTTTGTCTCTCATGAAGCTATCCTGGTGTCCTTCATCTTCAGTGGGCCCAACATAGGACACTTACGAATGGGGACTTTTTGGTTGCTGTTTTGATTTGACTTGACTTGATTTATTTAATTTGATTTGATTTATTGAAGAGAGGGTCTCCCATGACCTGTGCTGGCCTGGAATTCACCACGCAGCTGAGGACAACCTTGAACTTCTGATCTTACTGTCTCCAACTGTGGTGGAGATTACAGGGGTGTGCCACCACACTTGGATGCATTTGGTGCTGGAGTTGAATCTAGGACCTTCTATATACTAGGCAGGTGCTCTACTGAGTTACATCCCTGGTGCCCATTGTTATTTCCTTTTTTTACCTCCCATGTTTAGGATAACAGCTCCAAGAGCCCCTATCAGGAAAGGTCCCTGCTAGTTCCCTCCCAGCCTGAACCAGAACACTGCAGGTGCCCACTTCCTCGTGGGGTGGCTCCCTCCACCCCACCCCACCCTGTCCCCACTGTTCACTCTCATTCCATCTCACATTCTAAGAGCAGGCCTGAGTCACTATTTTCAATGTTCTCAGAAACAAAACAGTTTCCAGCACTGAAATCTGACTGATGGGCGGTGCTTCCTTAACTTGTAGCACGAGAACACTGCCCCTCCTAAAGCCATCCAGCTCATCGCCTTCAAGGCTGAGTCATAAAAACATCCTCGCAACACCAGTCCTTATGGATCCAGGGCCAAGGAAGCAGGGGTCGCAGCTTTGGGGACGACAGACAGATGCAGCAAAGCAAAGGTGGGGCGTCAAGACTGGCATCCCCCTTTGGCAGAGAGTCGTGGAATCGCTGCTTTACTTTATGCCATGCAAATGAGGGGCCGATGAGGTCATTGCATTCTGCTGGATTATTATCTCTGACATTTTATTCATAATAATTATAGGGCCTTTCCACCTTCAAAGTGCTTTGCAAACAATAATTAATTAATTAACACTCGTCACACCCCGGTGAGGTAGCTCAGTATTATTAATTTATCTCTCCAGCATATTATTATCCATCTTCCCCTCCCTCCCCTCTGAAAGGGCCACGGAGCTCCCGTGCTGTGCTTCCAACCCTCCGATGCTTCTCCCCGTCTCCGTCTCCCTCTCCATTCTTCCAATGTCCTCAGGAATGTGACAGCCTCCCCCCCCCAACACCTCTTTCGATGATTTTAGAACAAGTTCACTATAACCACCCATTCAATCTTGTAATAGGGGAGTCATTTCTGATCCCAGAATGCCCCAGGTCTGTGTTAACTTTCAAGCTTAGCCTTTTGGCTGACTCACTTCCTATTCCGTTTCCCCCCATACAACTTGGTCTTTATGAGAGTTATTATTGTTATTGTTCTAGCACAAATGTATCTCTGAGCCCCTCGTCACCTCCTCTGTCTGCTCTCTTCCTATCATGACAATCCTATCCCCTCTCCATTCACTGTTCATTCTCCTTGTTATTTGGATTTTAATTATGCAAATCTAATGTCTCTAAGGGATGCTTAAAAGAAGGGTATCATTGACTCCTCTCTCCCAGATCTCCCCATTTTTTTATCTTCTCTCCTTGGTACAGACTGTTCTCCACCCCTCACCCCCACCCCTTCTGAACCTTGCAACCCACAGCTGTGCCTCTGTCCCTCCCTTTGTTGCACAACAGACCTCGAGTGCCCACTGTGTGCCCACAGAATGCCCACTGTGCGCCGGCTGCCATGCCCTGCACTGAGCATGGAGGCGGGGGGAAGGAGGATGACAAAGATAAGTTATAACACAGGTGCCATCTCCAAAGAGGTTGCCAGAATCCCTGCAAGAGACGGTGGCATAGATGCGACAGCAGGCCAGCGAGGGTGGTAAAGTGTAATTCTGCCTTAGAGCAGGGAGAGGGAGGGAAGTGTGACAAGACTCTTCAAGGGAGATGCTCACTGATGAAAACCAGGGAAATGCACCATGTGGAGGCAAAGCATTCGGGGAATGCAGGCTTGGGTCTCTGATTTCACCTTGAGCCACCCAAAGACAGGTCCCTCATTGCCATTCACTGAAGGAGACCAAAGAGGTAGACAGATTAATGCCATGAACATCCAAAGGGGTCCGTAATTTTTCATGGATAACCAGAGAGAGACAGAGAGAGAGGAGAGAGGAAAGAGGACAGAGACAGACTGACAGACACACACACAGACAGAGACAGGCAGAGACCTCTAGAACACTCCAACTCTGTCCTCCAAAGCCCTGTGGGAACCAGCCTTAGACAGCACTTTCTCTGGCTCCCACAGCCTCACACACCAGCATCCCTGGCTCTGGGTTTCCTCTGTCTGCCCTGCTCCTCGCTGGCATCTGCTCCTGCATCACATCAATTGTCTCTGGGCTGCAGATGGCTGCAAACAGAAGGCGCTCCGGGCATGGGATCTTAGTAGACAGAGAGAGTAACGGCAAATAGCAAATGATGTCTTTCCATCACAAGTAAACTTGTCAGCCATATTTGCTGGTGGAAATTCAAATAGTCTTCTGCATTACAGTGTGTACTGAAAGCGGTGGGGAGAAGGGTTTCAGATGCTCTGCTGAGAAGTCTGAGCTGGTTCCTATAACCCAGCAGTGGGGATGGTGCTTCTTGCCCAGGGCAGCTCAAAGGAAGTAGCACAGCTAGGTAGATTAAAACAACAGAAATATATGCTCATGGTTCTTCAGACTCAATGTCCAAGATCGAGGTGAAGGCGTGGTTACATCTCCTGTCAGCCTCTGGCATGACTGGCAAATTGCTTTCTCTGTCCCCATTCTCACAAGCCCTCTGTCTTTACATGGCCACCCTTTAACAAGAACACTGGTGCTGTTGAACTAGAAGCCCAACCTGTTCTGGTGTGACCCCACAGACAGATCCTGGCTAAGTTATGATGGGACTATACCCTCAATACCCTTACCTACTGTAAGTGAAAGTACATTTAAGACAACTAATCTTAGCATATTTACTTCAGACACGCCCAGAATATGCACATCAGCCTACAGCTCCTTTTTGTGTGTGTCTCATGAAATCAAATGAATGCAAACTGGAAGAGAATAAACATTTATAATCATCATCCAGGTATCACACTGGAAACCTCTGTAATTATGTTAATAGTGCCCTTTGTCCATATATGGTCACATTCTGAGATACTAGGAGCTAGGATGTCACCTTATCTTTTGGAGGCTCCTGTTCGACCTACATAAGTTGGGGGGGTCACCTGACTAGAACTACACCGAAGCAGAAAGGTGCCTGGGGCTACATCTTGTAAAGGACAGAAAAGGCCACAGAGAGACAGCAGGGAGGTGCCAAGAAGGATGAAACTGTCTTGTTAGCCCGGAACTGACCCTGTCAACACCCCAGTCTCACAGCTTCTTATCCCATGTGTGTGAGCTGCTTTTCTTGCCTTTGTTATAAACATTCCCCAGGGAAGTTACTTTAAGGGAGGAGGGATTTGTTTTGCCTCACAATTTGATGGAATATAGAGGTTTTTCATTCTCAAACCATAGTACACCATATCTGATTCTAACACAACTCTAAATAAATCCCCTCAATGATAATCGTAACAATTGCAATTTATCAGGTGCTTACTGTAGTTCAGACACTGGGCCACTCGTCCTATGAACACTTCTTTTGATCCCCACAGTTTGGGGATTTAAAGTAGGCATCTAGTTCATGACCAGCTCTGTGCAAGCTGCCTTTGGTAAGCGCTTCTGTGTGGCGAGATTTTCCCTGTCCTATCTATTTAAATATTAGTGCATCAGGAGGCCTCTGATTGGACAGGGAAACGGGAGGTGGAGCTAAGAGTTACAGAGAGAGGGGCACAGGGAGAGGAAAGAAGATCAAGATGGAAGATGAACAGGATGCTTCAGAGCCAGCGTGGCTTTAAGTAGCCACAGGTAGTTATGAATATCTTATAGGGTTAGAATGATTGGGATAACTTGTCTAAATTGTGTGGGCATCTTGTGTGTTGAGATTTTATTGATATATAAATCTGACTGGTTAACTATAAGCATTAAGAGTTTTGATTTTACAGGGTTACTGGGTATTGTGATATCTAACTGCGAGGTTGGTGGTCGTTGCATAGGGCTAGGTATCGGAGTTAGCCCAGGGGCTAGGCCTAGAGCCTGGAGGCTGCGTTGATGCGGAGGCAGCAACCACACCAATGTCTGGGAGGCTGGGCAGGAGGATCTGTGAGATAGGAACACCTGCCTGTGGCCATGTGGGCCCACTGACCAGGGGGGTTTATGGATGAGAAAGAACTAGGGGCTCCAGGGACAAGCAAACTGGAGCTGGGAAGGCTGCAAGCAGTCACTGTTTGGGGGCTAGCTGTGGAGGCAGGAGAGATGGAAGCTAACCGCTTGATTTTTATACCACTGGTGTCCTAGGAATAACACTTCTTTTAATCCCCACAGCTTAGGGATTTAAAGTAGGTATCTAGTTCATGAGCATAGCACCGGCTCTGTGCAAGCTACCTTTGGTAAGTGCTTCTAAACTATTAACTCACTTAATCCTGGTATAATCCAATCTGATCACACCCTATTTTATAGATGCAACAACAAAGGTTATACTTGTGATAACAAGGCTTCCCATTCGGGGAGGGATGCCCTCAAACCTGTTCTTGCCCACTGAAGCACTGTTCTGCCTCCGTTAAGAGCAATAGATGACCCCAGCACAGAAGAAGTTGTTTGTTGTTGGGAGCATGAATTGACAGGATATATAGAGAAGGCACTTTGTTTTCGTTTTCTTTGTTTGTTTGTTTTCCTTCAGGATTTTAAGCTTGGAAATAAACAAAGCTGCACAGAAAAGAAAAGGAAGAAGTGGAACAGGAAACAGAAAATGTGAAATAAAGATCTGTCTCTGATGTTTATTCCCCAACTCAAGACTATAGTCACTGGTGGTCTATAGAGCACGGGGGGGGGGGGGGGTGTCACACTGTGATGGAGGGCTTGCCTAGCATATGCAAGGCTATGGTTCTAATCCCAGCACTTCACAAAGACTGAGAGACTATGGGGTAAGAGCAGTAGTCTTCAAAGCAACGAAAGTATTATGCACACAACAGGAAGTGTGCCACGGATGGCAGTGCACATGGCGTCTCGAACAAAGCTCCCAGAGAGATATGAACAGGGGCTTCTGAGACAGGCAGAAGATGCCCTTCCTTGAAACTCAAGCTGGGTCCACTTCCTGGGCTCAGCCATCTTCCACACATCAGTGAGGATCTTGCTCGAACTCCAATCTGATTGTCACCTTCTTCCCTGTCAATAATATTCAGTGACTCCTCTCCCTCACCTTCTAGATAGCCCAAACAGGGTAATTCCTCCCCAACCACTCTTTGCATCATGCTGGGCACCATTTATTTGGGATGAACATAAAAGTAACATCTGAATCATCCAAAGACCATGGTCTTGGGTTGGTGAGATGGCGTGTGGAAACCACAAAATGCCAGATGTGGTGGAAGACATCTGTAATGCCAGCACTCCTATGATAAGGTGGGAGGTGGAGACAGGAGAATCTGCCCGAAGCCCATGGGTCAGCTAGCTTGGAGTATGTATCATAGCAGAAACAAGAAAGACTCCTTCAACAAGGTGGAGAGATCCGATTCCCAAATCCATGGCACAAAGTGTGCAGACACACACATACACACACACAGTACACATAAAGAAACATTGAAGAAAAGTACAGTTCAAAGGCAGTGAGTCACGTGTGCATGCTCCTATCTCCAAGATTCTCTTGACTTACTGAAACAGAAATCCTGTCTCCACTGAGTATTCATCCTTCAAGACCCCCGCCCTCTATCCCCTGATAGTCAGTTTTACTTTCTATCTGTCCTTATATCATCAACTGTTCTGGACTGTTCCAACCCCTTCTTTGTTTTTAATTGGATCACAGTTATGTCCAAGATTATGATATCAGAATTTATCACTCCAGGGCACAGACAGCTCTGCTTAACTAAACCATCTTAGATCCTACTAAATTCCCCACCTTCTGGGATAAAAACTCAGGCATAATTACCGGTAAAGGTACCTGCCTGGAGGATTCCATGGTAACCAACTTCCTCCACTGCAAAATGCAACAGAAGCCCTGTCCACTCTTTAATCATCTTCAGCCCTTCCTGATCCTCAGAGTTTGCACTGTCCCAGCCACCATCCCCAAACTTCTGGACCAGCAGTCTGACATTCTGGGTAAGTCTGGGATCTCTAAGCTACTATCTCCAGGCCTCTGATTCCTATCTTTTCTCCATCTTTTATACCCCCTCACCTCTGTCTTCTTCCTTCTCTCCCTTCCTCACTCGCAAGCTCTCTTTCTCAGCCGTGTACCCTGGACACATCCCTCCTCCCCACTGCTGTTCTCAAAGTCCTCCTTCTCTCCTCTCCACCTCTGGGATCCTTAACATCCCTTATTCAAAGAGCTCAGAACGTTTACAAAAGCCTCTGACTTCAAGAAGCTTCTGGTTTTTTGCCCTGAAAACATCCTGAGGCAAGGACAGGCAGAGGGCCAGTCTGCCCATTGATGTCGAGCAAATCACAAAACAATCCCTTAGAACATGACTCGCTATATTTATGGAGTTTCATGCTTTTCCTCCTGACTGGACTAGACACAGCTGTGGAACCAGTGTTAGTTCCTGTCTCAAACATCTCTGTGGAATAGCTTTTCAGCAAACACGATGAACAACAAGAACTGAGGTAAGCCAGAAGTTTTCCTCTTCTCTCTTTTTGATGAATACACAGAAAAGACCCAGTGTTGAAGACAGGTAGGGGATGTAGAAATATAATTCTATTGCTAATAACATTTATTTTATTGTTAGAGTTTTCTGGTTTAAATCGTACACACAATTCAAGATTTGAGAATAGAAGAAAAGTACATTTAATTTCAAAATTAGGGTTTATTGGTTGGTAAAGAAGGAAAAGCACCACCTTCTCAATCTACAGGACAGCCTGCCCTCAGTGCTGTGGTGGCCTGGGATTAGTTCACTCCAGCGTGGTATGGGTTGAAGATTCCTTACTCAAAATGCTTGGGTTCAGAAATGTTTTACATTCCAAAATTCTTAAACTTTTGGATATTTATGCAATATGACCTGAAAACTCAGCATTTGAAATATACATTCATTCACTGAAGTGTTGGAGGCTGGACCTAGGGCTTGGGGATATTAGATAAGTGTTCTACCACAGGGGTGGGGTGCATCCCCTAATCTTTGTTGCCTGGAGCAGGAGATTGCAGGTGTGTGTGTATGTGTGTGTGTTTCTTTGTTTGGAAATTTTGCTTATTTGGTTTGCTGTCTTTGAAACCTGTTCTAGTTTGAGTCTGTTATTATGATAAAGCACTCTGACCAAAGCAAACTGGGAAGGAAATGGTTTGTCTCATCTTATACCTCCAAATCATAAGTCATCCCTGAGGAAAGTCAAGGCAAGACCTAAGCAGGAACTAAAGCAGAAGCCATGAAGGAACATGCATTACTGGCTGTTCTCTGGATCATGCTCAGTTATACAGCCCAGGCCAACCTGCCTAGGGATGGTGTCACCCTACAGTGGGCTAGTCCCTCCCACATCAACCATCAATTAAGAAATCTCTCACAGACATAGTCCCTAATCTGATCAAGGCAATTCTTCAGTTGAGGTTCCTTCTTCCCAATTAACTCTTTGTTGGTGTTGACAGTATAAAACCAACCATCTCAAGACAGAATCTCCCTGTATAGTCTAGGCTGGCCTAGAACTTGTGATCCCCCTGCCTCAGCCTTCCCAGTGCCGGGATTTATTTATGTGTATATGTCTAGCCAAATTATTAATAACCTTTTAAAAGTGCTGACATAATGTTCAGAAAGTTTCAGATTTCATATCATCTTGGGGTTGGGGGTTTCAGTGGTCTGACCTAGGCATGGGAGTTGTACCTACAGGCTCTACCAATGCTCTACCAGTGGGACTAGACTCTGGGAAAGAGGAGAGAAAATCAATAAGTAAATGACTTCAGATCCACGTTGGGAACAAACCCCAGAACTCCAAGGGTCTCAGGTGACCTCCAAGCCAATGAAGAACAGCATGTGTCTGTCCTGGTGGGGAGGCTGGGCAGCAAAGGCTGCCTGGGGTTCCTAGCCAATTCTGATCAAGAGAGCCTCATCATGCTGGGTCTAGGCAGAGAATAACCTCCTGCAGTGGGCACAGCATCCGGACAGTTCTTTGGAGCTGGCCATCTGCAGTGGCCAACCCCATTAACTGACCCTCTATCCATCCTCTCCCATTCACTTCAAAGGACACCCCATGAGGGAGAGAGACAAAAGGCTGTCAAGGGGAGTTGGGGGGAGGGAGGGAACTGGCTGAATAATTAGCCCCACAACTTTCAAAGTAGTCTGTAATCATTAATTAATCCACCCACCTGCGGTCCACAGGCAGATGGACGCTCATCTCCTCCTTGAGCCGCCCCTTGCTAACTGGAGCCTGGGGGCTGTGTGAATGTGTACGGGACTGCAGCGCCACCTGATAGCCAAGGGACAGAGACCACAGGCTTTGAGATCTCCTGAGGATGAAAATCTACAGTTAACCTGGGTGAGGTGGCAGACAGGAATCCAGAGGCTTTGAAGACAGACTCCACTCCGTGGCTGGGGAAATGGGGCAGAGGGTGGGAGTTTATTTCTAAAACATTGAAAAGGTGACAGCTCTGGATCTGCAAAGCCATTGTGTGGCTGTGTCTGAATGTCTGACTGTCCTGAGCATCCCTAAGGGAAGAGAATCCTCCCTCCTCCCAGACTAGGAGGAGTACTGCCTGGGTCCCACTGGGCAGGTGGAAAGGCAACTGATCCCATGTGCAGCAGAACTAGGTATGCACAGACAGGTGTTGGAGGGCAGGGAACTCGTCCCCACTGCAAGGCTTCCCAGACCAGCTACATCCGTGGCCTTTGCTAGAAAGCTCAGCCCACAGGAACTTGACTGGCCAGCGGACTGGAGTTGGGGACACTGAGGAATTCTGGGGACTGACTGAGCCATGTCATGCAGGCTGACCACCACTCTACCATTGAGCTTCATCCCCAGCCCTCTTTTTACTTCTTATTCAGAGCAGGGTATGGATGTTCATACCTGTAATTCCAGCACTAGAGAGCCCAATGCAAATTAATTATTATAAGCTCAAGGTCAGCCTGGCCTACTTACCAAGTTCCAGGCCAGTCGGGACTGTATATTGAAGATACTGTCTATAAAACAACACAACAAAAATAAAAAATAAATAAATAAATAAATAAACAAACAAACAGGGTCTTAGTAGGTTACCCAGGATGGTAATGCATTTATGATCTTCTTTCTTCATCCAGATTTCCAAGTAGCTGATATCACAGGCCTCTATCACCATGCCCAGCTGTCTCCTGGATCTTAAATCTTTCAGTCATGTCCAACCTGCGATTCAAAGGCTCCCGAGCACCCCAGGACAGCTATGAATACAGTGCAACTCCAAGTTGTACGCTTAATTGAAATACTATGAGGTTGTTTTTCTTGGCAACTTGATTGGGTGGCTCGCTGAGCATGAATTTTTGTCACAGTGTCAGAAGGGTTAGACAAGTCAGGGGAGAGGGTCTTTCACTTCCTGATAGGCAGACTATAATATATTGTACTATATAATATAGAATAATAAAATCAGGCTGCATGTGAAGAATCTGTCCTCACTGGTGAGTTCAGACTTCCCAGGTCTGCATTTCTAGCAAGCCTCAGGAGAAACCTGTCACCTGAGCGATAAGCCAACAAAATCTCACTGTGAACCTAGTGATACTCATCTCACATGGGAATACCTGTCCCTGAAGCATGTGGATCCCAAAGACAATGGCTTAAAACCATTTGGACCAGAAGAGAGGAGTCATGCTAACAAAATGAACCAGAGACGGACAATTCGGGGGTGAAATGGATGATGATGATGGCACCTGCTGCTACCAGTTGCTCACTGCAAGCCAGCTGCACCCCATTGCACATACCTCCCTGTTCCTTCGCTCATCTGTACCCAGGAGGGGGCTGCTCGAGTCAGGCACATTCTTCAGAAGTAAGAACTGAGCAGGCAGCTGACTCCAAGGGTCATGTAAGTGGAAGAGATGATTTTCAACCTCTGGAAAAAAAAAAAAATCTGTTCCCGAGATAAGAAAAAGGTGCTGAGGCAGCTGGTAAGCTGTCAGCCCTGCCTGGCTGAAAGCCTTCTGCAAGGACGCTTGATGAAGAGTTGGGTTTTCAGGGGGTGCTCTGTGGAGATGGAATCAAAACATGTCTTCCAAAGGCCTCTCCTGGCCCCTGCAACCTTGGCCACAGCTAGACAAACGTCCCGGGCAGTCTCCACTGGAGCACATCTATGGGGTCAACCTGACTCCAATGGCTCCTTGTTTTCCCCTTGCAAGGTCCATGTAAGGACCTGTCTCCAATGGAGTGAACTTGTGTGCTGGTCTCTATCTCTGAGGGCACTCTCCAAATCCTTTCTGTTCTATTCTGAGTCCCAAACTGAAAAAGATCATCTGCAGATTCTACAATAGTCGGACTCATAGATAACGAATATTATGGAGGTTCCTGAGAATGGAAAGAGAAGTGGGGGGATTTCCACATGTAGATGTATAGTTTCTGCTAGGGACAATGAGAGAAGTTTCAAAGCTCATGGTCACATAGCACTGTGGCTGTATGGACAGCCACTGAATCAAACCCTTACAAGAGTTAAAAGGATAGACAGCACTTCATGTCCATATATTTTTACCACCATTTTAAATACAGTATGACAGGAACAAACTTGATGGTGTTATGTGACGTTAAAGAAGCTGATGGCAGAAGGGCTGAACCTGTATGGTCCGTGTCCTCACTTGAGGAACAGAACCGACCGAATGATACACAGTAAAAGGGGATTTATTAGACTGGCTGACAGGAAATGGTCTGGGTTGTCCAACAATGGCTGTCTTCATACTGGAGAACCTGAGACCCCTGTAGCTGTTCAGTCCATGAGGCTAGGTACCTGGACCATCATAGTTGGATGCTGAAGGCCTGGAAGATTCCTGGAGAGCCTCTGGTCTTCAGGTTTGAAGGCTGAAGAAGAAGAATAACAGCAACAACAGGCTAGATGAACCAGACAGCAAAGATAGGACAGGATAGATGAACCTGCAAGCATGACTGGCAGCCAGGTAAAAAGCAAAAATTTCCCTGCCATTCCCCCCAGCCCCTGGACTTCCTTTTGCCTGGCTGTCACCCACACTTGGATGGGACCTCTTTTCACTCCATGTATCCTCATTAAGAAAATCCCTTACCGCCAGGTAGTGGTGGCGCACGCCTTTAATCCCAGCACTTGGGAGGCAGAGGCAGACGGATTTCTGAGTTCGAGGCCAGCCTGGTCTACAGAGTGAGTTCCAGGACAGCCAGGGCTATACAGAGAAATGCTGTCTCGAAAAACCAAAAAAAAAAAAGAAAGAAAATCCCTTACCACTGTGCCCAGTGGCTTCCCTGTTGGTCAATTCCAGAGCCACAAGGCTATCTACAAAATGTATCTAGAAGTCTCTTGACCTTCCTAATGCTGCCCTTTAATATAGTTCCTCATACTGTGATGACCCTTAAACTCATTGCTACTTCATAACTGTAATTTTGCTACCGATATGAATCATAATGCAAATATCTATGTTTTCCAGTGGTTTTAGGTGACTCCTGTGATAGGGTCATTTGACTGACATGGGAGGTCCCGACCTATAGGCTGAGTACTGCCGATCTAGAACATTCATAGACTACAGAGCTTCAGTTGGATGAACTGGGAGAAGGGGATGGGAAGCCATTGTTTAACAGAGTTCAAGTGCTGAGAGGAAAACTTCTAGGGATGAACAGTGGTAACTGTCACTCTCTGTGACGGTGTTGTGTAGAGTCTCTCCAATGTACACTTTAAATGGTTAAAATTGTAAATGCTGTATCGTGTATATTTTGCTGTGATAAACAAACTTTTCTTTATATAAGGACAATATTGGGCAGCACACCATCTAAGACTTTTCTTTGTGTGAGCATGAAAATTTTTGGTCAGGTACACCTGTAACTTGTAACCCCAGCCCTGGGAAGGCTGAGACAGGAGGATAACCATTCTGGGCTAAGTAAGTCCCTGCCTCAAGCACAACAAAGCAAAAGCAGGCACTTTTCATAAAGAGACACTGATCGTTTCCCCCTGCTACCAGGACAAAGACCACCTCGGCCTTTTCAATCCCAGAAAATACTGTGGTCACCTTCATAGATGTCGCCCGGCCACCACACCCCACCAGAGATTCAGTCCATAAGGAAACTGGCCAGCTGCAGGCTCAGCGATCCTGCAGACTCGACCTTTGGGAATTGCTACTGAAGAGGTGTCCCCTTGCTTTCTTGAGCTGGCTTATCCTTGTGACCCTGGTGAGAAAGGCCAGTCCCAGGTAGTCTGTTCCTTCCTCAACCCCAGGAGTCAGTGCAGTGAGCAGAGGCTGCAGCAGGTGTCTGTGTGATTTTGCCATTGACAACAACAAGCATCAGCGTGAGGCCTGCTCAGAAAACCTCTGATGGCCAGGCACTCAGACCTCCACCGAATGCAGCTGGGAGACTGCCCTGGCTGATGTCTTCAGGCTGGTCTGTTCTCACTTCCTGACAAGGGCCTGCACTCCCCTGCTTCCCTGTCTGCAGATTCCTTAGGCTCAGCCTCCAGTGGCAGCTGAGCTTTGGACAGGGTTGGTTTTTATGACTGGAGCTGTCGGCTGGAGAGACATGTTTTAAAATTCATGACCTTTCCCATTAGAGTTCACAAACCAGATCAGACTCGGAGATGAAAGCTGAGTTGATTCTTTCACGGGTGTCTCCATCCCCTCCCCAAACCCTGTACCCACCCCTCCTTTTGGCTTCTTCCTCCCCCAGATTCCCTTCTCCATTGTCCTCTCTGACCTTTTGCATTTAGCCCTGTTTTTAATCCTAAGGCCAAATGAAAATTGCCCTGTCTCTAAACAGAGGCTGCAATGAAGCCTGACTCTCAAAGGTATCTCCCTTGGTCAGGTAAGGAAGGCCAGCCAGGGACAGCTGTCCCAGAGAGATAGAGCACACTTTAAAGTTAAAAGGGAGCCGGGCAACAAGGGCTGGGGAGTAGAAAGGCCCATTCCGGGACAATCCTTCTAGGCTTGGAGAGGCCAGGACACAACAGGGACCACAATCAGGCCAATAGGCATTCTGCAATGCATGCCTTGCCAGGGAAATTAAAGAGGATGCTTGCTTCCTGCCAAGGTATAAACAACAACAGAGTTCCCAGGGAATCTGTCCTCAGCTGCCCTTCTTTGGAGTATCTCTCATTCTGGGCTTCTCTGAGGGCCCCAGTGAAAAGCAATGCCCAGCAGCCTGGTTGGCCAGGAGGACTCAGGCTCTGCTCCAGATGGCCATACAGGAAACTTGTGGAGTCTTACAGCACAAGGAAAAGGGAAAAGAAGAGAAGAAAACTCTGCTGACTTCAGGAATATTTGACGTCAAGGACTTGTCACAGCCACAGTGAGAGATTGCATCCATTCCCCGAGTGATAGATAAATTTAATGAGAATGTATTCACTAAATTCTCTGTATGTATATAAAGCTCAGTTAATCTGTTCATAAGCCTCAGAAAGTAGATCATTTCAGCCACGGGTCCTGATGAATCAACTCAGCCACAGTACTCACATACTTGGTCAAAGGCCTATTGAGATATAGGTATTGTCTTAGTCAGGGTTTGTATCCCTACACAAAACATCCTGACCAAGAAGAGAGTTGGGGAGGAAAGGGTTTATTCAGTTTACACTTCCACGTTGCTGTTCATCACCAAAGGAAGTCAGGACAGGAACTCACACAGGGCAGGAACTTGAAGACAGGAGCTGATGCAGAGGACATGGAGGGGTGGTACTTGCTGGATAACTTCCCCTGGCTTGCTCAGCTTGCTTTCTTATAAAAACCCAGGACTACCAGCCCAGGAGATGACACCACCCTTGATCACTAATTGAGAAAATGCCTTACAGCTGGGTCTCATGGAGGCATTTCCTCAGAGGAGGCTCCTTTCTCTGTGATAACTCTAGCTTGTGTCAAGCTGACACACAAAACCAGCCAGTGCAGGTATGGAGTCAATCTGGGGGTAAGGTTAACACTCAGACTATTAACTTCAATAGTCTGAGTAAACTAGATTACCCTGTGAGTAATCTAGTGAGTCTCTTTCAGCCAACTGAAGTCCTCAAGGAAAAAGAACCAAATTTCCCCCAGAACCCTTGGACCTAGGAAGACATAGAAACTCTGCTCTGGATCTTCAGATTTGGGCTGCTACTCAGCCCTGTGCTTAGTGTTCAGCCTGTCCATCTACCCTGCAGATGTCAGGATTTCCACCCTGGAGCCAGTTCCTCAAGAAAAAGCCCCTCTCCTCATGGAGCATCCTGACTAACATTCTTGCTGTGGTTTGAACGTGTCCCCAGAAGCTCATCTGTTGGGAACACAACTCATGTACTGGTAGTATTTGAGGTGGGGTCTTTGGGGGGCATCATTAAGACTAAATTCAGGAGATTATGAGGGTGAGAGTCCCATGATAGTATGAGTGACTTGAAGAGGCAGAAGACAGGCTTCCTCGTAACCATGTGTGCCAGCTTTTTTCATTGCTCTGAGAAAATATCGAAGATGACCATCTTATGTGTGGGGTTGGGGGCGAGGGAGAGTCTATCTCGGCTCCCAGTTTCAACTGTGTCAGTCTATGGTCACAGGACCCTGACACTTTGGGTCTGCAGCAGTACCTTCCACCACAGTCACAATGCATGGCACAGGAGGTCCTCAAGGCAACAGGAAATTGAAAGGGTAACAGGAAGGAGATTGGGGTCCTTTGCCCTTGGACACCTCCTCAGTGAACTCCTTTCTTATACTAGGCTCCACCTCCAACAGGTTCTGTAACTTCTAAGTTCAGATATGGGCTCCCACCTAAGCCTATAGACCACAGACTTTGGGGGACACTTCTAAATCACAGCACATGTGAATAACGCAGCAGGAAAGTTCTCAGCATGTATCAGGATCTGTTAGATCTCCCAGCCTCCTGAGCTATGGAAAGTATTATTTTCTTCTCTATAAATGACTCTGTCTCAGGCATTCTGTTATAGCAAGTCAAAGGGGTGAAGACAACACTCATACACCCATTTTGCAGATGAAGAAACTGAGGCACAAGCAGTCTGAAGTCCTGGCCCATATATTGAGGCTAGTTGTGTCTTAGTCAAGGCAAGAATGTGTGCAGCCTATAACCAGATTGGGCCTCTTGCTAAGACATACTGAAGTCATGACTTATCTTACAGGAAGTCAAAGCTGCCAGTTCAGCAGCAAATCACAGAAGAAGAGAGGTGAGAATTAGAAGCATCTGTAGACATTTCAAACCAGTGATGTGTGTTATCCAGCTAGGCTTCACTTTGATGTGCGACTTTAAGTGTGTGATTTAAATCTCTCTGGGCCTCCACGAGAACTTCACAGGCTGCTGATGGATTAAATGGGATAATTTCATGAGCAAGTAATCTTTCCCAGGATAGGAATGCAAAATCATATGGTTTGTGGGATTAGACAACAGCTCCTGATTCTAATAGACTAAGTCTCCACTCACCTGACCTACCAGAAATAGCCTATAAATAGCTCCCTCTCAAATAAATTCCGGTTAAAAACCTCTTATCTGTGTATCAACTACTCATGCAGGTACCTATGGTTTGATCCCACCTGCCTGTGTTCACAGCCAGACAGCCTGGCTGTCTTCATGATGGAGTTGACTCCCTCCTGGAGCCAAGCAGCACCTCCAATAGGGGCAGGTTGAGTTCCCAAATGGGACCCACCTCGGTGACAGCATCAAAAGATCATGATGAAATGCTCTATTCCCAGCTGGTGGCACTACTGAGAGAGCATGGTATAATGGTCATGCTAACCTAATCAATAGATTAGTCCACGGATCAATTCATAGCAGAATGAACCAGTAGGGAATAGGCTCTGGTTGGAGAAAGTGGGTCACGGAAGTCATGCTTTCAAGGATGCATCTTGCCACCCAACCTCCCCTGTGCCTGCTTCCTGGAGGATGTGATTAGCTTTGCTCTCCTGTGTAGTCACACCCTCTGCCATGATGCTTGGCCTTGTCTCAAACCATGGCCTGAAAGCATAAGCCAAATACATCTTTCCTTCTTCAATTGGGTGATCTCAGGCATTGACCACACCAGGAAGGGCAATTAACAGGCCCAGTACGTTCTTCAGAATGAACTCTAGATTCCCCAAATCTCTCTCAATGTTTAGTTTATGTCATTTTCGTCGAGTTATATATTCATTTGTACATTCTTGCAAATGGATATCTTAAATCCCCAGAGAGACTGTCAAATTCCAGAAGAAGGTAAACCTGCCTGGACTCTTGTAGTAGAAGGGATTATTTAAACCCCAAATTTGCTGCTGTAAGATCTCCTACCTGAATGAGACCAGTAAAGGAAAACACAACTCAATAATTATGATATAAATAGCACGCCTAGATTGGGCAGATTTACCACTACACTACTCTAATCCCCGGCTATGAGATCCCTTATAACTTGCGGTTTTATCCAGGCCACGTGGTTGTCCAGCTCCATTGTCAGCTTCCTTCTACCGCTGGCTTCCTTCTGCTTCAGCTTCCTCCTGCTTCTCCCTCTGCTTCTCTTTCTGCATCTCCCGACGACTCCTTCTCTTCTGCTTCTAGCTTCTACTTCTATATTGAATTCCTCTCACTCTCTCCTCCCCTAAGCCTTTTTCTCTGCCTCCCCTTCTACTGCCCAATCTCTGGCTCTAGTCTTTATTTACAGGTTTTAATTGGACAGAAGGTTTACAAGATGTCGTCTGTGTACAGATTCAATCCTCCTCTGCAGCCCCTCCCAGAAGGGTGGAACTAGGATCAAAATACAAGGCTGGGGCTATCCACTGGGAACTAGGATCAAAATACAAGGCTGAGGCTATCCACAACAGACTCTCTACAAACATTTACCAAGAGGGCCTGTATGGTGATTTGAGAGAAAGTGGCCCCTACAGGCCCATAGGGAGTGACGCTATTAGGAGGTGTGGCCTTGTTGGGCTAGGTGTGGCTTTTTTGGAGGAGGTAAGGTTGGAGGTCTCAGAAGCCCAAGCCAATTCTCTTCCTGCTGCCTGCAGATCAAGATGTAGAACTCTCAGCTACCTCTCCAGCACTGTGTCTGCCTATGTACCACCACGCTCCCCATAATGGCAATAATAGACTAAACTTCTGAAACCCCAATTAAATATTTTCTTTATAAGAGTCGCCATGGTCATGGTGTCTCTTCACAGCAATAGAACCCTAACTAAGACAGCCTGCTACATATGGCAAAAGGTGTCTGTGCAGAAACAAAAGGAGACTACCTGTGGGAATTCAAGGCAGGAATTTCATTTTCACCAAATGGGGGCCCCCACACTAGGATCAGAACGGGCAGATCCTGCTCTGGGTCCTGCAGCACTGAGGGTTCCAGGGAAGAGACAAACACTCACAGGATTCATCTCTCTGCTATTGAAGTCTACGTGCCCTGACAGTGGTTTTGGCAGAACCTTCCAGAGCCTTCCCTTCTTTGACATCCAGAGAACCAAACTATGGGTTTGCAGAGGTACTGCAGCAGCTTTTGATTAGATAAGGCCCGACTCACAGACATCCTCAAAGAATTACATTAGTGACGATAATGATGATGATGATATAGCTGATGATGATGATATAGCTGAGACAGAAATGAGATGGTAAATAGAAATAAAGCAATGGCTCTTGAAGTTGGGCTTCTTGCTCCTGCCGACCCATCCCCTGTGCCCAGCTGAACTTCACTGCCAGCTTGGAGCAGCAGCAGCAGTTTGGTGCCAGTTTCTCGCGGGGTGCCACACTCCCTGACGCGTGCCATCCAGCCTAATCTACTTTAGCTGTATCGAAATGAAAAATGAATAGGAGGTAGATCTCGCTGCTAAAACATATGTGTCAGAAAATCATTACGAGTATTAAATTACAGCAATAAAATGAACCAGAACTAATCTTGCAAATTAAGATCCAATAAATTCTTTTTTCATGGACATACCTTTTCTTTTTTAAAAAAAAAAAAAAAAAAAAAGCAAAATAAGATTGAGACCAGCTGTATAAAAGCTGGGTGTATGGCTATGGCAGACGGAATTGGGAAGAGGTATGAAACCAGACATTTCAATATGATAAATAGGTATGTGTTCTTGAGGGCAGGGGTGCAGGCTGGCTAGTGGAAGGCTATCGCCCCTATTTCAAATGCTATAATGATCGGATTTTACACTGATGTACCTATGTGCTTACCATGTATAGTTTATACATACATGTTCCCGCCCCTCTCCTCAGCATCCTGCCCTGCCTTGCTCTTTACTCCTTAGCTGGGGCCCTACTGACATAAGAAACTAGTACATTTCTGATAACCTCTTATTTTGGAAGAGAGGACACCGCCGTTCAAATTAAATCTGAAGCTATAAACAAGCCTTTGGAGAGTTGCCTGCTCACTGGAATAACAGGATAACGCCCCCCCCCCCAACCCTGCGGGAGAAAAGAGACTGTAATTAGTTCATTGTCCGTGAATAGGCACAAAGGAGGCGAAGCCCTGGACTGGGCTCCCTTTCAAGGGAGGATCTTGGGGCAGATGTTAATTAAGTGAGTAACTTCTACCATCTCCTGGGAATGCAGAGGAACACCGCTCCCCTTCCAAAAGGGACATTGAGGAAGGGTGTGTACCCTGACCAAGGACATACAGAAAGAGTCTTCAAAGAAGAAGAGAAACAAAACAAAACAAAACAAAAAAAAAACAGGATTCATCTCCTTGCTGTCAGCCCTCCTGCCGCTGGCACTGGCAGAACATTCCAGAGCTGTTCTTCGACACTCACCAAACCCAACTATTTATAGCTGCGCAATCATTATAAATAAATCTGTTTACACCGTGGAGCCTTGGCCCTGCATGGGTTAAATCTCTCGGCTGGCAGCTATAAATAGCTGTTACACGCTCCAATGTGACGACTGACGGATACGTCCTCAAATTGTGACAAATAATGACAAGTTTGTTTGACAAACATTCTGCTGACATTCGTCTGATTTTGAATAAGTGCTGCCTGCTTTCTTAATTTGGTCCCTGAGGCCCAGGATCTGGGCGACGTTCTTTTTTCTCCCTCTCTCACCTCCTGTCCGGGAACTGTCCTGCAGTCCGAGGTTGTTTTCTCCCCTTAATCAACTGGAAGGGATTGAGGCCATTTAAGGGGAAGCTTATTAAATCCACCATTTGTCTCCTGGGACAGTTCTGCTTTAGGGGCTTAGCAAGGGTCTGGGGAGTTTTGTTAATGACATGAGAGCCGGAGGGAGAGAGAAGGGAATGAGGGCCAGGCTGGGGTGTTGGGCAATGCAAGATACAATAGGATGAAGTGAAATTGAACCCAAAAAGTTGGGCTCTCGGGCTTCAAATAGGATCTGAGACATAGATGCTCAGAGAAGGACGGGTGTGTGGGCAGAGGGACTCACAGCCTGGTGCTCCTGCTGAGTTGTCTAAGAGTGGGTTGAGGTCTCCAGAGCCTGAGGTCCTTTCTCTAGGTCAGCTGGTATTAACATGCATCCTGAGTTACACAGGATCTTAAAATACACACAGGCTTTGTCGTCTGTCTAGTGTGACAAGGTCCTTATGCTGGGAGAGCTGGGATGAACTAAACTTCTGCATCTGGGGATCCATGTTCATCACAAGCATCGGGGGCTTACTTCCTTTAAAGCCCCTCCAACCATACCTGCCTGTGGCTGCTAGCACCCTCCAAGGGCTCGCAGTTATGAGAGCAACCAGTACCATCTCCTGCTCTCTACTGCTGTGTCAGTGGTGACCCTGCAAGGTCACCTGTACTGTCCCTCGGTGCCCTCGTGGGCATGTATTCTCCCAGTGTACTAACTCCTGTTTGCTGCATCTCCTTCTCCCATGTGTGTTCTTTAAGTGTGTGTATGTATGAGTGTGAGTGTGAGTGTGTGGTGTGAGTGTATGTGTGAGTATGTGTGTGTGTGAGTGAGTGTATGAGTGTGTATGTATTGTGAGTGTGTGTGTGTATGTGTGTATGTATGTGAGTGTATGTGTGTATGTATGTGTGTGTTATGAGTGTATGTATGTGTGTGTGTATGTATGTGTGTATGTGAGTGTGTGTGTATGTGAGTGTATTATGTGTGAGTGTGTGTGTATGTGAATGTATGTATGTGTGTGAGTGTGTATGTATGTGTGTATGTATGTGTGGTGAGTGTGTATGTATGTGTGTATGTATGTGTGTGTATGTGAGTGTTTATGTGTGTGTGAGTGTGTGTATGCATGTGTGTGTACATGTGAGTGGTATGTATGTATGTGTGTATATGTATGTGTATGTATGTGTGTGTATGTGAGTGTGTATATGTATGTATGTGTGTATCTATGTGAACGTGTGTGTATGTATGTGTGTATGTGTGTTTTTATGTGAGTATATGTATGTGAATGTGTATGTAAGTGTATGTGTGTGAGTGTATGTGTGTATGTATATGTATGTATGTGAGTGTGTATGTGAGTGTATGTATGTATGTGTGTATGTATGTATGTATGTGTGTATATGTGAGTGTATGTATTATGTATGTGTGTATATGTATATGTGTGTATGTGTGTTTTTATGTGAGTGTATATGTAAGTATGTGTGTATGTGTGTGTGTGTGAGTGTATATGTGTATGAATGTGTATGTGAGTGTATGTGTGCGTATGTGAGTGTGTGTGGGAGGTACATGTGCGGAAGTGCATACTCATATAAAGAGTAGAAGATCCTCTTGGGAACTGTCAACATTGGGTTTCTGTTTTGTTATTTGTTTCATTTTTGTTTTTGTTTTGAGACACCGTCTCTTATTGGTCTATAACTCACTAAGTACGTAAGGCCAACGGCCAGTGAGCCTAGGGAATCTCCTGTCTCTGTCTCCCCAGTACTGGGATTACAGGTGCATGCCCTCACGCCCCACTAATTTTAACATGGGGCCTGGGATTAGATTCAGATCTTCATGCTTACAAGACAAGTACTTTCCCAACTAAGCTATCGTCCGAGCCCTCCCTTTTCTGATCTGTCCTCCACAAAGCTCTCACCATCCTTTGAACATTCGGCCCTCACCACAAAGCTGCTATTCCCTGCTTACCTCCTTCCCAGCCTGAGATGGGACTGTAGAAAGGGGACCACGCTCTCAGAGCCTACTTGAGTCTGTTCGATGTTACTGTAACGAAATGCCTGGATCGAGGAACACACAAGTAAAGAGCTTTGGAGGCTGACAGGGGTGATGGTGGCTGCCTCTACTCCAGCATGAAGGTGGTGAGGTATAGCGACGGGTATGTGTGTGTGGCAGACGGTGGCAAACCACAGGCAAGAGCGTTCCTGTGAGACCCACTCCTGAGGGAAGTAACTGAAGCCCTAAGAGAACTACATTAATCTCTTCCTAGGGTAGTGCCCCAGTGACCTGGTTATCCCCCACTAGGCCCCGTCTCTGAAAGGTCCACCACATTGGCCCTATCAGACAGAGGGTAAGCTGTCAGAACACAAAACTTTGGAAAGCATCCTCAAATCATATCCAAACCACAATAGTGTCCTACGAGAGCAAGGCAGGGCAGAGTCTTAAGTTGTGTGTCTAGTTCCCCTTGCTAACCCACACTATCTTAACCCTGGTTCTTCTTGAAGTAACTAACTTCTGCATCCCACTGGTCTCCATCGGCCTAAATTATTGCAGACTTAAAGCTCTGGTCAGCCATGCCTTAATGACTAACTCTATCCTCTTACATAGCACAAATCTATGCTCTGCCTCACAGCTCCTCCCTCATCCCAGAGTGCATGCCCTCAGATGACCTGGTCCCTTTCTGTGCCCAGACTGGCTTTCTGGACCCCTAGTGAATGTCTGTGGGAGCCAGGGCTTCCACAAAGCTGGCCAGCCAGCTGCCTGCATCGCCCCTGGATCCCTGCCCTCTTATCCCTGGCTCCCTCATAGCACCAGCCTGTCTTAATCCTGCCTCGCTGAGATCTGTGAATTCGCTCATGTTTAATCCTCTTTCCCAGTGGTCAGCGGTGTACTCCCTTCATTTTGGTACCATCCAGCCTGATGTCTACCCAGAATAGGGTGATTGTGAGAGTCAACTTCCTAAAAATGCCAGGAAACAAAAACAAGCCAACAACACCCAGGGCTGAAGAGATGGCTCAGCTCTCAAGCACTTTCTGCTCTTGCAACGGACACACGTTTGGTTACCAGCACCTACATGGCAGCTCACAGGAGACTATAACTCTAGTTCCAGAGGATCTGTCCCTAGGGTGTCTGAGGTCCCTTTCATGAGCTCATGACAGAACCCAGAACAGGGCACATCAGAGCCCACGGAGGAGAGGCAGATGCAAAGTGCTGACAAGCTAACCACCAAAGTGCAAAGCCACAAATTAAAAACTCCTTAAAGAGCCAAATCCTTGCTTAAAAGTTACAGGGGTGGGGGGAGGCCTCCGGGTCCCTTTGTGTATTTCCGTATTAGCACAGTCACACTTGGCCATGCAGATGTCAGTTCCAATAAACACCAGGGCTTTCCAGGGCCCCAGCCTCTAATTGAAGGGATTGTTACTGTTGGTGAATGGCTGGGGAATTAATTAGTGGAGAGCAAACCAGTTCATAAATGCCTGCTTTGTAAGGGGTCCTCAGTCCTGGGGACCTCGACTCCTGTGGCCAGCTCGGCCCTAGGAACCGGTTCCAGCAAACGGTATTTATTATCCTTATAGACTTCACCTGGAGATGGGTTTCCCCCACTCTAGGCATCACCGGGTTTGTTTCTTCCCGGGGCCCAGCAGGCATTATGGGAAAAAACTCCCTCGGAACTTCTGGCTCTAACTCCCACGGCCTGACTGAGTTTATGAAAACAGGCCTCATTTGCAAGTCAGAGATGGAAACAAGAGCGGCTTCACACAGCCCACGCCCGTTCCCAGTTAGTGTGCAGGTTCAAACACGTGCTCACGCGTGCACTACAGCTACACCACGTGCATACACACAGCTGCTCAGATCGTCGTTAAGCAGAGTGCAACCGATTCCAAACCCACTTCTGAGATGGATGTAGCAAGCCGACTCTTCAGGTAAGCCGTATCCTAAGGCTTAAGATGAGGCTTAAGATGATGCTGGGAGGGGCAAGTCTCCCAAGCCCCCTGCCTCATGTAAACACTCAGCTCAGAATGAACACAGCTGCTAGTTTTGCAAGCTACCCGGGTAGACGCCATGGATGCCATCTTGAAATCTTTCTTTAAATTGGGGTGTGGGAAGGAAGCTTTATGCTGTTAAGTACGTGGAACTGAAGATGAGTTTTTAGAATTGAAGTTTTTCGTTTTTTCTCTTTGCATGGTTTATGCTAAGCTGTATATATATATGTTCATGCTCTATAGTAAACTATGTTTTATAGCCCCTCCCCACTCCACTGAGTGAGGTTAAATTTTTTGCATTAAAAAAAATTCCTTAGAACAGCGGGTTCTCAACCTCCCTAACCTGCGACCCTTTAATACAGTTCCTCATGTTGTGGTGACCCCCCCCCACTCATAAAATTATTTTTGTTGCTACTTTGTAGCTGTAATTTTGCTAGTGTAATGAATTGTAATGTAAATATTTTTGAAGGTCTGACCCCAAGTTGAGAACTGCTGTTACAGACTCTGGACTGACCTTGGCAGTTTTGTCTGACCTTTGCAATAGTGTTCTGGTCTTGAAAATTACCTGAGTCACAAAGGAGTCTGGACAGTCTCTGCACTGAGACCTTGTATGGTTGGCCTAGGAGAGGAAAAATAAAGGAGGGATTTATTCCCGGAAGTGACATTCTCTCCTCTTCTGTGGCTTTATCCCTTCTTCCCCACAGGGCTGCTTCTGTGGCTCCTGTCACACTCTCTGCTTTGGGTTAGGGTCTGGTATCAGTTACTCACTGTAGAATGAGTTAACTCAATTCACACCTAACTCCGATGTTAGAAGCAGTATTTCATTTTCATTCAGCTGCATTTGCTTTTATAATAAAAGTATAGGCATCTCTGAAGTCGGAAATCAGGGCTCCTGTCCTGCATCTGGGGGAAAGGCAAGCCCTGGAAGCAGCCACATAGCTCTGTGATAAATATCTCTACTTTAGCTATAGCATATCACCATTTATTACCCCTGTCCCTTCAGAAGGAAACCCCTCAATGGCATACTGCTAAGAGAATGACTATAAATAACGCATCGTCTGCAAATGCTCATGGGCCTGGGGGTTTGAAAAGTAAAACTCTTTATACTTCCATGTAAAATTGTACTTTCTCCATATGTTTGCCGAGTAACAGTGAAGTAAGAATATATCATGATCTATGATGCTAGATTAAGAGATGACTAAATAGAGAGTGAGTTCTAGGACAGCCAGGGCTACACAGAGAAACCCTGTCTCTAAAAACCAAAAAACAAGAAAGAAGCGGTCTGGGCCTAGGCATGGAGCAGATCCAGGGTGGCAGCTCTGCACTGAACCTCACAAAACCCGGCAGAAGTGGGGCACCAGAGCTCTGACCCAGGCAGTATCTCAGGTAAAAATGAAACACCCGTGGTGTCTGCTGGTAGAAGCTCTAATCCTGATGCTGGCCTCTGGACTTATACTACTCAGACCTTATGCATTGAAGGACACAAACAGCTAGAGATTGACATCACTAACCTGAAGAAATCCCTCGTTTCGATGTATGAAATGATCTCCAAAAATTGCAAAGGACTTTGTTGGACTTGATTTACTCTTCTACAATAGAAAAGACTGTGTACAGCTCTTGACTGTGTACAGCCCTTAAAGAAGAATGTTGCCCTTACATAGACAAGACAGGGATGGTTAAAGAGAACATGAAAAAGGTCAGAGAAGGCCCGGAGAAAAGACAGAGAGAGAAAGAGAAAGATGAGAGCTGGTGTACAAGGACTAGTTTTCAACACTCTCACATGTTTGAGTTTGTGAAGGCCCACTTCCCTCACTTGGGGATCCATTAATTGGGTATTTTGCTGATTTCTTTTGGTCCGGGTCTTAAATTGCTGACTAAGCTTGTGATAAGACAACAGAAGATATTGTACAAAACCTATTCAGATAATATCTATTGGCTATTGGAGGACACGGACTCAAGCTGAGGTTGTACTCATCCAGGATGTTCTGCAAACCATTCACCAACCTAAAGAGGATTCCACCCTACCAAGCAGAGAGGTACCAGAACCCTCTGACTGGCGATGGCCCTCATGCCTCACTGGACAATGACAGGAGGACTTGAGCCATTACAAGGTCCCCTTCAATTATTGGAGGTCAGGTCTCTATCCCCACCTTCGAAGAATAGAATCCCAAGGCCTTTCTATACTTAGAGAAGGGAGGAGATGTCAGGGCAGTCCTGCATATACACTAAAGGCCTAAAATCAGCCATAGGCCTAAATCAGCAATAGGCCTGACATACATGCATGCTAACACCAAGTCTTGGGTCTCTGTGGAAAAACACTGAAACAGCAGGCTATAAGCTATTGTAAACAGGCAGCTTCTGTGGAAATTTACCAACCAGTAGTCATAGGTCTTATAAATAGGCAGCCTCGGTGGACAGTACCAACTTAGATAAGGACAAGTGAATCATAGGCAGAGTCATAGTGACCTGTCCCCTGAACCTACACCCAGCTGATACCCTGTTCTGAAAGGTATCTGTATTCCCCCTGAACACCTATGCCCTGGTGCCATTCCATTCCCCACATCCTACCTTTTTGTGTTTATAACCTCTGTGTAAATAATAAATTACGATGTGATTTAAATAACTAAATAAATTAATAAAAAATCTTTAAAACTTAAAAAAAAAACCAAAACAAACAAACAAACAAACAAAAACTAAAAAAAAAGAGATGACTAAATAACATCCCAGAGAAGTGAAATCTTTAAAGGTCAGTCACCAATCAACAAACTAGGTGCTTGAACTAGGAAAGAGGCGGGGTGGTCTCTAGCTTCTCTTATTTCAACTCCAGATAGTCCCAAGCAATGAAAGGGATGGAATATGGCTATTCCTTGATAGTGGAAATGATAGGACCAATCTGAGTATGGTGGCACATTCCTGTAAAGTCCAACACTCAGGAGGTGGAGACAGGAGGAGTAAGAATTCAGGGATTCTACTACAAAGCAGGTTCAAGGCCAGCCTGGGCTATATGAGACTGTCTCAAAAGGGAAAGAAAATGAGAGAATGGAAAGAAAAAAAGAAGAAGAAGAAAGTCTGAGCCCAATCCTCCCAATGTTCCTCTCCTCTGGGATATCCTTGGTAAACGGGCTTCGGGAGCCAGGCTGACTGTGTGAGCCTCCTCTTCAGAATCCGCTCTCAGAGAAGAGCAGTGCAGAGAGCATCTTAGAAAGGCCAATCACTTGCGCTGTTGCCTTCTACTATTCTGACCCAGACCCTGCTCAGGACCCAGAGAGGGGCAAGTCTCCCAGGGTCCCACAGGGACTTTCCAACGCTGAGCTCCTAGATGGAAGACAGTGTCTCAAAGCAGAAGGATGGTGGGATGGGCATCTTCTGTCACAGATAACTCAATTGACTCAGGTTTGTGGTAGACCTAAGGTCCCTCCCGACAGGCCCAACATGGACATACACAAAACCCCCCTTGTCCAGACATCATGCCTACTACAGTTCTCTCAGTGCCACCCACCTCCTGTCACCTGAGATCAGTGGAGATCCAGACTGTGGCCATACATAAGGCATGAAGCTCTCATTTAGGGATTTGCATTCAGCTATGATGTGGTAAGTGGTTCTCATATACCAGGCTCTGAGCCAGGCTTTACAAGAAAAGAGAAACCATTCCTATTCTTGACAAGATGATGTAACAATGAGAAAGAAAGAAAAACTCAGAACTAGGGAAGCTGAAGTAAAGGCTCATGGGATTGGAGCTAACCTGGGCTAAGTAGTGAATTCAAGGCTAGCCTAGGCTATATAGCAAGACACCATCTTCAAAACCAAACTAAAGTATCCAAAGAAAGGTAGGGAACAGGTTGGCAGGGAGGAAGAACAGATTGACCTTTATCTTATCACAGAAAGAGCCGCACCTCCTCCTTCAGCAGCAAGAGTGGCAGAGGAAAGTAGGCACCAGAATGTCCTCTGCCACAGCCTCATCCCAGGGCCAGATATGTCCTGTTGCAGAGAGATGCACATGAGACTTTGGGAAACATGCTTGTGGGATGTGGGACATGAACCACATTCCTTGCTGTGCCACACTCAGCTGAACCATGTCACAGACACCACTTCATTTATAAGTCCTTTGTTAACTCACTTTCAAGGTCTCTGGTCATCCTAAGACTGCATTTGCTTTCTGGTTATTGGGTGGGTGACATTTAGCCTGCGGTAAGCTCCCCTCACTAAGGCAACCCCCTCAACTCCCCAGCACCCAAAGCTGATGCGAAATGATTCTGCCATACTCCCTCCTAAACCAACAGCAAACAAACTAGGATATAAAATAACAGCATAGCATGTGGAGGGACATGTGTGCTGGGTATGTTTTGTCAATGTGACACAAGGGAGAGTCCATCAGAGAAGAGGCCACCATCAGACTGGCCTATAGGCAAGTCTCTGGGACAGTTTCTTGATTGGTAATTGATGTAGGAGCCCACTACATCAGTGCTGTTCTGGGCAGGTAGATCTGTGTGGTATGAGAAAGCAGATGAGTAAGCTGTGGAAAGGAAGTGAGTAGCAGTGCTCCTCCACAGTCTCTGCTTCCGTTCCTGCCTCCAGGTTCCTGCTTTGCTTGAGTTCCTACCTTGGCCTCCCTTGATGATGGACTGTGATCAGGACATATAAAATGAATAAACCCTTTCCTCCTCAAGTTGCTTTTGGTCATGGTCTTTATCATAGCAACCAAAGGCAAACTAAGATGAAAACACACAGTGAATATAATCCTAAGAAAGCCCTGAATGATTATAGCCCCGAATAATACAGCCATTAAAGGGGCGATGGATGGATGGATGGATGGATGGATGGGTGGATGGATATGAAGTGAATGAATGAATGAATGGTGAATGCTGACATCCTTCTGTATTCATCACTTTTCTCCTTATTGTGACCAAATACCCAACAAGAAGCAACTTAAGAGAAGAAGGGTTTAATTTGGCCAACAGTTTTAGAAGGAATATGATCCACGATGAAGGCATGGTGGCAGGTGGCCCCATCTGGCAGGTATGTGCAGATGGGACCACTTCACCTCACAGCATGACAGAACAGAAAGCAGAGAACAGACAGGCCTGACTGTAAACTCCAAGGCCTGTGATCAATGACCCACTTCCTCTGAGGACACACCAACTCCTAAAGGTTCTACAACCTTGAAAAACAAACACAGGGGCCTATGAGACACATTTTAACATGCAAATCCAAACACCCCTTACCCAAAATACAATAATATATTGTACAACATAGTATGATACAAGTATGTGGTATAAGAAATAGGCCTACTTAATTGTAGGCATAATTATAGCATGCACAAGGTGGGCATCCAATAAATGGGTGTTGAAGGGTGGTGGGGTTGGAGAGATGGCTGTGTGTAACAGCCACGCAAGGGTAGGGACTGAAATCAACTGTCCAGAATCCAACAAGCTAGATGCACCCATGCACCCTGCAATCCTGCACTGGAGAAGTAGAGATGGGAGGATCCCTGGGACCCACTGGCCAGCCAGCCTAGCTGACTCTGTGAGTCCTGGTTCATAAACATAAGGGAGAAGGGACTGAGCAAGACACCTAGGTTGTTGACCTCTGACCTCCACATACACATGCATGCATTTGCATGCCTGAATATGTATATACACAGAGAGGGGAGGGGAATAGGGAAGGAGGGACTCACTAGGCCTAGTAACACACATCTGCAATCACAGTACCTAGAAAGAGGCAAGGGGATCATAAGTTCTAGCCTTGCATAGACTATATAGTAAGACTGTCTCAGAAAAAGGAAAAAAAAAAGGATAGATGGAAGAGCTATACAAGGATTTTAAGCTACATAAATACCTTCCGTCTCATTCAGCTAGCTGTCAGGGTTATGATTAAATTAAATTCGCTTAGCTCCATCCACCCTCTTCAAGTATGAAATTTAAGTAGGTGAGACGAAAAGTGCTCTCCTTTTCTTTCCATCTTCTCAGTAAAGCAGGTCTTTAGCTGCAGGGTTGGCTTATCAGTGCTGGTGACTAGATGAGGATGGCTTTCTGTCACCCTCTCTCAGGCTGGCTTGACCCTGTGGAGGGCTCATCACACCCTGCTCACCAGCAAGTCTACCTTCTTTCTTTGAGCCTGATTACCAACATCCTCTTTTTTTTTTACTGAAAGACAAGAGGGGCAAGCAGCCTCCAACCTTCATGTCTAATTAGTGTGTGTGTCTGTGTGTGTGTGTGTGTTGCAAGGACAGACAAAAATTATGACATTTGTATCTTTTGAGTGGAGTGAGTACCAGCCTTCTCTTAAAAGAAACAAGACAGAGAAATTCTACCATGATAAGGTAAAACATTGAAATTCCACCATGATAGCAGGAAGATTGGCTGGGTAACAGCAAATACTGCTTCTGTGTGGCTCAGTGTATGACTAACTTGGTAGACTCTGGCTTGGAGTCACATGTGTCCTGCTGTGACTAGAGCTAATGCCCTTCTGATATATAGTACTACTGAGCAGCCCATGACCAACCCTGATATTAGAATGTTGATCTTTTTTCACCCCACACCCCGATCAAGCATTTGATTGTAATGCAGTTGCTTTGCCAGGCTGCTGTGTTCTATCTTCCTGGCATGCTTTTCCCTGCAACTCTCACTGTGACGACCTGCCATCCATGCATGGGCTGAGTTCCCACAAGGCAATGGGATTCCAGGCTGGGGCAGCAGCACAGAACATTCTAGAAGCAGCTGGGCCAATCCACTTGCTGACTATTCCTGGCTTGGAGGAGAAAGCCTTTTTCTTTTAACCCTTGGAAATGACAAAAGATGACTTCTCAAAGGCCTATCTTGTGAAAGGACAGTCTTCTGTGTGTCCACTTCCTTCTCTGAAGTGCTTCTCTCTCCCCAAGTGCAAAGCCCGGGGTATCACTAGTCTATTTACATGCATACTATAGCTTCAGGTCTAAATCACACAACTGTGGAGAACTGTAATTGCTCACTGCTCCCAACACTGTAGCCTAAGAGCTGTCCCTTCTTAAGAGTATAGTCCATGTCCCTGACTGGGCTATGCCAACAGAGTTCCTTCAGCTAGGCTCTCAGATGTCAGGAAGCAAATTCTGTGGTTGGTTTTCATGGATTTGGTTGGCTGGTTGACTGAAATAAAGTCTCACTACACAGCCCTGGCTGGCCTGGAACTCACTATGTAAACCAAGCTGGCTTTGAACTCATGGAGATCCATCTGCTTCTGACTCCAGAGTGCTGGGATTGAAGATGTAAGCCAGCATGCCGGCTTTCATGGATTTCTTGAAGGTAAGTTATGTTCTATGTACATCTACTATGGCTGCTGTAACTCATTAATATAAACTTGGGGATTCAAAACAGTAGAAATTTGGATTCTTCAAGTTCCAATATCCTCCAGTCTGAAGTCTGGGTGTGGGCAGGGCCACATTTCCTCTGGAGGCTCTAGAGGAGAGCCCTTCCTTGTCTTGTCAGGTGCCTCCTGGAATTCCTTGGCTTGTGCCTGCATCACACTAATCCAGTGGTTCTCAACATGTGGTCAACCCCTTTAGGGGTTGAATGACCTTTCACAGGGGTCACCTAAGATCATCAGAAAACACAGGTATTTATATTATGTGATTCATAACAGCAGCAAAATTATAGTTATGAGGTAGCAAAAAAATAATTTTATAGTTGGGGGGTCACCACAACATGAGGAACTATATTCAAGGGTCACAGTGTTAGGGAGGTAGAGATCCATTCCTCTGTCATGATCTTTTCTCTATATGTTCATCTGTATGGTCGGGGACATCTGTTGTTGGATTTAGGATCCACCAAGATAATCCAGATCTTACATTGTGAAATTTTTAAATTGATTCCCTCTGCCATGTTTCTTTCCCTGCATGAGGTTACATGTTCAGACGTTTGGGGAGTTATGTAGATATTGCCCTAGGAAGGCGTTATTCATCATACCACATTCTCTTACAGTGCTGCAGCTCACCGTAAGCCAGGACTAGATCAGTGTGCTAGAGAACAGTTAGCTGCTGTATTACATGGTCTTCTGCCACTGTGACAAAATACCCAAGCAGTCAACTTATAAAGATGAAAGGTTTACTGTAGCCCACAGCTCAAGGTTTCAGCAATGGTGGGTTGTCCCATTGCTTTGGGGCTTGTGACAGCACAGTATATCACAGTAGGAACTCGTGTTGGAAGAAGCGCTCACCTCCTGGCAGTCAGGGAGCATCGGGGACAGTGTCTGAAGTCCCAGATCTCCTTTAGGAATCCCAGTGGCCTCCCTTCCTCTCCACTCCCCACAGGTTCCTCCACCTTCACACACCAGCACAGACTGGGGCCCGAGCCTCTAACACAAGGGCCTTTGGAGGACACGGGCTCAAACATAACCCGATCACCCTACCTTGTGCTGAGTGTTGTTTGTGGAAACAGACACTACCTTGGTGTCCATCACAGGAAATGAACGAGGAGGCATAAATTCTTGCTCTTCGGAAGTTCTCAGTCAAGTGAATCAAAGACTGCAACATCTACATCCTCAATTATACACCATGATTGATGCTATGAAAACCTGGGAAGTCCTGTTACTCAAGAAACCTACAGCCCACCTGCCGGCTCCAGTCAGAGTCATCTTTTTGTCCATGTGTTGCAGAATTGGCCTGACTGGGAAATGAATGCTGCTGGAGGAAGAGGGGTGGCCTGGGGATGAAAGAGGGTCCCTCCTTGGAGAAGTTTCTCCAGAGCACGAACATGTCTGTCCGAATATTGACAACAAGGAGAGACATTTAGTGCAAGCCCCGCACTGGGTGTTTAATGCATTTGACTCCGAGCAGAGAGCATGGCAGAGTCAAAAACTGCTCCCTGTGGACAGAAGTGATGCCTTCCAGAAAAGCCGTCTCCAAATTTGTGCACAAATCAACAGCTTGGACAGAGGCCAAGAGACAAACTCACTCCTTCACTGCCGAGTTATTTAAGCATTTCATGCTTCAGGCATGAGGGGCTGTGTGTGAGCCGCCACTCGAAAGCTGTGTGTTGAGTGCACTGGATGGGAAATGTTCTGGCTCACACACACACACACACACACACACACACACACAAGAGAGAGAGAGAGAGAGAGAGAGAGAGAGAGAGGAGAGAGAGAGAGAAACAAACCGTGCCGTTTTCGTTGATCACGGACCTTTTGGCTAAGACTGGACCCTGGATTTTCTGAACAGGTGAGTGCTGTGGTGGTTTGAATGAGAAATGTCTTCCAGAGGCTCCTGTATCTGAACACTTGATCCACATTGATGTTGCTCTTTGGGGGAATTATAGAACCTTTAGACAATGTGGTCTTGATGAGGAAGTACATCCCTGCAGATGGGCTTTGATGGGGTAAAGTCTCACCCTGCTTCTTCCTCCTCTTCCTCTTCTTCCTCCTCCTCTTCCTCCTCCTTCTCTTCCTCTCCTTTCCTCTTCCTCCTCCCTCTCTCTTCCTCCTCCTCCTTCCTCTTCTCCTCTTCCTCCCTCTTCCCTCCTCTCTGTAGCTTCAGTCTTCTATAATTTAGGAGACAAATTGTAGATAATGTTTACTCTTGAGCGTTGGTACACAGGTGTAGAAGGAGGCATAGTCAGTGTGCAAATGACCTAGACACTGTGACTCAAAATAAGACCATTTTATTTTGTAGAGTCTCAGAGACTCTTTTCCATAAAGGGCACATACTCTGTTACAGCAAAATGACTTTTCTAGTGTTTTGTATTGCTTTTTTAGTTGAAATGTAATGGACATCATGAATAAGTTATTCCAAACTAGCCCGTGTCTTAAGAACACTACCATTACCTTCAAAGAAAGAAATTAGCTCTGGAAGAAAAACTTAAAGGAAACTGTTAAGGGCCTACCAATAACCACAAAAGTCCAAAGACAGTTTCTAGAAAGCCTTGCTTTGGTAGAAACTTCTGGAAACAAACTCTTGTCTGAGAGAAGTGGCTTCTGGGAAACATGGGTGTGAAGATTTTGCCATTTGCTTCCAGAGTGACTTATGTTGACTTCTGAGTAAAGATGTCAACATGCAATCTCAGCAATGATTAGAATTGGTATAGGGTGATACCTCTAGGAAACTTACCATGCAGCTGGCACATTCTACCAGGGCAGCAGAAACTGACCTGCTGGGTTCCCAGGTCCTCAGAGCATGTCTACCAGCACAGACAGATGACTTCTGCTGACGTTATACAGCTCTCAGAGAACCATATGTAAGTATGCCCACCACGAAAATCAGTCCTGATTCACTTTTCATTCCTCATTCAGTCTTCCAGGAGGTAGGGGAAGCAAGTCAACCTTTGGAGAATACAGAAATGCAGGTGGCTAATTCTGCCCAAAGATGTCCTTTGGGAAGATGGTGGCATGGTACAGTTTACCTTAGACGATCTCTTCTTTCTTTTTCCAGACCTTACTGAGACACACTAATTTTGCAGTACACATCATATGTGGGCCTACTATGTGCCAAGCATGTTGGCTAAACATGCATGATGAAGAAAAGATAACTGGTCAGTATACCGTCTGCTCTCCCTATCTAAAGGTTCTAAAGCAACAGATTCAACAAATCTTGAATCAAAAATAATTGAGATCTGGCTCAATGGATAAAGGCACTCACCGCTAAGTCTGATAACATGACTTTGATCCCTGGGACCCACATGGTAGAAAACAGAGACCCAGCTCCTAAACAGTTATCCTTAGACATCTATTCATGCACACATATGAACACACACCACATACATAGCACACACACAAAGGAAGCATGGGAAATTAAAATTAAAAGAATACTAATTGGGAAAGTGTGCCTTTACTGACCACATTCACACATTTTCTCTTCCAAGGACTCCCTAAGCAGCCGGCATAATAATAATTTCCCTGGCATTACTTTGTGTCAGGTATTGCAAGTGGTCCAGAGCTTCTTCAAAGCATACAGAAGGATGTGTATAGTAGGGTCTAAGCAAACATGGCATCATTTTAAAATAAGTACCTTCAGATTTGGGTCCCCACAGCAAGGAAAAGGGTTCCTAGAGTCTGTACCATGTGACTACTCAGCTGGGGTCACCTTCCACCATGTGGGTTCCAGAACAAATAGTGGAGGACTTGGTAGCCCATCCACAGGCCGGTGGATACAAAACTTGATATATGTGCTCAATGCAGTTTTATCTACTTGTAAAGAGCAAAACTGTCATTTTTGGGGTGGGGGGAAATGTATAGAACTAGAAAACATCGTGCTAGGAGAAATGAGGCAGACCTAGAAAGGCAGATACCACATGCTTACTCTAAGACATGGAACATGACGGGGGTCTATGTTTGTTTATTGTGTTTGAAAGTAGAAATCTGAGAAATGAGATCAGTGGAGGGAGGGAGAGAGGGGGAGAAGAGAGAGAGAGAGAAAGAAAGAAGAGAGAGAGAGAGAGCAAGGATGCATGTTCATGTATGAACAGGTCATATGGAAGCAATATTTTGTGTAATACAAATACTTTGAAATGCAACTTTAGAGATAAATAATGAAGTTTCTCCCCACACTTGGTTATTTAATGACGTCTAAATTTAGCAGTCTTTGCAAGGAAAGCCAACATAACCCAAACTCCTATTTAGAGTTCCTTGAAAGTGGAAAACCAACCATCCCCTCCCAGTCTGAGCACATGGTGCTCTGTGCCCATGCCAACCTTGGATGACAGCTCTGAGGAATACTGACTGGAGGCCCCCAGCCCCTCTGTCCACCTACATGAACCTATTTCCGCATATCCTTGATGGAGCACTTGCCCCTGCTCCTTCCAGCTAGTAGTGAGAACTCAGCTACAGTCACCTTTATTGCTGACCAACCCTAGTGATTCTAAACTTCCTTCCTCAATGGCATCAAGCCGACTTCGCTACCCAGGAGCCCCCGCTCTTCAACGCTCATCCTTCAATCCAGCTGACAAGAAGAAACATTGGGGAAAATTAACTCAGCCTGCCTTGCTGTCAATGGCCATCTATGGCAGCTTGAAAGACACTTCAAGAACTCACAATAGGTCCAAGGAGATACAAGGAAGGCAGGAGGGAGTAGTGAATTGGTTTCCTACCAATGCTCTCAGTCCTTTTTTAGGGCATGACAAGTAGAAAAGAAAATCTTTGTGGAGTCTATTTGATGCTCATGGCCAGATGAGACCAGCTCAGGACCTGGTCCAGCCTATACTGCAGTCTTTGTTGCACAGCTAACCTCACTGTGTCTCCCCAACCTTTCCACACACTGCTTCAGAATAGAGCTTCCAGGTCTCAGGAGTGCTGGTACAGCTGCCTCCTGAAGGAACCAGCATCCTGGGCAAGACTGGAACACAGTAGGGCCAAAGTGTAGGAAAGCCTAGTGGATAGGCCATTTGCATCGTGTATACCATCCACCAAAAATAAAAGGCAACCAAAAATGAAGGCCAACAAGTACTGAATGTGCTTATCTTATATGGAACCATAGAGAGAAACTCTCTGTGTTTATCTATATATTGATCAACTCATACCTGCACAGATCATTTCTGTTCATATAACACACAACAGCATTCTACAACCAAATACAAAGAACTTTTTTTATCTAAAAATATTTTTAAAAATCCTTAAGCCTGGTATTCTTGTTTAAAAGAAACTATTAACTATATTTCACCCATCAGCCATTACATCAGACATTACCAAATGTGTGCTTATATAAATGATAAAAGGAAGGCTGAGGAGTCCTTTGAAAACTCTACTTCCTCTTGCAATAGTTATAGTTTAGTTTAAAAAAAAAATACAAAGTTGGCTGGGGCAACCACAGAATTGGTAGATATGTGGTTAGCACACATGAACCCCTAGGTTCTAGCCCCAGTATTTTATAAACCAGATATAGTGAGTGACACATGCCTGTAATCCCAGCTCCTTTGGGAGGTAGAGGCACTAGGCTCAGAAATTCAAGGGCACCCGAGCTACAAAGCATGTTGGCGGCGTGGATACATGAGTCCTCATCTTGAAACAAAACAAAAGAGAAAACTGTATATATGTGGTAACATATGCCTTGTAAGCCCCTCGAGAACTCAGCTCCTCAGAATTACTCTCACCTTTCAGCTTTCATAACCCCAGATCTCTGTGTGTTGATCCACATACACGTTTATGTTGATACCCCTTGACCAGTTTCCATATGTCAAGATGAGACTTTTATAAGTCAGCTGTCAGTGACCATTTTGATCATTTCTGGTGGTACCATCAGCCAATGGCAGTTTCTGCAATCACTGGAAATTTTTTATTGCATTTTGGGCCCATGGTTTCATAAAAATAAGTGTGGAAATGGAAAATAGATGTACAGAAATTAAAACATTTATGAATGTCATAAAATGAAGATAAAACCAGAAGTCATGGGTCCACTGTGATTACCAATGTTGTGACTAGATCAGGAAAGATCTAAGGGCAGAGGACAGTTGAGATCTGGTCATATTTTGCAGCCTGTGATGATGAAGACCTTTCCTCTTGTACGACTTTTGTCACATCACACACTTGTGTGAAGTGGAGATGCTCAGGAAGTAGTTGCTTATAAAATTAGTAAACTTGCAGACAACCCAAGTTCAATTCCCAAATCCCACAGCAGGCGGCTCACAGCCTCAGCCTCTGGTAACTCCAGACTCAGGCCTGATGCTGGCCGGCCTCCAGTGGCACCAGCACAGATGGGATGCCCACATACTCTGGACACACACACTCAAATGAATAAAAAAGAAGTAGCCCAGGTCAGTGAAGGAGGAAGCTAGCCTTCCACTCCTGCTGTCAATGCTTCATGTAAAGAAGACAAGAGCTACGGGTTGGATAACTGATCCCAGTCCTCATGTCTTAAGGGGTTGATTTCCAGCCTCTGGCACTATTGGGAGGTGGTGGAACTTGCAGGAAGTGCGTGTAGTGGGAGGAAGTTATGTCACTGGGGTGGGAGTGGAGTGGGCACATACCCACGAAAGGAACATTGGGACCGTTCCTTTCCTTCTCCCTTTTGCTTCCTTGCTGTGAGGGAGTTAGCTTCCTGCATTCCCAACTCCCATCCCTACAACTATGGTGTGCTGTCTCACCATAATCCAGAACCAATGGGGCCATTCCCTCTTCAAAATCTCCAAATGGAGAGCCCAAATCACCCTCTCCTTTTTGAAAAGCTGCTATTTCAGGTGTTTTGGATATTCTCCCTAATAATAGAACTCGGACTAGCAATTAAAGAAGGCCCTTGGGCAGCTCTCTGTTCCTTTTTCCATAATTCACTCACATCTCGATACTCTAGGTCTATGGAAGAGTTTTGGCTCAGCCTGGAGGTTCTTAGCAAGGGACATTTTTGTCCCCAGGAGACATTTGACAATTTCTGGAGACATTTTGAGTCGTGATTTAGGATTCGGTTCATACTAGCAGCTAATGGAGACAAGCCAACGGTAATATTAACTACCCCTTACCCAGGGCAGCCCTCCGTACGATAAAGCCCATGACCCAAAATGTCAACATCAGCAGTTCTGTTGAAGAAAACAGTAGTCTTTAAAGTCTACCTGTAATTCAGGAACTCAACCTCTATTAAAATTCACCAAATCCAGGTCATCTCTCTAAACCCCTTGGACTGTGCATTTTCCTCCCCCGTTGACATGGGATGAGTGACTACATCCATGCGGACGGAAGAGCTGAATAATTCAGAAAGAGACTGAATAATCACTGTCATTTGCTGAGTGCTTCCGGCAATCTGGCCAAACACAGTTTTCAGAGCTTCTGTGTATATTAGCACATTTTATCCTGATAAGAGCCCTAGGCGGGTCCACTGTGTTCCTTGTTTTACAGACAAGCAGTCTCAGGCTAAGAAAGGTTAAGGGATGCAACCCAAGTCGCAGAGTTAGGGTTATACTCTAGAAGTCTGATCAAGGGGTAGAAGAAGAGACATGGTCAATCAGCGAAAAGCTGCCAAAGCTCCCAAGGTTCCCACAGGAGATGTAGAAGAGAGAGGAGGTAGGTAGAAAGCCAGCTGGAGCAGGTCTGGTGGGTCAAGATGATGACCCCAGCTTTTCCCTCCAGGTTCTTAGTGCTGACTCTGCCAGAAAGACTGCAGTTCTGAGTACCGGGCCTCTGACATCAGGGCCCACTGCATGCGGCCTGCTGTTTAATGCCTTCACACTGTGGCTCTGTCATGGCATATAAACCATGGCATAGTGAGAGAGGCTTCTGCCCCCTGCCTACACTCCTTACAGTCTGTGAGCCGAGGCCTTGCTTTGTTCAAAACGCTGCAGACTTGTGAAGGGGACAGAAAGCATGGGCTATATTTAAAATCTGCCACAGCAATATGCTGACCAGTGAGGCTTGTCTATTAAGATCTTTATGTGGGGTGAAGTACCACTGCGCTTGTGTCAGCTGGTTTATGGAGAGGCCCTGGTTTCAAGACCAGGCTTCTGTGTGTCTTCTCTGCTGAGCTGACAGGAGGACGGTTTGGAGTTTACATCATGCCCCAAACATCTGTATTAGAGAATCAGCAATGAAGACCAGCAGCTCCAAATGGAGTTCCGACTGTGGACAGCCCTTGTCTGTCAATAGATTAAGTTGCTATTTTTACCCAAAGAGAAAGCTAGCGGGAGGATAAATGAGTTAAGGACAGCAGAAACTGGCCTGCCAAGTTATTTTTGCACACTAGCAAAGGAACACGGGTGGGTTTAGTTTTCTGGTTAATGGTGTTTGAAGGAAAAAAATACTTAGAGATCTATCTCATCTCAAATCTAGAGGCTCACAGATAAATCTACCCTCCTCCATTCCCCTCACTTGAATAAGACTCTGAATTAGAAAAGATGGATGCCCAGGAATCTGCCTCTGATTAAAATCCCTTTATCCTTTATATATCTTCTTATTTCAAACCTGAGCTTTGAACTTTACCCAGCTGGGACAGGTCTTTGGAGAAGGAACTACACATATTGCCAATACCCACACAGGACAGTAAAAACAGTGACAGTAGTAAGTAGTTGACACATATACTGGCCTATCAATCCCCACATTTTTTTTGGTTAGTACTGATATGATCTACTTATTAAAACCCTTCCTGAACAGTAACATTTACATAGAAACTGACACAAATTTTTAAAGACATAATTCTGTGAATTGTACAAACCAGGATGTGGGTGGCCTTGTGATGTGGCATGAGTATACAAAACCTTTCAGGACTCTTGGTGGGTTTAACTCAGGGGCTCTGATCCCGGAAACTCAGCCACCACTAAAGCCACCCGAAGCCAGTGGCTTCTCAGCTCATGGCTCGTGTCTGAGAAGCAAGAACAGTGGGCAAGGAAGGGCAGGTGAACTCATATTTATTAAAAGAAAATGAGAAAGGGTGTCTAGAGTGGAGGGGCCGAATGATGCCTACAAAGGATGAAGGATGAATACAGCCATGTCGCTCTGACAGGGTATGTGTGCTCGTGTATGCCTCTGTGTGTGTGTGTGTGTGTGTGTGTGCATGTGTGTGTATTATGAAAGGAACTGGATGTGGATTGAAGGTAATTTTTAATGAAATTGGTCACTTTCAAGCCCATGAATGGCCAAGCCAGTAAGGAGTTCAAACACCCTACATATAGCACCTTGGTTTAATCAGAGTTACTGGCTCATTCATGAGAGGGGCCATGTGTGCTCTTTGACTAGATGATGATCTACCATTGGCTCTGCTCGACCTGCCTAAGGCAGTAGTTCTGAACCTTCCCAAAGCTCCAACCCTTTAATACAGTCCCTCATGTTGCAGTAATCCCAACCACAAGATTAGTTTCGTTGCTACTTCATAACTGTAATCTTGCTCAGTATTATGAATTGTAATGTAAATGCCTATGTGATCTGGTGGTCTTAGGCGATACCTGTGAAAAGATTGTTTGACTCCCAAAGGGGTCTTGACCCATAGGTTGAGGAATCTCTGGTCTAAGAGGTGCTAACTCCTGTCTCACAGCCTACACCTCCATCCCCACATTAGGTGACCCCCACCTCAGCTTATGGCAACGCAGGTTTGGTTCCCACAGCTTTTACTTTGCACACATGCTGGTGTATATGTTCACTTTCACATGTGGTGACACTTCACTTTGCCATACTGGTGTACACTTTCACTCTGCACAACATGCAGTGTACATTGCGTATACTCTCGTGTCTGGCCTGTCACTCGGCGCTAGTGTGTGTGGCTCACCTGTATTACTTGCATAGTTGCACTTTGTATGTTGCAGATTTCTTATCCTCTCTGCTCATGAGTATGCTGCCATTTTGTCCCTACTTTAACTGTGAATAGGTTTTATGCTTCATTTAAGGTTAAAGTTTCAGGTTTAAGGTTAAAGGTTCAGGTGAAGGTTAAGAACACAGAGAGGCAAAAGACTAAAATTAACTCCTATGAAGAGTAGACTTCATCTTACAGCTCAGCTGGCCTGACTCCAAAGCCAGGCATTTGAGCACCATGCTGTCTTGTCTCAGAAAAGCAAGGTTTGCAGGAGCTTCTTCCTATTGGGTAAAAAGATATTTTGTGTGAATAATTGGGGAGCCTCTGGGAAGGGACATTTGAACAGTATGACGTGGGTCCTCATCTTCCCATTCCTGTGGAATGGTTGCCTTCACACATCTCTCTTGGCATCGAGTCCACCTCGATCTTCCATTCTCTGTTTACTTTGATTGCCTCTTCCAATAGCCCTGTCAGGGTCTCCAGCACTGAGGAGCCAAAGCTGGAGAGGCACAGAGCACCTGAGACCTAGAGAGACACGGAACACAGCGCATATGCTTAGAGCCTCAGCTGTGGTGAAGGTGAATGTGTCAATGGATTCACAAGTGACAGACTGGGGTGCGTGTTCCCAGTTACTTATGCATGCGCACATTCATGTTGTTGGCTCAGCTGTCTTCCCTGCTCACATTTCTCCCATGAATAGTCTATGATGCTATTACCAGATCCTTAGAGTGACCATGCCCATGTCTGATAAGTAGGCTAGCTGGATCCTCATTAGCACTCACACTGCCTGCACATTTTCTAGAAGGAGAAGAGGAAAGAATACCTCAAAAGAATATTTATAGGTGCAGCAACTATTAGTGGTTGATCTGCTGCTAACCATTTGCCCTCTTCGACTAAATAGAAAGTCAACATAGAAAGGACGTTAGCACAGCACCCAGAGAACATATTGTAGGCATCCTTTTTGGCCTACACAACCAGAAATGACCCAAGAGACCACTCACAGATGAAGATCCGAGAGACCACCTGTAGATGAACTTTGGGGACCTTACGGAAGATTTCAGACCAGCTTGCTACCCTGTGAATGGGCACAGAATTGGCTGAGCCAAAGTCTGCGAGGTTATCTGGTAGGTTCACCGATGATTATGAAGCAAATGCAGTTTTGTTGAGTTAGTGAGCACAGTTTGTTAAGATGACAGAAGGCCCTGGCTCAGCTAAGGTGGGAACCAGTTGTTTCATTTACATAAGCACTATGGTGGTGCCCAGGCACCCCGCCGAAGGACCCATCTATGTCTCGCAGTGTCTGGGAGATCCTTGGCTTCCCTCCTCTGCCTCCCCTAAGAGGTGGGAGAGGCTGCTAAGAGACCACTGGCATTTGTCTGAAGCTGCCTCTCAGAAGATCTCAGACTTTAGAGCAGATAACTATGAAGAAAATTATAAGTCCTTTCAAACTTCCTTTTTCCAGGACACTTTGCCAGACACTCAGATACTGTGAGTCTAGTTTGGACAGATCTGATGATGCAGGTGGCCTCAGCATCATCCTTACACAGACTCAACGTCATACATCGAATTCCAACATTCTAGGGGCTGCACAGAGAAACTAGACTTCAGCAATCAAGAGAGCAGAGATGAGAGAGGGGTTGGGTGTCTCCAAGGCACTGCCTCTGCCTGTGTTTGAGACTTGGGTCCACATTCCAGACCTTTAGAATAATGCCTTCTTCATTGAGTAAATGCGTTCAAACTGTTTTCTAATCACTTGCAACCAAACATGCCTTCCGAGTTTGGAGGCAAAGGCACAGAGCGTGGGCTTAATTTCCCCACATTCCTGTCTGCATCACAAAAAACCATGAGCCTCAGTAGAGGCATCTTGGGCCATGTTGGGGAGAATGGGATCAGTGGTCATGTGCAGCTACTGACTATTGCTATCTTAATGGAGGTGGTTGGGGATGACCATACAGAACTTAGCCCTGAAACCCACTGCAGCCCCATTCTGTCTGGAAAGACTGTAAGTTTATTTACCCAAATTCTGCAGCTCCATTTTTCTGAGGTGGAGCATTTACACGCAGCAAGATTTAATGGCAGCATTAAAGGGCTGCCATTCTGTTCTTTGATGCTATCTAGCTGGCCACGTGTCTGCTGAGGCAAGCATTGGTCCTTAGGTCTCTGAGACATCATGACACTGACTGCTGGGAATTTCCAGTCTCAGGAACTCAGCAGCAGCTGCAGGTAAGAAGATATTACACTGTCACCTATTGTAGCCTTAGGGATCTTGACTAATGTAAATCTGAAGCCTTAGCTTGCCACACAAGAGGACATCCAGGATGTGGCAGTATGAAGCAGTGTTGGCTTTTCTTAAAAGAGATTTTAATATAGATTTTAAGCATTGGGTATTAAAACAAAGAGGTGTGGGCTTCTCCAAGGAGAGTCCAGCTTTGTTGTTTTTTACCATTTTCGGTGGCTCTTGATGCTTTTATCTTAAAGGGCACTCAGGAAGAGGCCCTGGGGTATTTATTTCCTAGTGTCCTATAGGATGACAGCTGATAAGGTGAAACCCCAGCTCACAAAGCTTGCATGGGAAGCTAAGATGTTTTTAGTGTAAACAAAAGTTTTTGTCTTGTTTGTGAGATTCCCAGAAAATACCTTGGAAAGGAAAAAGGCCATAGGACCTAAGCATGGGTCGTTGTTACTTTAATACTCTTCTTTGTATAAAAGGAATACTGTCTCTGTGGCAAATGGTAATTATACTGGAATTACTGATTCACAGCTGGTAAGAGGAGTCTTTGGAGTGAGTGGATCCCTTCTTTTCCCATGTCTTCTTAACTTTCTTTCCATCTCACTGGGGTCAGGCCAGGACCACCCTGGGGCATGGAAGTTTCTGATGAAGCCCTGTCAGCCTGCCCCTGAAGGTAGGAGGCAAAAGCCCCCTCTCTGCATGAGACCATCACTTACCCAGTCTTTCCTCCTTTCTTAACCTCAAGGAATTGTCATAGAGATTTGAAGGTAAGGGTAGATGTAGGGAGCAAGTCTGATGCCTGACATTTCTCCCTGTGGGCACAGTCCTTTGAAACAAGGATAAGTCAGCAAAATATGCCAAGCCTGATGTTGGCTTTCAACCCTACAACATCTATCCCCCAAGGCAACAAACATTAGATAACCTGGCCGCTTTCAGAAAGGGAAGAGCCAGGAAGAATGAGGGAGTAGGGGGCTGCAGAGAAGGAGACGAAGGACACAGGTTAAGTCTTCAAAGCCATTATCTTGATGCAAGATACTTGGGTGCCTTTCTGTATGACCGGAAGTACGTATGACAGAAGTACATATGTGCCATTAATTCACTGGCTTCCTGTTTGCGTCCCTGGGTTCTCAACTCTCTCAGTCTTCTGTACAAGGCACAGCAAGTTCCAAATCTGAGCAGCTGTCATACTCTGCAGAGTCAAGCTCTGCAGTATGCAGAGGAGGCCAGCTCATCCAGCAACAGGATGAGAGAGGTCAAAGGGTACTACACGAGGCTCTTCATTAACTGAAGAGCCGACAAATTTATGAAAATCGTGAATCAGTTAATCCATTACTCACGATGATTAATAGCTAATTAACACCAGGATGGAGCCTGACCCTACTTTTCATCTCCACTAACTCTGAGTACCCATTTGCAGTCCCAGCTCCAGGGTAGAAAATGGACTGCATACTGACTCTGTGTTCAAGCTAGCCCAGTGAGGCAAGGCTAGTGCAGCAGATGAAAGGAACCGGCTAGTAATGGCAGGACTTCCTCAGAGGGTGCATGCACATTTTAAACTTTAGATTATGGGAGATGGAGAGATGGTTTAGTGGTTGAGAGTGCTTCCTGCTCTCACAGAGAACCAGCGTTAGGTTCCTCGTGCTCACACAAGGCAGCTTGCAAATGCCTGTAACTTCTGAGCGTCCGACCCCCACTTATGTCTTCTACGTGCACCCGCACTCACACATGCACATACCGACACACAAAGACACATATGCACATCCTTTATAATAAATAAAACAAGTCTTTGTATTTTGGAAGTCATGGCTGCCACGAATTCTTACAGGTTGCCATTGCCTTGGTATCCTTTTGAATATACATTAGATTTTCTCATTCTAGAAACACTCATTTTGACAGTTTCTAGTTCTTTTCTTGGTTCCCCAAAGTGATCAACTGGGTAGTTACCCTAGTCAACGTATAGGACATCTGGATACAATAGACTTGCTGCTGCTGACCACATACCCTTATGTGGCCATAGGCAGCCATGTTGTAATGACTCTCTCAGAGATAAAATATGTCTTCATAGAACTCATTACCGCTTTCCCTGCCAGGTGTGTCCAACTTTTTGATATTAGAATACAACATATTTATCCAGAAAGCTCATATCTGAGAACTATCTAATTGAAAAAAATTCACAAAAATAATCTTATGTTTTAAGTAAATCTATGAATCACATAGCTCTATGAGCCCCAAGTGGGCCAGGATGAACACGTCTGTCTGGAGCCACCAACTAGAACTTCTCTTAAGAATTCTGCTTCAATACGAATCTGGACCTTAGTAAATAGTAAATTTAGTTCATTCTTCTCTCTCCGGATTTTCCTCTCTCCCTATTCCTTCCCCCTCCCCCTTCCAACCTCTTCCCCCTCCCCCTTCTCTCTCTCTTTTCCACTCCTTGCTAGTTGAACATGTATGTGACTGATGGCTTCTCCTCTCCTCAGACCCTGGGAAGTGTTGCCCTCCCCTCTCTAGGATCTGTGAGCTGTGCGCTGCTTCTATGACAGCATAAGTCTTGTTGAATTCTTTCCTCTGTGACTTACCTGACTGATAAATCCAACTATAACCCTTTCCTAGTCAGGGCTTTCCTGGAGAGTGGCTATTATCTTGGTAGGAATAAACTAGACACTTTTAGAAAAAGAAAGCTATAGGGGTTGTCCACCAGTATAAACAAGCTTGCTGTGAGACGAGCACCTGGTCACAGCATTAGACACTTGTTTGATTGGATTTAGAATTGCCTGAAGGGCACACCTTTGGGCTGGGCTGGGAGGGTGATTTTAAGGAAAAGCTGTTGATGAGAAAGACCCAACATGAATGTGGGTAGCCTCATCCCCTTGGGTTGGGCACTTGGATTGAATAGAAAAGGAAAAACAGGGAGCCATGTAGGTGTCCATATTCCCAGATCTATGCATTTCGATCTGTGGACATATGGGAAAGCAGCCTTATCGTCCTGCTGCTGGTCCTGCTGCCATGGCCATGATGCTCCGATACTGGGCATTAGCCATGGATGGACTGGGCCACAATAAATTCTTCCTCCCTTAAGTGGTTCCTTGACAAGTCGTGGTCACAGTGATGAGAACAGCCACCAGTATAGATTCGTTGCTCAGATCAATCTGAAGGTTTTGGGATGCTATTTAGTTTTGTTCTTCCAAGGATTACAATAGCATATACAGCCATAAAGACTGGTTGTCCCTTTTATGATACCATTAATCACTGGTGATTATTACCTAGATAATCAATATTTTGGATTGGGGTGATCTTATCCTCCCAGGGATCATGGCAATGTTTATAGTTTTGATCATCATGGACAAAGGGACGTTTCAGGACGTTTCCCTGAGGTAGAATTCATGAGGTAAATGTCAGTAAATGCTTCATTCTTTCATTAGCCAGTTTCCAAAATAATGAGGCAGTTCCCTCAGTTCTTTTGCTAATAACCAACAGGCTTCTTTTTCTTTTAAGAGTCACTCAACTTGGAATGGAAAGATATCCACTAGACATGTTTCACTTGGTCCGATAGCTACTGATGCCTAAACTATCCTATCTGAAGAGTGCAGCCTACCTGGTCAGTCCCTGATGTCCCATGCACCCTAGCCTTCTTCACAAAGTTTGCTTGCATTCTCTAATCTCACTCCTATGCTGACTGTCCTCAGTGGGAATAGTCACTGTCCCAAGGAGATTCCTATGAGTGGCATTTAGTAGTTACCTTTTCTGTCCTAAGGAGACTCACACATTTTTTAAAGACATAAATATCCCTTAAAAATAGTAATATTTTTCTTTAAGAAGGGAATTTTATGAGTTACATTTTACTTATAGGAGAACTGAGGCCTTCAAGAGAGTGACTTTGTCCTGACCCAGATGTAAAGCAAATGGGAATTTTGAAAGTAAGCAATGAAAGTTTTGCTTTCTTAATCTGTAGGTCTGGGTGGGGACAGATGATCTTGAAAACCCAATAATGAGAGGTCTAAATGGATCAGAGTGGGAGGACCAGAAAGGCATGGAGATGCTAGAATTGGTGGATGATCCTCCAACCAACATGAGGGCCTTCCAGGCCTTTTCTCCTTTATAAATACAGCACTAGTGGGTGTGGGCCAACCTTGCCTGTAGAAAAATAGCACCCATGGGCAAAGACTTCTTCAGGGAAGGGTGTCTGTGAGGATGACAAGCCACAGAAGAGTACCAACGTTATCAAATGTGTTGGGAAACAAAGGCATTTTCTTTGATATTAAAGATCAAAAGGTGGTTCGGTGGCTCACATCTTTAATCCCAGTAGTTTGGAAGAGTCATTGTGAGTTAGAAACCAGCCGGGGCTATACCAAGTTCCAGGCCAGACTGAACTACATTGTCAGAACTCCACCTACAAAAAGGAAGAGGAGGAAATGGAAGGAAAAAAGATCATATACATCATATAAAACTTTAATAATTAAAAATGTATATGATATATGAATGATAATAAAGCCAGTTGTTAAAGCGGGTTGTTTTGTATTTCTCAAAGACATCCTCTAATACTCTGACAATGCAGAGCCCCAGACTGTTGTCATGAAGAGATAAAAACAGTACAGTGGCCATTTCATGTCCCATCCTCCTCATGACATCCAGTGAGCTGCCTTCTTCTAGACTTGGGTTAACATATACCAAGGCAGTTTAGGGGAAGAAGTGGTAAGTGTCCATCACCATCACAGCAGGGAGGCACGGCAACAGGTAGGCCAGAGCAGCACGCTGAGAGCTCTCATCTGAACTGCAAGCAAGAAGCAGAGGAAGCGAATGGCGATGGTGTGGATCTTTAAACTCTTAAACTCCACCTCCAGTGACATACTTCCTCCAATAAGGCCACGCCTCCCCAAACAGCATCACCAACTGAGAACAAATTATTCAAAAACATGAACCTATGGAGGATATTTCTATTCAAACCACCACAGTCACCCAGCCAATGACTACTGTTAAGCAGCTAGACTCACTAAGACATCATCACAAACCTTCTTACCTAACTTATGGATCTCAGAACATATTGCATGGAGTCTGCCAGCTTCTGTTCCTTCTCAACTCCTACTGTCCATAGTTTTTCTCTCTCTAGCATGATCTATTAGATGTCTTTGAGTTCTGGTTGCTTCTTTCTCCTACAGCAGGATTTCCTCCTCAGCCTTTGCCTGACCCCAGCATCCACCCTTATAAAGTATATACCACACTCTTATAAAGTATATACCACATGCAAGGCACTGTACTAAAGGCAAGCTAAAGCAGGAGGCATGGCAGTGGTTATCCCTAGTGCAAAGCAAGAAATGGGTGTCCTGGAGAAAATGCAAAAGCAACAATGATGTCATCAATTTGGTTTTTGTATTGTCACTCAATAAAGGCAATCTTAAATAATGTTACCAGTGAAAATTATTCCCGTGAGCATTTTTTCTCCATTTCCCATGACTGGAACATTTATGATTGGAGATAAAACAAATACTTCATAGTTCCTACCCTCAAGTTGCCAGTAGCCTCACAGAGAAGGACAGCAGCTTGAGGAAGCAATACGTTAGGGATTTCCGTCTCAAGGAAAGGGTTTGCTGGAACAAGGGAAGATGTTAGTGGAACTTCACAGAACCAGATCTGGGATTGAGCCAGGTAATGGAGGAGGATCAGACCCAGCAACCCTGAGGCAGGACACGCACTGCAGCTGGGAGACAACCTGTGACAGGCCTTAGGATGTGCACCAGCAGAGGAGCTGACGAGCCTGACAGAAATCACTGCCAGAAGAACCTTTGTCCCCGTGCTAATGATGAAACAACAAGGCATTCCTTTTCTCCTTACAGTCTTACTGTACTATAATTAAAATTCCATATGTATTGGCTTCTTTTCTCGCTTGACACTAGGAGCAAATACCACACAAGAAGCAACTGAAGGAATGATTTTGGTTCGTGGTTTGAGAGGGGACATTCCATCATGATGGGAAAGGCATGGCTACTGAGCCAGTTGGGTCCATGACAACAGGGGTGTGAAGCTGTTGGCTCACATCTCAGTGGATCAGGAAGCAGAGAGCTCAGGCCAGAAACGGAGCCAGTCTGTAACCCTCAAATACCATCCTAGGCTCCATGTGATAAAGACTCTAAAACAGTGCCACCATCAGGGACCAAGGATTTTAACACTTTAGCCTGTGGGGAATGCTTCACACTCAAACCAAAACACTATAGAGTTTACCCATTTGAAGTAAATTATTCAGTGGCTTTTAGTCTATTTACAGCACTAAGTCTCCATCAGCACCAGTTTTGGATTCTCTTCGTTATTGCAGAGAGAAATCCTGTATCACTTAGCTAGATGTGACGCAACAGACTAGAGAAGGCATGAGAAATTTGGGATTTATTTTTATTTTTATTTTTTAATTTTTTTTGTTTTTTTGAGACAAGGTTTCTTTATGTAGCCCTGGCTGTCCTGGAACTCACTCTGTAGACCAGGCTGGCCTCAAACTCAGAAATCTGCCCGCCTCTGCCTCCCAAGTGCTGGGATTAAAGGCATGAGCCACCACTGCCCGGCGGGATTTTATATATATATATATATATATATATTTGAACATATTGTTCCCATAACTGCCACTGCCCAATATCCAGCATGATACACACAGATGCAAATCCATTCATCCATTTATCCATCTGTCCATCCATCTTCATGATGCATGTGTAGGGACCTACCTGCAACCCATGGTCTCCATTCGTCACTAGTGGCAGCCACGCAAATGCATCTACTTGCACACTAACCCTCCCACACCCGGACCTTGCTTTCCTGGCAGGGCACACTTGAGGAAATTTAGCTGAGATGGCCTTTGCCTTTGACAAGTTCACACATCTGGGCTTTATTCTCTGGAGACTGGACTCCACAGCTCTACCCTTAGATTTCTCACCTCTGGGCTTGTTCATTATTCCTGAGAACTAATTGCCTTCCCCTCCAAATCTTCATTCTTTACCTGCCTACCCCACCAAACCATCTACTTTTCCTTCCTCAAGATGGACAAGGTCAAGTAGTCCCCAACAACCATAATGTGGTCCCATGAAGTACTTAATAATGACATCATTCTTTGAAGATCTTCCTAGACTCAGACAGAAAAGAAAGCATCTTTCTCATTTTGGAGATGGGTGCTTTTGTGCTGTTTCTGAACCTACACCACACGCAATGGAACCCTCACCTTGCACTGGAAGGCTGTACCACTGCCTGCCGTCAGTGAGAAGTGCTCCAGGCACACAGGGATGCCTGCTTCTTACCTCCCAACAGATCTATGTGCAGAACTAACAGAGCATGTCTGGAAGGTCAACCAAGTCCCAAGCTCCCTGTAACTTTCTCCCTTGCCACACTTAGCTTGGGACTTTCATCTTCACAGTCAAAATTTCTTCTCTGGATTCTGGCTTTTTTATCAGAAAGATAAGAGCTTTTCTAGAAGTCTTGCTGAGTAGGCAGCTTCATCCATTTCCTGTTGCCCTGACAAACTACTACAGGCAGGGAACCTGTGAGTAATACAAGTTTGTCTGGCCCTTAAGGCTCTGAAGACTGAGAAGTCCAAGAGCAGGACACTCACATCTGGTCAACATCTGTGGAGAGTCTGCTTAGTGTGTTGTAATATGGCAAAGGGTGACATGGAGACACAGCCACTGATGTCATCCTGAGGACCTCACACCCATGACCTCAGTGAATGCTAATGATCTCCTAGAGGCTCTCCCTCCAAACATCATTAACATATAAACTTGGGGCTTACATTTCTAATAAAAACAGGGACATTTCCAGGCCATAGCAGGAGGTATCACTTCTAACCTGTTGGCTCCTTAAGAATTTGTAATGTTTCTGCTATCAACAAAAACCCCTGCCTGCTGTACAAGACAGAAGGAAAATGGATGCCGGGACGGAGACCTGCAAGTGTTGAGTTGATGTGTCTCTGATCTTGTCACCTCACCTCTAAACAGAGTCCAGTTCCTCTGGCCTCTCAGTATGCAGCTGGCACCACATCCAAGTCTGGCTGCCTCTCTCTCGATCACCAAGCTCTGCTGGACTAAAGCACCATCCAGAGCCTCTATTGGCCATGAGCTGAGTTCACAGTCCCATGGGGAGTTGCTAGGCATCCCGCCTGACCTGACTGTAGCCATCTTGAGCCGTTAAATCTGCTCCTATTAAGCCCTGGACAGCTTTCCTTACATGACTCTACAGCCATCAACACAAAGAGCGTGGCTGGTGTCCTCGATACTACGTGGAATAAGCCAGGTACGTCCTGACTTGGATAAAGTCCCTTTTGTCCTGACAGTAGATAAGACTTTCCTTCTGTGTTACAGGAACCAGCTGCTCTTGCTTGCATCCAGCCCCACACACTTCTGTCGTAAGTCCCCTTCATTACATCCTGTCTGCTTCCCTTCAGTCTCTGGCTCCTTGGATCCAGTTCTCATGGCCTGGGGCCAGGGAAGAGGTGGGTCATTTTATTAATTTTGCCGCTGGCAAAAGTTCCTGCTTTGAGAAGAGTTTTTTTTAAAAGGCCCAGAGATATGCAAGGCAGCTTCCTGTCTCTGCAGGCCTTCATGAAAGAGCATCTAATGTGTCTGTTTCCAGATGTGCCATGTGCCCCCTTTGCAGAAACCAGACTCACAAGGACTCCAGCATAAATTAAGTCTTAATCACCATTAGGAGATGAGTGGGAAGATCTGAGCAGCACTAACCAGAGGGGTGGGGGATGGGGAATAAAGGGGGATTGAGGAGATGGAAGAAACAGATCCTCTTTGATACAGTACAAAGCCCTAGCAGAAACACCCAAGTTCACAGGAGTGAACTTGGCACACACACACCTGCCTTACCCTCGACTGCCTTTGGTTAATGGGCCCAGATGGCCTAGAAAGCTTGGTTGTATGATAGGAAGGTTGGCCATGTGATATTTTTCCAAGAGAAAACAATGTAGCAGGGTTCAACTGCCCACCCTAAGAAGCCCTGCTCCTGGGGCTTGGTCAGTGAGGGTTACATAATGTTAAACATCTCATCCCTCCCTTTCATGTTAAACCCAACATGTCTTATGTTGCTAAGAAGAACACAGCGTGTCTGTGCCCCTCAAGTCAGCTGGGGTCAAACTGCCCAAACTCTTGGAAGATTAAACACGAGGAAACCTGTCTAAATATAAGGCCATCTTGAGTTTTCAGCAAATACCCTTCAAAATTGTGACTCCTAGAGAAAACTGTAATAGAATCTGAGAAGTATCAGGTACGGAGAAGAATGCCGGCTTCCAGAATTCTGGCTTGTAGACCTGGATTCCAAACTAGGCAGAACACTTCCTGCCCATCCATTGGCTGCCTCAGCTAGGAAATGAGGATTTAAATTAAGGGAGATTAAAATCCACTTCTGTCCCCGATTCTATGTGCTCAAGTGCAATGAAGCACATGGATCTTTCTGCATGAATTCTCTTAGAAAATATGAATCAAAGATGCTCATGATAATGACGGTCGAGTGGTTACCGGGAGCCCTTGCAGAGCACTTTAACCTGTTAACTCTTAATCCTCACAGCAATTCTGTTATGGAGTGATATTAACAGCGCAAATCTGGTAATGAATTAACAAGAGAATGAAGAGATAAGTAGCCAGTCACTGCGTTTCAGCTCAGGTAGTCCCGGCAAAGCTCCAGTTTAATAAGCACAGAGCTGAACTTCTGTCTCCCTTCCTGTACTGCATCCCAGCAGACTCTTCCAGGTTTCCACTGTTAAATAACCAGCAACCCCATCCCACACGCCATCCAGGCAGAACACTTTTGCTGTCCCCCCACATCCAAGTCACCACAAGACACATCATCTTTCCTTCCAAATAGACAAGGAAGCCACAGCCTGTCACTACCTGAAGTGTGTCCACTCCATACCTATACGACATACAGTCTGAATGGTTACAAGAACCTTCTCGTTGGTCCTCCTGCCCCAAGTCTTCTGCTCCACCTTCACATGCACAACTTTGCCTCTCTATAGTAAAAAGGATGCTCGCTGGTCAATGAACATACATCATCTCTGTACTCAGAACTTTTCAGTGGCTGCGGCTGAAATCCAAGTCTTTGACCTATAATGTTCTCCAAGAAGTCCTTCATTCTCCACCCCTCCTGCACGCCCACCAGCTTCATTTGCATGGTACTCATTTGCATGCCGCTCATTTGCATGGCTCTCATTTGCATGGCTCTACCCTAGCTCAGCCACACCTGCCCACTCATCTCCCTCAAGCAGACCAGTCCCTCCCTCTTTCCCACTTCCCTGGCCTGCCCTTTCCTCACACTAACATCATTCCTCATTTCATGAACTCTGAACCTTCCTCTTCTGACCAGGTAAAGTAGCACCTCCCCCATGTGCCTGTGTCCTCCTGGTTTGGTTTACCTTGGTTTATTTTCCTCCTCGGTGTGTATCTATGTCCGACATGTATTATATGTATGCTTATTTTCATTGCCATTTGCTCCCCCACAAAGCTAAGCTCTACAAGGCCAGACTGGCTACTCGGTAAACCCCTAGGGTCAGGAGCAGTGTCTGGTGACATTCAAAAACCCCACTCAACAGACAAAAGTGGTCGCTGCTATCTAAACAGAATTCTTTTTGGAAACGTGTGTGTGTGTGTGTGTGTGTGTGTGTGTGTGTGTGCGCGCGCGCGCAGCGCGCGCGCGCGCGTGTGATGGTGACTGGCAGTTTCGGCCTAGCAAGGGCCCATGTTCTCTTCGCATTAAAGGGGGGAAGTAATGCCTTTTGTATGTCACCTGTGTTCTTTAATTACCTATAACACAACCCACTGTGGACTTCTGAATGATACAAGGCATTTAAGCCACCAATTACCTAATCATCTGACTCCTAATGAACTCATTAGTGCGTCTGTTTGTGACAGTGCGGACTATGGCTGAAGGGATTACATTCTCCTTCTACACCAAGGCGAATCACAAACCGGAATATAAACAAACAATAAAGCGAATTTGTTAAAGGCAGATAACGAGTACAATATAATTATGAAAATAAACTTTTAAAAAGCCATTTGCTTACCTCCGAGTTACCTGTGAGAGATGGAAACTGCTGTTCCTCTTACAATTAAGGTAGGGAGAAGTCAAACAGCGCTGGAGGGTGTGGAGCGAATCCCAAGGCGCGCTCATTTCCCAGGTGAGGAATTTTATGCTCATTAGCAGGTACTTTTCCCTTCTTGGCGTTCGGGAGTCTGGGGTAGACGACTGTGAATCACCATCAGAAGCCATCAATGAGGCAGCGGAATGAAAACAGCAAACATTCAAAATAGACATCTGCTTTAACCACATGACGAGATAATTAATTATCCACACTGGGATAATTTTGACAGTGAGAGGAAAAATAAACAAACACTATATAATTTTTAAGGGTGCATTTGTAGATTGACAAATTGGTTTTACTAATGGTGGGTCTATAAAATCATTTAAGTCATAAATCATTGTCAAATGGAAAATCGTTTCTCAAAATTAAAAGGGCAATGCACGTTAAAGCAAAAGTTTTAGAGTTTATTAGGTTGGTTTTGTCTAGATATTTTAAGAACAGTATGAAGCAGAATCTCATCCCTGGATCCTAATCACCTATCTAATAGTTGTATGGTCATCTCCATATCTGATGACATACTGTTGGTGTTTTTTTAAAGGACATATCTCAACATATGGGTGAGTTTCATACAATTACCTGCAGTCTTTTTCAAAGATGAATTGTGTGTTTTGTAAGTATGAAGTCACTGACACTCAGTGGATTCTTCTGCCCATATGTATTTATAAAGAAAAACTCTTTTCACCACCCCGGGTGGTACTAGGATGGAAGCTATCACACTTGTTAGGAACGAGCTGTACCACAGGACCACATCCCCAGCAGGAAAACATTGTCTCTACAAGTGCTAAAGCAGCTCATGAACTGAGAATTCACCTCACGGAACAGAGGACAGTCTTAGTTCTCACTTGTCTTATTAAAACAGTCCAAATCTCTTCAAGGGCATTGTCTTTTTTCCATTTTGCCCCAAACTTGTGGTCCTCCTGCCTCAGCCTCCATAGTACCAGACACACACCACCCCCCCAGGCCCTTGCATGGCTCTGTCATTGGAAGAAACAGCTCTCGTCTCTGAGAAATAAGAGCTGTGGTTTATTCTGGAGCAGATGGGAGTGACAATGGCTAGGAATGTTCTTTTAGGGCTCCACAAATGTACTGTTTCAATGAAGAAGCAGTTTTGTGGTGTTTTTATAGTAAGAGAACAAAAAAGTTACAAATCCAGGAATTTTAAAAGGAGATTCGTAGCAACATCAGAGGAGTGGTTTCCAATAAGGAAATCTTCCCTAGAGACCTCAGATGCCGCCTGATGGCATCCTTAGCTTTGGGGTTGATAGAAGCTTGTGGTCTGCTAAGTTAATAGATGCCAAAAGGCTTTTTATCCGCTAATCACAGCATGTTAGTGTTGACACAAGGCTGGACAAGGATAAGCTATTTAGTGGGCTTACACTAGCCCAAGGTAGGGTGCAATTAGACTCTGGACCTGAAACATTCCAACCTCACCACAAAGTCACCTCAGCGCTAAGTCAGGCAGCCTTCGCTGCTGCTGCTGCTTCTTTCCAGGAATTTTCATTCAAAATCCCAGAGAGAGTTTCTCTGGCAAGTGATTTATAAAGCAGGACTTATCAAGTCAGCTATCTAGTTATGATTTGTAAAACAGTTTTGCCCAATTTAGATGCCAAAAAAAAAAAAAAAAAGAAAGAAAGAAAAGGAAAAAGAAAAAGAGAAAACCATAGGCATTCTCTGTTTTGCTGTATTCTAATTTAGAATTCATTTCATTGCAGACAAAGTGTCAGCAATAAATCAAGTTATTTCAAAGCAACATTAATCCCAAATTTAAATGATATCATTCGTTCCACACTTCCTTTGGTTTCCTATGTAGAAACCCTTTTTAAGATCAACTTAAAAGAATCAAGTGTCACTGTGGGTTGGTTTTTTTTTTTTTAACAGAATTTGGTTTTTCCGCTGCTTCTGCTGACTTCTCCCTCCTCCCCCTCCCCCTCCCCCTTCCCTCCCCCTTCTCCTCCTCCTCCTCCTTCCCGAGACACCAGAAGTTCTGTTTTCAACAATTACATTTCCCTAAAAGCTTAAAGGAAGGGCTGAAGTTCCCTGGCTCACAATACAGCTAATCCTTGTTTAAGGATTACCAGCTGACAGGAAAAAATGCAAACAATATTTAGAGAACTCATTTATTTAAAAAAAGAAAAATGAGTTAGAGGGTCAGTGGACTCTGTGGTGTGCTGAGGTTGTTTCTCGGGGTAGCCTTTCAGGGAGGATCCACATTTCTGAAATCTAAGAGGAGGCAGGAAAGCAAAAGAGGCTTATTCTGCCATGTGCAGCGTGTTTTCAGTGGCGTATCATCTCAATCACAAATATTTTATAGTTCGATTTCTCTGTGTATAAATAGAAATGTTTATGTCTGTCAACTGTGGCTTCTATTTGGTAAGGAGACTCTCACAGCTGATTCGGGTGCAATTATAAACTATGAATACATTGCATCCAGCTCCAAATTGTTTGTTTTCCATGGATGTCTTAACTTAGTAATAACACTCTCTCCTACTTTGCTGTGCGCCCTCAAAATCCGAGTCTCTGTTACACTTGTCTTGAGTTGTTTATCGTCTGCCTTTCTTTGAGAGAATGAACTTCCAAAACCTTTACTTTGAGCCCATGACTTGAGTGGGAAACAAAAGTCAAAACATTGTTTCAACTAATTGGTTTTCTCATGAAGAAAGTGATCTCAACAAGTATTGCTTAACCATGTGTGAAGTTCTGTGAATGGAGCCATGTGATCATACTAGCAGCACAAGAAAAAAAATAGATAAGCAAAATTAACATGGAAGAATACTCTTTTTTTTATGAGAAAGTCATAGTTCCCAGCAAGCAATTATAAACATATTGACACATGTAAAAAGTAATTTTTAGATAACTTTTAAAAAAAAAAAAAGATTTTGTCTTCTAAGTTTATATATGGTCAATATGTCACTACAAGCCCTATCTGTGCCAACTGACAATAAGTATATGTGGTCAAGAGTCACATTCACCATCCACAGTTTTTGAGAACTGGTTATTTAAGTTTTTTAGTTGAAAGAGTTTGTGTATGTGTTTGTTTTGGAAAAAAAAAAAAGCAAAGTAAAACAAAACAAATTACAAGGGGGATGGGGATGAAGAGATGGTTCTGTTGGAAAGCACTGGGCATGCGTCCGAGGAGTTGAGTTTGCAGCCCAGCTCCACAGCTGAGCACAGTGGCATGTCTGTAAACCAGAACTTCGAAAGAGAAGAGGGTGGAATCCCTGGAGGTCAGTGAGAGATCTTGTCCAAAAAATAAGGTAAAGAATGAGAGACGAAGACACCCAGTGTTAACTTCTGGCCTCCATTTACGTGCACACATGAACATGTAGACACACACACACACACTTACTCTCTCAGTCATTCACAAAGTCAAAACAAGGAAAGAAAATCTGCATCATTATCTACATAATATCTTCATAAATTGTCTACATAAATAAGATACCTACATAAATAAGATTATCTACATAAATAAGTATAGCCATCCCCTGTCATCTACACATTGGTTCCAGGCTTCCCTCTGTACCAAAACCTGTGACCACTCAGGCCCTGGGTCATGCCCTGTTAGTCTCTGCTGTAATCCTTCCTCACTTAATTGGTTCTCTTCCTCTAGAGACCCCAAACTGATACGCTGGCCTTGGACAAATGAAACAGACTCCCCTCTGAGCCCTCCAGAAACAATGAATTGGGCCAGCATCCTGTCTAACCTCTGCAAGCCTGAAGGGATACACTGCTATAGTTTTAAGCTATCCATTCCATGTGGCATGCAACGGCAACTGTGAGACATCAATGTGCAGCCCTCTCTCCTCAGAGGAGTCCTCACAAGTCCAATCCGGTTTGACTTACACTATAGAGAACCACATCTCTCTGGCTTGACAAACTGATTGTACAATTTTTAAAATACTTAGACTTCCCTGGAGCCGGCCTGACATAGGAGCTGTCTTGGCATCTTTTTCTGTAATACAAAGGATACAATAGCTATCGGTTGTCTTGGGGACAGGGTTACCGTGCTACATCAGACTTTCTATGTAGCTGTTCCCCAAGTCCTAAAATACCCCTCTCCCGGATTCCATTCTCCCTTGAGAAATGAATGGATAAATAGCTTCATCAGACATCCACGACTTCCTAAAATGTCCAGGAACTTGTGTTTTCTGAGCATCTCCAAATTCCTTTGACTACTTTAGACACCCTATTAGTCCTCCAAAATGTACCTCACAGAGACAGGAAATTTGAGGGAGAACATTCTGAAGGCCTAAGAAGAATGGAGAAGAATGCTGCACGGTAGCAAGTAACAGTTTAGCATTGACCTTTAACCTTAGACGCCATCTCTAGACACTCTGGACTTATCCCCTCAAGCCACCTTTATCTTCCTGTTGCTCAGCCACCCTGTCTAGTGCTCCCTCCTCTCTGTTCTTCCCTAATGACACAATGTTCACTGGCCTTCTGAAATCTCATCCTTTGCCCTTGGACATGCTACTTAACCTTTCCGTGTAGCAGTCTCTTCATTTGGAAAACAGGTGTGATAACGTTCAGCCCTAATACGTGGAACAAGGTTTAAAAGAAAAGGAATAAACCAGCAATGCAGTTATATCCCCATGGTCCTCAGAAGCATCGGGCTGAATGAGAGACCGCACACGCAAAAGGTCACGTGTCGGATGAGTTCGTCTATAAGGAATGAACACAGGAGATGAATCCAGAGAGACTGGAGGCAGACTGGAGAGTACCATAGGAGAGAAAGATAGGAAACAAGAGGATTTCTTAATGGCTTAATGAGTCAATATGTATTAGGTTCACTCCAAAAAGATAAAAATTGTAGACCCAAACAACTGAGAATCATAACTTCTATAGAGGGTCAAAGATGGTCCCCAATCCAGTATGACTGGCATCCTTTAAAGAAGCAGGGATTTGGACACCAAGATGGACATAGGGATGACAGTATGCACATACACAGGACAGTTGTTTTAAGATGAAGCACTGGCGATGCAGCCAAGTGCCAGTGGTCACCAAGACTGCTGTCCATGCTGGAAGCAAGACAGAGGCACATGGAGACCCCACGCAGCCTCAAAGGAGGTCTGGTCCTGAAGCAGCTGTGGTTCCTTCTGCTATTTGAAGTCTCCAGGTTTACAGTGTTTTGTTCCAGCAGCCGTGGGGAGCTAGAGCAAAGGATGTGCAGTTTTCTTCTGGGATGATGCAAATGCTCTAAAACTAGATAGAGAGAGAGAGACTTGTTGGGACCGTACTGAGTGTCACTGACTTGTCCATCCTCAGTGGCTAAACCTAATATAAATTTTGCCTTAATAAACATGTGTGTGCTTATATGCATGTTCATGTACATGAGTACATGCGTGCCCACACACACATGCATGCATACACAGGCACACACACAAATGTACATATGAATGGGCACTCACACGCACACACTTGCATACACACACACATACACTGCACACACACACACTAACATGTATTATAGTGAAGTACTGAGAGCTTTCAGTGGTTCACCCAACAGGAACCTAGACACCAACCCTGCAATGCAGACACCATTCAGTGAGTGATGTAATATTTTCCAGTCTTCCTATAAACTTTCCACTGTTAGACATCAAATTAGGAACAAGCAATTGTTTCCCAAAGACGTGTTCTTATGTAGAAACTTAGAGGTCTCTCCTGATAATTTGAACCATTGAAGGTGACTATGACACATTTTATATCAACCCACTTTTCCAGAAGTTTCCCATCCAGATGGGTTCTACCCCTACCCCCAACCCCACGCCCCACCACCCCATTCATACCCTAAACCTGTCACCAAGTATTCAAAAAATCATATTGGGCCAAATTTGTAAAGACTTCAGCTATTTCAGCCTCAGCCTGTAGAGAATCTGCCAGTAACAAGAAGCCCACTTTAATACCAGCAACAGACAGGCAATTGTCTTTCTTCTGGCTGCCCACGTGGCATTCAGACACCTAACCTGAGGCACCAGGTTCCAGTGGCAGATTCACTATCCTCCACTAAGTGGGTGGATGGACAATCTATTAAAATGACTGCATACCCAGGAAACCTAAAGAAGGTCTTAAAAGCCCACAGGGAATCACTGGCTCCATTCAAGGGTGTCTTGATTTTCCCCATTCCTCCTCCACATAATAGGAGCACAGAAAGCTTTGCTCTCTACTGAAAAGCCAGCCATTGAGAGATTCGGGGTTTTGTGAAGTAGGAAATCGATCACAGGAGGAAAGGGAAGGGGAAATATTGTGCAAGGGAACTAGAACAATGGAAGGTAAGATTCGAGGAGACACGTTAGACTGCAATAGTCAATTTGAATCAAGCACACCATAGATTTGGGGCCAGCATTTTGATACTATATGCCTCAAATTACATCTCATAGAACCGCTGTTAATATGGTACTGCACATGTCAACACGGTGTGTCTTTGGTAAAGCTGCCTTCTCCAGTTATTCATATTTTATTGTTTTTATACTGGGCGCCACTGGAGATCATGAGGGGAAGTGAGTGCAAGCTCTTAGCCAGGCATCTGGCAGCAGCTCCAAGCACTGTCTCCAGCCATATCCATCTCACACCAGATATGTTCGTCTGAGTTGTTTTCTTCTCCACCAACATTCCTCCAGAGTCTCCATGTTACTCCCTGTCCATATAGGAAGAGTTAACCCCACAGTCAGACACTACCAGAGGAACAATGAAAAATACTATGTGGAACACAGGACTCTCGTCACCACACTAACAGGCTACCGGGGGAAGATTTCGCCTCACTTTCACCTGTTATCACTACCACAGAACAGAGGCTGCATCTGTAAAGGAAAAAATATATATGTGTGTGTACTGTCAAAGACAAGTCAGACGAGAAAGTCTCTGAGTCAAACTAATAATGATGATTAAAAGTAACTCCCAGCACATACAGGCCAAGTCTTGCACTGAGTAGTCTGTGTAATTTACCAGTTCTAATCCTTCCAACCACCCAACATGGTAAATGTCATTATCCCCATTTTGCAGATGATGTAACTGAAGACAGGGGAACATCGCCAAACTTGTGGGTTGTTTATTGGAGCCAGCAGCCAGCCCTCTGGTTTACGTTTGTTTATCTGATTGCAAACCCATGCTGTTGATTATAGGGTTGTCTGCCCAAACGAAAGTTTTCCCATACCTGCTGGCCATTTCCCCTCGGTGGATGCAGGTTCTTTCTGTTACAAGAGGTGATTTTGTTACAGTTTGGTGTGACTAGCTCTGCTGGGCTGACATGAGCAGAGGCCTTTTTGGATAAAGGTGGTGGGCAAGTGTGCTTGCTGGCTGGGACTTAAAAGCCCAAGAGTTATAAGCAAGTGAATATAGTTATTGCAAAGACAAATAATAAAAATGGAGCGCCTGAATGTATTGGAAGGGAAATCTGGGTGCCCTGCAGTCAAGATATAATTGCTAAAAAGAGGAAATCAGAGGTTGGAAGGGATAGAAAAACCAACCCACAACCCTGAAGTCTAAGGCAAAAGCAGAGAAGAGAAACGGCTTCTCTTAGATAATTAAAACTGGGCTCTTCCACGATATGAAGTTAGACACCTGACAAATTATATATTTCTAATTTCTAATTCTTATACCGGAGTGCCATAGGCTACACAGCCTCCCAGGTATTAATGAAAAGGCCACAACAGGGGGCCTTAAAAATCACTGCTGTGTGCAGAAGCTAACAAAGCAGGCCCAGAAAACCCGGGCGGGAAGGGGGTTTGGGGGGATGGTCAAGTAATATCTTGATTTTTAAACTGTTCTCAAACTGACACTACTTCTCTACACTGCCATGTCTGTGTGTCTGTACATGTCAGTATGTCTGCAAGTCTGTGCGTGTTTGTGTGTCTCTCTGTGTGTGGCAGGGTGTGTGTTGGAGGGGAGGCGGGGAGCGGGGGATGGGGGTGGGGGCGGGATACTAAGAATATTTTCCGGATGGGATTCTCTGTCTTTGAAAAGTACCTTATAATGCTTTGATCTGACATTCTGACATCAGCCTGATGTTGGGCTAAAGCCTAATGCCTTCCCACACTTAGCAGGGCGGGAACAGTTCCGGTTCTAAGACCAAAATGGATGCACAGCCGGAGACAGACAAACCCACTTCTGCTTGGAGCAGCCTGTTACACCCACTTCTAAGCCTGCAAAGAGCCAGGGTGATAAAGAGCCGGGTGTGAAAGGCCAGCATTCCCTGAGTTCTGCTTCCTGGTTCTGTCTTCTCCTCAGGAAGAGGACAAGCTTTCTTCCAAGCCTCGCCCCATGTCTAAGCCTGCTCAGCCCCTGCTGGTGGGGTATAAATTAATCTCAACTCTGTAGACAGCATTTTGGCTATGAGCATCAAAAATATCAATAATATCCTCTTCTGCAAACCACAGAGAAATATAATATGCACAAAAAAAGATTTATGGATGAAAATGTTAATTACAGAATCAAATAAAACTGGAAGGGAGAATATAGTGTCCAATTATGGGAGGATGTTTGGGTAAATAATAATCCATCCATTTATGTAAGGATATTTTTGTCATTAAAATGATTATGATATGCTAAAAGTAAAAAGGAGCTATGAATTCATTTACAGTAAAAAATATTCCACCCACAGGATGAAAATGCCAAATATATTTATTTCTGCATAGCTGAATTCTGTTTATATGTAAGATAATCAAGGAAATAACATTTCTTTCTTAGGTATGGTTTCCTTTATTTTATCTAACTTTTGTATGATGGATGCTAGTGTCTTATGGATGCATAGACACTTAGCAGTTAGGAGTTAGGAGAAGTGTCAAGTGGGAAGACCCAGGTCACATCCCAGACACTCCACAGCTAGACAACCCCAGCCAGGTACTCCACACCCCTGAACCCAATGACGTGAAGGTCATTTTGTTGATGAAGAGTGTCACTATTAGGAAAGCAGTGACAAGCGGCAGATGCTTGACAAACATTGTCCATTATTATCAAGCATATATTGAGGACCCATCACATGCAAATATCAGTACTGTTGATACAGAAAATGGCTCCTCATTCTTAAAGATGGAAAACAGACATGTAAACAGACACTGACAATTCCAAGAGACAAGCTCTGTAGCCAAGGGAGACTTTGGGTACTGTGAGAGTACAGAAGGGAGTTGCAGTCATGTCGACACAAGAATTTTCACATCCACTGTCCACTGTCATTGATACCAGAATTCCTCCAACAGTTTAAGACTCAAATGTCCCATAATGTTTATGTGTTTAAAGTGACTCCATAGGAAGCAAATACCCACAGATTAACTGTCCCCAAAGGCAGGTGTGGCAGAAGCCCACCTCTTAAGCTTTAGAGCATTTTGATCTTCGTGCACAGCTGTAATCTGTACCTCACAGGACACCTCTGAGAAAGTGACTTCCATGGAAGCCTGGACAGGCAGAGTGAGCTGGCCACAGTTACTCAACAAGACAGAACAAAGTAAGACACATGCCCAGGTATGTTGGGAGGAAATTTGGTGTCACACCACAGATGATGCTGAAAGGGCCTCCCATCAGGAAATGCTCACAAGCTGCAGCCTGGACTGTGAATGTTCCCTATGTGTGACCCATGTGTGCAGGGTTGGTCTACAGCATACCAGCATGTGGTACAGTTATGGAAATAGTGGAGCCTTGAAGAGTGGACCTAGTGAATCTTATTAAACCACTGGGAGCAGGTAGCTGAAAGGATGCTGGGACTACAGCCCCTTCCTGTCTCCTCTCTTTGTTGCTAATGGCAAAAAAGTTGGAGTCTCACCAGGTATGTGTTCCTTCCTTAAGCACTGCCTCACCATGAGCCCAAAGGCAATGAGGCTAAGCATCCATGCACGGGAACATCCAAACAACAGGACTTCCTGAAGCCTTAGTGTCTCAGGTATTTTTTTTCATAGCAATGGAAAACTAACTCATCCTGCTTTCATTGATTCCATAATCTTTACTATACCTGTCATGTATCATTTGGTGACACAGATACCTTCCGAGAAATACATTTTTTAGAAAGTTTCTGTGGTGTCACTCCACCCAGTGATATAATCTTATGGACCGCTGTCATCTATGCAGGCCGTTTTTATGTGACGGATGACTACATATGAGAAAAAAGTTATAGATAGCAGGAGGAAGAAGGAAGTGAAGAAGATTAAAAAGGAGACTTTGAATCAGCCTAACTTATGATTATCTATATAATAAAAGTTAGGATCAGAAACATTCCTCCATAATCATCTCTATTTAATCAGTGAATCACTCACCGTAAGGCAAAAGGGTTTGACACATCCAAATAATCACACAGGCGGTTTGGGAAAGGCCAAACACAAACCCTAGGAAAGAAGCCATTTGAATGGCCCTCCTCTCAAGAGCTGCTGCTTCTTAACCAGAGCCAAGGGGAAGAGGACACAGACTTCTTGTTGACCCAAGGCTCTGTGGTCATGTACCTTTTTATACTTGCTAACTCATCTTTGGCATATAACTGACAAGCACTTTTGAATCTATCAGCCGTCCTTGAAGGCTTCTTTATTCTTATGGAGAAATAGCCATGTGGTCCAAAGAGAGTGATGCTGAATTTGAAGTCAGTTACCTGGCATTAAATTGTGGCATTAACAAGTGGCTTGAACATCTCTACGCTTTAGCTCCCCCACTCTTATAACACTGACACACGGATGGCCACCTCTGCAGATTGCAGAGAGACTAAATGCAATGCGTTATGTCTTTTGAAACGTCCAGTAAAACGGTTAGGTTCATGCATATGACAGCCTTCCGAGGATAAGGATGGATTTTTAGAGATTTTCAACCACACTGTCAGCATCACAGACTAATCAGGTGTCAAGCACACTGGCTACTCGGCGACGATGCTAGTCAGTCCGACCCTTGCTGAAGTCACTGACTGTGAGGGTTAACTTTTACTGACAGCCTGACTGAACTCGTCATCTGTCACCTAGAAGAGACACCTCTGCACATGTCTGTGAGAATACTCAGAGAGGTTCAGCTGAGGAGCAAAGACCCACCTGGGATGTTGATGGCACCACTCCAGGAACTGTACAGACTAAAAAGGCACAAAGGGAGAAGCCTTTTGAGAGCTGGCATTGATCTCTCTCTGCCACTGTCCTCCTTGATACTTAAGTAAGCAGGCAGCCTCCTGCTGCCAGGTCTTCCCTGGCAGGATAGACACTCGGACCCTTGCAAAATAAACCCTTTCTCCTTGAGTGGCATCCCAGCAGGATTTTGCTCACAGCAGTGAGAACAACAGATACGCCCATACACATATTTTCCGATGAAATTAGAGCCACCACAAAAGGAAGAGTTTTCTTTATATAAAACTCACATGGCTTTCATCCAGTGGGATGGATGAAAATACTGTTTTGAGCATCTAGGTTAATAATATACATCACTGACATAAAGAAATGGAGAACCACTGTAGGATAAAACAAATCTCTCCCGGGGCCTTACGTTTTTTTTTTTTTGGTGTAGAATCAGCGATGCTGTGAATGGCTCTTGTCCACACATTCTTCTGTTGCCAAAATGGGCCTTCCTCATGGAATGACAGCCAAGCAGACACTCAGCAACTTCCCCAACCATAACTGGATGCAGCGAGTGTCACAAGTGATGAAATATGATTAGCAAATTACAGCTCTGGTGTTTTATTTTAAGGGCACATAAAGAAAATGAATGGATTGGGCTGTTTTGCATTTTTTTTCCAGTCGAATCATTTAAAAACGAGTGGGTAATGGAGAAGGCAAGAAGAATGGCTGGAAGAAAAAGGCACAAATAACGCCCCACTTCACAGCCTATCAGCATAATTCATCCTCGCCTCCCATCCCGAACCGTCGTACGGGGTTGCTGTACATGGTTAAACAGCTGCCATTTATTTCTGGCATCCTTATTTTAGCGCTGGATAAATTGGCCTGGAACTCTTTTATTTTGTTTCATATAAAAGGAAAAAGATCACATGGGAGTCTCATCCTAGTTTCACACGGTGTTGTCGTTACTAGTTAGGTCACCCACGGGACTTGAGTGAAAGACTCAACTTATCTTGTAGGTATAGGTTGTGTCCTGTCTTCTACCACATCTACTATACAATAAACTGCCCTGTGGCAAAGCCCAGGGTTTGGGAGATCCTGTTAGGATCTCCCCTACCTCCGAATACCTGCTAAGGAAACAGCACCTGCTGCCTTTTGTGTCTGTGTTCAAATCTAGCTTAGAACTCTACGTCTCTCCCACAGAGTTGGCAGGGAAGCAAGATTCCATAAGCCCCTTACTTCTCATTTATAAATGCCATTATAAAATTAGAGGCACATTCCTTTGGAAATAAATTTGGCACTGAAATGTGACTTCTGAAGACCAACTAGGGATATAGTATGTTTGTAATTTGAGGACTTGAAAAGCTAAGCAGAAAGATGGCCATGAGTTCAAGGCTAGCCTGCAGTTTCAGGCCAGGTTGACTACAGTGAGAGACCCTGTCTCCATAAACAATGAGAGAGGCGGGACAGTCAGAGGGAGAGGAGGAGGACAGGAGAAAGGAGAGGGGAGGGTGGGAGGGAGGAAAGGACATTTTAAACACATATTTCAAACAGTAAAGACATAATACTTAAAATGACTATAAAGAAGGGAGACTTGGGTGTGAATTCAAGCTCTGTTGCATACCAAAACCAAGATTTTGGAAAGTCATTTATCTTTAAGGAAGTAAAGAATTTTAAAGTAGATTAAGAGGTATTACTTTATGGTACAAGTAGATTAAAGGGCATGGTAATATCAGGTACATGATATTATGATTACGGTATGGGATCAACACTAGAATTGCTCAAGTTGAATGCATGACTGAAATCCAACTATAAGGCAGGGTATTGAAGCTATACCAACATGTCATGAAGCAGCATTGATTAAAACAGTTTATCTTTTCTGAATGATTCTAAATGCAAATCTTATGTTGTTCAGACTTGTTAGAAATCTCTGACTTGTGGCTCAGTGAAGAAGTATCTTGCTGTGCAACTGTGAAGACTCCATTGGGATCGCCAGAACCCATGTAAAACTGGACACGGTAGTGAACATCTGTGATCCTAACCCTCCTGTGGAGAGACGAGAGGTGAAGACAGGGGAACTTCGGGGGCTTGGGAGCCAGTGAGCTTGCTGTACCCAAAAGTGAACAAGAAACCTTGTTTCAAGCAAAGGAAGAAAGCAAAGACCTGAGGTTGTCTTTTGCCCTCTATGTGAACACCATGACACATGTGCATCTGTATGTACACACACATACTCACACAGACACACAAGTACACACATATACACACATATATACACATACATATATATACATAAACACACACATACATACACATATACACACACATATATACACATACATACACACATACATATACATACACACACATACACACAAGTACACATATACACATATACAAACATATACACATGCATATCCACATATATACAGATATATATATACCACACACACATATAAACATATATACACATATACATGCACACATATACACATAAATATGCGTTAATTTTCCAGTTTGAAATTAGGCAATGTAATTCTGTTTCCACTTTTGTACTTCCCAGGAGGCAGCAAAACAGAAACGATGAAGGGTAACTTTTTAAAAGTTCCAGGCAAAAGGTAATTCTAGCGATCTGCTCTGTGAATCTCATCCACTTGAACACAGAGGCAGAAGTAGATGCCGTTTAAACAATCAGAGCGCGGTGAAATCTTTGGAATTCAAGATCACTTTCTTGGATCAAGATCACTAATCTCAATTTCTTCCATGGCAATAAAAATAAATATTTTAAAATAAGATTTTAAAAGCTAAATGTTGAAGCTATAGGACCATAAAGGGTAGTAAAAAGAAAAATAAGCAATATATACAGTCCAGTTAGACTTACTGCATGAGCTTAAAAGTTATCCCATTTGCTTCACCTTTCTGTAATCCAAGCTACTTTTAGATCATAAAAGAAATGGAGACACTGGGGGCAAACTGTAAATTAAGCCTCTACCTCCACATCCAACACGTTTCCCTGGCAACCCAAGCATATCCCCAACTCACTTTGCAGCAGGCTCAATCAGGTCCTAGTGAGGTGCCCCAGAAGCCTGAGGAGGAAAGGAAAAACACTGGTCCTTAAGATACTTTTTGTCCATGCTCAAGGGAACAGCCATGGCTGGTGCCACCTGTTCCCCGCATTATAGTCAAAACAACAGAGGTTGCTGTGTTGTAAACCCCTGAAGAAGTCCATGAACCTGGGGGAGTCTCAACTCTGATAACTCCTGACAGTCAACCCAGCACAAACAGCTGCCTCACTCCAGGCTGCTACAAAGAAATAAACCCTTATTTGTTTAAGCTACTGTGAGCTAGATTTTCTGCTCCTTAGGGCCAAATGCATTTCAAACCAACACGATGACTTAGCAGGGCCTGGTTTCTCCAAGTTAGTACCTGTACAGGAGAAGTGAAAGCCAGATTGCACACAGCCCAGAGGACCAAGGCTCCTCCAACCCACTAAGTCATAGGCAGAAGTCAAAAGATTCTGCAAAGTAGAATCCAGAACGCATAGACGCACATGATGTAAGAGCTGGGTACCAGCTAAAGTTGAGAATTAACATCTCTGGGATAAGCTTATCTTATTTTAAACCAATATCTTGCATCTTTCTGAGAGGTGATAAGGTTTCTTTACTGCAGTTAAAAGAGTAACAGTCCCTTCTGGACCATCAGCCTCCCCACTCTGGTCCTCCTGGATTGTTGTTAGCCTCCCTAGTCTGTCGTAAGTGGTCCCCACTATTTTATTCTAAAGAAAATAATTTCAGAACATCAGGCAAAGCTACATTCAAATATGAATGTCAAACATATTCCAGATGTAATTTTGAAATGATTAACCCATTCCAGGGTGACCTGTTTCCAAACACAGACTCTGGTGTGGGGCTGCCTGCTTGCCAGTCGCAGCCATGCCTCTACCGACTTTTGTAACCCCTCCCAAACCCCTGTGCCTTTGTTTTTTTCTTCTATAGAATATGGACAAGCAGAGACTCCCTGAATACAATAATTGCAGAGAGTAACTTAAGTATGTATCATTTACAGTGGTAAAAGACTGTGTTTAAAACGCAGAGCAGGGGACAGTAAGAGCTCAAGAAACACTATACCAGGCCAGCGGTGGCGCACCGCTGCAGTAGCTGCGCTCTGTAGTCCGAGGCGGCCGTCTGTCTGTCTGTCTCTCCCGAGTTCAAATCCAGCCGTGTTGCTCACAGAAAGAAGAAGAAAGAAGAGAAAGAAGAAAAGAAAGAAGAGAGAAGAAAGAAAGAAAGAAAAAGAAAGAAAAGAAAGAAAGAAAGAAAGAAAGAAAGAAAGAAAGAAAGAAAGAACACTATACCTTCTTATGGGTTTAAGGGCCAACCCCACCTTACACATAAATATTCATACATGTATACATACCAGTGTTTGTGTTGAAATGTGTGTATGAGCATCATGTTAAATGCCTTTATTTTTTGCATCTACTCAAAAACTTGGAGAGAAAGGAGTTCTGGGGAGATGGCTCAATAATTAAGAGCACTGACTACTCTTCCAGGGAACCTGGATTCAAGTCCCAGCACTCATTTGGTGGCTCACAACCATCTGTAACTCCAGTTCCAGGTGCCCTCTCCTGGTCTCTACGGGAGCTAGGCATGCACAGGGTTGCACATACACACATATAGGCAAAACATTCCTACACATAAAAATAAATCTTTTAAAAACACTATCACATTTTGTTTATTGTACATGTGTATATGCACATGCACAGAGACACTTGTGCACATATATACCACAGCTCACACGAGGCAATCAGACAAAGTTTCAGAAGTGGTTCTCTCCTTCCATCATGTTTGTCCTGGGGATGGATCTCAGACCAGCAAGGTCGTGGCATGATCCCTTACCTACTGAGCCATCTTGGCAGCCCCTGTCTCTACTTACAAAAACAACAACAAAATTCTCTGTCAAAGCTCATTTGCATAATGAAACCCTAAAACAACTCTCCTGTCTCTTCTGTTCTTTGTACTTGTTTATTTTTAGACCAAATCTCACTCCGTAGACCATACTGGCTTTGAACTAACAACCCTCCTAACTTAGCCTTTCCTATGCTGGGATTGTAGGCCTGTGCCACCAAGCTAAGCCTCACTTGGTCTTATTGTCATGAAAACCTGAGAGATGCAGCCACTTCCTCTGAAGTCCCTTCAGATTTGCCATCCTGAGTAACAGTTGCTAATGTGTCCCCACACAGTTAATCAGCAAACAAGTTTGGCAACTTGCTTGGTTGGTCCTCTTTCTACCTGCAGAATTTGTTGTGCCTTACTGTATAGTTTCTATCTTAGCCTTTCCCAAAGGCTCAGTCCCCAACATGTGGCACTCTTGAGAAGTTGTGGAATCTTTCAGAAATAGAAGGACTGGGGAGTTTCTGTCTGTTGGAATCCTCACAGGGAACTGTGAGGTCCTAATCTCTTCCCACTCCTCTCTGTTTGGCTCCTGGTCATGAGTAGAATGGACCTTGTAGACCCGTGACTTTCTGCCAAGATGTGCTGGCTCTCCATCACCGCTCCCCCAAAGTAAAAAGGCCACCCCAACATGAAAACTTTCACAACCACAAACCAAGGTAAATACCTTTTTCTTTTTATGTAAACTACATCAAATAATTTCTTTTGGTGATAAGAAGCATCTAACGAATGATCTCTGTTCTCTGTCTTCAGTTTTTATTATTTCTGTTTATATTTGTGAGCCCTCTTTAGTATCTCTTAGGCATTCAATCTTCTGAATATTTTACACATTATAGCATCTAAAATTATTTGCATTAGCCAAGAAGAGTTGTCCTTAATTCTTAAGCTTCCTTTACCTTTTATTTTCTGTCCTTTTCCCCCTTGTTTTAATTTTTCCCATACCAAAAGGACTGGTCTTTTCCCAGTTCCAAACAGCCAGCACCCCTCCACCCTTCCCTAACTACAGTGTGGTCCAGGCTTCCTTTTATTCAGGGTTTCAGGCTTCCAAGCCTGCTATCTGCTCAGGGCCTTCCCCTCATCCTTGCATTTAGAATCCTGGATGCCTCGGCAGCTCAGCTTGATCACTATCTTCCAAATTGCCTTCCGAAGCAGCTGCCACTACTCTTTTGCCATGGTCGGAGTCAGGACTGAGAGACCATCCCCTTGCTGGCATCCTGTCTCTCACATTAAGAAGTTGTCATCGTCACATTTCCCGTGTCAGCACCGTGATGCATGAATCAGATATTCCCTTTGACTCTTCCATCTTGGCAGCACATAAGAATTAGTGTCTAATGACACAGAGGCAAAAAGTTAATGGAAATCTAATTGGAAAAAAAAAAAAGCTAAACCCTACCATCCCGGCAGGAATTGAACCCAGTGGCCATAGCAGGAGTATGGTGTCGCATACTTGGCTACAGCGAGGTACCATGCTGGTAAACAGGTGATTCCGGCCGGTATTTTCCTAGTATTACTTTGGTCAACAAAATGAAGAAAGGAAGTAGATTCCCATTTAAATGTCAGAGCTATCTACTGTAAGGGTTCTGAACAGGGGGCTTTAATGAAAATAGGATTTAATTTCCTGTAAATGTTTGAGTTCTTCAAACCCAATATATGGAAGTGATGAATATTTATACCAACGGAATGCGTCTTCCTCTTAGAACAGTGTTTAGTCAGCCACAAACAAAGGAATTTTGGGAGAATTTTTCTTTTAAGGACTTGTATGAATTTTTCTAGAAGAAATAGCATTATCTGAATAGTTTTGTACTTTCTTTCATATTTTTCTCTAAAAGGTTAAGGTGTACAAAAAAGATGTTTCAAGCATATTCTTTTAATGCATTTATAAAAAAATTCTTTCATGCATTTATAAAGTGTATTTTAATCTGATCCACTCCCAACTCAAGTATACTGTTTAGATGACTCCACATACTGGCAGCCTGCAGGGATTTAAACTATTGGGCTATTGTGGTTCATTATTTTTAAAATGAATTAAGCTTATCCAATATTTAATATCCAGATTAACCTAGTTTTCATGCAGTCTCTGGTACTTTAGGAAAGTGGGATTCCCTGAATAAAGCAGGAACATTCCAGAACACAGTGAGGCTGAGATCAGAGTCAACCTCAGACTCTCACCACCTGCTCTCTTCATTTGGATGCTGCTGGGTGGTTGACTTTGTTGTTGTTGTTGTGACACAGTCTCACTGTTTAACCCTCACTGGTACAAAACCTGCTGTGTAAAGCAAACAGCTTTGAATTCAAAGAGATGTAACTTCCTCAAAAACACTGGGACTAGAGCCCTGTGTGTTTTCTGCGTTTAGAGCATCTGGCTATTTTCTTAGGCCTTGTGATATGGCTGTGTGCAACATACTATGTCACCCTAAATAAACCAACCTTTGAGTCACTGAAAGTACAGCGAAAGATACACGAGAAGAAACAGTGCACTGCAAAATGACAGACATTTTAAAACTCAAGCAAAGGATAGTGAAGTTCCAAGATCCCAGTAAAAGTTAAAAAAAAAAAAAGACCTTGAAGATTTCACTTTCAAATATTAACAGAGCTACGCATAGTGGCACATACATTTAATACTAGCCTTCACAAGGTAGGGGCAGATCTCTATGAATTCAAGGCCAGCGTGGTCTACATAGTGCATTTCCAGAGCCAGTCAGAGCTACAAAGTGAGACCCTGTTCAAAATGATAATAATAATAATAACGATAGACACAAATCAAAATTTCAACAGATTTTTAAAGCCCTCAATTTTTGCTCTTTTTAAAGAAAAAATATTTAATTTTATTTTATGGACATGAGTATTTGCCTGCAGTATGTCTGTACATGCATGCAATACCCTAAGAGGCCAGAAGGGGGCAATGAGTCCCTGAAACTGGAGTCCTAGCTGGTTGTGAGTGGACGTGGGTGCTGGGAACTCAAACCTGGTTGGGAGAGCTCAGTGCTCCTAACTGCTGAGCCATCTCTCCTACCCCTCAAATTATTTTTTAAAGCTTAAAGTAAGGCCTTAACCCACAGCCATTAAAAAGCATCCTTGCAATAAACATCTGGGATACTCTCTGGTGACAGTTGAAAACCAGAATTAAGGCAATAAGGAAAGGAAAGCATACAGAACCCACACACAAATACCTATAGCACCCCTGTGCTTCAGGTCATGGAGGTGGCCAACCTGAAACTGACCTAAGCTTAATCACAAGTATTTATAAGCCTCTGCAACTGAAAGAGTAAACATAGCTTTGAGGGTTGTTGGTAAATAAAAAATAGTTTTAAATTGCTATAACTTCGTCTCCAATTAATTATGTTGAAAGCTATACTAAAACGAAGCAGTGAAAATAGGAGATCAGGGGTCTGAAGCTTGACAATGGTAGAATAGACCTACAATCCCAGCTACTCGGAAGGCTGAGGTGGGAGGACTCAGGACTCTCGGTCAGTTTGGACTTCAGAAGGAGTCCAAGGCCAGCCTAGTCAACATAGTGGGACTTCATGGTACCTTAGTGAGACCCTGCCTCAAGATGAACGTGAAAAGGGAAGGCAACTCTGGATAGTTCTGTGGTGAGCACTTGCCTAGCATGTGCCAGACCCTGGACCGGCTCCAGAACTGGAAAGGGGCAGGTGTGTTTCTAGCTCTTTGCATCTGGATCTACTTCATACCCGAAAAAGTTTTCCGAAAATCTCCCAAAAATAACTTCACCAGGTGAGGCCAAGTGTTCAAAGCGTGAGACTTGGGAGGACATTTCATATTCAAACAGTATACATGTTAGAGTCCATTGAAGGTGATGTCTGACAGTTATCCAAATTGCTTTTTCCACATCTGACCAAACGGTTAGCTTTCCAGTCCCTCTCAGCCACTGGCTGTGTCCTTACTGCCTTTGATCCTAATTCTTCCCTACCAGGTGAAGGTGGCTATATATATACATCATATACATACACATATACGCTTTTTAGTTCAATTAAATGCCACTCACAGCATGCCTATGGAAGCTGCTTCCTGCTTTCCCATGCATGAGGTATACTCTACTTCTATCCATCATGTGGAGACTGCAGTGTTCTGGTGTAAGCATAGAAAACTTGACATACACACAATCATTGATATGTACGTCCAACTTCTTCCTTGAGAGAGAAGGTCTTGAGAATGCAGGTCATTCTCTGTCCATGTGTGTCCTTCCCAGAGCACTCAGTGTTGAGCCTTGCCCTTAGTAACAATCAATAAACATGAGTTGAATTACTTAATTAACGTTGCTGTCCACTCAATATAAAATGTCTGCTTGAAGACAAAGGCCCGGCAATGAGAAAGCTCACTGGGAAATCAATATTTCAATTTTTATGTATCCAATCAGTGTCATATGATACAGTAAATAAGGTGTTGTAGTATTTATCTGCGCACAACCGTCTCCTCTGTCTGCCCTCCCCACCAGAAACTTGTTGACTTTGGAAAAGTCATTACCCATTTCAGGGATTAAGGCTGTTGTCAGTAAAAATAAGGGATGGAGCTGTACCTGAGGAGTCTTCTGGCTGGACAAGCCAGTATCTCATACATGGCACTATGCTGCAAAGGATTAGAAATGATAAGACACAAGCTGTCAAAAAGCTTAGCATGTGAGGTCATACATCTATTAATTAGCTAGACTTATCAATGCACAGTTAACACATATATTGAAACATTGGTTTGAATATTATTATATATATATATAATATATATATAATTGCATGCATGCATACTGTGGCACTCAAACCAACCTATGGTGAGATAACAAGAGGAAAAGGTTTTGCTACCAGGACCTAAGGCAGAGGTGTCCCTGCAGGAGGGATTGCTGCTCACAAGGACCACAGTGGCTCTCTGAGTGACAGCTAGCAAGAAGGGGTACTTTAGCTTCCCCTTTTCTTTCCTCTACAGTTATTCTTATTGGCCAAACCTAGCAATAAAACATTCTGTAACGTTGTCTGGATATATCGTGTGTGAGGCTGATACTGGGCAGTAGAAAAGAGCAGGTTTAAAATCACTATTTAACTTCAAGGCTATCCCCAGAATACTCAGGTACCCTGCAAGAGTCACCACAGGAAGAAATGTTATATTTGTCCAAGATCATCTTGGGTCTCAGTGACCTCATCTTTCTCAAACTATTTTCCTGTACTTTCAGTTTCCTCGTGAAGGAAACTCGGGCATATCTGAATCACTGACATCCCTAGCTTGTGCTCTGGGGACATTTTTAAGTAAAATAAGACTCATTTGAGCACATGCACAGCAGCACCTAGAGTGTGAATGTGGTAACAGAGGCAGCTACCAAATGGCAACCAGAAACTCACACAGGGCAGATACGCCGAGCAAACAGACTTCCTATCCCAGGCAGGACACGTGAGATTTGTCATGCTACTCAGAAAAATGCACAATTCAATGCTTAGGAATTGAGCTGGGCACAGTGGCACATACCTTTAATCTCAGCACTGAGAGGTAGAGGTAGGCAAAGCTCTGAGTTCAAGGCCAGCCTGTTCCACAGAGCAAGTTCCAGAACAGCAACACAGAGAAGCCATGTCTCAAAGAAAGAAAGAAAGAGAGAGAGAGAGAGAGAGAGAAGGGAGGGAGGGAGGGAGGGAGGGAGGGAGGAGGAAGGAAGGAAGGAAGGAAGGAAGGAAGGAAGGAAGGAAGAAGAGAAAGAGAGGAAAAAGGAGAGAAAAGAAGAGTAAAGAAAAGGCTTATGAGTTGATCCAGGGGGTATAGATCCGGGGTGAATACTAGGCCCAGAATATGATCCTATCATTGTAAATATAAAGTTTTTAGTTGTTTCTAGAATTTTCCATTACTGGACCATGAATGACGGCAAGGACTGAATTTTTTTTTTCTGTGTCACTCTAATAAAATGGGGCATGACATCTGCCTCATTATGTCTCCACAGTTATAAGTCCTTAGTGGTGGTATATTACCCAGATCCAACAGGTAGAAGATAGCTAAATTCTCAATTAGAATAACTCCTTGTGGATTGGTTCATCTCAAAGATGGCCAAAATTTATACTGTCAGGACTCATATAACAGTGTGAATTTCACTTTAAACAACAACAACAAAAATTCCAAATGGCGCTCTTACTTAATCTAATGTATCGGGAGAAAAATTTTCCCAGTTTTCATTTGAGTTTAAAATGCTTTATCCAGGATGCTTCGGCTTCCTGATCTCAACAGGGTAATATCCAAAACACACAAGAACTGCGGGCACGCCTGGACAATCACGTGCCTGCTCCTACAGTCTACAAAGCTGCCATTAGCAAGGAGCTTCACTGCATGGGCTCTCTGACACTATCTACCCTCCCCATCCCCATGGCTACTTTCCACAACACTGCCTTCTCTAACACGCCAGGTCAACGCTGAGGAGGAACTCAAACCACAAAGGACCAAAAAGCAAATATTTTTGCCCAAAGCTAATGTAACAAATTACACGCAAGATCTAAACTGCAAGAACCTTTTAAACGATCGAGTCTACCCAAACATACAGCATCCCATTCGCCAAGACTTAAAAATTAAATTAAATCTCAGTGGAGGACCCCTCGGGGATTTATAGAACTAGGGTTCTGGTCTCAACAGGGCTACAAGCTTCCTTAGTCATTGGCCTTGTTGCCAATTTATGCGCTTTAGACATAAGAACGGAGCATATATGGAGCACACATAGCTTCATGCAAGCCAGGTTTCTATGCATGATCAGAGACTCATCTGCAATGGCTTCTAGCAAGTGCTCCGTCGCAGTCTGGGTCTGGAATGGTGCATTCTGACTGCCACCTTGACTAAATTGAAATCCACAAGGAGGTACATCTTTGGTCTTGTCAATGAGGATGTTTCCAAAAAGATTTAACTGAGGAAGGAAGACTCACCCTAAACTGGGCAATACCATCCCATGGTGTAGAGTCCTAAGACAAGAAAAGGGGGAAAGGAGAAAGCCAGCCAAGTTCCATTGTAGAAGGTGGTCCTGTTAGCCAATTGGTTAATGATTGATCAATAAAGATACCAGGGGCTAATTGCTGGGTAGAAGGAAAGAGGTGGGACTTCCGGGTCCCCAAAGGCAGGCTAAGAGATGCAGGGAAGGGAGAATTTCACCATGCTTCAAAAGGAGAAAAGGTGACCAGCCATTTGAGATCTGGGGGGTGGAGGATGGGAACAACCATAGGCTGCTTCTCCAGACTGGAGGTTAGAAACATTACTAAGCTGAGGGCAGATTTAGGGTGTTGAGCTGGGACTAACAGTAACTGAGCAATTGAAGCTGAGGGCAGATTAAGAGATGCTGAGCTAAGAATATTGGGAAGGGCATGCTAGCCGTGGGAGATTAGAAGTGCCCAGCAGTTAAGCCAATAAGGCAGATTGAAAATAAGTTAGTGTGTGTGTGTGTGTGTGTGTGTGTGTGTGTGTGTGTGTGTGTCTGTATCTGTCTCTGTGTCTGTGTCTGTGTTTCATCCGAAGATCCAAGGGAACCTGGGTGGGGCTGATAGCTTAAAGCAGGATAGCAAAAACTGCATTCTACATTCCACTACTCATCTCTCTTCTTCCTATTCCACTCAGATGTGAGGAGTCCTGGCTACTTGCTTCTGCTACCATGGAGTGTGGAGAGCTTTTGGGGGTGCTTGGCAGGAATCCGACATTGGCCAAGGACAAGGAAATGGGCTTTAGGCAGGAATCTGACATTGGGCCATGACAAGGAAGTAAGTTCAGGCAGGAACCTAATTTTAGGCTAAAACAGAAGTAATTTCAGTCAGGAATCTAAGTCTTAGGCTAGAACAAAGAAGTAGGCCTCAGGCATGAATATGACTATGGGCTAGGACAGGGAAGTAGGCTCAGATATTTTTGTCATCCTGATGAGCCCTTAGAAACAGTAATTATGAGAGTGAACATGGAGTGATTTTGTTTATTGCCTTGTTTGTTCCTTGACTATTTAAATCTATTGTATTGCTGGTTTCACAGCCTAGAATTGACCTAAATACTTGCATGTAATTAAAATTGTTTAAAAGAAAATTGGAAAAAAAATAAACCCGCCTCCTGCCTCAGCACTGGCTGTGGTCATGCTGCAATATTGTCTAATTGTCTCTTTTCTTTTAATCCTCACTCCTGCACTGGAGAACCTGTTGACTGACTAATCTAGCTTGGTCAATGAAGTCACCTACCACTGTGCTTCCCTGTCCTGATAGACTAGAGCTACTGAAACTCTAAAGCAATCCTTCCTGCTGTGAATTGCTTCTGGTCAGGACCTTGGGCATAGTGACCAACCAATAAAGGAGCTAATATGGCTTTGCTGTGCCACATGTTGATGGCAATCAGGGGAACACAGGAGCTGAAGCCAAGTTCTGTTTCTGTCAAAAGCAAGACTGCATCTAACTAGAGGAACAGGTGGTGTCACACATGGGGGCTTTCTGCCTCCTTGGTCAGCAGGTTCATAAGTTCAGAAGGGGGACCATTACAAATGCCCAATAGAAGCCTGCTTCCTAACTGAGAACACAACAGCTTTCAGAGTTAATGCTATCCTGTGGAAAGACAGCTGAGGGAAACATTCGGGCATGGCTGCTTCGGAGGGAAGTCACCACCTTGATGAGCGTTTGTGGTTAGACACTAGAAACCAGCAGACATATTGGATTGCGGCTGCCTTTGCCCGTGGCTATATTACCTAGCTTTCAACCCAATTCTCTATTTCCTGCTCCTTCCACTGTGGCCGAATCCCTAAGCCGCAGAGTGGATGAAACTGAAGAAGCCCATTTAGAGAAAATAAATGCGGTAGGGAAACCAGCCATGTAACTTTGGAGCCAATCAACCGCATCTGGCTTTGTTTTGCTCGCACACACTCGGCTGGACACCAGGCAGCAGTGGAGGTCGAGTTTTTGAGAACTTGGAGAAATGTATGTTTCTTAAGCCAGGGTGTGCCATCAGTTTCTCTTCTGTCTTTCCCTATGCTCTGATTTACAGCAGAATCTCAAATACATCTTTTCAGCCCTGCCTATCAACAGGGAGATGTCTTGCTGTCAATGATGAATTGCTTGCTTTCACAGATGGTATGGCTCCAAATGTCCCCTTGAAAAATCGTGCTAGTAGATGGGTCTCCAGTGCTTGAGAGAAAAGCAGCAGGATGCTGGCCACCAAATCCAGATTCAAGTGCAGACAATGGGACAATCCCAGTGCACACAGGCATACTGGCCAGCCACAAGCAGGCACTCACACCAATATTCAGAGCTACCAACCAACCATTTGTAAAAAGCCCCATAGATTCTGAATGGTTCTCAGCAGAGGAGGAGAAGATAAAAATGAAGAGACAAAGGAAGCATGAGGTATGCCTAGTTCCCAGACATCAGCTATTACCAGGAAATCAGTATTCAGTATGGTACCCTGACAATTCTATTCCTTTCTGTGCTTTCCTGATTTTCTACAATAAATTAACAGCTTCTGATAATTGCAGAGGAGGAGGAAGAGGAAGCAGAAGAGGAGGAGGAGAAAGAAGAGGAAGAAGGTGAGGAAGAGAAAAAGGAATTGGAGGAGGAGAAGGTGGTGGTGGTGGTGGTGATGGTATCCTTATTTGCTAACTGTACAGCTTCCTGAGTTCTGATCATTGAATGTTTGGACGTTGGCTTGGAGAAGAAAGAACAGAATTGATTCCCCGTTTCAGAGAGTAATAGGTTCTCTAACTCCATTTCATTCCTGGGTTCTGAAGGAAGCATTTGGATAATGAAAGGCAAAGCAGTATGGGATGCCTAATGGGAGCTCTCACTTCTCTTTATGTATGTGTATGTGTTTGCCTGCTTGTCTGTATGCACATTACCACATATATGTATGGGTGACTGAAGAGGCCAGACCAGGGGTCAGAATCCTTGGAATGGACTTACAGAGGGTCATGAGCCACCTTACAAACTTGGGTCCTCTGCATGTAAGTACTCTTAACCACTGAGCCCCCTTATATTGAATGTTTAATAAGCTACCTTGTTCCTCTTTCCTACATATAAGCACCAAAATATAGTCTGATAGGCAATTCTGGAAGCTCTGGAAGTGATGAAGTTTGATAGCCTAATGTATGCAAAACTTTGTTTGTTCCATTCTTTTTTCCTCTTTCCTTTTGATTTGCATTTTTTATTTTGTTGTTTTGTTGTCGGTCGGTTGGGTTTTTTGCATGGGGGATTTCACCAAGGCCAGGGCCTCACTCTTGCCAGACAGGTTTTCTACTGTTAAGTATCTCCCTAGACCTATATTGATTTTTGAAGAAAGTCCTCCTTAAGTGGCCCAGGCTGGCCTTGAACTTGCTGTGTGGCTAACATGGCTTTAAACGCCTAGTCTAGCTGTCTTCATCTCTTAAATACTAGGATTGTAGATACTCCCTCAGAGGATAGTGGGTTGGGAACTCCTGGAACCGGAGTTTCAGGCAATTGTGAGCCATCTAGTGCAATTTTGAGAAGTGAACATGAGTCCTCTGCAAGAAGAGTAAGTGCTCCCAACCACTAAAGCCATCTCTCTGGCCCCCGAGTTCCATTTTGAATGTTAATCTGTGTCCTCCTAAATATTTTATCGGTGAAGTAACGGTCTAAGAGACACAGGCAAAACATGAGATGAATAATGAAGCACAACTTCTTGGCATTAACCACCAAGGCTTTGCTATGCTTTCGGGAATTTAAATTAGAGAAAACAAAGTCCTGGCCAAACCCTATGCCCTATGCCCTATGCCCTATGCCTATGCCCTATGCCCTATGCCCTATGCCCTATGCCTTGTGTCCAATGCCCTATGCCAAGAAGTTAAAACTTGTCAAGAAATTAAGTACTTGACTATTTTATATATGGTACCAAAGAAGAACTATCATAGCTGTCAAATGAACACAGTTTGGTTACTATATCTCAGGAAAAGACAGAACCAGAGAACCAAAATTGGTTTTAGTATAAAAGTAAAAGGTGAGATAGAACCTTCTGGAGATATTTTTTCCTTTCTTTAATACCTTCCATATATATCTGAGTGTGTGCCCTGCCAGCACCCATGTTATGTTCTCTGGGATAGCTCACAGATGTGATTGAGGTTTGGAAGCACAGCTCAGAAACCCATCATGCAGCTTACAGAGCACCTCACACCTTCCATCAGCCTGACATTTATCCACCTTTGGAGCCACCATTCAGTGCTGCCAACGACTGGCCCAGCGATGACCACTGTCCCAGCCCACAGCAACCGGACTCAGTCTGATGTAGGAGAATGTCATCGAGGTCGGTGACTAGGAGCGAAAGAACTCGGCCAGCCTCAAAAGATAGCTAAGACCAATGGTGATATAATATAATAAACATAATATATAATATAGTATAATATAAGTGATATAGAACCTATATTACCCTGGGTTAATTGCTCTTACTGTCCTTAAAAGTGAAACAGTTGATACTTATGGAAAACCTTAGTTTCTTATGACTAACACTCCATTCTCTGGCAGGATTCTACGGGATCATGCTTTCTAAGTAAGTGAAGGATGAGAAAGGGAGGGTGAGGGGTATGGAAGAGGCACAAGGCTGATCACTGGACTAGAACACCCAAAAGATGCAAAGGTCCTACAAACCTTCACCTGAAATGACAGCAGTCCACATATGCGGGAACCAAATGTCCTACTTCACAACAGCCCTGTCTTGGTCACTGTTCTATTGCTGGGAAGAGACACCCTTCAAAGTTTTAGTCCATTGTCATCATAGCAAGGAGCATGTCAGCATACAAGTATGTGTGTGTGTGTGTGTGTGTGTGTGTGTGAGGAGAGAGAGAGAGAGAGAGAGAGAGAGAGAGAGAGAGAGAGAGAGAGAGAGAAGCCTCTAGACCTTGGCTTGGGCTTCTGAAAACTCAAAGCCCACCCCCAGTGACACACTTCCTCCAACAAAGCCACACCTACCCCAACAAGGCCATACTTCCTAATCCTTTCAAGCAGTGCCACTCCCTGATGACCAAGCATTCAAATCTATGAACCTATGGGGTCATTCTTATTCAAACCACCACAAAGCCTCCAGAGAGGTGATGCTGTTCCCATCTTAGAGATGAGAAAAATCAAGGGGAAAAGGGAAGGTCACTTCCCAAGATGTCTCAAATAGAAAATAGAGCTGAGTTTCTAAGCTCAGTGACATCCCTGTTCTTTTAACCTCTGTAAAAACCATTAAATATTATCTAATATTATCTATATCTAAATATTGGACAGAAAGCATTAAGAATTCAAAGAAACATAAGGACTGGTTTGTCCCATGATGTTCTACATAAGTTATCTTACCAATGCCTTTCTCATGCTACGGGTTTACAATTTTCTCAATGTAGAAAATATCAGGGCAAACACCTACTGTCTTTCTTTCTTAAACAGTCTCCTTCTAACTTCAGGACACAAAAGTCTTCCCCCCAGAACCTCATCAGCATAAGGCCAATTCTGTGACCACACAGGATCCACTAGTCAAGAAAGCTCTCTTCGTACCTCCCATTTCCCAAGTCTTTAGACCTGGTGTTGAGCGTGCAACCATTGCTGTCATGGCAACCACACCTCACCCTTCATAGCCTTACTCACCCACACTACAACCTGAGCTTTGAATCCCAAAAGGCAACTAAAAAAGGGAAAATGTTCACCCTCACTGTCAGTTCAATCAGATTTAGCATCAACCAGGACACATGCCTGTGGGTGTGAGTGAAAGACCTTTCCAGAGAGAGCTAATTGAGGAAGGAAGACCCAGAAGCATCACTGATGGGCTGGACTCCCAGAGTGGATTAAAAAAGAGAAACAGAAAACATCTAAAGAGCATGGGATTCATCTTCTCTACTTCCTGATTGTGGCCGTAATGTTACCACCTCATGTTCCTACCACCACCATGCTTTCCCTTCAACTGTGTCCCTTCAAACTGTGAACCCAAACAAACTCTTGCTTCCTTACATTGCTTGTGTTGGGTGATTTGTCACAGCAGTGAGAAAAGGTATTAATACAGAAGATCCATAAAGTTCAGATCAGGGCACCACAAGCTCACACCAAGCCAACTAGCACTTGGCTGAGGTAGGTGCTTATTACTCTGCTGTTTGTTTTTGTCCCTATCCCCAGTGTGACTGTTACAGAACCTCTACCTTGCCTTAGGATCCTCATACTGGGCCAATACCCATCTTCATTAACCGGAGACCTTCTAGTGTAATCTTCACTTTGTGGCCCCTTCACCTACATGGACCCCCTCCTCTTAGCTCTCCACCCTGTCTTCACTATCCTATGGCATTCTTCTCAGCAATCTGTTCTAAAGCCAGCCTGGTGTTTTCCTTCCTCCTTTGAAGTATTCCTTGTTTGTATCTTTCCTTTGGCTCTCGAGATGCACTGCCAAGTATGTCTCATCCTCCCCTTGAGTCTTCTTTTAGTATTTTAAATTGTACAAACAACAGCGAGGATTATCTCTTTTCGAGCACACATCCTGTCTGCTCACCCACATTGGGCGTCCTCCAAGGTTCTGTCCTTTCCCATCTGCTCATCTCGCTTTCCAATGACTCCCTTGGAAAGGTTTCTCCCACTTGCATAACACCACAGGTTCTTTCACAGTCTTACCTGAACCCTATTCAAGGGCCACTGGCCTAACAGCCCTTTCCCTTTCTCTTAATCCCTCCAGATGCCCACTATTTTCTAAAGGCCGTTGTCAATTCCAAGGACACATCCTTCAAAAATACACAGCTCAATAATTATCTATGCATTTCCTAAGTTTCTTTAAAATGAATTTGGTGAGTGTGCATGCATATGTGCGTGTGTGCGTGTGTGTGTGTGTGTGTGTGTGTGTGTGTGTGTGTGTATGTATGTGCATGCTGTGCACATATGGGCTTTCATATATGATAACGCGTGTGTGAAAGTTAGATGACAACTTACAGAAGTTGTCTATTATGTGGACAGAGATGGAACTCAGGCCATCAGATTTAAACAGGAAATGTCTTTACCCATGAAGCCATCTCACTGGCCCTGTGTTTCCAAGCACTTGTATGTACACAAACAATGTAATAGATGCATACATTCCAGTCTTGTTATTGGTGAGCATTCACATCTCCTGACTCTCTAAATAGTGCCCTTCCCAAGGACAACAACCAAGTCATATGCGTGTTTCTCTAGCACAATTCAGGGGTTCTAGATGCTTTGTAACCTGCTTACAGTCTGTACTTCAATAGTTAAATCATCAGGGCTAGAAAGAAAGGCTCAGAGGTTAAGAGTATTTGATGCTTATACCGAAGGCTGGAGTTTGGTTCTCAGCACCAAAATCAGGCAGCTAACAATTGCCTTTAAGTCAAGCTCCAGGGATCCAATATCTTCTTCTGGCATCTATAGGCACCAACATAAAGGGCATACACACCATTAATTAATTAATTAACTTAATTAACTTAATCATAATAAGTCCTGAAAAAAATGAGTTAATATAATTCAGGATTTTGGTTTCAAATGTGCACAGCAAATAATGGTCATAGTTGCAAAATCAAAAAGAGAGAAAAATAAAATTCTAAACCTAAATCCTTGGAGAAACAGGTTTTTGTATACTTAAGAATCTTTTCTCACAGGTCACCGAATTTAAAGACAGTGCAGACAGCCCCAAGCATCACAGGGTTGCTTCAGTTCGTTATTTAAGAACCAAAACAGTGCCTTGAAAGAAGCTGTTTGGAGCCTGATGCAGCCCTCACTCTGCCAAGTGCAGGGTCACATGTGGCCAAGAAAAGCAGAACCGATGAAAGCCAGTATGTCCAGCTTCCTCCCAGGTCAGCAGCTCTAACTGCTGCTAGCATTTAACACGGCACCGGTCACACCTGTGTTCTCAAGCCAAGAACACCGGCCAGCTCAGCACCTTCTGAAACCTACTGGCTTAGATCCAAGGCAAACATGAAATAACAGGTGACTCACAGCAGTGAGAATCCAGCAGCTGCCATTGTAATCCAGGGAGCTCACCCACAATGCAACAAGGCAGAGAATAACTTGCAGTGAGTCAGATTTAGGGTTGGTTCAACCTTCAATCTGTGAAGATGATAATTCAGTAACTGCTGATGATAAATTCTTGCCTTGCCTCTTCTTGGTTTAAAAGTATTATTGGCTCTCCTGAATTAGAGAGCTAGGCTCCATGTTAGAAACGAGGTATTCCAATCCTCACCACAACCTAATCCTACTACTCTGGAGACTGAGACAGGGGAATTACCATGACTTTAAGACCAGGCTGATCAATATTGTGAATACCTGACCAGACAAGGCTATGGAGTACATAGTGTCTCAGAAACCAACAACCTCACTCTCAGAATTCTTCCTTGTGAACTAAGCTCATAGGAGCGATAGTCATTTTGGGCATTCTCCCTAGTATCAGAACAATCTCAATATCACCATTTTCAAAAGACATCAGCAGGAAATCTAAGGCAAAGAGGAATACCACAGGTTCAGCATCAGACTTTGTTTCTTGGGTCCACCAGCAGCAACATAAAGAAACAGTGAAAGATACTAATTCTTCAAGAATAAGCGTTAGTCCTTCTGCTCCTGATGTCTCTATTACATCAGAGTCTTCCTTATACAGAACACTTTGACTGGGTGGTTCTTAGTCCTAAGAGTTCAGAATGTCAACACCTTCATTCAGCAAATATATAATCAAGCATTTAAGGTTCCACTGCCATTGAAAGTTCTGAGATGTAGATGTCACTGAAGCAGAAGTCTTTGCTCTCCAGAAGCTTCTATCAAAGGAAAGAGCCAGTAACAAGTGAACAGGCAAGTGGACTCAGATGTGCCTACAGTTTGATTTTGAGTGTCCTCTACAGGGCCATCTAGCACAAGGTTTGGTAACTAGCCCTAGTGTTACTGAGAGGTAGGGGGATCTTTAGAAGGTAGGGCTTAGTTGTGGGAAGTTCAGAGATTGGGTGCATGCCACTGAAGACCATTGAAACTTTGGTCCCTCTTCTCTGTTTTCTTGCTAGCTGCAAGAAGGTAAAAATTTTCTTTTTCCACATACTTCCATCATGAGGTACTGCCTGGTCACAGGCCCTAAACAACAAACAACACCAAGTGGCCGCAGACTGAAATTATGGACCAAAATGAACCTTTCCTCTTTATAAGTTGATTGTCTCAAGTATTTTGTTATACTAACAGGAAGCTTGCTAATATAGATGGTGATAGGAACTGTGGGGAAAATAGACAAAATTAAGAAGAAGATGGAGAAGAGTGGGTGTGAATTGCTGAAGGATTTTCATGGAAAGTCATGATAAAAGAGATAATATTGCAGGAAGATCTAAGAAGAAGCCTACAGAATTGTAGATAAGAGATATTGAATGCTCTGAGCAAGAGAAGGATTGATATGTTTGCCAAACAGCCAAGAAGGGTAGAAGATCATGAGAAAGGGAGGGAGTAGAGGGGGCTTTTCTGAGAGAAGCAGAAGCCAAATCAAAAGTGAAAATTGACCTGGACATGACATATCTAGTTCCTATTTGGAGACAGAGACACACCAGTTACTTCAACAGTGCTAATTGTCTTACTTAGGGTTTTCATTACTGTAAAGAGATGCAAAAAACAAGGCAACTCTTACAAAGGACATTTAATTGGGGCTGGCTTACTACTTCAGAGGTTCAGTCCATTATCATCATGAAGCATAGCAGCATCCAGAAAGGTATAGAGCTGGAGAAGGTGAGAGTTCTACATCTTGTTCTGAAGGCAAACAGGAAAAGACTGACTCCTCAGGCAGCTAGGAGAGAGTCTCAAAGCCCACCCCCACAATGACATACTTCCTCCAAAAAGGCCACACATACTCCAACAAGACTTCCCATCTTAATAGTGCTGCTTCCAGGGCCAAGCATATTCAAACCACCACACTAATTTAATGAAAAAACAACAGCAAAACAAAACCAAAAAACTCAATAGAAAGTCTCCATCCTGGTAAGTGAAAGCCTAGAAAAAGAATCAAGATACCATCAAAGTAACCATGGTGGGAAACTGCCTCCACTCTTAGAGGTGGGGAAACAGGAGGATGGTACTAGATTATTCAAAGTTAGAAGATGGATTGGGACCCAGACCTCCAAGATAGATAGACAGTTCCATTGTCCTAAAGAAGTGCTGTGAGGCAGTTCTCCAGTGAGGGGAAGTTTGCTAAGAGAATTAAACTTCTGTTAAAGGAAGGAACTCCACCGCCATGGGGAAAGGGCTGAGGTGCTGTTCCTAGGAACTGCAGGCCAACAGGAAGTCCACAGAAAGCAACCCAGGAAGGAGTACGACCCTGCTTTCTCCTCCTTCTGACAGCCCTTCGCTGAGCCTGACTTTGTTAGAGTCCGATGACAAAGCAGAGATGGGGCTTTCAGGTGTTCAGTAGCCTCACTCCAGCAGTATAAAACTAGTCTAGAAGCATAGGTTTGGAGTCAAGAGGCAGTAACTTTATTACTGACACTGACAGAATGAGTCAAGAAGGCCCCAGAAGATTTCTACACAAGAATGTGACGAAGGCTGACTCAGTCTTGACAGCTGTGAGCAAGACGTGGTTGGATATTTGGATTATAGGAATCCTATTGATAGCTTGAGTGTAGGCTGTGACAAAAAGGAGAAGAGGAGGAGGAAGAAGAGGAGGAGAGAGAGGAGGGAGGAGGAGGTTCAAGAGTCACTCCCACACTTCAGCCTGAGCAAGAGAATGTGATGGAGATGCATGCTTAAGAAGGAACAGAGTGACCAGGAGCAGCTCTAAATTGCTGGGGAGTTAGATAACAACGGTGTAGAGCAGAATAATGTATACGTGAGACCCACCCAACCATAGAGACAGGATTAGATGAGGTTGCCAGCACTGTGTCCACATCATGTGAAATGGTTAGGAATAACTTCTGGATTCAGAGGATGTGGACTTGAATTTCAGATTCTAGTCATCCACTGTCCTGACTTGAATGTGAAATGCTCCTCACAGGCGTGTGTGTTTGAACTGTTGATCTCCGGCTGGTGGCGCTGTTGTGAAACCTTCAGAAGATGGAGCCCTACATCACAAGGGGTGGGCCTTGAGGTTCTGTAGCACAGCCCCATTTCCTCCTGTTCTCATTATGCGTCCTCAAGCTCCTCCCACCATGCCTTCCTCACCATGGTGGCCTGTATCTCCTCTGGAGAAGTAGGCCAAAAAACTCTTTTTGTCAAAATGATTGTGCTTGTGTGAGGAAGGAGTGCAGTCATAGAGGGAAACCCCTCACGCCAGTGCCTGCCATGAACTAGAGATCAAAGCTCCTGCCATTCCGTATTGTTAGTGGTCAAGTTAACCCAAGCTCAGAGTCCAGATGCTAAAGGGTCGAAAGCAAAGAAAGCTAAATTGTACTGAACTGAGTTTGCTCATTGCCCATGAGCCGTGGCATCTTACATGAAGCTGTTTGTAAGCATGTCTCTGAAACCGTGCAGTTCACCACTGACCATGTTAGGCAGCTACTTCCTCTAAACTGAGATGTTCCTTCATAGAGAGAGGAGGGAGTCTCACAAGACTAGCAAGGTTCACAAGGCTCTTTCCTCAAGGTTATAAAGCACTAAATAGTTGATAAGCGAGGAGACTCCTCAGAGGAGCTGGATGCAAGTTGGGGAGAGAGCTGCCTGTAGTCGGCCACGTTCCTCCTGTAACTCAATCCTTAGCTCAGATTCACTGGCTCACCAAGGTAGTCTAGGCTGCCATCCATTTCTTTGGTCTATCATTGGTTCCTGTTACGAAGCGAATGATGCTTGCTCGCCTTTCCCCAGAAAACCTTGCATAACCTTTTAACTCGCTTGTTTTAAGTACGTTCCAATGGGACGGTTCTAGATCCGTAAGTGTAGCAAGCATGCTCTCATTCCCCAAGCTGGAAAGCAGTGTGAGTCAAGTGTGTCCTCTTTGACGAACAAGACGAAAACTATCAACGTTGAAAGGAAAGCTGCAGTAAACATCACAGTGTGATAAGAGCTGAGACTCTAATGTACAATTAAACTAGGCATGGAATAAGACGCGATTCCAGACAGCAAGCATCATAGCAGAAAAGAAGGAAAGTGGGGAGGAGGGAGGGGGGAGGAGAGAGAGAGAAGAGGAAGGAAGGGAAGGAGGAAAAGAGGGACGAGGAAGGAAAGCTACAAATAAATTCTAAGAAGACATTTTCAGTGTCCTGTCTCAAATTCAGGACAAGTCTCACTCAGTACCTGTGGCTCCTCCCAGTTCTCCCAGCATCCCTTAGTACCTGTGACTCCTCCCAGCACTTCTCACCTCTCCCCTACCCTAAACCTCTCCCTCCCAGAAACTGGGCTTCCCTTCCCCCCAGCTTTAGGTGGCTACCCCACTTCATGGCCTGAGTTGCCTCTCTTTCTCTCCCTCCCCTTCTCTCCTCTCGAGGTCTGGTTAAGTCTGCCGGCCATGTTCAGCCTGGACTCTTCGCTCTACCTGCTTTCTCCTTTTTATCTACAATAAAAATCTCCATATTCTAGGAGTAGTCCTGTCTTCCTCCTTTTACTTCATTTCTTTTTCCCTAGTCCATCAGCAAATCCTTTAAAATACCCGAACTGAGTCTCCATGCAAGCCCAAGAGAGCAACGGAAATTTCGCCTGGAGATGAACTTTTAGGATGTGGGGTTGTTAGTCACATGTATACTGTGTAAGCTGTGGATGACTCAAAAATAAACACTGCACTATGACAGCCCTGGGCCTCGAGCTCAGGTGCCACTCCCTCCAAGCCAGCCTGGGAACCAAGTCCCCTCCTCCACAGAGAGCTGGCCGGTCACACCTCACGTGGCATGGGCTTTCCTTCCAAGAGCTCAGCTACATGGTTATGTAAGGTTCTCCTGTATTCCTGGGCCAAGAACTGAGTCAGCTGCCTGCTCAGATAGGTCAGTTCAGGGAACCAAACCACACAGCCCAGGAAACGCACCGAGGCGGAGAAGCCAATGAACCTGCTGGGAGTTGGCTGTCCTCAAGGGCAGCCAGCACGCCTCCTTCTGACCTGGAGTGTGAATCCAAGCTTCTCTGTATGGAGGACCTTTGAACGAAGTCTCTCTGTGGCCGCCTTGTTGGGGATCAAAACTGTTCACTTGGCTCTTCTGACAACCTTTCCCACACAAGTATGCAATGCTTTCACCATATCAAACAAAAAAAAAAAAAAAAAAAAAAAAAAAAAAAAACCTCACTGTCTAAAGACTCCATTGCAAACAGCTGGTCTTGGAGGCTGAAGGAACCTTCTAGAACAGCTGTTCTCAGCCTGCCTGAGTCAATGCCTCTGGAGATGGGCCCAGAGAATTGAAGAGGAAAAAACTTAAAGTTCTTTGAGTGTTTGGTCTGTGTGTTTTAAAACTCACCATTGGAGATTTTTTCAGTTCCCTCTAGGATGCTAAAGCTATCACTACCCTGGGTCTTGAAAAGATACATCGGACATGATGATCACAACTCAAGTTCTTTCCTTCCTCTCTCCTCCATCCCTGGCAATAACCAGGACAGAACAGATCCCTAACCTTGGTCAGTCTCTCTGTTATGAACTGGGTCCTACCTAACACCCTTCTGTTATCCTCTAAACCTAAACACATCCCCAAAGAGAACTGTGACTGAGCCAGCAATCTTGAAAGATTGATGATAGACTCTGAGTCTTTCGGAAGGATCCTGCTACAAAAACAGGCCATCAGGGAAAGACAGAGAATGTCTTCCCACTTGGGAAGGTGCCCCAGCAGGGTAGAGTCCCTTTTATTTTGTTCTAACAATTTTCTGCCGTGAGCAGGAGAGATGCTTCAGTATAGTGCTTTTCCTTTCAATCACAAGTACTTGAGTTTGATTCCTAGAACCCATGTTTGGGGTGAGGGAGCTGCCAGGCAGGTGTGACCCCAAAGCTGATGTGATGAGGTGGAGACAGCCTTACTCACCTGATAGGTTATAGGCCAGAGAGAGACGGTGGACCACTCCTGAGGAACAGCCATCAAGTATGCACACATGTGCTCCTGCACAGACACAAAAAGCAAGTTCTGCCTTGCTCAGCGCTTTACAATGTCTCCCGAACCCAGCAAGCTTCCGAGGAATGGACGGATGGTGGTTGAAAATAGAAGACCTGTCTGCAGGAAGCCAGGCTTTGACTTTTCTGCCAGCGATGTGCTTAAAATAAAATGCCAGAGGTAACCTCGGCAGTTCACCTATTTAGAAAACAAAAAACAAAAACAAAACAAAACAAAACAAAAAAAAACCCGATAGCAGTGGTTCCTCTTGCCTAACCCAGAATCCATCCTTAGAGCTGTAAACGGAGGTTGGTGAGAGGGGTAGAGAGAGAGAGAGAGAGAAAGAAGGGGGAGAGAGAGAGAGAGAATGAGAATATGATACAAGTATGTGATGAAGAGCTAGCCAGTCTTCTTTCTTTCTCTGTGCCTCAGTTTCCCTACCTATCACACAGACAGCAAGACAGCAAGTTCGAACATCTGAACCCCATTCACAGGAAGAAGCTAAGTGGCGCTCCAGCCGTCCCAGTTTTCAACAATTCACATTTCCCCCAGCACTTGCTCATGAGCCCCACCCCCACTTTTTTTTTTTCCTTTTTATTCATTCCTGAAAGCTTCTATTATCAATCACTGCATGAGGTAAATTTTCAAATCAGCAGTCAGGGTTTTTAAGCCGCATGACTCCTATTACAGGCAAAAGGAAGCAGGTGACCAACACCAACGCAATCTCAAAAATCCACGCTGCTGCGGGGCAGGCAGGCTGGCGGAGGGCGGCCGTCCTCTGTTCATTCCCTCATTTCCATGCCTTGCATCAAGGGTGGGTTTTTAACAAAGCCTTTCCTGAGAAGGCTCTACCTTTCACAGGGGGGCCAAGGGAACAAGGAAGAGAAAACAGGGAACTAAATAAGGAAAGGAAGGGCAGAATCCGTGCACGTGTCCCTTTGGAGTGTTTGAGCATCTCCCAGCAGGCTCCACTAGGATTTGTCTAGAAACGGCCTGTTCCTGCACGCTCGCTCGCGCTCCCCCTCCCGCCCTCCCCCCACCTCCTCTCTTTCCCCTTTGTCAGTCTTTGCAGGGATGCCTCTTTCTCACTGGGTAAGCCACTCCCCTTTCAATGTTCCGGACTGCATTCTCCAGCACCTCAGGTGTTTTCCTGTCCCAGTGGAGGCACCAAGCCTGCCCTTCTCCCCTCTGGCCTCCTGATTTTTTAATGTCACACGGTGGTTGAATTTGTGTACTATTCCTTTAACGGAGACACTTGGTACAGTTGGGCCTCCCTGTCTTTTGGAGATCTGGACAAACCCCACACACTCAATTTGGGGACTCTGAAAATTTAGTCCCCTTATGTAGTTTCAGCCGTTGAAGGTATTTTCTCTCCCATGATGCCCTTGGTCATTAGTTGCTAAGTGCTCACTTATGGTTTCTGGATGTGTCATATGGCCCTTGTATACAAAACCACTCCCACACAATACTTAGCAAATGATGTAAAAAGAAAGAATCTGTGTCGTAGGGTAGATCAGTGATTAAGAGTGTATGCCATTTCTTCAAAGGACTGAAGTTTGGTTCCAAGCATCTATGTCGGGCAACTCACAACTACCTGTAACTCCAGGTCTTGGACTCATACAGCTCTCTTCTGAACCCAGCAGGCACCTGAACTCATGTGTACATAGTTACACACAGACACATGCACACACATAATGAAACATAATAAAAATAACTATTTTCATATCCAGTGCAAATGAAGAATACATGATTCACAGTGCCAGTACCTCTCAGCTACCCTACGTCTAGGTGGGAGAAGGGGCTTCCTTTGTCTGCTCTCTTCTCACTCAGCCCAAGGCCTAGAAGGCAACAAAGAAGCAAAGCTCTTGAGGTTTGGAGCAAGAGGTGAGAGAGTTCACTCACACAGACAGCAGCTGGTGAAGCACGGAGGAGACCAATCAGCTGGTCAAATGAAAGGCGGCCATGTTTCCACCAGATATTAGTGACTTGGCAGTGGATTCAGTGGTGTTTCCTGTTTGCACTCATTTCTATCTGTAGACACACGTCTCTATTACTCAGACCCCTGAGTCCTTCCTCTCTGCACCCTGAAGCTTCAAGCAGGAGGCTCAAGACAAGATGCACCCCCTAAGCATGAATCTGAGCAATTCACCTCCCCCACTCCTTGCCCTCTGGGATAGAGAACAGTCTCATTTAACCCCTGTCCCTGTGTTCACAGCCTCTTCCATAGTAGGCACTCCTCAGTAGATTTCCATTCAGCCCACCCTCTACACTATTGTGGACTCCTGCCTTCTGTCCCATATTCCTCACCTGTCTCCAGACAGAGATGAACACTGAAGAAGAAACAGATGCCCAAACACAAGATGCTCAATTTGAGCCTCCAAGACAGTAAACAAGCTGCAGGGAACAGGCCCAGGCTGGAAGAAGAGCCACCTGGACCCATGAGGGAGACCGGTGAGAGACTGCTTGCTACAGCTCCCTCCCCCAACAGCTGAGCAGCCACTCTGTCTCTGGGCAGCCAAGTGAGAAGCATTGGGGTGAGGGGGTGATGGGGGTGAGGGATGGACTATAGTGCTTTCCAAGTTCAAATGGGAGATGCTCATGATAAAAGCCCTCAGCTTTGTGCAAACATCGAGGTTCTAGGAAGAGTTCCTGGAATAAACATTTTCCACAAGACAAGCAAATATAGAGAGGGTTGAAGCAGGAAAACACAGGAGAAAATAAGTCAATGAAACATGGGACAAGTCAAAGACAGCCTCAGAAGCCAGTGGTAACGACCCCTTCATTCAATGTAGTAACAACCACTACACAAAGCCACGAAGACAGCCTTCTGCCTCCTGTCATGAAAAGTTTGCATATTAGATAAGACTGGAAACCCTTGTCTTTTTATCCAGCTGAAAATTTCAGTATCAGGTGCTATCTCATATCCTATGGCCTGGGCAGCAGTGAACTCAAATTGAGGACTTAAAATACTGATAGGTACAGGCTTAGATTTGTCAGGACCTACTTTAATTTCAGGAGTTCTTAAATGTTTCAACCAACCAGAGGTAGCAGAGAAAGAAGGTTAATTGGAGAAGGGTGGTGTGGACCTGTTTAGAAGTAGTTCTTTGAGGCAATTCCAATCTTCCTTGTCAGGATATCAGCAGTCCAGTCCAACAGCAAACACCAAACACGAATCAGTAGCAGTGCTTCGGAACCTCCAGCAGAAACAGCAAGGCTCCACCAAATCAGCATCAAGGAAGCAACAAGAACTAGTGGGAATACATTTCTCTCTATGAAGTGAAGACCAGCCAAGACCAGTGAAGACCAGCGAAGCATTGCATGGTGTAGCAATGCAAGAGCATCCTCTCACTGTCTGTCAAGTTATATTTATATTCTTTATAAATATCACATGCTCTCTCAAGCATCCACTCCAGCAAACCATCATATGCCCTCTCACGTGTTTTGCTTCAGCAAAATGTCCTCTCACAAGACAGCTTCCAGAGAAACATCATGTGACACAACTGAGTTTCTAAAGAAACCAGAAATTTCCACTTCAGATAGAAATGGCTGAAAAACCACTCTAGTACCATTCCAGTTCTGAACGATGAGAACCTTGAGGCTGGAAAGGCATGGTATGATGCCTTGATTGTCAATGTGGTTGAATTAATAAACATTTAAGGCATTAACGAGGCACACCTCTGGGTGAGATTCTGAGGGCATTTCTCAAGAGAAGTAACTGATGAGAAAAGACGCATCCAGGATGTGGGCTAGGATGGATGGAATGAAAGAGAAAAAAGCAGAAAGCCAGCTGAGTACCAGCATCCCTCCCTCCCTGTTTTCTGGTCCACTGAGGTGTGAGGAGTCCCAACCTCATGTTCCAACTACCACAGAAACACCTGACAGCATGCCTTCCTCATCATGATGAGTTATAGGTCCTCAAATTACATGTGAGAATAAATCTTTGTTCTCTGAAGTTGCCTTTGTCAGGTAGTTGGTCTCATCAAGGAGAATTAAAAAACAGAGCGTACCAGGCTTTCCTGGTATCATTCATGACAGGAGGCTGCAAGTCACTTGCTGGAGGAAGAGAAAGAAAAGAGCTGGACACCAACCATGACTGAGGCTTGTCTTCCAATGCATTAGGAGTGCACATGTGAGCAGGTGTGCGTGAGTGTGTGCGTACACTCCTGGGCAAGCAGGCCGGGGGTTGGGAACAATAGCTCACCAAGATCAAAGAACAAAGTGAAGTCCTTGGTGGCCCAGGCTCACATTGCAATTCTGCTGCAGGGACTCAGGCAGTCAATCTGCACAACACTGCAGAAGAAGCCACCACCACCTCTCCAATCCCTCATCGTATCAACACACAGGTTTTTGTTTTGTTTGTGTTTGTGTTTGTTTTTTTAACGGAAGGGTCAGATTATATTCCAGGCCAGAGCCGACAAAACCTTCAGTGACATTGGTTTTGCAGTTCACTGGTTTTGAGTTGCTTAGAAAGAGAATGGACCACAACTTCCTGTGAGTTTCCTCACAGGAAAGCTGTAGTTGTGTAGCTCACTTAGCAGCCATGCAAAGGCCAACAGGAACTAGCTCATCCTGCCTGTCTAGCCCTGTCACCTTGATACTTCAAACACCCATAAATGCAGTAATGTTTTCCCTGTCAGGCAGAAACTTACAAAAGAAAACAACTTAACTTTCCCACTCAGCATCTGCTTACTGTCCACTTTCGAAATCACAACTAAGACCGATAGGAAAGTTATCATTGTAATCTTGAGAAACAAGAGTTGAATTCCAATCAGTGAATACTGGGTATCAACTTGACAGGAATTGTCTCCCAGGAGACAAGGCTTTGGGCACACCTGTGAGCTGTCAGCCTCTTCTCTTCATTCTTCATTCAACTGAGGTGGGAAGTGGGTGGCGCCATTCCCTATGCTTGGGTCCTAGACTGCATTAAAAGGCAAAAGCTAGCAGTGCCCGAAATACTCTGTTCTCTGCTTTCTGGCTGTGAATTTAATATGACCTCACACTCCTGCTGTCAGGACTTCCTGCCATGATGTACTGGGGACACTAGAACTTTGAGCCAGATAAACTTTTTCTTCTTCAGGTTGCTTTGTTCAGAGTATTTTATCACAGCCACAGGAGAAACAACTAAGATACCAATTCTCTTTATTTCCCAACACTGTGACCTGGGGCAAGTTCCCAGGACTTGGAATTTTAGTTTCCTTTTCTGTGAAATAGAAGTTGCTATGAGAAACAATATAAGAACTGAAACACGTAGATACCATGATTGTTGTCATGCCAATAACAAGAGTAAATAAGGATTCAGCTGACTTACCAAGTAACACAAAGAGTACATTTCTCCTCACCTGAATGCTTGCCGTCACTTGAATATGATTATTAGCAGACAACCTATCTTTAGTTTTATGCAAAAATGTTCTGCTCCGATTACACTGAAAGCTCCGGGAAGCAGCACCATTTCACCTAACAACATCCTCCTCCCAATAGCAACAGGAAAGAACGCCTGCGATTTGCACATCTGAAAACTGATTACAATAGGTTAGCATGATGCTAATAACAGAAAAGGCACTATGGTCTATACCCAAACTTAGACCAAAGTTTTGTTCCCTTGCTTTGACCAATGTAAAGATAGCAAGCAGAGACAGCAGGTACTGTCTCTGGACTCTACTCTGCTTTAGAAACAGCTCTACTAAGGCAGCCAGAGCCCCTTTCTGCAATTTGCTCACTAAAATATGATGTAAGGGTATAAGATGCAGGGTGAGACTTGCATCTTATCCCTCTTTGCACACCTACGCTCACATAGTAGGCCAGGATGAATGCATCAATGGTCCGTCCACATGTACCAGCAGGTAAAGATGTCTCAGTGGTAATGGCACCTGATGCCCAGCCTGAGGACCTGAGTAATTTTACAGAGACATTTTTTTCTATGATAGAAAGGGGAAAAAAACCTAAGAGAATGAGTCTGGAAACAGGGCATGTATTCCTTCAGTGACACTGACAGGGTCTTCAAATCTGTGGCTGTAGTGGTCCTAACCCTGGTGGCCCACATCCTTCAGAAAGATATTAAACACTAGCTCAGCCCTAGCAACAAAGAAGAAATACTTAACATTACCCCAAGAAGCCCCTGAATATTCATGGCACAAGGTGCTTCTGGTGTTAGAACCCAGTGCTGAACCCATACCACAAGCCAATGTTCCAAGGACTTTTTAAAAAAATATCTCCCCCTCCTTGATTTCACTGTCAGCCTTCTAATCCAATCATGGCCGCCGCCTCCATCCCTCTTAATTTTGTTTTTTTAGTTTCACCATCTGTTCTGTAGATATTCCCATACTTAGACCAGAGGCCCCAGAGGAAATCTTGAGGTGATACCCTGGACAGGTGTGAAGCCTGCTAATGCCTTCAAAAAAAAAAAAAAAAATCAATAAATCTCTCACCCTCCATTTTCCCAGAATTTAAGGAGAAAAACATCATTCTCTTCATAAAAAAATTAATTAATTAATTAATTTTAAAAACCCTCCTTTTCTCACAGGGGTCTCAATGCACCCAACAGGAACTGCTTCCACTTCACACTGTCCTGTCTAAATCGCTCTCAACTCCCCAACATGGATGTGTATCTATGGGCTCCTAATGATTGTCACTAGATTCAGTCCAGACCTCAGGCCCCTCTTAACCTTACTGAAAGGCTGGTCAAGAGGAAATTCACATGAAATAGTGCTCAGAGTGGTGTGGCTGTCATGATAGACACTAGGACAGTTCCTGAAAATATAAATAAAGATATGTAAATAATGTTACCATACAGTCTTCTAAGTATGCACCCAAAAGAGTTGAAAGCAGGGACTGGAAGACACACTTGTACGTGCATATTCACAGTGGCTCTATTTACAACAGTCAAGAGGTAGAAATAACCCATATGTCCACCAGAGCATGAATGGATAAACTCAATGGAGATGGAGACTACTATTCTGCTTTAATAAGTCATAATTTTTAAAAAGGGGAGGGGAGTTATTTTAGAGGACTTTTATCTTTTGTTTTTAGTAGTGGTGATAGCTGTTTCGTTTGTATTTTAAATTTTTGCTGGAGGATTCTGGGGAGTTGAGACAGTATCTTGACCATGTCTCAGGCCAGCCTGGAATCCACTATGAACTCCAGGCTAGCTTAGAGCTTGTAATTCTCCTGCCTCAGCATTCCAAGTGCTTAGCATTACAAACGTCCACTTCTAGAGCTAGCCAAAGTTAGTACATTCTTACAGAGGCTACAGCATGGATCAACACTGAGGATGTAATGCTAAAGGAGAAAAGAAAGTTACAAAAGACAAAACCTCCATGATTAGATGGGTAGCACAGCCTTGAAATTCATAGACAGAAGAGCTGTTGTCGAGCTGGGGAATATGCCACAGGGTCTTTAGTAGGCAACACATTTCAGGTGTGCAAGATAAAGTGGTTTCTGAAGATTGACTGGTGACTTGCAGTCAACACCACTAACTACAGACTCAAGACAGTGAATTTATTTTATGTCGTCAGTATTTCATAAAGGGGAAGAGATACCAGGACTTTCTAAGTCCCAGGACCATCTGTTGATCCCCAAAGCCCAGTCTGAAAGACTGAGCCACATCACCCTCAGATCCTGCCAGGGCAAATCCCTTATAGTCAACAGGACCCTTCTTGTCCCTGAACATCATCTTGCCTTGCACAAGAATAGGTTTTTGACTGTAGCACAGTCATAGCCCACAGAAGTAGACATATCAAAAGCTCCTCCCATCTGTAGTTAACATTCTGTTTCTTAACCTTGTGATGGTTACATGTAAAAAAATAATCCATCGGGCCGAGCGCAATGGTATATATCGCTGATCCAAAGGAGAATTATAGGCAGAGGCAGGAGAATGGCAGGTTTGAGGCCTCAAAAAACTTTTTGAGGTTTTTTGTTTTGTTTTGTTTTGTTTTTTTAACATAGTGAGTTTAAAGCCAGCCAGGTCTGTGCAGGAAGACTCTGCCAAAGAGAGGAGGGAGGGGGAGGGAGTGGGAGGGAGGGGGAGGGAGTGGGAGGGAGGAGGGAAGAAGGAGAATGAGGAGGAGGAAGGGAGGGAAAAAGGAAAGAAGGGAAGGAGAAAGGAAGGGAGAAAGGGAGGGAAGGAGGGAGGGAAGGAAGGAAGGAGGGAAGGAAGGAGGAGAAGGAGGGAGGGAAGGAAGGAAGGAGGGAGGGAAGGAGAGAGGGAGGGAGGGAAGGAGAGAGGGAGGGAGGGAAGGAGAGAGGGAGGGAGGAAGGGAGGGAAGGAGGGGGGACTCACTAAGCTGGGCACTGTTAGACTCCAGATTCAGCCCTGCTTTGTTATTGCTGACTTGATTCATGGAGCCATCTCCTCAAAAGGTCCTATGGAAAGTCAGCCTCTCCAGGCCTGACAGACAGTATGCAGCGCATGACTCTTGCCTACTGATGCTAGTGTGATTTGGAAGCCTGAGGATATAGAGGGAAGAAGAGCGCAGAACATCAGACAGAGGGACAATTTTGCAATGTTCTTTTGCATCAGAGAAACAAAGACGGCTGGCTGCTTCTGCAGCCATGACTATCAGCACAGGCTAGCAAACAGGAAGCTAAGCCAGAGCTAGTGATCCTCCCATGCCATGAAATAGTGACCATTTTCATTTATATAAGACATACATAAATATGTGTATACATGCACCTACACACAACATCCTTGAAGCCCAACATAAGAAGGGCTGATATAACTGTATGTGTCTTAACTTCTTTTCCCAATGCTGTGATAAAACTCCCTGATGAAAGGGCTTATTTTAGTTTGGAGTTCAAAGTTCAAGCTATCATGGCATAGAAGTCAAAGAGATGGGAGCTTGTAGTAGACGGTAGCACCAAATCTACAATCAGGAACAGAAAGGGGTGAACCAATCTGATGTTCAGCTTACTTTCTCCATCTTGTAAAGTGTAAGACCCTCTGCATAAGGAATGGTTTACCCACAGTGGGTGTTATCCTACCTCATTACAATCTAGACAATTCTACAAAGGCATACATCTCCCAAATGACTCTAGATCCTGTCAACTTGACAATTAACACTAGTCATCACAGGGCAAAAGTTAGTATTCACTGTGAGCAATGCTTCAAGCCAGGGCTTTCTGCCGTTGGCAAGTTTTTGTGGACTTTTAGTGACAACAGTGCTAGTCTTGAAAAATCTGATGATGGCCAATTACCATAAGATTGCCAAGTGCTGACCCCAAAGCAAAAGGCCAGAAGACAGCATCCCCAAAGGGACGAGATGGAGACCCCGCACGAGCACCAGGTTGGAGTGAGTCGCTTTGAGACATTAAAACTCAGTCTTTAAGTTGTAATGCAGTCTCCTATCCTGGAATTGGGGGGTAGGGGTGGTATTTGTGTCAGCTGTTTCTACACAAGCCAAGAAGACTCATGTCTGGCAGGCTTGGGCGGCAGTAACCAGAACACACAGGCCGGAAGCGCCTCTTCCTCCCTTGTGAACACGAGCTGAGGGGGAGGCGGGGGATGGAAAGATCCAGGGGCAGGATCTGGAGCCAGGGAGATGACTAAGGTCTGATGCAAACGCCATGAGTGTGTGGGACTCGTGAGACTTACAAGTCTGGAGGCGAAACACGCTCTAGGCGTGATACATGGAAGCCACCCAGCCTGACTTAGACGGGAAAGGTTACCTGGACTGCCTGGTGGCTCTGACATGGCGGGCAGGCCCAGGGTACTCCCTAAATTCTCTTTCTAGTGTTCTCTTCTTTGACAAGCGAAGTGGAATCCCCAAAGCAAAGCATGGCAAGGAGGAGGCCTCCCTCGCCCAGCAGATTTACGGGCCTTCTGCACACAGCCTGTGTTTGTCAGGCCAAAATGGTAAGGGTGGGCTAATAGAGTCAAATTACAGCTTCCGATAATAGAGAAAGTTAAATAGACAAGCTTTCCTACCCTGAGGAGAACGAGGCAGAGGTCAGTGCTAGTGGCTTTGAACACAAATGGACCTTCCCCTCTGTCCCCTTTCACATTCGGCCCAGCAACAGTAACAGACAGATGGACACAAAAAGAGACACACCTGATTAACCATGAATACAACAGCTGTCGTCTCCCGCCATAGCCACTGTGAGCCACTGTGCCTCACACCCTCGTTCTGCCTGCTTTGGGTCCCCCCCCCCCCTTTTCTTTCAAATAGCAAGAGGAAATTAAACCTACCATTAAGACTCAAGTTAGTGGGAGGGGAGAGTATCAGCCACCAGGTCTTTGTCTCTCAGCTCTTGGGCTTGTAATAGGTACCTTCTATCTGGCCTTTCATCTGAAGAAAAGTGTGGCCTACTGTTAACTGCTCCCTCAACTCAAAACCTGGAGATAGGGCAGCGGTGGGTGGAATAAGACGAAGGTGACTCAAACAGAGAAGAAAAGGGTGAAGGTGTGTCCCTCCTCTCTGCCTGAGCTCCTTTTCAGTTGCTTGTCTCTGTCAGCTGGAACTCCTTGATGCCAAAAAAGAACACCCACCTTTAAAACAAACTGACAGTCTTACCGAGGAGGCGGACTCAATGGAGCATTGCCCTTTCGTGGGAATGTGCTTATTTCGACTGAACCTGAGGTGGCAGGACAAAAAAAAGGATTGGGTAAAGTAGATTTTGGCCTCTCGATTGTAGACAATCCCAAGGTCACCTTCACTTCCGAGGCCTTAGCAATCAGATAGAGGAGGAACTCTAAGTATTGAATTGCCAAGAATCTCTGGTGGAGTGATGTAATCAGGTGAGTTTCTAGAATCCTGGTAATTAAAACCCTAAATGTCAATCTAATTTTTTTTTTTAAAGGTGTTTGTTTAGTTTTGGCTTGGTTGTTGGTTTGGTTTGTGTTTTGGTTTGGGGGAGATTGGGCTCCTAAGTTAAGCATTCAACTCCTGAAGACTATAATGCTATTTCTTAAAATGTCTTTGTCTATTGTCCAAAAATTCCTTCTGTAATTTCAAAGGCAGAATGATTTAAAAAAAAAAAAATGATCAGAAATCATGGTGCAAACACAAAGCTTCTGACAGAAAACAGTGGGTAGTAACTGAGCAGCACAGCCCCACAGAAATCCAAAGAGTGTCCCCTATTTCCTCACATAAGTAGGAGATAAACAGAATTATTGTAGACAGCTGTGGAGGCTCACAGTTCCTTATGAAGGCCTGGACCAGTGAGACATGTTTGTCTTCTGTCACGAATTCACAGAGGGCTGAGGAAAGGCCTCAGTCAGGGGAGCGTTCAGTTTGCAAGCACAAGGACCTAAGTTCAAACCCCAGAATTCACAGGTTTTAAAAAGCCAGGCGTGATGGACAAACTTTTAATTCCAGCCCTGGCAAAGGAAAGCAGGCAGATCCCCAGGGGGACTTGATGGCCAATCTATCTTGCTTAGCAAGTTCAACGCTGAGTTGGCCACTGGCTTTTACCAGGCATGTATGTGCATACATGTAGACAGACATAACAAGCAACACAAAATCCTTGGAGATCTCACTAACAGAGTCAGAAAGAGTAATTGAAATGCCAGGAAACTTTGTGTCAGATGCCAGAGAAGCCCAAGAGTCACAGGGCACTGGAATTAATTCTGGAACACAAAGGAAGCCTCCTTGCAGGGTTAGCTTTTGACTCTTCTTTCTTCCAGTTGGTGAATAGCTATGTCTACTCTCAAGGCAAACCAGGGCTCCCATCTCAAACCCTTGTGAGAAGACACTGTTTACCCTGCCTGCAACACCATCTCCAATAGCTCTTCTCCAATGCCTCCAAGTGTCTCTTTGGCTTCCTAAAGCCCAGGGCTTCAGCGGAGCGAGCCTGTCTGTTTTTGATGCTTAACTTTTAACACATGGCAAAGGGTGGCACTTTGAACACGACCATCATCTGGTTGATGAGAAAGCTGTTTTCCATTTCTGGCAACCAATACTTCTGGCTTATCGTGACAGGAGGGAAAGGGCTGAAACAACACTTGGGTTGGTTTGCATTGATATCATTTTCCGTCTTTGTAGCTGGCATTAAAAAAAAAAAAAAAAAAAAAAACCTTAGAAAACTCTCCTTTGGTGTTGCAGAAAATGACAACAGAGCTGACACCACTGTTGGCATGCCGACCAAACTACATTTATGCAAGGAAGTAGGTAAGCGTCATCTTTTTCTCTATAATACACAAGACTGGGAGTGAGGAAGGGTGTGGATAGGTAGGATGGCCTAGTGCGCATGCTCACTGGATGCTTGTAGGCGGGGCATGGGTAAGTACGATTGCCTGGCACGCATGCTCACTGAGGGTGAGTAGGTATGATGGTCTAGTGCATGTGCTCGCTGGGGAGGATGTGCATTGGAGGGGGCATGGATAAGTATGATGGTTCATCTTTACTGTCAAGTACAGTGTTTCCTTCTCTGCTTCCTGTCTTATCTGATCTAAGCTGCTGTCCTTTGCCACATGCTCTCCCACCATGATATTCTCTGCCCAATCACATGGGATCAGAACTTCGGAAACCACCAATCATAATGGATCTTTTCCACCTTTACGTTGTTCTTTAGGTGTTTTTTCCACAACAATGAGAAAAGAAGCTAAAAACAGGAAGTATGGCATCTTTCAAAAGACCACTTTCAACCTTCCTCGCTCTGCACGCATCCATTAGGATTGCATCAGGAAATATCACAAGCTAGAAGGCTTAATGTAAAAAAAAAAAAAATAATAAATTAAAAATAAAATGTATCCCTTATAGCTTTGGAAGCCAGTCAAAAATCAAGGAATTGACAAGTCATATCTGGAATCTCTCCTTGGTTTGAAGATGGCAATCTTTTCCTCAAGTCTTCAAGTTACCTTCTGTTGACACAAGTCTATGCCCTGGTCTCTTTCTATAAGGATACTAGACTAGCTTAGGGATAGATCACCGATATGCCCTCATTTTAACCAGTGTCATCTTCTGAGGCACCAGAAGTTAGTACTCCAACAAAGAATTTTTACTGGGATGCCCTCCTACCCCCTGGAGGGGCTTGATACTCAACCGAATAACCTCAGCTCTGTTTCAGCTATAACAGACTCTGAACCTCTGGCCTGGATTCGTAAAGAAAGAGTGCAGGATGCTCACCTGATGTCTGCCTCGCTGTAGTTTATGCAGAACAAAGCCAGCAGACGTGGGAAGGACAGTGACATCACTAAAAAGCACTGTCTCAGAAGGAGAACCAGCTCCTGGGATCCCCATGGGCATTAAAACCGTGATATACTTCTCCAGGAAAAAAAAAAATGTTAAAGACAGATATCAAGAAAACGAGGCAGGACGGTGTGAGTGCTTTCTGACTGCATTCCTTCACCCCCTTGGACCTTCTTAAAAGTCCTTCACAAAGGGTTTTCCCTCTCACATCTAAGACAGCAGGAAGGAGTGCAATGAATCGCCAAATAAGCAGAACATTTTTATCATGACACTTTGCCTGAGCAAAAACATGACTTCTTACGTCAGCAAAACGAAAGAAAAGTGATAGCGGATGACTAACCAGGGCGACAGGAAGATGTATGGGTGTTCAAGACATCAGGAACTTTGTAAACAAGCAAGGCCGGTGCTGGAAACGAAAATGAGTGAGCAAACACCCTCACAAATGGGACACAGGAAGAACTATGAATAAGAGCCTCCCCCAACCCCCAAAAGACATGATGTGTAATTTGCAGTGAGTAGCAGTGGGTTGACCATGATGGTTCTAAATACCCTCTGACACATATTTACAAAGGAACCAGGTGGCTTTATTCTAGATGACAATTCCTTACTAATCACCCTTCATGCTGACTGATTGTGACACTGTGAGTCACCAGGGTTCTCTCTTGGAGCCTTGTTTACTCATGAGCCATGTGTTAGCAGTGATTGGGAAGTGAGTGAATCCAGAAGCCCCTGATTACAGAAGTCCATGTGGGGGATGAGGGTTTGGATGATGTCATGGGTCATGGATTGAACTGCACCCCCCTGAACAAAAGCTGCATTGAAGTCTTAAGCCCCAGTTCCTACAAATATGACTCAATTAGGAAGGAAGCCATTGCACACGTAATTAGTTACGATAAGAACCTACATGGATAGAGAAGGACCAACATCTGATGTGACTGGAAAATGCACAGAGACAAGGATACGAGAAAGAACACCATGTGCAAGTGGAGGTAGACATTGGAATGATGTATCTATAACCCAAGGAATGCCAGTGTGTCCATTGCTTTAGCTAACAAAAGGAGCTTATGGGAGAAAGGGTTTATTTTGGCTTACAGTTTCAGAAGATACAGATTATAATGATGGAGAAGCCATGGATGGAAGCAGGAGCTGGGGAGGCAGCTGGTCAGCATAGCCTCTCCAGTCAGGGGGCAAAGAAACATGAATGCTGGTCCTCAGCTTGCTTCCTCCTTCTTCATCTTATATTCAGTCACACACACACACACACACACACACACACACACACACACACACTAGCCCTTCAGGGCAGGTCTTCCCTGATCAGTTAATACTCTTTGGAAATACTCTCATAGACAATACCAAAGGTGTGCCTCACTGATTCCCTGGACACTCTTAAATCTAATCATGGTGTCAATAAAGATTTGGCCATCACAATCAAAGAACACCAAAATCTAGAAAACGGCAAAGGATTCTCTCCTTCGTTTCAAGAATTCAAGCCTTTTGGAGTAGGGGAGAATAAATGTTTTCCAGTCTATTGTACTTTTCGAAAGCAAGCACACATAATGTGGCTCCCAGCCACCAACAAGCTCTGAGCTGCTCTGCAGCTTCTAAACTGATATTCATCATAATAGTCCCCTCTCGAGAACAGTTCCTTTTTTCCAATATTTCAAAAACATACAGACTTTTACTTTTCGTCTTTCCCTCTCCTCAACATTAGACACAAAGACTCCATAAGTCAAAGATGCCAGAGACTACCCATTTTCCCTTTTCTGAGGCCTCAGCACCTCTCTGAGGCCATGACCTGGGCAAGGCTCCAGACCTGCATCTTTTGTTGGGACTTAAACTTAAGTGATTTTAGACTTGTTAACTAGAATTTCATTTTCACCAATGCTTTAGATCCCAAGGCAATGACCAAGAACAAGAACAGTGCTATAGAGATGGCTCAGTAGTTAAGAACACTGGCTGTTCTTTTGGAGAACTTGGGTTTGACTCCCAGCACCCACATGATGGCTCACAACCATCTTTAACTCCAGGATCAGGGGATCCAATACCCTCTTCTGGCCTCTGGGAGCACCAGGTATGCATGTGATACACAGACATCCATGCAGTAAAACACCATAGTAAAAACAATTTTTTAAAATTTTAAAGAAGTGAAAACATACTTTTGCTTCTCCTTTGTGCTGTTCTGGGATCTTGTTATAAAAAATGAAATGGAAAATGTTTCTTGAATAAATAGTTTTGCACAAAGAAAGAGCAAGACCGTCAGATAAGACTATAGTCCATTAAAGCTGTCAGTCAAGTAAGCTACCAATTGGGTTTTGCTTTATGTGTTTTTATTGTTTTCTCTCTTCAAACAGGCTCTCACAATGCAGCCTGGGATGTCCTGGAACTAATTATATGTATCCTAGGCTAGCCTGCAACCTATGGCAACTCTCCTGCAGGCATAGACCACAATTACAGCTCAGTATTTGCTGATGCTAAGAAAGCCAATATACAAATGGATTATGGATGGGTTGTATATTAAACAGTACTATGACCACTTCAGGAAGCCAACCCATTACTGGATATTAACCAGCCCAGGAGGTCAGTCCACCACCATAAGTCAGACCTGTAAGACATCAGACCACTATTTTCATCATCAATCCAGGAAGCCAAATCATAACTCCACAACAACAGGATCGAAATCGCTAACCCTGAATAACAAGAAACAGTTTCTCTAATCTCTGCCTCTGACTTCAATGTAGAACCAATCAGAGAAAGCCAAATATGCACATTAGCCATTGACATTGGGTGCCACACCTCCAGTCAACGTCTTTGAGCTCTCCCCGTGTTCTATGGGCATGCATCTGAAGCCTTTCCACTCCTCTTTGCTCCCAAACACAAGTATGATCAATGACTCCTTCCTATTGTGAGGGCTGAATTAAAAAGCCGTTGGCCCCGCTTTTTCTATTGCTCTTCATTTATCAAGTATACTCTGTATATGACTCAGGGATGGTATAGAGAAAGGCATAGAAAGCGCGATCTTACCCTTAACAAACGTTACATCTTGGGGATTTTAGACCAAGGAAAAAAAGAGCGAGAAGCACATCACAATGACTAAGCCTTTGATGAAACAAACGAGGGCTGATAATCCAAATCCTGAGCAACCGGCAGAGAATTTTGGATGGGACAGATTGCTTTAATCTGGAGGATCGGCTGTTAATCTGAGTTTCAGAACACAAAGTGGAATTCTTCCAGACACTACTGGGCCCCTCACTTTCACAGTTATTCAGACTTGGAATTTGTGGAAACACAAAGGAACCTTGGCAAGAAACCTATTCGTTCCATGATTATTTTACTGACACCCGAAGAGAAGATGGCTTATTGGGAATGTCTTTCCTTTTCTTTCCCTAAGGCCCATAGTGGTCAGGACCTTCCTTTAGTCATCAAACTGTAGATGGGACACTCACACAGTGGACATCCTGGGTCAGCTTGCCTGTGCTCCCACACACACACACACACACCCGCTGTCCTGGCTGTTCACTAGTCCTGATCCAGGACACCTGAGATGGTTCAGCTCCATTGCCAGCTTAACAAGATTTAGACTCACCTAGGAAACATATCACTAAGCATGTCCGTGCAGATGTTTCCAGAAAGGCTTAATGGAGGAGGAAAGACTCACTCTGAATATGAACGGGCTGGGAATACAGTCTGAGAGTGAAGGAATGCAGACAAAATTGTGAGCACCAGTAACCATCTCTTTTGCTCCCTGATGATAGAGGAAACATGACCAGCAGCCTGGGCTGCCACACCTTCCCCACCAGAAGGGACTGTGCCCTCTCTAACCATGAGCCATAATAAATTCTTAAGCTGCTTCTGCCAGGGCTTTTCTCACTGTGATGAGAGGGATTACTAATGCACCAGGCGACTATTGGAGGCACTTTCCCTGGTGTTAAGGTTTCAAAGCAGCCAGTAAACAGGACTCCTCTGCCTAAGTTCTAGACCAAATAAGAGGCCACGAGTCTAACAGATAGAGTGGGAAATGTCTTGGTTGGAAAGTTTGAGTCTGGGACTTTAGCTTTCTTAATATTGTGGCACTAAGTCACCTGGCTGGTGTCAGGTGTAGCAGACAGAACACGTTGCTACATGGGTATCTGCCCTTTAAAACCTAAGGCCTGAAGGGGCAGCAAATGCTTTAGTTTTTCAAGCTATCCCCAAACAAAGCTGAGAAGGGGAGCCATGCGTACATGCTCAGTTGCTTCTCCCACACTGACTGAACTTCCTCTTTGACCAATAAAGGATAAGGCTAGCCCAGGAACCTATCAGTGCAAACATGTCCCCATCATAAACCAGGAGAGAGAGGAAATCCTTCCTATAACAGGGATAAGCTTCTGCAACACACACACACACACAGAGAGAGAGAGAGAGAGAGAGAGAGAGAGAGAGAGAGAGAGAGAGAGGAGAGCACTACTCATGCTGTGGTCTCACTATGTGCTTCTGGGATTCGTGACAACTTTAGGCCTGAGGGGAATAAATATCCTCATGGAGAAAACTCTCCCAGGCTAGGCTGTGGCTGCTGATACAGGCTCACTTAGCAGGAGCCCTGAATTTCTGTCCTAGCTCTGGCATTAAGCAGCTTTATACTGGAGTCAAGGTCACTTGCCCTCTCTGTACCCTCCCTGTCCTAGTCATGCAATGGGAAATAACACAGGGAAGGTCCACACCACAGAGGCAGGGAGATCATTCCATATGAGGGAACAAGAATATTGTTTCTCTTTAAAAAAAGAAGGAGGAGGAAGAGGTGGAGGAGGAGGAGGAGGAGAAGGAGGAGGAGGAGGAAGAGGAGGAGGAGGAAGAAGAGGAGGAAAACAACAACAACATTGAGCAGCCCTTTGCCACCTAGAAGAACATTCTAGCACTGTAAATGGACCTCATGAATGCGAAGAAGAGACACAAAGTTTCCCTCACTAGTAGCTTAAGGCTTTGGGTGTTTTTGGTTTTTTGGTTTGTTTGCTTTTACTTCATTTGGAAAGTGCATAGCCGGCAGCTTAATCCACAGTTGAGATCAGTTACACTGATAACTCCGACACCTGGGATGGATCCCTTCCTGCCCTCAGGGAAGCTCTGCCTGAATCACCCCTGATCAACAAGAGACTGGAGCAGCCTTCTTCCAGGAGATTTGACATTCATTGAAAAGACATCAATTCTCTTCTGCAATTTCTTGAAGACTAAGATTTACTGGTGGACCAGTCCTTAGCCATGATGGCATTGAGATTTCCAAGGCCCAGACTGGTTTTAGACTTACTTTGTAAAATGATAGGAAATTGAGTATGAAAAGATAGCTCAGCAGGTAGCAGGCCTGACAACATGAGCTTGTTTTTTTTTAAGACCCATACTGTAGAAGGAGAGAACTGCGTCCAACAAGTTGTCCTTTGACCTCTAGGTGTGCACCATGGCTTGGACATGGACACGCACACACATGCATGCTAAATAAACATAATAAACTATTTAAAGGTTTGAGAGGAGCAGAAAGAGTACAGAAGAGAGTAGATGTTACAGATACACTGCAAGAGGAGAAAGAACAGAGGCTTACCAAGTCTTGCTGCCACTTCCCAGGGTGCTTAAGTCAGGGGAGCTGGATGCCACCCCAGAGACTCAGCTTTGGCTGTTGTGGAGACACAGTGCTAAGTAACTGCAGTCGGAAGGATGCAGACAGATCTATTTCACGTCTCACTCTCTGTTCATCATTCTCGCCGCTGTCTTCCCCCACCCTGTGCTTGCTCATCTATCATACTGTAGAAGCCAGAGGCTGTGATAGGTGCTTCAAACGTAAGTGGGAGGGGCTGGAGAGATCGTTCAGAGGTTAGGACCACTTACGGCACTTGCAGAGGGCTCGCGTGGGTTCCCAGCACCTACATCAAGGACACTCGTGCGCACACACGAGTGTGTGCACGCACACACACAATGCACATACACTCATGCAGATACACACACATACTCAGAAACAAAATGCAAATTGAAGATGTCACAGAGACAGGGACAGAAAGATGGCTTCCTTCCTTTTGAGAAGAGCCCCAGGACAGAAGGAGATTTGAGAACTGTGGTTTTTGGTTTGGGGTTTGGTTGGTTGGTTGGTTGGTTGGTTTGGTTTGGTGACACCATGGAAGAGAAATAAAGAACACTGAGCAGTCCAGGAGAGGGAGCTTTAAGAAATGAGGTAAGGGACCACAAGATGTGTGCTTAGTTGGATTTTCCAAGAAACAGTGTCAGAGACTGTGTACATGAGGCTTCCTGGAGAGGGCTCCCTTCCAGGGGAGTCAGGCTGACCTTGCCATAGGCCATCCCTTGTCAGGAGCTCTCTGATGCTGGGCTGCTCTTCAAAGCTGTCATTGAAACCATAGGGTTAGGCTGTGGTACCCTTCATGGACTTCAGAGGGCAAAGCCACAGCTTTCCTTAGGTAAGAATGCTCTGGAACCTAGGGCAATTCTATCATCTATTTCACTCTGCAGTCCTGGGGGAGTGGGGGTGAGGAGGGACTCCATCCTGTCCTGGGCAACTGGAGTGTTCAAGGAAGGATTTGTCTGTGAGTTAGCACTGTGCAATACCCAGCTGCCCTTGGCAGTAAGTGCTGCAGGCTGGAGATAGGTCAGTGCACTACAGAATCCACTCCTGAGCCACTACAGGGGGTTTCCAAAAGAGAGAACTGAGCTGCACTTCAGAGTATTAATATTTTCCTTTCTGGAGAGTCTCTATTTGTAGAGATAGGTATGTAGACAGGAAGAAAGCTTTTGATTTTTTCCCAAAAATTAGATTTACATTTTACCATAGGTACATATTCATTCATTGTTTTTCTGGCTTATAGCATAAGCATCTTCATATTAATAAGTGATTTTTGAAGGTGGAATTTAAATAATAGCGGAATTCCTGTCATAAGATTTGAAAATCTTTTCTTATGTGATTGGACAAGCAGGGCCCTTTCTGGGTCTCCATCTACCATTGTTATTAGTTACACCTTTTGAAACAATTTTCTAACAAGGGGCCAATCTAAACAGAGAACAGAGAGCAAGAGCTGAGAACTGCAGTGGGCACGGGCTCCAGACGAAGCCATGGGCACTTTCAAAGAGATTGAGGCAAAAGGAAGCTTCCAAAGGCCAAAGACTGAGAAGACTCACACTAGACACTGTGAAGCAATGATCTCTGACCACATTATTAATAAGTGCCCTTAGTCCAAGGGTGAACAATTACTGGGCAGATGTCCTTGTAGGGATATTTATTTGTGCAATGCTGTAGTGGCCTCCATTATAAGCTAAGGTTCTGGAGTCCTTTAGGACAGTTACTATCAGATATTCATGCATAAGATCTTTTTATTCAAAAACTCCCAGACTCTTTTCTCTCCTGTTGGATTGTTTGTGACTGAAGTCTGGCCTTGACTCCCTGTGTACCTCTGATCCTCTTGCCTCCACCTCTCAAGGGATATGTCAGCACACCCAGTCAATGTGTAGCTGGGATCAAACTGGAGGCTTCCTGCTCTCTCTGCCCACTGGATGACACACAAACCTCCACCATCCAGCTAGATGACACACGAACCTCCACCATCTAGCTTGCTTTCTCTTGTTAAGGTTTCCATAAGCAACTCCAGCTTGATTCTGACAACTTTTACACTTCTTCAGTGGTCTTTGTTTAATAGCACTGATGTTGAAGGCTTATGGATAAAACTCTGTATGCAGTATTTTTTTAATTTTTAAAATTATACTTATTTATGGGGGAGGGGTAGACACATACCATGGGACATATGTACAGGTCAGAGGACAATTTGTAGGGATCAGTTTTCTTCTTCTACCATTTGGGACCCAGGGATTAAACTCTGACTATCAGACTTGGAAGCAAGCACTTTTAGCCCAGGAGCCATCTGGCTGGCCTGAATCCTAGTTTCTTGCTTTTCCTTAGTTTTGGCTCACACATCTCTTTGTTTGCAGGGGAGAAGGAGGAGGAAAGTCAAACGACTTGGATGTTCCTGTTACTGGAGACAGTTTCTGAGGTTACATAGAGCCCATAACGTCATCCAAGGCTCCCTCTGTCCCCCACAGTATTCCTATGATTTCATAAAGGCCTGATCACCCCATCTGAAGCAATCTGTTCTCATCAACTGGCATGATAAGCATTAATTATTTTATTTATTTATTTATTTATTTATTTATTTTACCGGTTGGAAAAGATCAAAAATCAAAGCCTAGTACAAGACAACCTTTAAAGTCCCTCTGTGGTTCTCTGATGGTAACGCTTCAAGTTCTTCTTACCAGCTAGCTGTGTTGCCAGCAGGTACTTTCAACAGACTGCCCCTGCCTGCAGGCAGGAAGCAGGAAGGACATTTAAGCCTCTATGCACATAGCAGAAATTGTCCCAAATGCTCTCAGATTTATCTTTATTTGTGACACTGCCTGTAAATTACTTTCTCATGGGACATGGTTTGAATTACAAACAACGATTTATTCCTCCCTCCTCTGGTCGCCATTCCTTCCTGGGGTTGCGGTATGCTCCCTTTTGATGTCCACATCCTAATTGTCATCCACGTGTTCTGTTCTTCCACTCAACCCTGGAGCCTGCATCAGACATAATTCTCAGGCAACAGGAAGCTGGATTCCGGTAACGTGACCAGTTCCGTTCTGACAACCAACACTCTAAGCAGCCTTCCTGACATGTGTTTATAATTAAAGGAAGTTATCTCCTTGACAGCTTGACTTGCCTTCCGTCTGAAGTGGTCTTTGGGATGGTGCTCACTAAGTCTGCCCTTGGGTTTTGTTGGTGGTTTTCAGCTGACATCCCAAGTAGGCAAGAACAGCCTCATGAAAGAAGGGCCGATCAGAATCCAGAGGTCTGGATCCTTGGCACAGATCTGCCATTGATTATCTGTGTGATGGAGAGGAATTAGCCTCCCATCTCCCATCTCTCAGTGATATTCTGAGTATAAAACAAAACAATATTCCTTAAAATAGAAGGATGTGCACAGTTAAACAGATGAAGGTGGTATTTTATCACAATAATCTTGTTTGTATGAATGGAGAAAGAAGCAATCTAATCCCCAAATAAAAAACGTAATCATTCAAAAATATTTATTAAGCCTACAGGGAACAACAGCAGGCACTGGGTGATAAAAGAAAAATTGAACCCGGTCCACACAGTCAGAGGTTGAGGAATTAGTTGAAAAGTAGGCAGAGAAACAAAAGAATTGTTGCAGTGATAAACATTGGCACAATCTAGGGATAGTGTGATATGGAAGTGTGGAAGGTACAACCAGCCCTGCTGGCTCAAGCCAACAAGAACACAGGCAATAGGAAATGTTTAAGAAGAATCTCAAAGAGTAAAAAATACAAATGCCCAGACAGATACGTGAAAAGCAGTGCCTACAAAACCTCTAAGAAAAGGATTCCAGCAGGTACAGTTAGAGAGAGAGAGAGAGAGAGACTCCATCAACAGATCTGAACGCACTATGTCTGTCTACCAGGAAACGCTGAGGCCGGGAGCAAAGCTGGGATCTTGTGTCTGAGCATGGGATGCTACATTTGTCCTCTGGGCAGGATGGAGCCAGTGACACACTTTAAGCATGGATATATTAGTCACGGTCCTTGCAAGAAACATATGGCATTCTGAAATCTGCACTTTAGGAAGAGTTTATAAAGGCTATACGTTCGAAGGTGTGGCTGGTGTGATGAGTCCTTTGTCATCCTCTGACTCGGAAGAGAACAGAGATAGCCAGTGAAACATGGAAGAGAATGGGCTATACAGTACATCTCATGGGAGGTGTTGGACTGTCTCACAAGATGGTCAGTCTACAGTGAGCTCAGGGAAGGAATTGATGGATAAATGACCGCTCTCCCCTCTGGCTTCCGTTTCCTCCACCTCACCAGTTCTCATTGGCCAAACCTAGCCAGAGGCCAGAGGGCAAAGAGGACTCTGGGAAGATTTTTTTTCCCAAAGTAGAGAAAGATTGATAGCCTTGGAGGAGTAAGGAAACACTAGATTAGAATTTCTTGAATCTCAAAAGACAGCAATGTCATCAAAGGGGGGCCAGGCAGAAAGCACTGGAAATGGTTGTAATTCAGGTGAGAAGGGACCCTTGACCTTAGAAAGCAGGAACTGCAGCAAGGTAAAGGGGTGAACTGGGGAGTCATTTTAGAAGACAAAAATCTAATGAACTTCGTGGGTACTCAGTCTTCCCCTCTCTTTTTCCGTGTGTGTGTGTGTGTGTGTGTGTGTGTGTGTGTGTGTGCACCTGGGTGCTGGATGTGTCTCAGTGTCTGTATGTGTAACGCATAGGTCCTCAGGCAATAAACAAAACAAAGACATAAAATGACTGTAGAATGCAACCTGGCATTTTTTTGGTGTCTGCAATGCATTCTTTTGCCAGCAATTAATTTCAACAATGATGCCAATACTTAGGTTTAGAAACCAGGAAGTTATCAAAAACCAGTTTTATTCATGTCGAATGTATGAAAATGTGTCACCTGAGAAGCAACCAGGTGACCCTAGTGGGGTTCTCCCAAAATGCTATGTCCAGATCCAAAAGCCTGGGACTGTGTTATCAGTTAGTGGGGAGTTCAGGGAGATGGGGGGGGGGGTGTCTTTGAAACCGTAATTAAGATCTCTGGATGACCTTTTCCTCATTCAAGAAGTGTTAGATAGCATGGGGGTCCCACTGCTGCTCTACCACAGGGCAAGGGCCACTCAGGGAGGCAAGACGCACAAGAAATTTGACTGTGCTTTAACCCCAAACAGCACCGGGCTGGAGTCAGGCTGTGTGAAGCCGCAGGGACACCACTGGGGGGTGGGGGAGCGCAATCTGAGGTCCTATGGGAGCTGGAGCTGGCTCAGGGGTCCCCAGGCCTACAGGGCGGCCAAGGACCATCTGGTTTTCAGGCTCTTGGGCACCCACGAGCTGCTGGGAGCCTTGGAAGAGCTGAAAGTAGAGTGGGGGCCAGCAGGCTGGTGAATCTAGCCCAAAACCGAAGGGGCAGAGGGGAGAGTGCTCCAGCTGGTCCTCCAGGGGATGGAGTCTTTGGCTTGGCTTGGCTTGGTCTCAGGCTGCTTGCTTGTGTTGGTGGTTGCTGTGGCTGGAACGCAGAGAGGTCTTCTAATTGGGAGATTAGATGGTGGCTCTGTAGGTGAAGACCTTGTCTATGGCTCTCCGTGGTGGATCCCTATGAATAGAGACATGGTGTTAAGAGGTTTATTGTCATGGCGGAAAGTACATGAGAAATGTACTCCAGTTTCTCAGGGCAGGCCTGAGGTTAAATACCTTTTGCAGGGAGGAGTCTCTGGGAAGGAAAGCTTAATTGGCTAAGCCCTTCTGGCCTATAGGTACCTCATTAAAATAGAGATCTGTCTTGAGGCTACATGACCTGTAGTCACACCCTTTTCCTGTGGAGGGGCTAGGAGGTGTTGTCCTATGTGACTAAAGGACACAAATCTATGGAGGGCTGCAGCCTCCTGTCAGGAGCCTGGAGTCTAGGGGCATGGCAAAACACCTGCCATCCCTTAGGGTCACCTGAGGTCATCAGGGTTTCTAGTCTGTGCTCAACCAGAAACCAAGCTGCCTTTCACTGTCCTACAAAGAAGAATGCATTATTAGGGTCCTTTATTCAGGATTATTCAGGGACACCCCTATATATCCAACAGCCAATATTGTATAAGAGCCCTTAAGAGTCAACGTGGAGACACATGGAGAAGGTTGTGCGGAGATAAAGCAAAGACTGGAATAAACAGTCGTAAGTGACAGAATGCCTGGAGCCTGCTGCAGCTGGCAGAGATGGGAAGGATCGCCCTCTAAATCTTCAGAGGAAAAGCATCTATGCTGACACCTTGATTTTAGACTCTCGACCTCAAGAACTGTGATGTAATGCATTCTGCTGAAGCCACACTGTGGTAATTTGTCATGGAGGTCCTGGGAAACCAGTATAGAAACGAACCATAGAAAACCATATCCTAATGGCTAAATGTCTGAGCTATGAAAGACATGAGGCCAAAACTAAAATGCATCATCTTTTTCTTTCCTCCTGTGTCAGTGCTGTGTGATAGGCTGGCTTAAAAGAAGAAGAAGGGGAAAAAAGCATGTTGTAAATTGATTAAATCCACATGGCTTTAAATCCCTGATGTCCAAAACACTGTATGCTATTCAGGACACAACCAGATGAGCCTGTCTAAACTGCAAAATCTTCTGAGTCCTCTCAACTCTCACTGTCAGTGCTCAGAATGGCCTTGCCAAACCACGAGATGAAAGTCTTCGCGTGGTCAGCCCTCGGCAGAGCTTTGTTTGGCTGCTGCCTTCGCACACAAATGTCTGCCACAGCGGGGGGGAAAAGCATAGGGATGGGAACTTGTTTGTGTCACGTGACCCAACATGCTGTGGTTGGCCCAAATGAAATAAAATCATATGAAAAGTAGTCAGGAAGCTTGAATTAGGCTTCAAAGTGATTTTAAAATATGTTGATTTCCATTTTCATTTTTGCAGCTCTGCTTTGTCTGTTTGTGGGGAAAGCCTCAGGCACAGAGAACACAGTGATCTGAATGAAGTTTGGCCCCAGGGTCACTGAGGTTTAGCCTCCTGTGTGTCAGTATTACAACAGTTTGGGGACTCTAGGCAGAACTAACATCATTGTCAAAAAATTGGGTGAGTTCTCCTGGGAATAGATGATAGACACCACACCCAGGACCACATGGATATTCACCAAATAAATAAATGTAAAAAAGAGTTAAAAAGAGTTTGGCTTTCTTCTCTAAGGTCCATCCTTCCTTACCACAACCCAACCACAGAAAATTTCACTAGAAACTGAAGAGACACCAGCACCATGCTTTTAAAGCCTTTCAACTTTCAGAATTAGGGAAAAACAAAAAGAAACTTTCTTTATAATAAATCACTCAACCTATAGTATTTAGTTATAGCAATAGAAAATGTTCTAAGCAGAAATGTATAATAGATTGCTAAGCAGGGGGTGATTGGGGAGGGGCTTGAATACATAGATATATTGAGACATCACTGGAAAACAAACAAACAAAGATCTTGTAGGAAGAGCATATCTAAAGAGCTAGGAAGAAGAGTTAATAAGCGCCATCTTGAATATTTGATCTTGAATGCCTGAGGTCACAGAGTTTGTATGAGCCCAGCGCAACACTCCAAGGGATTACTCTTTCCCCTCTTTCAATATAACTCCTAGGTATCATAACTTTCTGAATCAAGTATGGAACCCTACTCCATTTCTTTCCAACTTAGAGCTTGTTCCTTACCTGAAACAATATTTACATTTGAGATGATCTATCGTTAGCCAACTGACCTTGTTCCTTGATTCTAGACTAAATCCTTAACGTCTAAACTTGTGAAGACAGCCCCATCTCAGTGTCACAGCTGACTACAGGCTCGTGAGATGGAAGGGGTGAAAGAATTCTGGAAAAATGAGGTGCTTGCTTTTCTGGAAAAAGAACTGGCAACCAGTCTTTCTCTGTCTCTCATCTTGTCTCTGTCTCTGCAGCCATATACGTATCTGCAGCCATAGCGATTCCCAGAGTACTCAGAGCAGCAGTCAACCTCTTCTGAGTCAGAATCCTTGTTGCTTAGCCAACTCTCAAAGTTTCTATCAGTTGCCAGTGCATACACCTACAACATACATCATCTTCTGAACTATAGCACCCAAGACCTTCCTTGGTGATATTCCTGTCCTTAATTTGTCCTCTCTGACTGAGAAATGAGACCTGCATGCACTAAAGGGCCTAGACCAATACTTTGGCCATGTTTGACACTTGATTTCTGTAGCCCTTTGGATGATCCAGGGCTTAGATGCTCAATGCCTGGGAGCTGTAACAGGGATCTACAGAAGCGGTGAGCAAGCTACCTTGTTAGGCATATTAGCAGAACATCAGCCAGACAGTGTTAACTGTTTCAAGGATGCAAATAGAAAGCAGCAGCAAAAACACCAGAACTTCTAGGGTCAGCACAGCACAATTTGCCTTTTAATCGAGATGAAGTTGTTTCATGATGCTTCACACAGAGTCACTCCTGATGGCATCAGACCCCTCATCACCGATGTTCAGGAAGATGTGTAAAAAATAATAAATTCATTTTTCCCACTGGCCACTTAGTTCCCAACAATAATGACTTTGGCACTAATTATTTATTAATAAATGCCTAGGCCATAAGCTTTGACTCATTTCTGACTAACTCTTAACTTATTAACCTATTAAACTATTCTATGCTTCCACGGTTCGTTATCTCACCTTCAGCCCAGCCCACTTCTTTAATACATCTTCCTTAGCTTTTCCCTCAAAACTCTTCCTGCATCTCCTTTTATTCTCTCACCATTTCCCAGAATCCTCTATCTTCCTGCCAGTGTCCCACCTCCTATTTCCCGCCTCAGCTCATTGCCCATTGGCTTTTTTTATTGTCAGATGATACTTATAAGGGATTCTCCCTACAAACATGGATAAAGGATGCTGGTTCCTAGAGTGTGGGCTGTCAGCACACTCACACTGTTACTAAGAAAGCTAGGCATTCTGACACATCCAGTTTCTTGGAAAAGAGACTACTGGGTTTCCCTCCCTGTCTCCCTAAGTGTCCTAGTTCACCACTGGAGCCATCAAAAGATGAAAGAAAGAGAAGAGAAGGAAGGAGGGATAGGAAAAGAAGGAAGAAAGGAAAATAGGATGGACGGCACCAAGAATGTGTGTGTGTTTAACTCTTTGTATCATAATACTGCCACAACAGGAGACTACCCCAAGAAACCTTTCACAAATGATTGTGATGGTTTTCTTCTTTTCCACTTGCAGTTAAAATTCATTCCAATTTGATATGTGGCCCTCAAGAGACGCCCAAAGAGACTTTGGGATGTTGGCATTAAGTGTGACATAGCCATGTAAGGGATGGTGTGACATGGTTCCCACTTCACATGAATGGAACAGAGCCAGCAGGATATGGGCATCCATAAGTGTTGATGGTTGCTGTGGGCATAAGGCTTGTTTGTATAATAATGTACATATTTTTATATTCCTTATTGGAGAAATATTCTCTCTGCCAAAGTTAATGACTCCATGATAATCAGAGACAGCACACGTCCAGGAGTTAAAGGGGTATCTAATGTCTACTCACCAAAACAGTAAACACTGAGACCTTCAGGACAGCCCTTAAGGCTGTGGGACAGAACTCTGAAAACATGAGTTCAAAAGCATATAATTTTTCAACTATGCAAAATGGAATAAATTATATGAGGGAGTTTCATGAATCTGAAAGAACAGAGACAGCTGCACTATGAGCCAACTTGTTAGGAAGATACAGCCAGATTTCTAAGGTCAGCCTAGGACAGGGCTAGGTCAGACCCAGGCAAGATAGAAATGGTAATCTCAGGATGAGATCCCACCCAGATAGCTCATTGTTTGTTCTTACAAATGCAGGCAGATTTCTAAATTCATTTGCATTTTTTAAAATGTGCTTGCTGTCTCCTTCTAAAAATAAAAGGACTGGGGTCCTGGGATTCTGATTCATGGGATAACTGAAAGGGAACCTGGGGTAATGACTGAATTGATATGTAAATAAAAGATTGGTCTTTTGGTCTGCAAGAGAAGAACTATCCTGGGAGTTTTTGGAATTTCAAGAGAGAACTGTCTTGAGAGAGAGAGCTGCCTCAATCAGAACACGTTGTCAGTTTGTAACCCACAATTTGACTTTGAGTCATTCTTTTCACTGCTCCTAGAACCCCTCTCCAAGCTGAGGCTGGTCCGCTGCATGTTGGATGTGTTAAAGACAGATACTTAAAGCACACAAGTCTGAGGATGCCAGCCTAGGTAGAAAATGCCAAACTCACTGTGACTGTGGACTCACTCAAGTGACTCAGGCCATGCCAAGCAGAGCATCACAGGCCAACCATAGCTCACCTTCCTCTGCCCGCCGTGGGAGAAGCCAGAGTTCCCTAGATAAAATATAGACAGCATTATTTATTCTCTTTTTCACCTAGGCTGTATGTCTCCACAGCAGCATCACCTCCCAAGACCAGGAGATGAACATTTAGATTTGATATGAGGAGATGGGAGGGTGAGGTCACTTGACGGATCTTACTTTCACAAGGATACTAACCAAAATCATATGCCCTCAACACAGAAAAAGAAGTCCTGGAAAGTTCATGAAACAGAAAAGATTCTATTAGCTGTCAAAATGTCAATCCTTGTGGACTTTAAGAAGACCTTGGTGGCTGAGGAGGTAGCTCAGCTGGTAAAGCATGAGAACCTGACCTCAAGATCCTTAGAACCCATGTAAAAGTTGGACATGGCACACGTCTGTAAGCCTAGCACTGGGGGTGGGAGGAGAGGCAGAGACGGGAGACCCTGCCGTTACTGACCAGACAGTCTAGTCCAACCATGAGTTTCAAGTTTGTGAGAGACTCTGTTTCAAAATGGAGAGCTACTACGGAAACACTTAATGTTACCATTATACTCCTCACTCAGGAGCACACGTGACTATACACAGAGAGACAGAGAGACATACAGAGACACAGAGACAGAGACAGATACACACATACAGAAAGAGAGAGAAAGAGAGAGTTTGATGTGCTATCCAAATTTTTATTTCAAATGTATTGAATTCCCTTTCACCCCCAAAAGCTGTGTATAAAATCCCTTGTAAAGTTTAAATGTTTTACCTTAATACAATCACTTTACCACATAATCACCTGAACTTGGACTTTGTGCAAATATGTGAACTATTCAAACATAAAGAGAATCCAACTTACTACCAGAAGAAAACCTATAACAGTCTTCATCACTGTGAGAGAAACATCACATTAGCCTGGACATTCATTATCTAGGACCAAGACAAAGCCCCAGTGCCACCAGGCACAAGGGACTCTTCCCAAACACACCAGCCGTCCTCAAAAACCCCAGAAACTCATTTAGAAAATTAATTCGTGGGTGTTTCTCTTTGGAAAGCCCGCTCAGTGACCCCACATTCCCTTCCAACAGTCAAGCTTTGGGGGGAGGTAGGCATGAGTCTTTTCCCTGGAGCACTGAATTTTAAAAGCTACTGGTTTTAAAACATTTTGCCAGAAATAACTTAAAGGCTTCCCTGGACCCCTATCCAGTCTCCTGTGGTAATGTAATCACTCTCTATTAATGTTCCAACTTAAAATAACTAAGCCTGCTTTTTGTTTGCAGGCCAGATTTACACTGGAACACCTCTGGGGAGGAGACAGCCAGGACATTGAACCCCTTCCCCTGCCAACCCCACACCCCTCTGACTCCAGGGCAAGCATTTGACTGACAGGTAGGAATTGGAACCAAGTCTGCACCTAGACATTGAAACAACAAGGCTGTTTCTGCAAAGTTCTGCACTGTCAGTCACTCTGGGGTCCACCCAGGACTTGATTAAGTAGAACTAACCAGTAAGGCTCCCTCTGTCCTGTGATTTACTTTTCCCCAAATACTTGCTAGAGAAACACAAACAGCAAGAACATTATTAAGGAAGAGAAAGATCATTTGTAAGCCCCATACTAGAGACAACTGAAATGTCTTAAGACTGGTCAAATATCGGGATTCCATACCATAGATTCTGCTATGCCTGGCCATAGAAAGGAGTGAACTGCTGATAGATCCAAAGACTTGAACAGACTTTTTGGTATTATGCTGAATGGCGAGATTCTCAGTAGATTTTTCCTATATAATACCATGTCTGTAGCAGTCTCCAACTGACCAAGTTATATAGACTAGAGCACGAAATTGTAGTTGCTTTGGGTGTGGAATGATGGCTGGGATCTGTGGTATAAAATAATATGTTAACTAGTTTTCTACAACTGTGACAAAATGCCCTCGGTGATCAGCTTGCAAAGAGGAAAAGTCTATTTTGGCTTATGAATCAGAGATTCTAATGATGGTCAGTTAGCCCTGTCATCTTTGGGCCTGAGGAGAGGAACAGGAAGTATTCATGGATCGAACCAGAAACACAGAGTGGAACAAAGCTGCTCCCTTCATGGTGACCAGGAAGAGAAAGAGGAGGAGCTGAGTCCTCAGTATCCCTGTGACCTCACTTCTTGCTACTAGTCCCCATCTCCTAAAGGCTCTACCTCCTAGTAGCATCACAGTCTAGCAGCCAAGCTTTCAACATAAATCTTAGGAGATGCTTCTCTGAACCATCATAGATATGATGGGGAAGAGCTCTGTGGTGGTAATGTAGTTCCGTACATTTAATTGTCCACACACATAATAACTTGGCATAGAACTGCATGCGCGCTTCTTACCAATGTCAGCTCCCTGATGTTCATGCAGAGCTGGAATTGTGTAACATATGGCCTTTGGGGAAACAGGGTGATGGGTACCCAGAAGCACTCTACATTCCCTTTGCTATGCTTGCAACATCTGTCCAGTATGCAATTACTCAGAATTAGAAAGTGGGGAGGGGGGATACCCTAGAAAGACAGAGAAGAAAGGGGAAAGAAACAATCGGGGATGGGTGTTGACAATTCCAGAGATAAAAGGTGACAGGAAAGATTTGGACAAAGGAACAGCAGAGTAAATATTAGAGGTCACAGTCAGGCAAGCTGACAGCCAGAGACTGTTTGGATTGTAAATTGCAAATGAACTCAGTGGACAGAGTAGGCGAAAGATCATTGAACTGTTACCCCTGAGTGACAAGGGTTGACATGGAGCGGGGTGAACAGGAAGACACAGAGTAAACGTGGCAGCCCCAGCTGCGGAAACATACTGTGGGGGAGGGGGTGGGGAAGGGAGAGGGAGGAGGGGATAATGGCTGCTCTTCAGGATGTGACATACATCCCGTGCCAGGTGAAGGGATGGCTACAGATGTCTGCCGAGGAGGAAACATCAGGAAAGGGAGTCATTCAAACGAAAGTCAGCAGGTCAAGGAAAAAAAGAGAGTAATTTGGAGACAAGCAGAATTACTGATAAGACCATACTGATGTGATGAAAGAATACTACAGGCGGGTGGATCCGAAGGAGAAAAGAACACACAGGTTTGGAAAATTCCAGAAAAAAATTTATAAGTTTGGGGGAGGAATAGTGCGAAACAGAATCCCCTTAAACAGATCCACAAATAAACAACAACACATTTTCATTCAGTCTTGTAGATTCATTGAGCAAAAGTCTTTGTCAAAAAAAAAAAAAAAAAAAACAACTAGTGCCTACCAAATATATATTAAGTCTGCTTTTTATTTCAAAAACACATGGCCTTCAGGAGTCTCATTCATGCAAAACAAACCAGAAACTGCAAGAGCCTGAATGGCCAGTGGAAGGAGAAAGAATTGCTAAGTCAGTACTGGAGTACCTCCAGTTCCCCTGAGGGTTCCGTCTGTGTGGGTGATTACAAACCCTCTGGGCTCTCAAGAGCATACTAGAATCTGGAAGTTAGTGTCTTTGTTCTAAGATATCAGAATGTGAGGTGTGGCACTCTCTTCAACAGCGTAGGTGACAAACTGGAAGGATTAAGATGGGCGGAGCCAAAATAAAGGGAGGGCAGTAAAGATCACTGGCTACTCCTCACAAATTCAGAAGTTACAAGAAAGATCTGTATCTCTTCACTCCTGCTAAAATAGCGATTCCTGCTGCTTTGGAAACATGCACTTAAATATGGGGAGAGGAGTGACATTATCCTGCAAAAGTGGCTGGACACAATTCCATTTATCTCCTTCGCTCTCTGAGCTTAGCCTCCAGCCTTGGATAAGCACAGTGCAAATAAATGAACAATTAGGGAACGCAAAGTACACAGAGCCGCTGAGAGGATGCAAAGAAGTTAACACTCGGCAGTTGTTACTCAAGTAATTCACAAAGAAAGATACACAGTATCAGGTGGACCACTTGGGTAAGTCGGATCAAGCCTGAGCCTCACTCAGACCTGTAGAGGAGCAGGGTCTCCCTGCAGTAAGACATTTCATCATGGAATAGTCAAAGTGTGGAGTCTGTCAACATTGGCACCCAGGATGCTGGCGGAATGGCTTCCTGGGTAAAGAGATACTTTGGAAGCATGGAGACCTGAGCTCCATGGATGCTGATCGCCAGAACGCATACACAAAACTGGGTAGGGTAGGACTGTAGAGGTGGAGACAAAAAGATGCCTGGAGATGCCCCAGACACCTGGTCTTGCCCAATCAATGAACTCCAGGTTTAGTGACAGATGCTGTCAGAAAAGATTAGGTGGAGCAAGACAAAAGAAGACATCTGATACTGACTTCTAGTCTCTGCATGCATGCCCCCCTCAGCATGCATGTGCACCTGTGTACATGGCTGCACATCTGCATATAAGTACAATGCACTCAAACACATGACCTCTTTCACATGAAAATATATACATACACACACGGGGGGGGGGGAGAGAGAGAGGGGGAGGAAGTAGGAGAGGAAGAGGGAGAAGGAGAAGGAGAGGGAGGGAGAGAGATTAAGACAAATACAAAACCATCAGCAGATGTCCTTTTAGTAACTATCAATCATTTAAGATGTTAAAGACCTAAATAAAGTACATCAAAAGAAATGAGAGGGAGAATAATTTTCATATTCATTTATTAAATTCTGAAATTCACATACTCTATCTTAAACAAATCCTGAGAGAAATATGTGATGCTGTATGGTTTATAGCAATCATTTCTAGATTCCTTCCTCCTGGCCTGGTGTGGTGGTGCACACCTTTATTTCAGAACTCGGGAGGCAGACTCAGATGGATCTCTGTGAGTTCAAGGCCAGCCTGGTCTACAGAGTGAGTTCCAGGCCAGCCCAGCTATAGTGAGACCCTGTCTGGAAATAAAACAATACAAAACTTAGTAAAGTTAAAGTGAATGCTGAGATTCCCTCCTCCCACACTTCTGAGCACCTCTTGGTACCAAAAGGTCAGATTCCGTTCTCTTGTCTCTTCTCCCCATCCAGGAACTTCCAAAGTCTTTCCAGAAACAGTTCCCCTTGTCTCCTTACAAGTGACATGTATTTCTTTTGTTCTTTGCTTCTCCCTGCTGTGGGTTATCATCTTGTCAGGATTCGTTTATAAAATACCACGGTTCACTCTTTGACCAGATTGCCAGTAACCTGAAATACTATTCTTTCCAGAAAGGTTAGACACTCCTGAAACCAGGAGAAACAAAATGAAGTGAATCAAAAACTTTTATCCCTTTACAATTAGATTCTACCCCAGAGGCAGGCTAGACCTTATTCATATTCATGCTGAATCTGGGTTGTTTCTTTTTAAACAAAACAGAAAAAAAAAGAAAAAAAGGTACGCATACATGTCTCAAAGCTAACTGGGTAGTATTTGTCCATCCACACACATCTATGAGACTGAGCAGGTAGTAGCAGAGAAGATTTTTAAGCAAGGCAAGTGTCTGGAAGGTGGGGCTGGCACTGGTTTGAGGGTCAGAAGACCTGTTTTCCAATCCTGGTTCTGTTCTAGTGACTTAGCACGCTCAAGAAGGCATCCTCCTGATCGAAAAGTCAATTAAACAGGAAAATAAGTTTTTCCTTTCAGCCAATAGAAACAAAACTTGAGGAACGCTAGGGTTTGGAGAGGCATGAATCAGCATGGGGTAATGATAGAACCCTTGCAAGGTAAAGCTTAGTGGGAGGAAGTCAGATTGTTGGTGGTGAGAGGCAGGGTCCTTGAAGGGATATTGAGACCTTTAGCCCTCCTCTTCCTATCATTGCTTCTTGACCACCACAGTATGAATGGTTTTGCTTCATCACGTAATCCCAGTGTGATATACGGTTTCACCACAAGCCCCAAACCAGCAGTGCCAAGTGATGAGGGACTGAAACTTCTGAAACCATGAGCCAAAACAAACCGTTCCTCTTGAGTTGTGTTGTATCAGGTGTTTTATACAATAACGGGAAACCAACCAATGTGTGCCACACAGTGGATGCTGCATCTGACACGGCTCTATCCTCACTACACAAATCTTAGCTAACCAAACAAGAAAAAAGTCTAGTGATACAACTGAGCTCACAGATGATCTGCTTGGCCGTGGATCCACTATTTCCACAGTGTCCTCTGCCTCACAGTTCTGTCTTCTAGGTTTATTGACAGTCCTTCCAATATAAGTATCTTAAGCTTCCAAATTCATAGAAGAAACACCACTACAATAATTTGCCCCTGAGTGGGCAGGGTGTCTGAGCGGTATGATGGCAGGACACTGAGGAAGGATGACAGTGTTGGATCCTGTCTATTGTAGGATAGTGACCCAGTCAGGATGATTCTTCTTTCTCTATTATCCAAGGGCTTTGTCTTCTCTGTGTTTGCTCCCACCATACTTCCATAATAGTCTTGGTGAAACATCTCTCATCATGTTTGGCCTACTCAAAAACCCATCAGCTACCCACTCCAAAGTACCTATTGATGCTTAGGCTTTAGAATTTTTCATAACTGTCAATCAATACCACGTGATGTGTTCTAATGCTATAATAAAGGAAGAAGGCAAGTGCTGTGTCCACAGCCTCCTTGTGAGTCAGAGAGCCTTGTTTTATCTGACTTGCTAGTCTTCCCCTGACCTATAAAGAAGTTCCCACTGTAAGACACCATTACAACAGGCTATAGATTAAAAACAAAAGCAAAATGCAAAGTTAGAAGTAGTTCTTTTTGGTTTTGTATAGGTCCTCAGCCAGTTTTTGACGCCAGCAAGCACCATGGTCTTTGTAGTCGGTAGGCAGTCTCCTCTATTCCATTCTCTTGGCAAAGCCAATGCTGTTTTGCCTTTTCAGAGGCAGTAAGCCGAAAGTTTTGCAACCACTTTGTTTCAATGTAGACACACTACCTTGATTTGAATTCTCCTAGGACTCTCAGTGCTTTCATTTGTTTCATTCATAAGCCTTTGGATCACGTGACAGATAGATCTGAGAGAGTTCCAAATGAAAATGCAGAATGCTTAGGTAAAGTCAAACTTCAGATAAACTCTTTTTAGAAATTGTGTGTGTGTGTGTGTGTGTGTGTGTGTGTGTGTGTGTGTTGACCAGAAAAGGGTGTCAGATCCCTGAAAGTTGAAGCAATAAGAGGTTGTGAGCTGCCTAACTTGGTGCTAGGAGTCAAGCTCTGGTCCTCTGAAAGAGTAGCAAGCACTTTTAACCAACCACTAAGCCATCTCTCTAGCCCTCAGATAAACTCTTAATCATTTTAGATGTCTGTATAAGCTATTTTCTGTAGCCATTATAAAAGACCAAGACCAAAAGGAACTTAGGGAAGGAAAAGGTGATGTGACTTAGGGTTCCAGAGGGAGAATCCATGACAGTTGGTGGGCAGGATGATGGGAGCAGGAGGCCAGAGCTGGAAGCTGAGAGGTCAGTTCAAGGTCAGAGGCAAAGCAGAGAGAGCCGACAAACTTGAAAGTAAGGTGAGGGTATGAACTCTCAAAGTGATGTGCTTCCTCCAGAAAGCCTCCACCTCCTAAAGGCTTCACAGCATCCCCAAACAGCGCCAACTGGGGACCAAGTGTTCATGTATGGAAGTCTAGGAGGGACATTTCTCTTTCAAACCACCAGACTGTCCCAAGCTATATTTGGAACATAATTATGCAAAAATGCCTTGTTTGTTTGAAATTCAAATGTAATTGGACATCTCATGTTTTTGTCAGGAAACCCTACTGGCATGTCATCCAAAGCTGAGTACAAGATTAATCACCTGGACACGAGAGATGGTTTCAGTGTGGCAGAGCTAGGAAAATCCCTGATTACAGAAGAGAGGAAGGGAAAAGAGAATATGCAAACCCTGGCAGCTTGCATATACAAACTGTCTACCTGGTAATGGGAACGTTGCCTTTTTCCACAGACTCAAGGTGACTAATTGCATCTCAAGTGTTAGCATAAACCAGGGAGGCAAGGAGGAGGAAATTATAGAAAAACAATGCATACAACCACTCTTCCTCTTCAACTAAGTGAATTCCCTGACAAGAGTCTCCAGCAATCCTGCCTTGTAAGTATGTCCCAGATCATGCATGAGTGAAGGTAGAAAGCATGGATTAATATGCTCCCTAGAAAGTCCCCACTGCACAGTAAGCTATTCCAGTCCCTAGAGTCACAACTGTGGTACATTTGAACAGAAAAATAAACAGCCATACTCAAAAATTGGGGAACCTCTGAAGACTGTGGACAATACCCACAATATCCAAGAGGACGAGACACATAGTTTCTACAGAAAATTAGGCCTCTTTCCTCTTTGTAATGTGATTTCTTGGCTGGAGAGGAACGATTAGGCACCATGAGATGCTCTGTAGAATTGGAAGATGATATTGTATTGTATTAATGTCACTTAATGGTAGCTGTCAATGATAGTGATGGAATAAATATGGAAGAGGAAATTACTGTAATTGATTGACAGTCCAGAATCTTCCACATTCGACCTAATGAGAGAAACCGGTGAGCAGCGACTTCCAGTGTAAGTTATTAATGCAAATCGCATGCACCACACTGGCATGCTGAATTATGCAATGCCATGTGAATGTCTAATCCATTTCACCAGGCTTGTCTTTATCCAGAAAAAAAAATATTTCACTGACATGCTGATTAGTATATTAGGAGAGTTTAAGAAGTTTGGTGGTAAAGTAGATGCCATCACTGGGTTATTAATTTAGTTCTGAACAAGACAAACAGGCCTGCACAGCCATCAAAATCACTACATAAGTCTACAAGATAACTTTGTCAAGACCGATGGGAATTTACAGAAAAGTCTTGTGATGTGTGCAAGGAATTAGCAAACAGATAAGGAGCACACCGCTTTTTCTAGAAAACTGCTGTCAAGGGCTCAGTACCTGTGTGGAACCAGATGCTTGCCAAGACAAAGACAGCGCTGTTGTGTAGATGTTCAGAAACTTGTGGAAACTCCTAATAGACCCAAATGTAGGAGGTGAAAGGAATATGAAGTCCATATAAGGTTCAGGCCCTCCTTTGCGGACTCCATGGAGATTTAAGTGCTATCTAGGAATAGAGCTTCTATGGGGAGATGTCTGCAAAACTTAAAACTAAGTTGTCAATTGCCCTACAATATATCAAGAACTCATAGCTCAGATAATTCTAGATCCTTAAGCTCTTAACTCTACATATTTTAATCTTTAACCCTTGGATCAAGGCTAGACATCATGGTCCATGCCTTTAATCTCAGAACTCAGGAGGCCAAAGCAAGAGCAGCTTGCCACATATCCAGTTTCTGGCCAGCCAGGGCAACACAGACTCACCATTTCAAAACAAAACAAAACTTGGATCGCTGCAGGAAGTGCCTGAAATTTCTCGTTCTATCTTCTACCACTTCCTGAGATTTGGCTGTTCACAATAACGTATGTGTTCCCAGGTTGGGAAGCACAGGGCTGAGAGGTTGTACACTGTAGCTTTCCATTAACGATCACCAAAGGTTTTGACTGGAAAACAGAGGAGTTTTGTGGAATTCTGCAAAAACACCGATCATCTTTTATGGACCAACCACTGGGCTAGGCTTTGGATATACACTGTGCCTGCCTTCTTGGAGCTCACGTTTGTCTGGTGAGAAAAGCCCTGTGAGGTGGTCAGAATGTCAGAGGCCAGGAGGCTGGGTTGATACAATCCAGAAGCTAGGAGGGCCAACTCTGAGGACACATGCCAACACTCCATAGATACTGAGTTTTCTTGTAAGTGATAAATTTTAAAAATGTGTTTCTTTAGCCAGGCGGTGGGGGTGCCTCCTAACACTCAGGAGGCAGAGGCAGGTAGATCTCTAAAAGTTCAAGGCCAGTCTGGTCTACAGATCGAGTTCCAGGACAGCCAGAGATACACAAAGGAACTCTGTCTCAGAAAAACAAAAAGTGTATCTTTACAGAGTTCAACATGTTTGAGCCTGACATACATAATGCTGGCTAAGTCACGCTAATGGACATATTTATGGCATCATATACTTGCTTTTTTTTCCTCCAGACCAGTTAAGAACTGCTCCTTTAGAGAGTTTTCAGGAACACAATAAACTATTAACTGTAGTAAACACATGAATGATACCTCTTTTGTGCTTATACTTCCTGTCTATTGAAATGTTGCCCCTTTGGCCAATAACTCCATTGTCCTCCACTCCCCATGGTCTCCTCCGCCCAGCCTCTGGTCAACACCATTCTGTCACTTGTGAGTTCTGCTTTTCTGATTCCACATATGAGAGATCATGTAGAGTTTGTCTCTCCATGCCTGCTCAGGGCATTTAATATTATGTCTTCAGGGTTCTTTGATATTATTGTAAATGACAGGGTTTTCTTCTTCTTCATGGCTGAATGAAATACCATTGTGTTGTAACACGTTTTCTTGGTGTATTCAGAAGTAACTGGGCATTTAAGTTGAATCCATATCTTGGCTATTATTAGGAGTACTACAATGAACAATGGGGGTGAGGGGTGCAGATCTCTCTCCTATGTATTAATTCTATTTCCACCGGATGTATGCACAGAAGTGGAGCTTCTGGACCATACAGTAACCCTCCTTTTAATTTTTAAAATGAATCTCAATAATATTTCCCATCATGGTTATATTTGATGCCACCCTTTCTGGACTTTGAGTACAAATGTGTATGTAAAAAAACCATACTTGTGATTTCATTGTTGTATATACCAATGGAACTTTTCCCTTTTAAACAAACCAATTTCTTCCAAATGGACAACTTAACAAAAACCCTGAAGCAATAAATAAAGGAATTAGTCCTCAAATATACTAGATTGTGGGCTCAGTATGGAAACGACCAGAGTTAGGGAAAGCAGCAAGAAAGGTGAAGCGCTTCGGGAAGAAACGGGCCTGGGAGACCTGAAATAGCCACATAAAGAATAAGAGAGTTGCCTGGGAAAGTTCTTTGGTGTGTTCACATGCATGGCTTGTTGTTTGTTTCTTCCCCCCCTCCCATCCCCACTTTCACCAGCACCAGTGCCCCAGGGAACAGAGCACTCTCATCAAGTTTTCTATGGAATAATTGAAGCCCTTACAAGGTTAAGTAAAACACTACAGGTCACCCAGCAAATTAGCAGTCGAGTAGAATTACAACACAGGCCATCCTTCGCCCAACTCAGGGCAGCGTCCCTGGGCTCCAAAGCTCTGAGTGTGCAGCAGAATGGAAAATGAAACTTTATCTAAAGAAAACTGAGCAAAATTGAGAGCTTCTGCAGGAAAAATAGGACTACCGCTGACTTCAAAATACAACCTCACTTCGGGTACGACATGACCCAGTTTGAAGGTGCTGGGAGAGGCTCACTGAATATAGATTGTCTTCTCCAAAAAGAACCATGTCTCTTGTTATTGTTTGAATATGAAATGTCTCCCATAGGCTCATGCTTTTGAGCTCTTGGTAGCCAACTGTTCCAGGAGATTATGGAACCTGTTAGACATGGTGCCTGGGGCTAGTTTTGAGATTACAGGTTGGCTCCACTTCCTGTCTGTCTCTCTGCTTCCTGACTGACAACAATTTACATGTTCTTGCTGCCCCAGGCGTGAGCCAGTCTAGGTATTATGCCTTCTCTATTATGACAAACTGTGCTCATTAGCCAAAATATTCTTCCTCCCTTATGTTGCTGCTGTTGCGACTCTGTCAAAGCAATGAAAACAACTACAGGCCCTGAACAGCAAACATGGACATACCAGAGGCATTCCCCGCCAACCAATGTCCAGCTCTCACCAGAATAAGAAGAGGTATTCCATTGTGAGCGAGAATTTCTTTCCTAACTTTACACTCAGCTATAATTGGGCTCTCCCTACCAAGTTCCAACTTTCCTAATACCTCAATGAATGGGCAACTTGTTGTCCATGGGTTACTCTAGACCATAGGGAAGCCAATCTCTTTCCCATGTCCACTTTCTTGGAGATCTTGAGGTCTGCAAGCAAGATACAAGCTCCACACAGCATGAAATGGAAAAAGGTTACCACCAAATTCTCTGTAGGACTGAGCTCCCTTGATGCAAGAGAGTCTGCCTCAGGGAACCTGCTACCCTATCAGTGCCTTCTCACCTCGGCCAACACATCATACCAACTTAGTTCCTGTCTCTTTTGGCCTCTTCTTTCTCTCCATACCTAGTCCTTAGGTGCTCATATATTTTCAGCACCAGAACGGCCAACTCATCCATGACCCAGCATTTGTATATAAAGCCAGAGAGGATGTCAGTCTCTACTTTGGCCACTCTTACTTCTTAACCCCACTGAGCTTATGCTTCAACGGGAGGAGAGAAAAAGAAGAAGACAGCATCTACATGGGAACGCTGCTATGAAAGGAAGTGGCCAACTATATACTTCGCAGTCAGGGAGAGCCTTTTGTTGAGTAAATTACACTCCAGAGCACTTTAAACTCTGGGACAAGCAAGTGTTCTAGGTAGAAGAGACAGATCACACACAAGTATGGAAGAAAATTTAGACTTGAAGGAGAGTTATATAATGCAGTGCTCCCTGTGGAGACATCAACAGCAGTGTTAGATAGTGCAGTGCTCCCAAGAGGAACATCAATAGCAGTCTTAGACAGTGCAGTGCTCCCTATGGGAACATCAACAACAATGTTGTATAAGGTTGATCTTGTGTTTGGAAGCTTCTAGTAACCCAGCCTCTCCTCCACTAAATGCCAATAAGTACCTATTCTAACCACCAGAGATGCATGAATTCACCATCATGCATGAGCTTCTCCTATTCCAGTTTAGGGCAACTCTAGTGTTACCCTAGTGGAAAAACACTAAAAACCACAGCACAGTTCCACTGGACGGAAGAGGACTATGAGCCCATGTCCCATTGTAAGCAATGTATTCTTGTCCTAGAGCGACCAAAACAAAATGCTATAAACTGGAAGCTTAAACAACAAGGGGAAATCTACTAACAGTTCTATAGACTAGGAGCTCTAGATCAAGGAATCACTCCATGGGGCTGGCTCCTGTTGTAGTTTGAAACTAGAATGTCCCTCAAGGTCCCTGTGCAAAAGCCTTAGTCCTCAGCATGCAGGGCTCCTGGGAAGTAATGGAAATGTCTGGGGTGGAGCCTAGCTAGAAGAAGTAGGTCGTTAATGATGTGTTTTTCAAGGCTGTAGCTAGTCAGGCCATTCTCTTTCTCTCCTTCTCAGCAGTTACATGTGAGCAGCTTTTCTCTACTAGACCCTAAAACCATAATACTGGGTGGATGGAAACCATCAGCCACTGGGCCAAGACACCATCAACTGAGACCTCTGAAACTGTGAGCCCAGACAACAACTTCTTCTCTTTAAGTTGGTCTTTCTCTAGTATTTTGTCACAGCAACAGAAGGCTGTGTAACACAGTTCCTTAAGCTGCTTGAAATGGGAATTTGCTTCATGCTGTCTCTTAGCTTCTCAAGGCTAGAGGATGGCATTTTCTACATGCCTTCATAGGGTCTTCCTTAATATACATCTGCCTCTCCGTCTAATTTTCCCCTTCTGTGAGGATGCCAGCCATATTGATAGAGGATGAATCCAACTGCATCTTCAAAGGCTTTATTTCCAAATAAGGTCACACAGACAGGTATTTAGGTCTTTAACTTGTTCGATTGAGTGGTTTGTTGGTTTGTTTGTTTCAGAAAGAGAAGCAATTCAACTCATACTACAGGGTAAGGAATTTGGGATTTATTTTAGCAGTGTTGGGGATTGAACCCAAGCCTTATAGCTGCTAGGCAAGCACTCTGCCACCAAGCCACTGCCACAGCCTTCAGACTCCCTTGTCAGAGAATAAACAAGTGAGTGAAAGATCACTGCTGAAAGATCTGCTGCTGAAAGATCACTCTGCTCTTGATGCAAAGACTGGGTTCAGACGGAGGTTCCATCAAGAGCATCAGTTCAGGGCTCAGAAAGTAAAATGACTTGATACACAAGTCTGAAGACCCTAGTTCAATCCCTGCAGCCAACAGTAGAAGGATACTCCTTGATGTAGCCCTCTGACTTCCATGCATGAGATGTGACATATGGGCACCCATACTCATATCAACACGCACACACAGGCACACAAACACTAATAACAATAATGAGAAGGAGGAGAAGAAGTAAAAAATATATGTATCTCTAAGAAGAACATCAAGTCATATAAAAGTCCAGACAGAAGGTGACGGTAGCCTGCAAAGTGCCGCCATGATAACTGTGGTCTGGTGTGTCAGTATAGAGCTGGATGGAGCTTCTGTAAGAGCTGAACAAGGAAACAGGCTGTCCACAATGCAGAGAACTGATCAGTGACCATCAGTCTGTGCCCAGAGGCACACTGGGCCTTGAAGACCATTAGCATTCAAGCAGAAACCAGGAAATGACTGGATGGCTTTGTAGGCTCACAGCCAGATGTTCCAACATCTGTGTGGGAACAGGCTGCTAAGTATCCACCGGTAGGATGCTATCTGCCACACTCAGGCCAAGAGGACAATAGTGCCCCCCTCTCCTGCTCTCTCCAGCCACTGATGGCACACACTGGTGTCCACTCTCAGTTCAAGAGTCGTGCTAAGAGGGACAGCCCTTCTGTTGAATTAATATTTCCATCTCAGCGAACAAGAACAAGTTAACACGCCAATAGCTGGGCTACCTTCCAGGGCTTGTCTGCTGACAGATTAAAAAGTATGTCAACATGGCTTTATATTAACAAATATCCAAGGCAGAAGCTTTTTTATTTGCTTTGTTTTGCTTTGCTTCTCCAGTTTATTGATAACGTTGGTGAACCCATACCTCCATTTATGCAAAGTCTGACTGGCCAGGTAATGCTGGCTAGCCTTGCTGGGACCTTGGGGATATGAAGGGTCAGGAAGCTGCAGCAGCAAGCTGTCAGTCAGTCAGTTGTTCTCTCCTGCTGAATAAATCAGCCAGGAAAGGAACTATGGCCAGGGTGTGGGAAGTTTCCTTCTTATAATATGGCTGTCGTGAGATAGATTTTTTTAATGTCTGAGTTTTCTTTACAATGTGCTGCAACAGCAGGAGTACTTAGCGACTTTTCAGGAAAGGTTGGTTTAAATGAAGAAGAAGAAGGAGAAGAAGAAGAGGAGGAGGAGGAGAAAGTATTTTACACAATGAAATTTTTATTCACATGTGAAAAAGAATTATGTGTTTTCATTTGCAGGAAAAATTGGAAGAACTGGCAATAGTCATGTTAAGTGAAATGAGCTGGACTCGGAGGGACAGCTCCCATGCTCTCTCTCATATGCAGACTTTAGAGCTGAACATACATGTGTAAATCATGGAAAGGAATGATGAGGGGAGAGGAAAAAAGCTAAAGGGAGAGGGAGGAATAGAACGAAAGAGGGGAACTGGGAGGGAAGAAAGAACAAGCATTGCCTGTTCTCCCTCGTAAGTAGTATTTTAGGGTGTGTGTGTGTGTGTGTGTGTGTGTGTGTGTGACCAAAAAATATCCCCACCCAGAGCAGGACAACTATTTGAGAGGAAGAAAGGGAACAGGGAAAGGTGGGGAGGAGGGACAGAGGAAGGAGAAGCAGATGAGAGCAAGGTACAAACATACATAGATAGATAGATAGATAGATAGATAGATAGATAGATAGATAGATAGATAGATAGATAGATAGGAAACCAAGAGCAATAGCAATAACCTGTAATGCTCTTAGGAGACTCTTGAATGACACTGACCATCTTCAGGGCTGTTCATGCCTGATGTGGGGGTTTCTGTTAGGTGGCCTTCAGTTCTTGAAGGGAACATTGTCAGTCCAGATGAGAAATTTTTATTTAAACCGTGTATGCATATTTATACACAGACTTACAAGTATCCCAGGTTTTTGTTGTCACAGGTTTTGTTGTCGGCAGGATTTTTTGCTTCATTTCCTTTTGTTTTGTTTTGGAAGATAGTTAATAGTATGATTCTTTATGACCTTTTTAGGCATCCTTATTGGTATCTCATTCCCTCCTTCTGAGTTCATCTTCCTCCCCACTCCTTAACCAGAGTCCCTCCCTTCTCCCAGCCCCGAAATCAGATCACTTGTACGGTGCTACCCTTCTCTTCAAAGTTGACTTTTTAAAACCAGTAACTCTAGACATTTTCTTACTCTCTGACTGGGGTGTCTGTATGGGGATGGTGATTCCGAGCTGACTTGGATCCAAGGTCACAGCACAGCCCAGGGCCACGCCGGAGCTGAGTTTTCCAGGGACAACTCACGGATCAGTTTCACTGCACCACCTGCTTTTTCTCTCCAGTTCGTGAGCTGAGAACAGCTTTCACATTTTTAAGTGGTTGGAAAAAAAAAAATCTAAAGACTCATATTTCATAACATACGAATCACACCGTGTCACACACGAAAATTAAAAGACATGAAATACAAGTTTTGGTGCCTATAAATAAAGTCGCCTTGGAACGTGGCCAGGCACACTCATTTGAATGTTATCTGCCGCTGCTCTCAGGAAACAGCAGCGAAGTTGAGTCCTCTTGAAGTTATGTGGCCCACAAAAGTCTTGACTGACTGGCCTGTCAGAGAAAATGCTTGACCAGGCCAGCCACGGAGCTTAAGGAAAAGGTATGTTTGACCTTGGCCCATGGCCTCCCTGGTTTTTTTGTTTCTTTCCCAGCTCCTTGCAGATGAGTGCCATTTGTTTGAAAATCTATTCTGAGCTTCTTCACACCAGGCAGCGTGCTAGGTCCGAGGGATATGGCATGAAGAGTGATAGTAGGTTCTGTGCCAAGCCCAGAATCCCACAGAGGAGCGAGCATGAGTCACAGAGGAGAGCAAATACAGTGTGAGAAAGACGTAACTGTGTCAAAGGCCACAAAGATGAGCTTCAAGGAGATAAAAAAAGGACAAAAGTGGTAACGGATTTCCTGTTCTGGTATATCAAATAAGATATGCCAAAGTGTAGATGAACTGAGAGTCATGGGAAATTCTGAGGTTACAAAGGAAAAGGGAGGAGGAAGAATTTAAATTCCTTCACCAGAACCCCTCTTCGATATCTTCTACCCTCTAGTGAACAGGGATGGAGTGAAGCAAGGAGTAAGGGAAATGAGGGTGTGAGGGATGAGGGAGAGTCAGGAGGGCCATGCCTTTTGAAGACTTTGAGGTTTCATCTTTACACTAAGCACAGAGGCGAGAAGTAGCACAAGTGACTGGCTAACAGAACTCTAAAAGACCACAGAGGCAGAACTAGTAAGCTAGGCTACAACCAAAAATATAAAAGACCACAAGTAGTACTCTAGTGCATTCTCAATCAACGCAATAGGAATTAGCATAAATGTATGCAGCAACGTAAATGAATCTGGGCCATAGATCATAAAGCAAGAAAAGAAAAGTCTGGAAGATAGCACACAGCATGACGAACATC